>OX578221.1:1924249-2565666 GCA_951216915.1 Tetheella fluctuosa | reverse complement strand
ATGATCGAGTGAATAGTTTCAGCAGTTACCAACGAAGATCATGCTTTATATGTGATAGACATGCTCCGCATAGATAAGCTCTTATCGTTTTTAGGGTTCCGTAGCCAAATGGCAAAAATCGGAACCCTTATAGATTCGTCATGTCTGTCTGTCTGTCAGTCTGTCCGTCCGTATGTCACAGTCACTTTTTTCCGAAACTATAAGAGCTATACTGTCGAAACTTGGTAAGTAGATGTATTCTGTAAGCCGCATCAAGATTTTTACACAAAAATAGAAAAAAAACAATAAATTTTGGGGGTTCCCCATACTTAGAACTGAATCTCAAAAAATTTTTTTTCGTCAAACCCATAAATGTGGGGTATCTATGGATAGGTCTTTAAAAATGATATTGAGGTTTCTAATATCATTTTTTTCTAAACTGAATAGTTTGCGCGAGAGACACTTCCAAAGTGGTAAAATGTTGGTCCCCCCCCTGTATCTTCTAAAACAAGAGAATGAGAAAACTAAAAAAAATATATGATTTACATTACCATGCAAACTTTCACCGAAAATTAGTTTGAACGAGATCTAGTAAGTAGTTTTTTTTTAATACGTCATAAATCGTAAACCGCAATTTACCTTTCATTCAATCAACTCAAATATTTAAAAAAATGGCAAAAAGCAAGGTCTTACCGCACAAATAAAGGAAAAATTCAAAAAAATAAAAAAAGTTGAAAATTAAAGGGTGTCCCCATACATACATAGTTACGCCAATTAATAAAGATGCTCATACAATTTAGAGGTCTAGCTTAATTGGCACCAACCTCAAATACAGTAAATAAATAAAATGATGCATTTCGCGTGATGGACGAACGATGGACGAAGTTTGTACGGAACCCTCGGTGCGCGAGTCCGACTCGTACTTGGCCGGTTTTTTTAACGTAAGTATAAAAGCCTGTTGACATGAGAGCTCCTTACTGTATTGTACTGTGTGGCATACCTAACTCTAATCTCTGAATAGTAAAAACAAAGCTTCTATCTGCCTCTGTCTGTTTCTCCGCTAAATTCTTCTTGACCACGCAACGGATTTTAATACAGTTTTCACTAATAGGAAGAAAGATAATCGAAGAAGGTTTATGTATATAAATTGCATCACTAGTAAAACGTTACATCAAAAAATAAGTAATTAAATTGTGATCATCGAAAATAAGTCCTATTTCAAAGGTCCATATTTATTTGATGACAGCTAAATCTTCTGAAGTGAACTAGAATATTCAGTATAAAATATCTGCAATGAATAAGTATTACCATAATGTTAATGAATTAACAAATGAGCATGATATTTATATAAAATGGAGGACCATTTTATTATTCTTATGAAATGTTATTGATATTATTTGTGAAAGTTCACATTCAACGGTACGAGCGATTATGTTTTTAATTGCCACAGAGCTTTAATATCAATGTTTGCAATATTTTATTACACAGATTACCTCATTCATAAATAGTTATTTGTGCAACAAGAGAGCAAAGTCGTTTTTTGCTGCGAGTGCTGATTTTGAATCCTGAGTGTGGCGAGGATTCAAAGGCACGAGATGCAAAAAACTTTGCTCTCGTGTAACACACATAACTTTTCACTTCAGCAGCGAGAACACTTTAGGAGATAATAAATATTTACAAGTTAAATATCAGTTTTATTTGCAGTAAATACTTATTTTCGTTTAAATACAACAATAAGTAAAAAATTCAATAAATTACAAAGACATAATTATTTTTTTGCAAAATTTCTTTAGTTAGTACGAAATTCCGAACGTGTTTGTCTCTGAGGTTGAATTCAAAATCGGAACTTCGAAAGGGCTGGTTTTTGTCTCTCTCTCTTTCTAATAGCGGGAAAGTGATAGAGTGTGAATGTTTCGAATTGTATGATTAACCCAAGACTGAATAAGATATTCGCGACTTTCTGAAAAAAATAATTCAAAAGTTACTTTGTCTCACAAAAAAATCATTTTCACTTCAGTAGCTCAAACATGTAGGTTTTGCTGCCTGAAATTAGTGAGCAAAATACGATTTTGCTCACTTATTTTTTTATACAACATTGTCGGCAAACAAGCATACGGGCCGCCTGATGGAAAGCGGTTACCGTAGCCCATGAACGCTTGCAGCACCAGGTCACTCGCGCGTTGCCGACCCTTCCTCCCACCCCGATGAGCTCTGGGGACCTTACTCACAGGGAACACAGTTATTTGGCTGCGGTATTCTGTAAGGTGGAGGTACCTACTTCCCCAGTCGAGCTGCTCTTTGAGCGACATATTATCGCTATGCTCTACCTCTCTTTATGTTATGATACTCAATATTTTTTTACGGTTTTACTTGAGATCTTTTTACTTTATATTTATATTAGCTTTTTGCCACGCAGTTTTACGTGATCCTCTATTTTATCACCTTTGAGTTTTTCGAAAATTCCTATCCTAATATAGTAGATAGTTATTACGTTAGAAAAGTAAGAAATGCATCTTTCATGGTTCTATGGCCCAGTAGTTTAGACTCTGCGAACCACGTCTTGTTATTTAACCGACTTTTTGTAAAAAAAAAAAACGTCATTGTGATTATTAATTTTAATGTACCGCATATCCTGTATATTTATTTACAAACTGTACGTGTATACAACCTGTATACAATGCATGAGTTGGCATAAACGCTACAATCTATAATTATTATTCATAACCACTTCCTGTATTTACTATGCATTGTACTTTATACTTAGTGCAATGTACTGAAAGTATCCTAACTAATATTATAAATGCGAACGTGAGTTTGTTTGTTACCTTTTCACGCCTAAACCACTGAACCGATCGCGATGAAATTTGGTACGCAGATAGCCTATGGTATGTACAAAGACATGGTTACTTTTTTTTTCGGGAATGCGGGAGAAACCGCGGTGTGGAAGCTAGTAAAGAATTAATGAGTGAACTCCATTCATTGAGATAATATTGGAACTCAATACTTATTTATTCAACTTAGGTCTTGGTTAGGCAATAAATTAACTCTATCAGCTCCGGCAAAAATATCAGCAAAGCATTTTGTGTTTTTTTTTTATTCTGTTGCATTTCTTCTAAAAAATAATTGCTTAAAATCTAAATATTTTTTTTGGATATAAGAAAAAAGAGGTAAAGATAACTCGGATTAATTTGGGCTCAATGCCAACGAGAAATATATTGGAGGCGTATAGGAAGATAGTTGTATCAGTTAAATCGTAAATCTTATGAATTACATAGGTTGAGTCAAGGTTATTTTTCGCCCTAAATATGTACAAGAATTATTGAATTATTTATGTTTTTTGTTTTTTCTCATTTCACATTATTTTATTCAATAACCCAAAAATCAATACACTATTTTCGTATCACCCCAACATGATTCCGTTAGCTATATTTTAGTCAAATTTATCCAGGAGTACCAATATCATCCCTAAAACAAGATATTCTCATTGGAAAGTGTAGAGCCTACCCAATTAGCGGCGTCCTTGGCTTTCTCTATTTAGAGTGCTTTAGTACTCTTCACTTACTTTCTATTTATTACTACGAGCCTCATGAAATATTTTGACGGTATATAAAGTGGTGTCAATTGGTTATGTAATCTTTGCACAAGCACGAAATAAAATAAAATCTTAACCGTTTTCAGATTTGCCACGGTAGGGTAACAACCATATGATTATAGTTTTCAATGTAAGTTAATTTGTTTCTGTTGGTATTTACTTGATTTTACATTGCAATAATTAACATCCTTAGTACTGGCAACACAGTCACTAAGCATTTATTATAAAAGCGGTTGAGAGCCCTCAGCGCTCGCCGCAAAGTTCGCATAAGGGTGGAAGAAGGTCCCCTGGACCCACCACCTTCTGTTCCTGCCGAAAAAAAAAAAAAAAAAAAAAAAAAAAAAATTAGTTCCTCCCTTACTTCTATTTTCACTGTGCTAGGAGGCAGACATTATAACCTTCATTGTGGCCATATTTAATTTGAATATATTATTTCATTTATGTTTTCCATTCTATTTAAATTCAATCTCTGCATTTTATTTCACGCCCGTAATCCTATTTCCTATTGGTTATGGACCCAGCATTGTGCTGATCAAATATATTATTATTAATTTGACTACCTACAACTAAAAAAAAAAAAAAAAAAACGATATGGAGAATTTAAAGACCAAGCGAAATATTAGACCTTTTGCTGGTGAAAAATACAGTGTGTGGAAGTTTCGAATTCGCGCATTGTTAACTGAGATGGAGGTTATCAAAGTCATGGACGAGGAACCCATAATAGGGTTGGAAGCTTGGGAGAAAAATAATCGCATCGCGAAAAGTGTAATCGTCGAGTATTTGGCAGACTCCTTCCTTGGTTTTGCTAAAGAAGAATTTACTGCAAGAGAAATTTTGAAGAATTTGGACGCATTGTACGAGAGAAAAAGCTTGGCGACTCAATTGGCGATACGTAAGAAGCTGCTCGGTTTGAAGCTTCAAGGCGACACTCCGTTACCCAAGCACTTCACGATTTTCGATGATCTAATCACGGAGCTACTGGCGGCTGGTGCAAAGCTGGAAGAAACTGACAAGGTATCTCACTTACTTCTCACGTTGCCGAATTCATATGACGGTGTCATTACTGCAATCGAGACATTATCTGAAGACAATTTGACTTTGGCCTTCGTTAAGACAAGATTATTGGACCACGAGGTCAAATTGAGAAATGAGGGTACTGACACGGTTAACAAAATTCTTCACGTCGAAAATAAATCTCAAAAATGCAACGGAAGAAAATTTGAGAATACTATGTCTTATAACAACCAGCAGAAGTTCAAGTCTAAGAAGAAATCTTTCATCAAGTGCTACCATTGCGGACGCAAAGGTCATGTCAAAAATGACTGTTACTTTTTCAAACGGATGAATCAACCTAATAAACAGAAATCTGCAGACAGGCACCGCACTGTACAAGCTGTGAATCTTACTGAGGGAGCGACAAGTTCCAGTGAAGCTTCCGGATTTGCATTTATGTCCGGAAATTATGAAGGTGGCGCAGAAGGAAACCAAATAACTTTCCTGTTGGATTCCGGGGCATCTGACCACATAATTAACAGGGAAGATCTTTTCTTTACCTATAGTAACTTAATTACACCGTTAAAAATTTCAATTGCTAAACACGGTGAATTTATTACAGCTACCAAAAGAGGAATATTACAAGTGATCAGCAACACCGGCATCCAAGGTACTCTAGAGGACGTATTGTTCTGTCGTGAGGTACCGTACAACTTACTATCGGTAACCAAGATGCAGCGTGCCGGGTTGACAATCACCTTCGATCAAAATGGAACAAATATCAGTAAGGATGGTATAATACTGATGCAAGGTAAGGCAATTAATAATTTAATTTCTGTTGAGTTTGAAGTTGAAGTTAATCGATCTGTTTCTCAAATGTGCAATAGTGATAAAGGAAATTACGATTTGTGGCATCAACGGTTAGGCCATATAAGTAAACAGAAGTTTTTAGATTTGAAAAATAACTGTATGATTGATGATGTAAGCTTTATTGAGGTGGTATCACCTGATAACAAATTGTGCGAAGCTTGCATAAATGGGAAACAGACACGATTACCATTTAACACTTCTAAAGATAAAAGTTACATTAAACGACCGTTATTTGTTGTGCATACTGATGTGTGTGGGCCAATCACTCCTTCTACAACCGATAATAAGAATTATTGTCTTTTGTTTGTCGATCAATTTACTCATTACTGTGTTGCATACTTGATAACATATAAATCAGATGTGTTCTCGGCTTTTAGAGATTTTGTGGCAAAAAGTGAGGCTAAATTCAATTTAAAATTGGTTAATTTGTATTGCGACAATGGTCGGGAATATTTGTCTAGTGAAATGAAAGATTACTGTGTTTCAAAGGAATTTCATACCATTTTACTATTCCTAGAACACCACAGCAGAATGGGGTTTCAGAGCGTATGGTTAGGACAATTACAGAAAAAGCCCGCGCTATGATCGACGGTGCTAAATTACATAAGTGTTTTTGGGGTGAGGCAGTCTTAACTGCAGTATACTTAATAAATATTACACCTACCCGCGCTTTGAAACAAACTCAAACTCCATTTGAATTGTGGCACGATAAAAAGCCTACAATTAAGAATTTAAAAGTTTTCGGTTCTACCGTGTATGTGCATGATAAAACCCGTAAAACTAAATTCGATGAAAAATCGTGGAAGGGTATACTGGTAGGGTATGTACCTAACGGCTACAAGGTGTGGGACATAGAACGCGAAAAATATGAAACAGTTAGGGATGTCATAGGAGATGAGGTTAATTTTCTGCAGTCGAGGCCTGCGTTACGACGTATTGAAGGGAATGAAATTGAACATTTCCATGACAAAACTGATGATAGTAATGATATGGCGTCGAAATCAGTGTCAATAATACCTCGAAGTTGTGACAGTCCTAAATCTGATATTTCCAAAGCTGATAATTCTAAATTAGATGGCTCAAAATCAGTTGGATCAAAATCAGATAGTTCAATATTAAACGATTCAAAATCGGATAGTACAAAATCTGATGAATCTGTTTCTAGTGGTAAGATTCGCAAATTAAATGACCCAATGCCAAATGTTGATGACAAAACAAGTTCTGGTAAAACTTGTTCTTCTGATAAAAATATTGAAGGTTCATGTCGATTGCGAAGGAGTGCTAGGCTCAAAGGTTGTCCCCCTGTGTCTTATAATGAAATTGATGATATTTTATTGTGTGCTGAATCAATTGGTTGCAAAGTACCTACTTCATTTAATGACATTAAAAGTCGGGATGACAGAACTCTATGGGAAGGTGCGATTAAGGATGAGTTAGATTCACTTTTAGTTAATGATACTTGGACATTAGTACCTAAACCAAGTTATAAAAATATAGTCGATTGTAAATGGATTTTTAGTATTAAAAATGACGAGTTTGGCAATCCATTGAGATATAAGGCACGTCTTGTTGCCAGGGGTTTTAGTCAGCAGTATTTAACTGATTATAATGAAACTTTTGCCCCTGTTGCTCGTATAGCTAGTTTTAGGTTTATAATTAGTTTTGCAAATCAATATAATTTATTGGTTCATCATATGGATGTTAAAACCGCATTTTTAAATGGTATTTTGAAAGAAGAAATTTACATGAGTGTACCAGAGGGGGTAAATTGTAAAGATGGTTACGTTTGTAAATTAAATAAAGCTTTGTACGGACTTAAACAAGCTGCTAGGTGTTGGTTCGAATTATTTGATCAATGTCTTAAAGAAAAAGGATTTGTAAATTCATCAGTTGATAGATGTATTTATATTTTGGATAAGGGAGATATTCATAAAAATATTTACGTTTTGCTTTATGTCGATGATCTGGTGCTGGTGTGTTTTGACCGGCAATCAATAAATAGAATTAAGGGTTACTTAATGAGTAAATTTAAAATGGTAGATTTAAATGAGATTAAGTTGTTTCTGGGCATTAAAATTACTAGACATAATGACACAGTAACTCTGGATCAATGTGCATACATAAAAACTATATTAGATAAATTCGGTATGTCTGACTGTAATCCTATTAGTACACCTTTAGAGAATAAACCTAATTACGAAGCTCTTAACTTGGACAGTGAGTATAATGCACCTAGTCGCAACCTTCTTGGGTGTTTGATGTATGTTGAGTTGTGTACTCGTCCTGATTTAAGTGTAAGTGTTAATATTTTGAGTAGATACACAAACAAAAATAATAAAGAGTTGTGGCAATGTTTCAAAAGAGTGCTTAGATATTTGAAGGGCACAATAAATTTAAAACTAACATACAAAAGGTGTAATGATTTTAATTATATTTTATGTGGGTATGTAGATTCGGATTGGGGTGGTAATGATGTCAATAATAGAAAAAGTACTACGGGTTATTTATTTAGACTATTCAATTGCTGTACAATAACTTGGAATACAAAGAGACAAATGTCTGTAGCGGCCTCATCGACTGAGGCTGAATACATGGCATTATTTGAAGCTGTAAAAGAAGCATTATGGCTTAAGTCTCTGGCAATTAGTGTTAAAATTAATGTTGTCAGTCCAATTGCTATTTATGAAGACAACAACGGTTGTATTAGTATAGCCAATAACCCTACTAGTCACAAAAGGTCTAAACACATTGACATCAAGTACCATTTCTCTAGAGAACAAGTTGAAAACGATGTAATAAAATTGTTTTATATACCCACAGGTAAACAAATAGCGGATGTGCTGACAAAGCCGCTACCAGCTGTCGCATTTCAACAGTTTAGAGATGAGATGGGTTTAAGTTTACAATAATTTATAATTTTAATTTCCTTATAATTTATTTATTTTGATGTAATGGTTTGATTAGGTTTTTCTGGGTTTTCCTAATCCTTGCAACAAATGTTGGACCATCAAAATTGTAATTTTCCCAGTAATCACTTTGAAGGTTTTATAATGTTCTGGTTATTTAGATACATATGATTGTGAAAAGCTAATACATAAGTTTTAGTTGACTGATTATTAATTATTGAGGGGGCGTGTTGGTATTTACTTGATTTTACATTGCAATAATTAACATCCTTAGTACTGGCAACACAGTCACTAAGCATTTATTATAAAAGCAATGGTTGCCCTTAGTTCCTCCCACCCTTCAGGTGATTCAAAACCGTTTCATGCGCAAAGCCACGGGCGCCCCGTGGTACATGCGCAATGAAAACCTCCACCTTGACTTAGGTCTCCCTACAATCAAACAATTTATAAAACGCGCCTCGCGCCGATATTTTGATACCGCAGCGCACCACGCGAATCCCTTGATAGTCAACACTATCACATACACCCCGTCCCTTATTTCCCGCATCCGTAGGCCTAGGCACGCCCTCAGCGAGCCAGACGATGCCATTACCCTAGCGCAGATCGAGGCCGAAGAAGCCCGCAAACAAATACAGATGCGAAATCGTCAACCTAGATTTCGTCCTCGCCGGCGAGGACCGTCGCGACGTCCTTCCCAGTCTCGTCCCGATTAAGCGGCCCGAGCTGCATATTAGCAATCCGACCGATCCCCAAATAATATATTTGCATGCTAAGTCCTCCCTCATTCCCCAGGCAACGTCCTGAGCCGAGGTCGAGCCCCACAGGGGGCACCCTCAGGCTACCGTTGCCCAAAATTTATTTAGTTTTAGTTTTAGTTTTAAGTAGCGGTTGAGAGCCCTCAGCGCTCACCGCAAAAGTCCGCGTAACGGTGGAAGAAGGTCCCCTGGACCCACCACCTTCCTGTTCCAGTCAAAAAAAAAAAAAAAAATTAGTTCCTCCCTTACTTCTATTTTCACTGTGCTAGGAGGCAGACATTATAACCTTCATTGTGGCCATATTTAATTTGAATATATTATTTCATTTATGTTTTCCATTCTATTTAAATTCAATCTCTGCATTTTATTTCACGCCCGTAATCCTATTTCCTATAGTTTCTTATGGGGCTAGTTGCCCCAGTAAAATTGATAAATAAATCTGGTCAAGTGCGAGTCGGACTCACCGAGGGTTCCATACAAACTTCGTCCATCCGTCCATCACCGGAAATGCACAATTTTATTTATTTACCTTATTTGAGGTTGGTGCCAATTAAGACCTCTAAATTGTATGAGCGCCTATACAACTCAGAGGTCTTTATTAATTAGCATAACTATGTATGTATGGGGACATTTAAAGGAAGGAAGAAATTTGGGGAATGAAAGGAATTTTCAACTTTTTTATTTTTTTAAAATTTTCCATTATTTGTGCTGTAAGTAAGACCTTGCTTTTCGCCGTTTCAAAAAAAAAATCGTGATTCTAGGTCAACGGGAACTACCATAGGTTGCACCCAAATAAAAGGGCAAAAAAATCGCGTTTGTTGTATGGGAGCCCCCCTTAAATATTTATTTTATTTTGTTTTTAGTATTTGTTGTTTTAGCGGCAACATTACCTAATACATAATTTGTGAAAATTTCAACTGTCTAGCTATCGTGGTTCTTGAGATACAGCCAGATGATAGACAGACGAATGCCAGCCGGACAGACAGCGAAGTTTTAGTAATAGGGTCCCGTTTTTACCCTTTGGGTACGGAACCCTAAAAATGATTAAGCATCTAGGCCCATGGGTCTAGTTTTACGTAAACCTAAGACCCCCAATAATTATGGTATTATGAAAAAGGTTGGTATGGTTTCATGATAAAATTACAGGAGTATATTAGAAACACAGATTCCTAGTGCGTTATACTAAGGTATACCTACTTAGGTTGTCGCACGGCAAAAGAGTGTAAACGACGTTCCAGAGACGTGTGATCCGAGCTGCGCTGAATGACGCTTTTATGGACCATATTCTGAGGATACTTATTGATGAGAACAACTGTTACCTACTATCTTACCATGGCGTCAAATAAAGAAATCTTTCAGCAATAGAATGTCATAAGTTACCTGAAACAGAAAGAAAACAAAAATGTTAAACTCATTCAAATGTTATAACAAAGATCATCAGCTTAACCGAGATACGAGAATTATTTGAAACCTTTCCCTTATGACATAATATACTTAGTTACCCCTGATAGCTAAAATTCGTAAATAACTAACGAGATTTCAAGCTAAAAGCACAAATAACATCAACTCACGGTACATTAATTAACATGCTCCAAGCTGCGCCAGATTAAACTCAATTATTCAGCGAGCGTGTCGTTTGAGAACGTATTTTCTGTTTGTCTGTCCTAATGTACCCTTGAAGCTTTATTTGAGTATTATGTATTATAATTTGGATAGTTGAAGTTTCCATGACATGTAAAGTTGAAAATGTTTCACATCGTTATACGTAACTATAAAAAGATAATTTTCATTTTTACCGGATTGTTCAAGTACACTTGAGAATTAGTCCCTTCTAAGCTTTGTATGCTTACCACCTTCGGACACATCATCATTCATCATGGTGAGATTGTGGTCAAACACAGGCCTATACATAGTAGAAAAATAATTAAGGTTTCGTTTAATATCATTTAAATATTTTCGCATTAAAACTACAATGAATAAAAACTCCTTGTAGACAGGTTGATTATATCATAAATGAAAGAACTTTACAAAAACAATAATGCATAGCCAAAACAGAATCAAGGAATACATTTAACTTTGAAGAACTGAAGACATTTGACCTTCTTACACTTTCACTACATATACCTTCCTTGAGGTAAGAGTAGGTTAATGACAATTGTGGAACTGAGCTGGGGTTGAACCTGTGACCTCATGTTTACAGCAATAATCTATTAACTTCTGAGTTAATGAATTAATGCGTTATGTGTGAAAGAGATACCTTTTTTCATAATAGTGAAGATAAAAGTGTGAATATTCTTTCTTTTGATTTATTGAGAACTCCAGACAACAGCAACAGCAAAGACACTTGCATAATATTGTTTTTTAGTGGGCCTTTTATTGTCATACACCAGCTAAAGCATTCACCCGTACAGTCCAAACTATACTAAACAATACATGCCATAGAATGGCTAGCGTTTGTTACCAAAATAATTAGAGGACGCATGCACATAGATGCTTCTGCTCTATTGAAAGTTAGATGATAAACACTATCGGCACTGTTTTTTTAATAGCGACTAAAAAGTAGAAAAAGTCACTGAAACCTTGATATATCCCATAGAAACCAATAAATAGAAATACAAAATCAATTAGTGAAGGTATTATAAAGTAGTAGTCAACTTGATCAATAAGTTTGTCTCAATGATTACGACTTAATGGGTACTAAATAACATTTACAAGATTACGGAAATTATAAATTGTAATGAAGGTATGCGTAGTAGAATTATTGCGCCTATGGAATTTATAAGGTAAAAGCAATTAAACCCATATTCCATTGCAAACATAAGTTATTGATGATTTGCAGAGCTTACTATACGGCCTAAATAATAAGACGTATAGGCAAAAGGGCTGTTGGATTGATAATTCTAAAATGCTGATGGAAAAGTGTAGCTGAATGCAAAAATATTTAAAGAAATACGTTAATTGTTAACTATCTTCCGCCCCGCGGTTTCACCCGCATTCTTGTGGAATCTAATATTTTCCCGGGACAAAAAGTAGCATATAGCCTTTCTCGATAAATAGGGTATCCAACACTAAAATAATTTTTCAAATCGAACCAGTAGTTCCTGAGATTAGCGTGTTCAACCAAACAAACAAACTCTTCAGCTTTATAATATTAGTAAAAGTAGTTAGTATAAATGTGTATACCACCTATTGTTGTGTGTATGTAGAATAAATGGTTTAAAAGCATGTGATTTAGTAGGAGTGGCACACCACGGAACTATCTATTCTGTGTGGCACATTAAGAAAAGTAGTAATTAAGTATTTTGCAGTCTAGTGTTGAATGTATTCAAACTCAAATTCAAAAACTGATGCTTTCCACCTTCGGCTACATCATAACTTACAATTGTGGTGATATTGTCATACACAAGCCTGTAAGTACAAAGTAAAAAAAAATCCTCGACAACGATACAAAAACTCAAAATCTTCAGATTACCTGAGCCCTGAGCACGAACCACTTGCGTATCGCCTTGGTAAAGTTATCGTGTCGAGTAGGTGTCATTTTTGACAGAAGTTGTATCGTCAACTCGATACCCAGCTTGCGAGCTACGTTAAATTCGTCTAGAAATTTTGTAGCAATAATTTTTAATTTTAATGTTATGTACAAACACACAAAATTAAAATATTTACTCACAAAAACATAAAATAAAATAAAGAACCTGCATATTTGATGTGTTTAGATAAAAATAAAAAGTAATATAACAACAATATTCTCACGGGTATATTGTTTTTTTTCTCCAGTCCAATTCTTGATCGAGAAATATAAATTGTTGAACGTAGTCTATTTGGTCAAAATTGTTAAAAGGCAAAAAAGCGCGCGAAGATACTTTTTTAATTTATTTTTATTTTTAGCAAGGAGATCTAAGTTTATAGGTTTGAATTTAGAAGTAACAAATAGTAAGACATGAAGTCTTGTGACTCCGAAGGAAATTAACACGGTGATCCTTAATTTTAGTTATTGTTTTAGCAGTGATTAACACTGCTAAATTGGATTGGATTTCACTTAACTTAAACTATTAACATTTATCTTTCGTTACAAATCTTATTACAATTATTATGAAGTTTCATAATAAACTATTTAATATAATTACTCTCGAATGCCGGTTGTGAGTTCGAATCGAACCTTACAATGAGCTTTATCTTTCAGTGTAGAAATCAAAGCATAGTGGTAGGGTACGTTGTAGTACTTACTCTATGTCTGGCTACCACTCTCAAATTGAAAATCTATCACCAAGCACCTATTGGTGTGTTTCGGCAGTCACACTTGAGAGCTAGTTGCCTTATAGGCTTCGTGTATTTACTACTTACAGCCACATCATCACTTATATCATGGTGAGATTGTAATCCAACATTTATAATTAATAAAAAAAAATACATATGACTAAGAAATTGCACGAAAATATTGTTAAATCAAAATGGTTGATTTTCGTATAGTAGTAAAAAAAAGGACACGAGGCTTCCCTATTTAATGTTTAGAATGTTGTGATTGATTTCCCAAAATTAATGAATATGATTATAAATAATAAATATAAACTAAAAATCATAACACTTTTTTTAAAATCATCACACAAAAAAAAAATACCAATACCTACCACTACACGTGAAAATAACATTAAGAAACGCTGTCACTGAAAAAATGGCGGCGAGACGGTTGACGCTAGCTGGCTAGCGAGTAGACGATACCATACGTCAAAATATGTTCCTGCTACCAAATTCAATACCAAGCTGCGTATTCGTAACGTTCACGAGCGTGACGTCGGAAAACGTAGCAACTGTCAAATGTGTTCGTGCTGCCGATTTGCAGGTCCGTTAACGTTTGGCTCCTTTCGATTTTCAAATTCTCATACAAATTTGAGTTAGGGCACTCGATACGATGACGCTGCGATTACGATAGATGTTCGTGCTCGGGGCTCTGGTTATCCGATAAATAACGAGACATTTTACTGTCCTTATAAATCGTCGTGACAGCACGTTGTTACATTTAAATGTCCATCTTGGACTTTCTAACTGAACGGAGTGAACTGACAAGTGCAGACTACATTCCGACAGGTTGCGCAATGTTACCTTTTTGGTAATCGATGAGTCGTGAAGTTCTATTGATGTAACATCTCGATGGACATGTAAATTATAGTTGCTTAATTTGTTTACGCCTACATTTTGATTTGCTTGAATTAGAACGGATCTGTACTATGTCTCTGAGGATAAAGAAACCGTATATAGCTATAATATTTTATATCATGATCTATAATATTGTAGTGAAGATAATAAATGAAATAAGTATGTGACAGTGAAGATCAATTTGCAAGTGGGAGCTGACTACAGGTATTTATTTCTATATTTCTCGCTGTTCATGTTTGTTTAATCTATATTAATAAAGAAGATGTCCTGCCTGACTGACTAATTGTCTGAAAGTGGTTCGCAGAGCCTAAACTCAGTAGTTTAGGTGACCAGTGTCATAGAATCGTGAAATTTGGAGGATGTAGTCCTTTTGCAACGTATGGGTTACTTAGAAAAGAATTTCTAAATTCTCCTAAGGGAATAAAATAGGGGATTACTGGTGAAACTCTTGCAAGACTAGCAGAAAACAGAATATTGAGTTAATGAGTTAATAACATCCGAAGTTGTGGCAGACAGTTTTGAATTCATCGCATGCATCAAACAGGTTTTCTGTATCCGGAAGTGCAAAATATCCTCCCAACGTTGGCAAATCAATTTAATTGGCGCTTTAAAAAGTTTCCAAGTTATTTTTAGATCTGACAACACTCCTTATGGTAAACGTGAAAGTAAATCTAGTTACCGTGTGGCTTTGCGTGGATTCCAAGTGGAATCCTTCTATTTACTAACCTAGAAAATATTCAGACGCTTTATAGAACGAAATTTTGAATTTGCATACAAATGCAAAGATCTTTAATTAAAATAATTAGGAATTAATATCTATATAAAATACTAGCTGTCCCCCGCGGTTTCATTCGCGTAGCGGTTTAAAAAATAGATCGTAGCCGATTCTCAAACCTACTGAATATGCATATAAAATTTCATAAAAATCGGTCAAGCCGTTTCGGAGGAGTATGGTAACTAACATTGTGACACGAGAATTTTATATATAAGGTATATAATATTACAATAAAATATATGATCTGATACCTATTCGAGATTTGGATCAAATATAAAATAAGGTAAGTTATGAATAAGAATGTAGATTCATGGATACATATAGGAAGAAGAAGGAAGACTGAAGATGAGTATAATGTAGGATGATATGAGTAAGAAAGAAGATACGAGTATTTAACGAGATGAAAGACAATATATTGCGAAGTGTTATTTATTTTTTTGTCATCGATAATACCTTGATTGACACAGTTACTATTTCTAAGTGAGAGTCCAATGTCACATGGCATCGTCAAAAAAACATATCAAGAATTTATAATGCAATGAAACAATAGCATAACCTTTTTGCCGCATGCGCATTGGCCCGATTCCCATGGCTTTGCGACATTTTCACTAACAGCATTGTCTATGTGAAGTAAAGCTGTTCTTTTCTAAAGCCTTTTTGAAGTCCCCTGTCACAAACTAATTGATAGAATTACGATAAGTGCTCACATAGTTTTAATGAGAATGTAGCGTTTTGATATATAAAATATTAGCTCTTCACCGCGGTTTCACCCGCGTTCCCGGTATAAAAAATATTTTCGTAAAATTTTCCGATGTTTTAATAGTTTCTGCTATTCGGAGTGAAGACAAATCCAACAAGTCAAAGATAAAAATCAGTCCAGTTGTTCTTGAATTATAAATGGTCTAACGAATCCGACCTTGTTTTTATATAATTTTATTTATTTCATAATAAGTTTTTCAATACATTTGCTCGTAAAGTGACCCTTATAACATCGCTTTTAGGGCCATAAACCAAGCTATAACACACGCGTGCATAATAATATTACCGCACTAGTGCGTAATAGAATTATCCCTACAAAGTTAAATTAGTACCTTACTACAAGTTATGTGTGCACTATATGCGAGTATTTTCAATTGAACCGGGTAATACAGTATTTTTTTAGTAACAATAAAGAGATTTTATGCCGCTGAAAATCCATATACATTTTTGGAATTAATATAAATGTGTCCGTATTTAATTAAGTCAAACAAACATTTATTAAATCAAATTATCCATAATTTACAATAATTTTGTTATAAAATATTTACATTTTATCACTTAAAATTATAATTATGAAGTAGGCTGTATGTTCATTGACCATCCATTTGGCGCATGAAAAAAAAACTTGCGCGCCATTTCCCATAATTTTGATATTTTGTTTTTATCGTATTTGTCGCTGTGTGATAAAAAATATGTTTGTTTTTTCCTCGCAAATGTGTTGAAAAACGATGTATGAAACTCGTGAGCTCTGCTCATTACACACTCGGCTGATTTACGCCCTCGCCTACAGCTCGGGCTGCAACTCACACCCTCATGCGTAATGAGCAACTTCGCTCACTTGTATCATAATATACTATTACTTACGTATCAAATTATTCCACATATTATTAACAAGTAGTAGAAGTTGCATTTACTTAAGTATTAAGCAAGGCGTTTTGAAAGCGAATGCAATAGCTGTCACTTATTCACACTATTTATATACTTTATGCTAATAGTGATAGACAGTTATTGTAATGTATTTTTGCGTAGTGCATATGAACTACGTGATTTCTGATCAAAATTGTGCAGTGCATGGGCACTTGTTTTAAGCATCGTTCAGAACAGGGGCAAAAGCGATCTTTAGCGAAAACCGGGGCTTTACTGATGTATAAGTAATATTCTCAGTATAATTTTAAATTTAGAATTTAGACATGTGTTGAGAACCAGCTGAGCATAAGCTAAATGATTGCAATAACTTCTTAATTTTTCTTTATAAAAGTTTATAAATACTTTTTTGAAATCTTTAATGGTACTTATCTTATCTCTATGTGTAATTATTATTAGATTACATATGAATTATCATTTTTAAAGTAAGATAAAATAATACTTTTACTGAAAAATAATTTGATTGATTGAAAGACAAGATTATAACAATTTGCATAATTATTAGAGATAATTAACGTTATGAAGGTATGGTAAGTGATACTGTAAATAAGGCCATAACTGATTTCGGGTGAGTAATCTGGGTTTCAATATAATAATGGTCCAAAAGCAGTTTAATTTCTTTATGCGTTTGAAAAACCAGCCAAAGCCCACCATAAAATAAATCCCAGCACCAATTTATGTTGTTCATAATCTTACAAAGATTGTTAAAAAAAAATACGCCCGTCTTTTGTTAATGAATTTAATTAAAGTGAAACCGTAGTTCACGACATGGGGTAAAGTGTGGTAAAATGGATTCCACGGCGACAATGCTGGTTTTCCACACTTTCCCCATAGATCGCTTTCATTGCTGTGAAACCAATGGAACAGATTGTTAACTGACTGTGTTTAATCTAAGTTAGATAAGAAAGGGTAAGTTGCTTAGATTCATAAAAGCCAAATATATTGCATAAATATTATTTCTTCTTCTACAGATTGTGGTGATTGAAAAATAAACTATACAGGGTGATTTTGTTATCACTGGCAATACTTGCAAGAGTGGAAGTACTCATCAAAATGAACAACTTTTATTATGGGACTAACTGTGAAATCATGAAAAAATTATCAGCTGTTCCATACAAAAGTTCAATACCTACTCGACCAAAATGTATGAAGCAACCATATTATTTTACGCAATATCAGAGTTAGCCCTATAATAAAAGTTGTTCACATTGATGAGTACTTCCACCCCTGCAAGTATTGCCAGTGATAACAAAATCACCCTGTATAATCAAAACATAATAAATTAAAAACACCGCTCACTTCATTATCAAACGCCATCACAAACACACCTTCACACTCTGATACACATTTTCTTTCTCACGCATACACCACATACACTACATACTAACACTCACACTCACACTCGCATACACACTCACTTTAGTTTCATAAGATTTCTTTAATTACATATATTATAATTTTTCTTTGATTCCGCAACAACTATTTATAGGAGGAGCGTGTCTCCCACGACACAGGGTGACCTAATGTGGGAGCTCAGCCAAACATATAAATATGTACTTTTTCGGAATAAATAAATTTTCATTTTTTTTTTTTTTTCATTTCATAGGTCCAGAGTGTAAATTCAATTATTTCTATATCAACTTAAAATTTGACGTTTTGATTCATTTACGGTCAGCAACGTAAGCTGAATACACATTTACAAAACACCTGTACACGAAAACTATCCATTAAGGTGACGCCGCGTTAAGCTAAAAATTCTGAAATTCAACGTGCTGCGTCCCGCTCCCTACTATAGCGACCTTTCATAGAAAACCCGCGTAAACGGAACGGGCGTGTGCGACAAAATGGTTTTTATTGTTTAATTTAAGTTTTTAAATTAAACAAATATATTTCATAAAACCTAAGTACAATTTATAGTATCAGTTTCAATTAATATTTGCAGAAATTTTGGAACCTCAAATCGATCCTCAATGCCGGTAAAATTGGAATCTCTTATTTTACAGAGGTCTTTTTGATTAATTATTTTGTGTTATAAAAGTTAACCAATCGTGTTATGCAACTTACAAAATAAAGTCGAAGACATGATGAATTCTTACAATAAATTTCAGTTCGTTCGCTTCAGTCATTCTTGAGGAAAATCGGAATCCTTGCAACCAAAATCTTCAAGGCGTCGCTTTAAGTACCACATTTTTAATAACAGCAGTATATGAGTCCCTAGACTTTAATATCCAATATTACTTTCAACTATTTGATACCTCAATTCATATCTAAGCAATAAAACACGAACAGACAGACGGACAACTTTTTGTCCAACCAATGAGTTCTGTATTTCTGCCTATGGACATTTGCAAGTGAATGATTGCTTCGCCAGGATGTCTTCGCTTGACATCCTGGCTTGCGACGAGCTCAGTATCACGCGTAGCACTGCTTTGGGTGACCCAGGAGCTGCTTCGGCAATACCAGACTGAATGACCCCGTAAGCATCCTCCGCTCTTCATCAAGAGCGGAGTTCTATCGCTGTCAATTGCTAGCTGGGCCTCCATCATGGGTCTCACCCGGCTGGCTTGATCACGCAGGATTAACAAGTCTGAACGGGTATCTGACCACCACTGAAGCATAAACTTATTTTAAAACTAGTTGGACCCCGCGATTTCACCCGCGTTCCCGAGGTATCTTATATTTTCCCGAAATAAAAAGTAAATTATGTGCTATTCCAGACTATAATCTATCTCTGTGCCAAATTTCGTTTAGATCCGTTCTGGCGTGATTGAGTAACAAACATCAATACAACCAAACTTTCGCATTTACAATAATCGTAGGATTTCCGCAAATAAATATGCAGTTGGAAAAACTGTAGAAAAATAAATAGTGTCGAAAACACGCTCCATTGAGCGAGTCATTGTAAGAAATCGATTTGTTCAAGTGCTTGAATTTTGATGAGACATTTATTTACACTAGGTTATTGATTCAAATTGGCTTGCGTAAGTATTTCCTATCGTTTCTCGCTCTAATTCCCTTTTGTTTTATTAGGGCTTCAGAGTTAACTAAGGGCTGTTTTTGCACCGTCTGTATGCAACAGTTTGAAAGTTAATTAAGTATAATGTTGCAGATTAAATTAAACTTGGATTAGAGTGAAGAAATCATCGTTTTAATTAGGTACTATTTACTAGTTTCAATGAAGTCTTACGGAAATTGGGGTACGGTCGCTTTGCTCGTTCATTTATGCTGTTGAAAAGTAAACAACAAAACTACTGAACTTTCTAGAATTTCAAAACCATTTTGGACTATAGAAATCAGTAGTTCACCTAGAAAGAATATGACTGTGTGTGACGTTTTACAATGGATTAGATACACGCATTCAAAAGTCTTCTCGTTTTTAATGTAATGGATACCTATACCTACGTACATAATTAAATAAATATTCATATATGTTAACGAGTTTAGTTTTAGGAACTTATCTGTTCTTAAGTAGAACAGATTTTTTTAACAGTTCTATAGGATAGTTTCATTTTAGAGTTCTGTTACGCGTCAATCGGGAAAAAAGAAGACTGAAAAATACGAACTAAGTAATTATGTAAGGAATGAGAATCAAAGTATCCTAACTAATATTATAAATGCGAAAGTGAGTTTGTTTGTTTGTTACCTTTTCACGCATAAACTGCTGAACCGATCGCGATGAAATAAGATATAAGATCCCTGGGGAACGTGGGTGAAACCGCGGGGCGAAAGCTAGTTGCGTGATAAATTTTGGGCTATCGAGAAGTTTTCATTTTTTTTTAAATTGATAGTCTGAAATCTTATGTATTCTATAATATTTAAGACATGGTAACTAATTTAAATGAGAGAAGGAGTTTATATATTTAATTGTTATCAGTCTGAGCAGAAAGACACGTTTAATAATTACAATAACTTAGAAATTGTAGTCAAATTGCAGTTGGTATGTGTCAAAGACTTTCACTGAAAAGTAAATATCAGTTTTTAGGATGATTTGTTAAATGTTTACCTATTTACACGTAGAGCCATATTACATAACGCATTATCTAATTATAAACCATTTACTACATCATCTATCAGTACTTTTTGAATTAACATAATTTATTTAACGTTTAACTACGGAACACTGCATTAGATTTACGATTACACTTCACTGTATTGTTAAACCAAACAAGATCATCAACACAAAACAAAGTGACTTCATAGCAACTCATAGACGGTGTCTAATGTCGGTTACATAACAAAAGTAGCATTTACACTTGGATATAAATACCTAAATAAATTGTTAACTTTTTATATGAAACAAAAATTGGTAGGAGCTCGTTTAAAACTCGTTATGTAGCGGACTAGGCAGCTTGTGGTAGAGTGTTTGAGCGGTTTTACAATGACATAATACATATGTAATGTAACATAAATACTGGGTGGAGTTTTTGAGATGGTATTTTAGAAACCTATCCTAGATTCAATAATAAAAAAAAAAACGAGATTACAGATTTGGTCCCATAGTAAAAGTTTTTCAGTTTGACGAACCTAGCATAGGTTTCTAAAATATGCCATCAATATCTACCCACGTACTATAAACTAGGTTATATAGGCTTGTGTTTGACCACAATCTCACTGTGGTAAGTGATGATGTGGCCGAAGGTGGTAAGCACACAGAGCCTAGAAGAAAATAGCTCTCAAGTGCAGCTGCCGGAACACACCAATAGGTGTTTGGCGACAGATTTTCAACTTGAGGGTGGTAGCCAGCCAGATGGGTTCTAATAAATAAACATCGTGAGGAAACCATAGCACGGTGGTAGGGCACCAAAGCTCAAGCTCATTGTAGGATTCGAACTCAAAACTTTCGCCGTGGCGTTCGACGTCACTACCACTGAGCTTACATCGCCTTAAAATTATAAATAAATAATAATAATAAATATTCTGGGACATTCCTCACACACGGCCATCTGACCCCAAACTAAGCAGAGCTTGTACTATGGAAGCCAGATAACTGATATACTACATATACTACTTTTCTTTTGTAAATACATACATATATAGATAATTACACCCAGACACAGGACAAACAGACATGTTCATGCACACAAATGTTTGTCCTGAGTGGGAATCGAACCCACGACCTGCGGCGTGATAGATAGGGTATCTTACCAACCACGCCAACCGGCTCGTCATTATCGCCTTATTGTGGCACCAGCTCTGATATTACAAAAAAAAAAACGAGAAAGTTTGCTGATTTATGCCGATTCTGTTCAGTTGTTCTTCTTCAGTAGTAACTTTAAATCCATCATCAGATCTATATAAACTAAATGGCTTTAATTTTAAACTAATGATTTTTAGACAAACCTAATTAGCTGATATAAATATACTAACATATGCAGGTCATGTCTACCAACATACTAAATCATAATGTCAACCGTTAATTTCGTTGTTTCCAATTTTAAATGTATCATTAGGAGTCACATCACGAGTTCGACTCCGGTTGGTACGACGACATACCTACTGACCTAATCCATTGTATGAGTTACGTACCTACTTATTTTGTATACATCGATACAATTGTTTGTTTAGTAATTAATTTTTCAACAGAGTTTAGCCCTTAAGAGTCTTTATCAATAATAATAAATATCCTGGAGCATTATTCACACAATGTCATTTGATTCCAAACAAAGCTAAGCTTAAACTATGTAAATCAGATAACTTATACACATAATATACTATTATATGGCGTATATATGGCGTGCATGCAACAAGTACAACCTATCAATTAAAGATAATCATATCGACATTTTTTATACCAGTGTATCCTGTGCGAGAAATAATCTGTGTGTGAGCTTTTTCTCTTAGTAGGTATCTATTTCTAATATTTACTTCTTTTTTGTTCAAAATCTAAATTTCTTTTTATTTAAGTGTCAAAGTTTATAGCTGCTGTAGCAAGTCTTGTTGTTTTTATTTTACTAAATGTGAGGACATGTAATTGGCCCACTTTTGCTATAACTGTTTCTATTTTTAGTTAATTGTGCTGTATGTCTTCCTAATAAATAAATAAATAAATAAGAATTACACCCAGACTCAGAACAAACAGACATGCACTAAGTTTATCACGCTCGAGACGTATGGCAATGGATTATTATATGTATTAAAAATGCTTTTACATTCTATTTTAAACATTATATTGGTTCCTTATCAATAAATATTTAACACTAGCTTTTCACCCGCGGCTTCGATCGCGCAGATTTTATAAAATATATATCTTTCTGCCTTTCATCCTATTTCGAAGATATAAAGCCTATTCGAAGTGACAAGCTAAGCATTAACCCGTGGAACTCCTTCAAAATCCGTTATTAGTTGCTATGTAACTATTTAACAGTATCAAAGGAAATTCCAAAAATCATTTAAGGACGATAACTTTTTTGCAACATCCGATTTTAATAGAACAAAGCTCTTCTGCTCCAAATTAATCTCTTGCTACCTGCCATACGCCTCATGCGCAAATCACAAAATTTTGTCTCATAGTAGCTTAAAATCGATGTGTTATAAATGAAATCTAGGGTTGCTAGGTACCTAACTTCTGAATCCTAATCCTAACTAATATTATAAATGCTAATGTGCGTTTGTTTGTTTGTTTCCTTTTCACGCCTAAACCGCTGAACCGATCGCGATGAAATTTGGTACGCAGATAGCCTATGGTATGGAGAAGGACATAGGCTACTTTTTTTCTCGGAAACGCGGGTGACACCGCGGGGGACAGCTAGTACTACGATAAAAATTAAATGCACACGAGGTCACGTTAGTCAGATCTATCTAAAGATAATATCCGGCCCAGCTATCATCATAGTGTCAGTAATTATGTCATCTGCGTATGTTGACCTATTTGATCTAATTGTTCATAGAATAGATCATACATTTGTGTGTGTGTGTGAGTGTAATCTATTTGTATGGTTGGTATATCAATATTTGGGTTATTCAGTATAATATTAGAAATAGTTTTTTTTTTACAAAAACTTAAAATAATAAGTGATTCTTCCTGAAAAAATGCAATTTGCGGTTTGGCAATTATCCCATGCTCCTGTTTCATTCTTTTCTGAGACACTCTGTAGATTAGATGCAATTATGTCATAAGTATAAGGAAATAATATGAAATACTTTAATTTGCTGTATCATCGTAGTTAGGTTGTAGCAAGGTTGTGTTTGTATGTAATTGTACTGTTAATCAATGTATACAAAGTGTAACTGACAAAACATTGGGTCAGAGATTCACCTTTATAAAAACAATACTTTTTACTAAATGCGTATAAAGGTACTTACAACAAAAATACAATTTATAAAATTTTGTCTGTTTGTTCCAGCTATTTTTCGGAACGATTTTGACGAGACTTTCACTGGCAGATAGCCGATAAGGACGACTAAGGTGACGTTATAAGGAGTACCATAGGCTACTTTTATTATACCGGGAACGCGTGTGAAACCGCGGGGAACAGCTATGAAGAATCATTCATAAAGATAAACGCGTAATGTCAAGTCATTTCATCTTCAGCACATTTTATCCAACATTTTGCTTTATTACCGCTATATTTCTTTCAAGTATACCGCGTTGGACACTGCAGTCTTTATAGTAAAATATAAACGGTTAACGGCATTATGTTCCGCACAATACCACGGTTGGTTAGGTAAAGGTAAGTAAGGTGACGAACTTGGCACAAAAACTGACGAAATGGTATTTTTGATGCGGTATCCAATGCATCGAATAATATTATTTATTTATTTTATTTTATTTATTTTTACAATTTTCGGAAAACTTACAGCTAGACAAAAGGTATAAAAAATTGAAATAGATACTAATGGCTAATTACAAGTTTCCGCGTATAACTAATTAAATAGCTTAAGCAAAACAGTCCTATTAATGTAGACGAAAAACCGAATGAACCAAAGAAAATAAAAACATTAGTCGATGTTTAACAAAGACAGAATAACTTATTAAGAAAACAATTAAACCAAAAATAAAAAAACTACCTACTTCTTAAAAAACAATTCGCTCATAAAAAATTTCATACGCGTGGCGGATGTATTAAACATATTAGGAGTGAAGATGAAAAATTTTGGGAAAAAATCTAGAAGGAAGTTTTTTAAAATTGAAATCCTGACTTCTTTGTTTTTCTATAAAGTATTATATGATAACTAATTGAAATGGTAAAACGAGTTTGTTTATTTATTTGTTGTTAGTCTGCCCGGAAATCGACGTTTAAGTAATAACCGTCAGTATCCTTTTTCAAATAGAGTTGCAAATAGTGTGCTTAAGATAATACGAAACAAAAGAGAGACGTATTCCTCGCGTCTACTAAATTTGAATAGGGTAAAGACAACGTAGATAGATGTTCGCGTGATGATTTTTCCTGGTCAGAAACAACTTTGATTGGATCAACTTGTTAATATTGTAATTTGTTTAGGTTTGAATAAGATCACAATTTCACCAAGATAAGTAATGATGTGGGCAAAGTGGACGCTTATGGAGGAGCAAGGTGGTAGACTCCTCCATTGAAAAGGGAAGTTTTTCCACCAGGCTCATCGTGTCCGGGGACCGCGGTGCAACTGTAGTTTTTTTTTTTTGGACAGGACCAGAAGGTGGTGGGTCCAGGGGACCATCGACCACCCTTACGCGGACTATCGGCGAGCGCTTAGGGCTTCTCAGCCGAACTTAAAACTACAAAAATTTTGGGCAAAGGTAGCCTGAGGGTGCCCCCTGTGAGTCTCGAACTTCGGCTCAGGACGATGCCAGGGGAGTAGGGGAGGACGTAGCATACAAATAAATTATTATTTGGGGATCGGTCGGATTGGCAACTGTACATTTTGGAATCTTGTATATATGCAAAGTTGACAGAGAACTTTGTTAGTGCGATGTAGAATCTTGTTGCGCCATCTATCTATATTATTGATAGATATCGCTATAAGCATAAAGGAACTGGCTCTCAAATGCAGCTGCTACAATACAATTGCAGAGTACCCTACTACCGCTCATTGTAAGATTCGTCCCTACTACCTATGCCACGGAATACCAATGAGCTATCATCGCCTTAAATTGATGTAAAGTACCTACAAGAATTACGGCTTATTTTATTTACAAATAAATTTACATTGGACATGGTTTTATACATAGTTTGAGTAACATCAACTTTGATGTAATCTCAGTGAATTTAATTAAATTGATCGAATTTCACACTCTTGTCAACCCATTAAATAAGTCAAGATTTAACGGTTTGATAATTTTGTTGAATTTTCGAATTTCTAAGCTAATTGCATCTAACCAATCAATATAATTAATAGCTTTTGTGCACTCAGTGCTGATTCGATATGTTGAAGAGATTTAGTTTTATGATACAGTCATAAAGATGCATTGATTTTTTGACTTTCTTAGTCGCTACCAACAATTTGAACATATCTGGTTGAACTTATAATGCCATTTCGTCACGTACTTACCTACATATGTAAAGCTGGTATTTAGATATCTATAATGTGAGCAATACGGTTGAAATTAGCTGGTTATGGTTCGTTCGCCAAAACATGCACACAAACATAGGTACAGTTTTTTTTGTGTATTTTCGATTACATAAAACAACACTAAACATAATCAATACTAACTATAAAAAACGCCCGCGGGAGCGTCCCAAGAAGACTGGTAGATTACCACGCGAAATGACAATGACAATTCTTTGAGCAAAGCGTGCCAAACCTCTTGTCACGAGAGGCCTCAATGAGTAGATAATAGACCTCTTCGAACAATCGATGAGCCTCCAGACCCCAAAGCGAGCCGCGCTTTTCAGACTTTTACTTCTTTAGGATCAGCAACATAGTCCTTATAAATTTAACTCCTGATTGCTGATAAAGAGTTTATTCTGTTAGTATTTCTGACCTTGTTAACCGTCCACTTAACTTGGGGACGTGAGTTGAAATTTAACCAGATACTTTCTTATACCAACGTGTTATGAATTTTGATTTCTTAATCCGCTTTGGGTCTTTTGAAAATAATAGTATTTCAGAGAAAATGTTGACTTTTGTTTCGTATCTGAATAATTTATTTAAAAATAATGAAACGCTGCCAACCTCCTGGGAACTTTGCCCATGGGTAGCGGCAGTAGCTTCGTGGAAATTTTCTATATTAAGTATAATAAATTATTAGTGGAAAATACTGCCTGCCCGTCGAATTAATAATGTTTGTATTATGTATTATTGTTATAAATATAAAGTACCTATATAATTGTGAACATAATTAATAAGGTCCTATTCTATGTGTCAATCCAGAAATTTTCAACTCTGCACTCAAACTATAGAACCAACTATGAAAGCGCGAAACAAAATTTTAACAAAATCGAACTTTAGTTTGGAACTTGTGTTTTTTGCGTTTTCAGAGTTTTCATCTCGGAAACGCGGGAGAAACCGCGTTGCAAAAACTAGTAGTAGTATCTTAAATGTGTAAATGAAAATAACATTATTATTGTAGGCATAATATACTGCAAAACATATGTACAATAACATATGCTGTAAACGATTTGGCAGTTGTAGAATAATTGTCTGTATTCAAATGACTAAAGATTAGGCTTAAACATGTGTTAAGTGCTCGTTTCTACATCCTGTTTATCAATGTTGACCTTGCTTTGTAAAATAATGTATACCTACATATTCACCTTTAGTTCATCAGTGTGTTATACAGGGTGATTTTGTTATCACTGGCAATACTTGCAGGGGTGGAAGTACTCATCAATGTGAACAACTTTTATTATAGGGCTAACTCTGATATCGCGTAAAATAATATGGTTGCTTCATACATTTTGGTCGAGTAGGTATTGAACTTTTGTATGGAACAGCTGATAATTTTTTCATGATTTCACAGTTAGTCCCATAGTAAAAGTTGTTCATTTTGATGAGTACTTCCACCCTTGCAAGTATTGCCAGTGATAACAAAATCACCCAGTATATTATAATGACGAGAGACTAAATTGAAGACCTAATGATATAATAAGTTATTGTTAAAAAAATCATTTTTAAAACATTTTTTTTTGGGTGAATGTACTTTTTGTTGACTGTACTTGCATTGTCTTCCAATATACTAATGTATACCAAATATCAAGTCAATCCGACCACTGTAAGTGGGTGAAATTCGACTTGCAAGATTCCACCTTAACAAACATAGTTACATACAAACATTGCAAGTTAAATTTAAAAAAAATCTAACTACTCGTACAATACTTGATACTGAAATATTTTTGGCTAATAAATACTTTCAGGGCCATTTAATATGTAGACCTACATTGCTTCATTAATTTGGTGTAAAGATCTCTTATGTTTGCTTACTTACTACTTACCGTTACATCGTTATCTCAAAACAGTTTACAAACAGTTAAACATTGTCGTGATAAGGATTAAAAGTACCTACCAAACCGCTACTAAATGTAAGGCAGCCTATATATTTAAGACTAGCTTCCACTCTGCGGTTTCACCCGCGTTCTTGAGGGATATTTTGTTTTCCCGGGATAAAAAGTAGCCTATAGCCTTCCTCGATAAATGGGCTATATAACAAACAAACAAACTCTTCAGCTGTATAATATTAGTATAGATTATATTGAAGTATAGATAATTTTAGTAAATCTTTAATAAGACATTAAGGTAGGAAATAATTTAAGTTTTTTTGTTATTGTGGCAACAACATTGGGTATTTTTTAAGGTTAACATTTAGGTAATAATCTATAGGGTGTTGATTACTTAAATATTTAAAAATCTTTATAGGACACTTAGGTACCTACCATTCAGTATATTTTAAAATAGGAACGCAAATTATTCTACCGTTAACCAACTTATGTAGACGATAATGGAATAAATCAGTTTAAACTAATTTCTAGATTATACTAAATGGCCAAGATTTCCGTCTGCACTCATTAAATATTCACCCAATAACTTCCCCTATAGAGTATATTGATCCAGCTCTTAAGTGAACTAGGGTAGATACGCCCGTCCCTTTCTCTCCAGATAGTTTCGTCTCGCTTACTTATCTTTGCATTTTCACTTCATTATTTGCCGTGACTTCAAAATATAAATAAACTTCTTTGTTAGTTTTTGGCAAGTCATCAAAAAAAAGAACGATGTCATGTGGAGCAATTTAATTTACACCAACATTTTACGTCCTTCAGCTACGTAATGTTGCCAGGCGGTAAAGGATTATTTCCTTATTTAGTGGGTTGATTTAATTAGTGTAGATTTATATGGCAAGGAACTCCGCAATTAATCAGCTTATTTGCACAGATACTCCAAACATTTGTTTGTAAAAAAAATAGTGAATGTCAGATTTCATGCTGATAATGCTTCACATCACAATTAGTGTGTAGCAAGTATCGATATGTCCAGCAGTGGACGTCTTGCGGCTCAGATGATGATGATGATGATGATGATGAAGTATCGATATCGATACAATTAGCATTCGACCCGTGTCTTATATTTAGTGTATCCTTGACTTTGACAATTAGAGCGCATACTTTTTTAAGGGGATTTGGCACAATATTTCGAACAATATGAAGTCATTTCGTCTCATAAGAGTTTGTTACCCAATGATGATACGAAACTGACGATTTGTGTCGTGATTTTTTCATAGTTACGCATTTTTGTACCGTTGCATCGGTCCTAATGCGCTATCAGACATGAACATGTCTCAAGAACTAAGTCCTCAGAATAGAAGCATTCTGACAGATGTGTGAGAGATGATATTGTTTTTCATAATATAATAAGGTACTTTTGATATTGTTTGTCGTGTTATAATTTGGTTCTTTCTTAGTTTACTCCTATGCAGTTTCACTTTACAGCTAAGATATATTTGCCAAATTACGTAGATTTCTAGATGATACTCGGTTATGTCACCATTGATAGTTCACTGCCACAGATTGGATGAACTGTAGGATAACGTGTCTTCATTCCATTTAGTTCCATGTCATATCTTTAATGAAATCTCTTGTGAGATTAACACTGAGCTTTCCCCACACTCTCATAACCAGAACTTCTATGCGCCAACTTATCATTTTGATGTCTTTTAAGAAATTAACAACTCATAAGTCACCACATTTTACTGTAATATTTAATTATTACAGTTGTTATAAATATTATTACGCTTTACCTAAGTGACTGTTATTAAGTATAACTTGAATAACTCTTACGTGAAAGCTTTGGTTTCCGTGCTTCGGAAAGCACGTAAAGCCGTTGGTCCCGGTTATCAATTAATTGTGTCTAGTCGTTAAGCTAGTTGGAGGCTTCCTAGCAAAATTCCACTAGTAGGTTGGCCTACCTCCACCAATTCGCAGTGGGCGCATTCCCTTACACCCTCATTTGTGTAAGGAAGCCTGTGCTCAGCTTTGGTATAAAAATATAAAACGTGAGGTCATACCTAAGGTGTATTACTAGAACATTATAAAAATAAAATTAGTCTGCAGCAAAAACTCAGTGAGGATCTTGGTAGATATATCAAGTTTATATCGACAACATGATTAGCTGAGGTCCTTTTAAAGCATTAATAATTTAGGTCGAAAGAAATCATATGAACTGAGAAGCAAGCACGGAACCGCGATAACAAATTGAAATAAAATAAAATCCTAGATTTTTCTATGTGAACAAGTGCTGCTTGGTGATAGTTTTGTATTTTTTTTTCGTTATAACACATACATATTGTCAGTGAGACTAAATAAATCATTTTATTTAATAAATCTGAGTTGGTTTTGAAAAGAATAATTGCTGAGTTTATTCCCGGCTCTTCCCAGCAAAAGCAACCTTCCAAACCGTGCGTTAGAGTCAGACTATTCATGAGTGCTTGTGAATACCTATTTGAATTTAAAAAAAAACATTTTCATATGTTACTTTATTAGGACCTCAAAAGGACCTCAGCTAATAATATAAGACCTTATACATCCATATTATAATTTCATTAGCTATTCATGGTTTCAGACTGAATTTAAGTGAAGTCATTAATGAACGTTACATAAGGCGTAACCTTCACACTTTATGACTTATGTAACGACTTATTTCTACTAACGTTAATGTTTTTGTGAAATGACTAGTGGAAAACGTCCAATTACGTGGTGCTACGGCAAAATGCGTTTAGGAAGTAATATATATACTATTTTTTAGTATTACGAAGGCATTGAAATGTTTATTAGTATGTGAAGATATTATGTAGTGTTTAAAAGATAAGTATTTTTTTAATTGATGATGATTGTTGAAAATGTGTTGAATATGGGTTATAGTGTCCATTTTATAGAGGTCTAGTGGTTTAACCTTTTGAGGTATATATTATTATATGTAATCTAAAAAATATTTCCAATATTAAATAGTTTTATTTTTATCTATCATGCTAATAAATTAAACATATTCTATGAAAATTTAAATTTAATGCCATAAAACTATTGCCGTCACAACTAGTTGCCCGCACTCCCCTCACGAATGATTGAGATAGTAATATCTAATCTAATACCTTTAAATGAGCAATTCTTGTATATATATAAATATATAATCTGAATCTCGGGAACGGCTCCAAAGATTTTCATAAAATTTTGTCTGCAGGGGATTTCGGGGGCGATAAATCGATCTTGCTAGGTTTCATTTTTAGAAAACGTCGTTTAAAAAAAATACCAAGCAAAGCTCGGTCATCCAGGTACTTAATATTTAACACCGAACTCATTGAACTGCCTGAAGGTGATGTCCTTCTAAAGAAAGAATCGCATAGGGATAACATTAGGTACCGATTACAAAAACATATCATATAGTTAAAAAATCTCTACATTTAACTCCGATGATGTAAAAAAAAGACAATACTGAGATGATTTTAAATAAATAAAAGAGAACGTCTAAAGATTGCGTGAATTCAATGCAGTGAACGCGTATCGAGTTCGGGTTACTTGGATACGTACGGAGCGGCGCCGGCGCATCGGTTGCGACAAGGCCGATCGAGATGTACAGAATACGGATGTGGCTTGGTGCCCTACATTATGTAGTGTATACCAAAAATTCTTTTGTTTTGCAAAATTGTCTTGTCGATCCTTGACTACCACAGTAAATCCTGTAAAGACTTTACCCGTTTTCAATACGTATTCAATTAGGAGCTATAATTCCAAGGATTTTGGATTGAAGTTAGCATTCTTCGGGATGCGCGTGGTAAGCGACTATAACAGCTCTAGTCCATTCTAGATGAATGAATGTGGGGTAACTCACGAGCTACTCGAGTACCGGAGCAATAGCTAAGGCGGCGGGCCCTACCGCAGATGGTCCCTACCATCTACAGGTTAAAAATAGTGCAATGTGCTCTGTTGTATGACCGTAAAGTTGATCAAAATAAATCTTAGTAGTTGAAGGAAAATTATTATTTTATTAGAATGTTAAACACAAACTGAAAAAAAAGGGAAGGTAAATTAAGTATGCATGAACGCATATCGAGTTCGAAACAGAATATGGCGCCAATGCATTATTACATGACTGATTTAAGATGCACTGATCACGGAAGTGGTTTCTTGCCCCACTTTGTTTAAGAAGGTGTAAGATATCTAGGGTTTTTTTTTAAATTTGGGTGTTAGGAGTATGGTTCATAATATATTAATTGCTGTCTTGTCATGAGAGAATAGACTACCAAAGCGCTTTTAATATGAGTATTTCGTAGTTTTCAAATATTCTACTTTATAATGTGAAAGTTTACGTGGGTGTGTGTTTAGTCGTATTGACTGAACGGATTTAGATGCAACGTGGCACATACATAGATTATTTATTGTGGTAATTAATTCCCAAATATCCCAAAAGAACCGGGCAAGAAACATAGCCGAGTAATAAAAAAATATTATCTGATAATTTACTTTTTTTTTTTTCAACATTTTAACAATATAAAAAGAAAAAAAACATCGACTTCTCCTTCCCTATAAGTTTACAAAATAAGTTTGAATATATTTAAATTAATTCATGTATTGTATTAAATTGCACAAATCTATCGATAGATTGGTAAACTAGGTAATAAAGGGCATCATTATCATAACTACTTATCTATAAATCGGAGTTGCGTGCGGGTTTTAATAAAAATATTATACAAAAATATCCAGATATTCTGGGACATTATTCCTCACACACGGCCATCTGACCCCAAACTAAGCAGAGCTTGTGCTATGGAAGCCAGATAACTGATATACTACATATACTACTTTTCTTTTGTAAATACATACATATATAGATAATTACACCCAGACACAGGACAAACAGACATGTTCACGCACACAAATGTTTGTCCTGAGTGGGAATCGAACCCACGACCTGCGGCGTGATAGATAGGGTATCTTACCAACCACGCCAACCGGCCCATCGATAGATAGTTGTCACATTTTACTAGTTTTTAACTAATTTTGGTATTTAGTTATAGAGACAAATATGTTATATCCTAATCCTAACTTAATATTATAAATGCGAAACCACTGAACCGATCGCGATGAAATTTGGTATGCAGATAGCCTATGGTATAAAGAAGAACATAGGCTACTTTTTATCCCGGGAAAATATATGATCCCTGGGGAACGCGGGTGAAACCGCGGGGCGCAAGCTAGAATGTTATAATATAGAACTATATTTTGGACCAATATACCTAATCAAATATTTTAATTTAGAATTGTCGATTTGGAAGCTAAAATGAGCTTGAGTTTTAAGTGAAGGAATGTGTATTTTTTAATTCAATCTCTATGGTGAACAAATGGTGGTGTTGCAAAAGTTTGTATAGGAAAACTAATTTTTTCATGGTATGGAGTAAGGAGGTACACTTCGTTTGTATGGGTTAGGGCTTAGTACGGAGTGATTTTATACCCTAAGGTGACAAATGTATACGTACTTACACATTATAATTTTGTTATCTTAGAGTAGGTATAATTTTCATTACGATATTCAATTTGAAGATTGGTCGTCTAAAAAAGAGTGATGAAACATTTTTTTTATAATTATTCCGCGAGATTGTTGTATTTCAATATTGTTTTTATTGTTTACCTTGGCCAAGTTCTGACTAAAATATTTTTGTACCCTTGAAAAAGATTTAAAGTTTTTCTTTTACTAGTATATTGTGCTCCTCAGAATTAAATAAATATATTAATAAAAAGTGATAAAAAAAAGATGGCAAAGATGCATCAAACTGGTATTTAAATATTATTAATGTATTCATTTAAGTACCTAATAATAAATGGTGTTTGTAAAATAAGAACTAAAAAAAAATATCTGGTTATTCGATTTCAGTCAGTCAGAGCAACTATTGCCGATAACTGGTTATATTATTAAACATAATATGCATTTATGTCAATTTTATTTATACAAATCCGAATTTATTTAAGTTATTCAAAGGATTTAAAGGATTCTACGAAAGGTAAGAATCATCCAGAAAACTTAACCAATTAATAATGTTAAAATAACTTAATTACTAAATTTAGCTATATAAACCTCCTGTATAACGCTACAATTATAAAGCTATGTTTTAGAAATCGCTAAATACTAAATTAAATTTCATAAAATTTCTTCAGATAAATTTTTAAGCGAACTGTCTGTTAATAAATTATTTATTTAAATGTATCGGACATTTAATTTAAATTTACATTAAGTATACCTAGATAGAGTCATCTGATATTTTAGGAAATAGACCAGACGACCTTTTATAAAAAAAAATTGCCATGATGTAATTTATTTCTTTGACATTTAAATCGTTTAATATCTGTATAAAAAATCGGTTGTAGTTATATCACGGACATATCCGTTTTAGATTAACGTCTAAATGCGAAAGTGTTTGCGTGTTTCCATGTTTGTTACTCAATCACTGCTAAATGGCTGAAACTGATTGCTATGAAATTTAACAGCCAATGGCGTAGAATCAATATTATTATGTAAAAAAAGTATCGATTTAAATAAAGAAGTAGTTACTTACACGGAGACAAAATAATATTGTTATTTTTCCTAATATAATTGAATACTTTTGAATTTGCTAATAACATCATCATTTAAGTACTTAGTACAAAATATACTAAGTAGCTCATAATTAATTATGCGGCTTTTCTCACATCACATGTAACTATTCCGTAATAGTATCTTACGCTTTTTTACTCGCTATTCAGGTCAAGGTAAATGAAAATGCTCCAAAACTGTATTGAACCTATGTTTACAGTACATTTAGATTTATTCCATGTTATTATTTTATGATGATTTGTAATTGCAGTTATGAGTTATCGCGTCGCGTGGGAGGCGTGGGTCATGCGCAATGCACTTCCACCCCGCAAGTTTGCAAATTTCACCCTAACAGCTGATTCAATGAACAACTAATAAAACCGACAAAACAAAACAAAAAAGAACTCACCTTAGATTGAACTGAAACGGGCTGCATGTAGTAAAATAGGAAAAACATCCAAGCAGCCCCGACGAGGAACAGAATTTTCACGTTTCGTCGCATTTTCGTTGAACTTTTGATACACTGAATCGATACGCACTTTTAGGATACGCGGTCGATCACGATACGCGTTTGTTATTAGCAGGTTATGGACGCGAGCGGCGCGCGGCCGCGCTTCGTGCTACGGCGCGGCGTGCGGACTGAGCAGTTCACGGAATAATACAGATAGTTGCCGGTCATGCGCGTATCGGTCCTCGACACCGCATTCAAAAATAGAACTTGCACAGTTTGGTCGCTATTACAATAGTGTGTACGTAGATAGTCCCTCTCACCGCATTGTTTCCTTGGCCAATTTACGACGATCTTATCAAATAGTTTGTAGCCGAAAAGCGCTCTCGCTTTTACGGGTTAGCTGTCACACTATCAAGTAAAGCAACTACATAACCTATGCCAATCTACTTTTGATGTAAATTTTTCATCGTCTGTAAATTTTCATAAAGAAATAAAAGTACCTAATAGGAACGATTAGAAAATGAGACAACTAAGCTTGCAGCTGAAAGAAAACAGCTAAGTATCTACACTCGGAAAATTCATAATGCGATTTGTACATACGACAGTTAAAAGGATTTCAACAATAATGTAAATTAGATACACCAAAATACAGTTGTTTTTATTTATAGGGACGTAAATTATAAATTTTTATTAGCTATCTTGAAATTTTATTGGTGGAAAGGAGTCGAGATTCATAATATTGTGACGGGTCGTAGCAAGTACTATTACTTCCGGATTCTTTGCATCTCTAGACCCTTTATATACCTCCATTAGCTACACTGTAACAGAACTTGTCAATGCGGTAACTGGAATATAAAGAGAAATTGTTTGGAAAGGTTGCCGATCCCGATCTCTGTGCATGAAAATTTACATCCAAAAACTGAAGTTCATTGTTGAAAATCATTTTTAACAGTTTCTTTTTATATTTCTGATTTATTTATATTTTCCTCAAATATATAAATATTTTATTTTACAAAGTACATTTACAATATTATTGAAAAAAAAAACACGGTTGTATATACTTTGTATTTAGTACCTACCCGCCTGGCTGGCTACGACCCTCAGGTTTGAAAATCTGTCGCCTAGTAGGTACCTACTACCTAGGTGTGTACCAGCAGTTGAGAACCAGTTCCTTCTAAACTAAGAGTTTACAATCTTTGGCCACATCATCACTTACCATGTTGGAATTATGATCAAACACAAGTTTATACCAGACCAAAAGGGGATGAGACTAAAAAAATCTATTTAGGTTAGGTTAGTCAGTTAGATTACCAAAAAATATTGGACACGTATTTTTTCTTCAGTTCCGAATACAAACAATGACAACGATTGAGTGCGTTGAAATTTCGCGTGACGTCACTTGTATGTAAAAATTGTACATACAAGTGACGTCATAAGCCCCCACTCCTGAACTTTGGTGCACCATAACTTTGTAATTTTTTATTGATTTGATAAATACGTGTCTAATATTTTTTGATAATCTAACAGATGGACTAATTAGAATTACTTTTTTTTAACCCAGTCCTAACGCCTTTATTGGACATCATCAAACGTATTGTATCTATCAGTAACCCTAACTTATCCTAACTAATATTATAAATGCGAAAGTGAGTTTGTTTGTTTGTTACCTTTTCACGCTTAAACCGCTGAACCGATCGCGATGAAATTTGGTATGGAGAAGAACATAGGCTACTTTTTTATCTCGGAAAAACATGAGATCCCTGGGAAACGCTGGTGAAACCGCGGTCGGAACTAGTATTATATAAATCTCTTAGTTCATCACCTTCATCATCTTCCTGACCTATTCCAAATCTCTGTGGTCGGCACATTACGTACTCTTTTACCATTCGATCTTTCTATCCGTCATATGCATTCACTCCTTTATTACACATATCATCTATCCATCTCTTTTTCGGTCTTCCTCTTCCCTATATCCTACTTTCATATTCACAACTCTTTATGTAAGTATGCTAGTCTATAGAGGACTAACATATGGCGTTTGGGGTTGAAACTCTGGGGCCTTGGGGGCATCAGAGGTTCATCGCTTGTTTAAAGGTCTCTTTTCCACTGATTGAGGCTTCTTGTGACAAGAGAGTTGGCTTAAATTTTGCCCAAATTGGCATTGCCATACAGCTTGACAATGCTGCCAACCTTTTTTGGCACACTTTCGCTCGGCAACCAATTGGGGTATTTCTTTTTATTTTATATAAGTAGTTTAGTTTTAAATTTAATTTTAGCTTGTAACAATTATTTAAATAATGTTTGTCATAATCTAATTTGTAAATATTATCCATTAGTAGAGTTTAATAAATATCCTTAATTAGCTTCCGCCCTGCGGTTTCACCCACGTTCCCTAGGGATCTTGTGTTTTCTTAGGATAAACATAGCTTTTATTCTTCTCCATACCATAGGCTACCTGCGTACCAAATTTCATCGCAATCGGTGCAGCGGTTTAGGCGTGAAAAGGTAACAAACAAACAAACAAACTCACTTTCGCATTTATAATATTAAAAATTAGGATGTTAAGATTAGGTTAGGATTAGGATAGCCGCAATTAATTGAGTAGACAAATTAAAGCTAAAAAGTTCACAACCAAAAATAGTTTTGACCCAAAAAGCACCATATTTAGCTATAATAACTTAGATTTTAGAGCGTTTGTGATTATTTCAGCAGTATAAAACCTTTACCAGATACCATAACGTCCGTAAGCGGTTCACATCTGTAAAACAAATCATAAAAATGTTGTCAGCTGACGATATCACTTACGTCACATTGTTTAAGTAAATCCCAAAGCTGTTGATTTATCACTATATTAAGATCACGGTTTATAGGTATGTCATACAACTTGTTTCAAGGTCGTAGGTTGCTTAAGTTTACTTCATTAGTTTTCATAACATGCTATGGTAAAAAATGATATTTTATCCGTCGAATTTGAGTTACTGATGACTGAATAAACGCCTCTTAAGATGTAGAAGTGTCTGAAATACTTGAGAAGTAAAGAAAATATAGAGGATTTGGTTATCTCTAGCTTCCGCCCCGCGGTTTCTCCCGCGTTCCCGAGGAATCTTATATTTTCCCAGGATAAAAGTATCCAATGTTAATCCAGAATATAATCTATATCTATAGAAACAATTTTTATTTTACAAAAGAGGGCAGTGCGAGCTATTTATAACTTGGGCTCTCGAACTTCCCTCAGAGATAAGTTTAAAGGAAACTGGCATACTCACAGTTGCATCTCAATATATATTTGCAAATATATTATTTGTGCATCAAAATGTTAGTCTTTTTTCGAAAAAAAGTGATGTGCACTCTATCAATACTAGAAATAAGCACAAACTTGTAACCTCTGCCTATAGACTCCAGAAAGTGCAAGGCTCATTTCTAGGACTAAGTACACGCATCTATAACAGAATCCCTACTTCAATTTTAAATTTGCCTTTGCAAAAATTTAAGGAACGGATTAAATCTGTATTAGTAGAAAATGCTTATTATACTGTAAATGATTATTTCAAAAACTCTAATGCTTGGTAGATTTGTTACTTTTGTGTACTATTATTGTTATTATTTTGATTTATAAACCTGTTAATAGTCTCAGTGATAACATATTGTGTGTTATAATTCGTATTTCTTGAAATAGTTTCTCTTTGTATTATTTGTAGTAAGCTTAAGTTAGTCATGCTCACTTTAGGGTCTTTGCTTGCGGCGGCGTCGTGTGGCGGGTCGCTCACTTCCCTATAATATGTGCGAGGAGGGCGATGGCTGCCACATGCGTCATACTTGTGAACAGGTGCTGCTTGTGGGGGCTGGTCTGCTTAATCTTGCAATCCATTTGTTTACTAAGTTAGTCATAATTTTGATATATTTTTTCCTTACTGTCATATAACACACACATATTGTCAGTGAGACTAGATAAATAATTTGATGTAATGAATCTGAGTTGGTTTTGAAAAGAGTAATTGCTGAGTTTCTTGCCGGCTCTTCTCAGTAAAAGCAACCTTCCGAACCGTGCGTTAGAGTCAGACAATTCATAAGTGCTTGTGAAGGCCTATTTGAATAAAAAATATTTTCATTTTCATTATCAGTGTGCCAAATTTCAGGAGTTGAGTAGGTAGTAACAAACAAACTTTCACATTTATAATATTAGTAGGTATACTATGTCGTTATCTATCTATCTAAATATATAAAAGAGAAAGTATGTATGTATGTATGTTCCTTATATGTAGACCCCGAAACCGCTGAACCGATCGCGATGAAATTTTCAGACAATCTTCATATTAGCCCTGCGGGTAATCCTGTAAGGTTTGGTGGCGATCGGAGCACTCGGGACCGCGGGTGAAACCGCGGGGCGGAAGTTAGTAGTCTATATAGAAGATTAACTTCTTATAACTTGCGCACCTTTATCTTACTAGAGAAATAGATTGTTAAATCTATCGTTATTTTTTATCATGCAGTTAGTGGTTGACTTGGTGTCAGAGTTCCTCAAGCTATCAGAAGGATTTTGACCTGGCTAAACGACCGCTATCTAAATGATAACAAGAGGGACTGACTTTTTACGTGTCCTACGAAGCACGAAAACTCTTAGGTAAAATGCAACATGGTCACTTATCTCTGACTGACCTTGCCTGACGTTGCTTGACCTTCCAATCAATTACCTATGAGTGATTTCACACACACAGGTTCAACTATTATTTTGTGTTTTTTTTTTAGCTTTTTAAAGTAATATTTTTTGTATCGAAGTATGTTTACCGATTTATTGGAAATAACATAACCGATTTAGATGGTTTAAAGTGTATTGTATAATGTTAGATGCCGAAGTAGTTACATATAAATTTTGTTATGATCTGACCATGATCTTTGAAGATATGGAATTCCTTAAGATAAAAAAGTATGAATACCTACTTATAGCGAATGGTTTTTTTTTTTCAATATCGTCGACAATTGCATATCATCGCATCGGTCCGTGATAAATCATAAGGGGTATTGAATAAACAAAGAAACTCAAAATTGAGAAATAGCTTTTAACAAAAAATAAAACCGTAGAATGTTATTTTAGTATGTAAATTGGCACAGGTTTTTTTTTTTTTTGTAATCTGCGCCATTTAGTAATAAATAAATAAATATAAAGGAACTTATCCTGACTAACTGACTAATTTGTGTACAAAGCACATGAAATTTGGACACAAGGTTTTATTTTTTACGTGAGGTGAACATCCACTAAGAGAGGATTTAACGAAAAGAAAAATAGGGATGTAAGTTTTAAAAATTTGAAAATAAATCCCTGTAAATTGGTACGGTACAAGGCAGATTGTAATAAATAATTGGACATGATAAAAAAAACATGGGGTACCTACCTACGTGGGTTAAAAGTTAGTAATTTGTATATATATACCTGTTTATAATAATTTTGAATGTGACTGACTGTAAGCTTAGGATACTTGGGTACCTACTTTGACCTGTTTTTGTAGGTACTTATAGATATTCTATCTCACGAAGTTATTTTTTCTTTGATTATACACATGCACTAATCTTTAGTATTACCGTTTAAAAAAAAAACCTTATGTATACTTAGGTCAACTGATACAACAATCACTGTATTATAATTTATTTATTAGCTGTTCAAAATTGAAAATCCAAGCAGTACGATTTTATTCAAAGACTGAAACTAAGCGCCATCTAGTGCCTAACTGTATAACTAATTTGATAACTATGTTTACTTCGTTTGAATGACGAACAAGTTCTACTCTTCTGATACAGATGGTAGATACGAGCGAAAAGAGAAAAAGAACCAAGATAATTATTATTAAAAAAATAAAAACTTGTAATAATTAATAACCATTACAAAGGATTTTCATCGGAGATTCCAAGCAAGATAGCTATTGGAAAAGTCGGAAAAGGCTTTGAAAGAAGTGGGGCAAAAAAAGAAAACAGTTTGGTTCTCTATTTATTTTGATTTGCAATTGTTTTTGAAGGAGAAGAGAACATCTGGTAACTATTGAAGTTACGACGCTTATAAGTGTCCTCCTAGGACATGGCTGCTTCGATTTTGATATCACAAAATATAAGTTTAGCTAATTAAACAAATAAAGTACCAATAAGTACGACTCTAATCTGCAACTTTAGGTTTGAGAAGGTTGGTCAGTAATAATAATAATGCTCGTAATCAAAGAAAATCTTGCTGAAATAAGAAAGCGAAAAAACGAAATAGAAAAAAAAACATTGAATTCAAAATCCATATTTCAAAATTCGAATAGAAAAAACCAACCAGCACACAACGATTCTTTTTTTCAACGTCCGCGTCGTGTTTATCCTTCGTCTCGTCTGTTACCGTCCATCATTTCTCGTCCAGAGAGACTCCCGATCCCAACCGATCCCATCCCGTCACTCCGTCAGAGTCCGCGCGCTATCCGTCGGGAGCGCGCGTCCCTTAGTACGTGATCGATGGTCGCGTGTTTGCGAGCGAAGTTAACCGAACTTTACGAAAACGTAATTTTTTTATCGCGTTCGATTTTCAAATTGTTTTTATTTTTTCAGTGATGTGTTTTGTTTGTGCTTAGTTTAAATTTGTTGGACGTAAAGTTTTGGTAAGTTATTTTTAATTTAAAAAGAGAACTTAGTCAAATTTTATAATATGTATTGTTAAATAAGTTCTACTGACAAATAAAAGCAAATAAACATTTTTGGAAGCACTAAAATATTACTAAAACTATGAATGATTTTACTGTGGGATGTAAGTAAAGGATTATTACCGAATGGCCGATGCTTTTTTAGGGTTCCGTACCCAAAGGGTAAAAACGGGACCCTATTACTAAGACTTCGTTGTCTGTCCGTCCGTCTGTCCGTCTGTCTGTCACCAGGCTGTATCTCAAGAACCGCGATAGCTAGACAGTTGAAATTTTCACAAATGTATTTCTGTTGCCGCTATAACAACAAATACTAAAAACAAAATAAAATAAATATCCCATACAACAAACGCGATTTTTTTGCCCTTTTATTTGTTTTGTGGTAGTTCCCGGTGACCTAGAATCACAGAATTTGGCAAAAAGCAAGGTCTTACAACACAAATAAAGAAAAAATTCCAAAATATAAAAAAAGTTGAAAATTAAAGGTGTCCCCATACATACATAGTTACGCCAATTAATAAAGACCTCTGAGTTGTATGGGCGCTGATACAATTTAGAGGTCTAGCTTAATTGGTACCAACCTCAAATAAGGTTATATAAATAAATAAAATTGTGCATTTCCCGTGATGGACGAACGATGGACGAAGTTTGTACGGAACCCTCGGTGCGCGAGTCCGACTCGCACTTGGCCGGTTTTTTTACAATCTCAGTGACCAACTGATTTATTGAACTAACTTACAGTATCAATTTTTCATTATTAAATTAATCAGAGTTAATTTTAAAAAACACCGCAACTGCATAATAATATTCAGATTCATATGGCAACCCTAAAAAACAATAAATAATTTATCGCAACATTCACTAGCAAGGTCGAGCTAATAGCTACGCAGGCACCCTTCACACTCCCCTACTTGCTGTCGTGTGCACTCACCCTAATATAGGTACGTGGATGTAAAACAATGCAGTTTCTGCCCTTCGAGATACCGCTAAGCCGATATCGAGTTGTTCTGACTTACAAAATAATTTCGGTGCGATGATGTGTCAGGAGTTTTTTTTTAATTTTCATTTAAAAAAGTACGATTTGCAATACCTATTTCTAGTTAAATTTGGTCTCTTGAGGAGGTAGGATTTAGAAATGGGCTTTGTAAGGCCTACCCTATGGATGACGATGATTAGTAAAATTATACAATTTTTCAGTGAATAATGTAGAGTTTTATCATTTTTAATTCATCTTTTCAATATGATGGTAAATCACTCTCTCTCTCTAGTCGTATCCCTCACTGCTGAGGATCGTGGCTCCTTCTGACATTGTCAACCAGCTGTCTCCATCGGTTTCGTTCCGTTGCTTGGTGCATTGCGACACTAACCGGCAACACCAGCTCCTGCGATATCTGGTCTGCCCACCGCCTGGGGCTCCGGCCTCTCGGTCTCTTTCCTTCCACCTTCCCAGTCACTATCAGGCGTACCAAGTTGTTTTCATCCCTACGAGAAATATGGCCAAAATATCACAGTATATGTTGCAAGCAGGTAAATCACTACAATACACAATATGTTTTAAGTAGTATTCCTTTTGATTTGGTTTTTGCGAATTGTTGAAATAAATATGGGAAAAAAACTTTTTGTCAACATTGTTTTGCTGTAATTTTTCGTTACTTCCTCGTTCTGTAAAAGAAAAGTCAATAAATTATATGCCTAATCATAGTTATATATTATTATTAAGTATGTTTTATGACAAAGTTAATCAAGTTTATGACCCATCGCTCATAATATAGGATGTCTGCCAATGTTTTTTGCCCATAACTGCGTGACAAGCAAAATTAATTCCATAGACACAAGAGATCTAAGTACATAAACTCACTAGCTTCTGCCCAGCGGTATCACCCGAGTTATCGTGGGATCTTATATTTTCCCAGGATAAAAAGTTGTCTATGTGCTTTTCCAGACTATAATCTATTTTTGGCCAATTTTCATCCAGATCCGTTCAGCCGTTCTGGCGTAATTGACTAACAAACATCCATCCATCCAAAATTTCGCATTTGTTTAGGCTTGGGTTTGTAGCCGAAGGTGGTAAGCACACAAAGCCTAGACGGAATTATAATTACTAGTGGTCATCCGTGGTCAAAATTCGACCATAATTAAACAAAAGAGTATATATATTAAGAATGTAAAGAAAATCACTTCACTCATATACGAACTCTTTTCATTAAATCTGTCATTGCACCTTATCGACAAAGCACTGACAGTGGTGATATGTGCGTGTGTGTGTGTCAAATGCATGGTAGTGTGTGTAATGTTTTCTTTATTTAATTTATTTCTAAATTAATATTATATAAAAATAATTATTTTCTGCACTCCTTCTCCATATAAACTTTAACTGTACCAACTTTCATACTCCTCCGTCCGCGTAATTTTCGTCAAAAGGTATACAAAAGTTTTTGCTTCACATATTAATATTGTAATTAATTATTAATTGAAGCATTTATATATGAGTATAGTAGGATATTTATGTTTAACTTCACTTAGCGATAACTTTCTGCATGAGAATAATAATTTAATCATTCGATACAGTGTCACAATGTACGCTTCCACTAATATACGACAATCAACCATGCATCAACGGCATCCCTTAGTCACAAAGCTACTGAAATAAACCACAAATTGTCACAACTTGTATCTAAATTAACAATTTAAAACATTATGTAAGTCAGTAAGTCAGCAAATTGCTGATTGGATATGTCACGCGAGTGATTATTAAATAATTTATGTGTGTCTGAAATTGGACGCCCAAATAACTGGCTGGTTAAATTCGAAGAAAGGCTGCGAACGAAGCAGCGTTGTTATGGATGCATTATTCATTTATAACCTTTTTCATTGTTTCTTTTGTAGTGTACCTACTTATATTATGACTAGCATCACCCGCGTTCCCGAGGGATCTTATATTCTCGGGATAAAAAGTATTATATGTGTTCATGCAGAATATATTCTATCTGTTTGCTAAATTTCATCCAAATCTGTTTAGTATTTGCGTGAAAAAATAACAAATATCCATTCAACATTCATCATGACGAGCCGGTTGGCGTGGTTGGTAAGATACCCTATCTATCACGCCGCAGGTCGTGGGTTCGATTCCAACTCAGGACAAACATTTGTGTTCATGAACATGTCTGTTTGTCCTATGTCTGGGTGTAACTATCTATATATGTATGTATTTACAAAAGAAAAGTAGTATATGTAGTATATCAGTTATTTGACTTCCATAGTACAAGCTCTGCTTAGTTTGGGGTCAGATGGCCGTGTGTGAGGAATAATTTCCCAGAATATTTATCTATTCTCACATACTTTCACATTTATAATATCAGACGAATATTATATAGGAATTGCCGATGTGTTGCCGACCATTACAAAGCCTAGAAGGCAAGCAACTGCCGGAACACATTCCTTGGTGATCGGCGATAAATTTCCGGTCAGCGACCACCGTGGAACAGTCACCTCACGATGATTATCTTCAGCTAAAATTAAACCTCTTTTTTAGGATTCCAATTTCAAACACTCCTTATAGCATTTGACGTCACTCACCACTGACCGTTGAAGGTGCTAAATATTTTTTTAAATTATTTAACGGCCAGTGTTTTACTCATTTTATTTACTAGCTTCCGCCCAGCGGTTTCACCCGCGATTCCGAGAAAAAAAAATAGCCTATGTCCCTCTCCATACCATAGGCTATCTGCGTATCAAATTCCATCGCGATCGTTTCATCGGTTAAGGCGTGAAAAGGTAATAAACAAACAAACTAACATTCGCATTTATAATATTAAGTTAGGATTAGGATTCCTATAATAAAATACTAGAAAATATAATGTTATAAAGAAATCTTTCAATTTTGTAAAACCTTAACATACTTTGAGGGGAGAAATATTACATGGAATATCTTAAGTCTGTGAAATTCAAGTTAAACATTTTGTAGCAGAACTCAGAGTGCTGTAGCGGTGATGTAGGGCCATAAGCTACATCTTTTATCTTGCACCAAGTAGAGTTGAGTATTTCGCAACTTTTTTACATCCTCCATGTGTGGCCACCTGGCTTTAAGATACACTCGAGTGTGTGGCGAATTTACAAGTGGAACTAATCATTTTTACTACCACACGGCGACAGGTTATTTCTTGCCTGATAGTAAAACTTTATTTCATGGTTAGAGTCGAGTCGCTTGCATCGTTACTTGCAAGTTTAGAACTTTTAGATGTCATTGTAGATGGCAACATTATATCTGTTGGTTTTAAAAGGGATTTAACGACATTTATTCACATTCAAAAAATGTGTAACGTATAAATAAATATTGTGATTGCAAATAGCAACAAGTTTTTGGTCCTTGTTTTTAATTTTATTTATATTATTTATTGAAGAAGTACCTAATAAGTTTTAAGTTTATATGTAGGTATATTTTTATGTTTCATTTATGGCTGAACGGATTTAGATGAAACTTAGCATATATAAAGATGTATAAATGTGTAGTATCATGGAGTAAAGCATAAGATAATTTGTATCCTGAAGATCTCTGGGGAACGTGTGGGTAAAACCGCGGGTCTGAAACTAGTTTTAAGTATATAAAACTAAATCGTACTGGTTCAAGTGTAAGTCAAGGACTATTTACTGTATTGGTGTAAATTAGGATCAAACATTCTTCCAAAACTTTTTTCTTATAAATCGTAAACCATAATTATCCTAGTTTAGGTATCAGTTGTTACACTAAAACCAACTCTTTTCTACCTACAGTTAACATACAAATAAGATGTTGTTTATGTATTTTTTTCTGTATTAAAGTGCCATAAAAAATTGCCATTAAAATACTCTCCTATAAATTACATTTTTAAATATAAGTTATAAAAAAAATACATTTGAAAATAAAAAATAGTACCCCACCGGTATCGGGAACATTATTATTATTATTGTAATTTCATTTTTTGCCAACAATTTCAGAACCTTGTAAGCTAAAAAAAACCGTTTTAAAACCGTCTTAAAACACATAATATCACAAAGAGTAAGTTAGTTTTAACATTTAACTAATTAAGAATCCATATAAATTTCATACCACTGTCCTATTGTAATCGTATTCAAAGACAGTCAAATATTAAAACGCTCGCTCAATCCAACGAAACCCTGCGAACAAATTGGTAGCACACAAAAGCTTGTACCACCATACATTTTGCGTGTGCACCATTAGTTCCCAGCCCCACCACCGTGGCGCTGCTCTCCACAATAGCACTATTGAAAACGATGGAACAATAGTTAGGCCCTGTTTACATTGCAGGGGATTTTCGACGCTTATATGACAGCTTGCGTTCGGGAAACTGGGAAAAAGAGACACGTATATGTAGTACAGTAGATGTGCAGAAATAGAGTAGGTGCTAGGTTTAATATTATCTATATTTCTAGGTAGATAGAATAAAACTTTATTGTTACACCACACATGATTAGACAGTAAGACAAAAACTTAACTTACAGTGAATGTGTTACAATGGGCGGTTTTATCAGTTTTAGTGAAATCTAAACTCATAAATCAAGCTAAATTTCTACCTGGCGACCTTTAATAGTAGTTGTAGTGATTTACAAGAATGGAATATTTCGATTTATACCTCTAATTTTGTACGTTTTATATAAATTGTTTACGGGTTTTACTCATATTATAATTATCTACACTATTTTTCATTCGTATAAAAATGACAGTTGAATCCATTTGACCCACTCAAAAACATGATAAATAAGGGGAAATAAAATCTAATTATAATTAAAACATTTCAGTTGACATGTTTTAGAATTAATCCATCATCCACATGTTTCAAAGCCATATAAAAAGCGCCATATAAACCAACGCGAGCGTGTTAACACGTCAATCATCGAGTGGGGTCCCAAAGAGTTTGACTGAAGGAGGGTAGAGCAAAAAAGTCGCGACCTTCCCCCCCAGTACCTAAACAATGAAACTTTAAATTGGTTCCCAATTGTTGTCGAACTTTGAATTTTTTATTAGTTTCTGTTGAATTTGTATTTTGTTGAACTAGTCAATAGGGTGAGTGTAATAGAAGGTTTGTTTGATGTTCGGTAAATAGATTAGTTTGGGAATTCAATTAGATTTTTTTACATGTCAGAAGTTTGGCAAGCCTTCTGACGTTAGCAATAGCAGAATTGACTTGGTAAAGAGAACTGTAACATCATCATCAACATCATTTAGGGCAGGGTTGCCCACGACTGACTTCTCCATAGATTTAACGATAAATGGTTTGAAGCCGCTAACGCTGTGACATATTAAATTTTGACTACTAAGAGACAAGCAAAACGAAACACCTTTATGTCGAAACGGCCATCATAGTTTGCTGCTAGTTTAAAAATGAAATCAAGTTTATGAGTTTTATAAAATAAACTTTTAGTAGTGTCAGACATATTTCTAAATATCTAAACAAAGTCAAAGAGCGATGAACGAGAAAGGTTGTCTATATAAATTGGAATCGTGGGAATCCGGGGCGAGTCACTAGTTGGCTATAAAAAGCTTTACTACAATATTTTATAACTATTAATTAAGCAAGAAAGTAATTTCAAGGCGATACTCAGAGGTAATGACGTCTAATGTCGTGACAAAGGTAGTGGGTTCGAAACTTACAATGAGCTAGAGGTTTTGGTGTAGGAAAACATCGTGAGGAAACCATAATACGGCGGTAGCGTACTTTGTAGTATTCGCCTGGCTATTTATCACCCTGATGTTTATGATCTGTGTTTTGGTAGCTGCACTTGAGAGCTAGTTCCTTGTAGGCTTTGTGTGCTTACCACCTTCAGTCACATCATCACGTACCATGGTGAGATTGTGTTTAAAAACAGGCCTATATATAGTAGAAAAAAAAAACATTGTCATATTGGAAATTATTTATTTGAGCCGTTAGGGGTTGAAATACTAGGGCCATGAGGTCCCAGAGCTCGCTCTCTTTATAGAGAAATCGCCAAGCGATTAGTCGACTCTTCAAGTGACCAAAGGGCTGGCCTTTATTTTGGACAAAGAATTAGCATTGCCATCCAACGTGGCAATGCTGCCAACCTTTTGGGCGCTTTTCCTGTTGACAGTGATGCGGATGATTTTTTTGATGCTCTGTAAGCCACCCTTTTCGTCTTTTCTTTTACTGTAAATAATAGTTTAGTTGTCTCCTTTATAATTGTAAATATAATTTATTATATACATATTTACAATTAAAGTAAAAAATACAAACTATGATATATTGAAAACATCCTCAAAGCCCTCGCTGCTGTCGATAGGCAAGGTTCCCAACCGGCTGGCAGCGTTCTCCTTTATTATATTACTAACTATGAACTATCTGAATATGAAACAAAATAAATATATTTTACTTATGCGACAATTGACAATTATGTCAGAAATCATTTAGGAAATGAATTTAGTAGAAAAATATTTCATCATCAATAATGAACATAGGCCTTTTTACATACAAATAATGACGGGCCGGTTGGCGTGGTTGGTAAGATACTCTATCTATCACGCTGTAGGTCGTGGGTTCGATTCCCACTCAGGACAGACATTTGTGTGTATGAGCATGTCTGCTTGTCCTGAGTCTGGGTGTAATTATATATATAAGTATGTATTTATAAAAAAAAGTTATATGTAGTATATCAGTTATCTGGCTTCCATAGTACAAGCTCTGCTTAGTTTGGGGTCAGATATAGAATATTTAGAATGGTCCCAAACAGCTTCCGTCGAACAGCTTCCAGCTGACGTCATCGGCAACGTGGTGGGTGGTCGTCTTGGTCGACGCTTCCCTTTACTTTGTCGCTACCTCAACATTTGAAAACCGTACTCTCTATTGGCTATCTGCTCTTTAAATAAAAAATGGCTGTCCATAAAGTCAATCATTATACTCTGGCGCATTTGGCGTAAGTGTGCGTGTGTGTGTGTGTGACGTCACAATTCGTTATACAAAAGCGAATGCAATCTATTCATGTAAATATAAGCCCAAATTGAAATAGAGTAGTATCTCTATCAGCTTTCCGGTTAGTAGATTCGGCTTTACTAAGCTCTACTTAACGAGAACCATGCCTCTACCACGATCAGAATAGCCCAGTGACACTCAGTGTTAGAGCAGGACAACTATATTATGATGTAGAGTGACGTCCTGTTCTCGCTGCGAGAATGGCTTAATGTTAACACTAGTGGTAGAGACAGCGTTTGCTAGTTAGGGCACATTTGGCTCAGCGGGTATTTTATGTTACTGAAATTCAGTACACACTTGTACCATAATTTAAACAATTTTTGCGAAATATATTTCTGTGTGTCTGAAATTAAATGTTGGTGCTAGTCAAGTCTCTTGAAAGTATGGTACAGCTTGCTTTATAATCATGAACTTAATAATATTTATTACTGCAGCATTTTATATTGTTCTGCATCAATATATGGTGATATTTCACGATAAGGATGACAAAAAACTAAATCATACAGAAAATTTTCAAAAATAATTAGTGTAAGTAATATATCAGGAACTGCAGTTTTGTGTATGTCGAAATATATATATCAGTGCATTTGTTTTTTCTATTTTGTGTAAGCAAAGAAAAAAGTATTTCAAAATATTACTTTGAAAAAATCCGATGACAAGAACGCGTGCTGTCTCAAATAGTTATTTCAAAGTTATACAGTAAAGTTATTTTTAATTTTAGTGCATGTACATGTTTGGATGTACAAACAAACGTTGGTTACTGCCTTCATTTGTTGCTTTATAATTATTTCTTTTGTGTCTTTAGACAAATGTGCTGCCAGATAAAGGTTTGATAAACAGAGCACGTCACGTATTTAATGTAACTTTTATGTTGAAAGCTATTTAAGCTATTTCAGGAAAAAAAAATTGACGATTAAAATTTGTTAAGGTTATTAGAATAACTAGCTTTTCCGCGCGGTTTCACCCGCGTTCCTAAAAGTAGCCTATTGCCTTCCTCGATAAATTGGCTATCCAACACTAAAATAATTTTTCAAATCGAACCAGCAGTTCCTGAGATTAGCGCGTTCAAACAAACAGCCAAACAAACTCTTCAGCTTTATAATATTCTGCCCAAAATTAGTTCTTTATAAAAGAATCATGGAAATGCGTTCGCCAAAATTATTTCGGCTTTTAAAACTTAATATGTTATAAATCCGTATCCATCAATCCAAATATTGATACACGTTAAAAAAATATTTTCGTAGAGGCTCTACGAATCTGCGTAGCGCGTATAAAAAAAACGAATGAAAAATATACCAACCATTGAAAACAAATATAATACATGAAAGCTAACATAGTTTCCTGTCCATTATGAACAGGGTAGCGTTTGTTTTATTACTTTTTTTTATTAAAAAAATGACCAAATTCCGCCGTCCGCCGCTTTTCGTCTGTAACATGCATGAAATTTAAATGAGCCCATGCACTTACTATGGTTTGTCGAATTCTGAAAAAAATACTATTTATATTTTTTGAGTTTTTGAATCTGAAAAAATCCATAGTAACTTAGTAGCTAACCAGTTAAAGTTCGTGTAGGTGCCGGTTCGATCTTGGATTCACCATTGGGCGGTACTGGCTCGGAGGTAAATACGTCGGTAACCGTGGCGAAGGTCAAGGGTTCAATTCTTATAATGAGCTTGAGCTCTCAGTAAAACATTGAAGAAACATTTTAAGAGAGGTAGAGCATAGCGATATGTCGCTCAAAGAGCAGCTCGACTGGGGAAGTACCTCCACCGTACAGAATACCGCAGCCAAATAACTTATAGTTGTGTTCCTGCGCGTGAGTAAGGTCGCTAGAACTCATCAGGGAGGGGGGAAGGGTCGGCAACGCGCGAGTGATACACCTGGTGTTGCAAGTGTTCTTAGGCTACATATATAAAAAATAAAAAACATTTTACTCCTTGGAAGAAACTGTAGCAGTAGACTTCTTAATACTACTCGTCTAGCAGGTTACCACACTCAAGTTGAACATCTGTTACCAAGTACCTACTGGTGTGTCTCGACAGCTAAAACATGTGAGCTAGTTCCTTCTACACTTTGTTTACTTACCACTTTAGGCCACATCGATATGATAGCATTATTATTCTATGCATTTTTTTATTTTGAAAATCATAGTAACATTCCAATAATAGGCAACTATGTATATAGGTACCTATACGGTGAAACTTCAATGTAAAACATATACCTACAAGCTATTTGAATCGAAAACTATGGTACCTATAGCATTACGTAATTTTTTAGGGTTCCAAGGCTTTTTTGTTGATGTTTACATTTATTTATATAGTTGAAAAAAACTTTGAGCTCGGAACGTACCAAAATAAAGAATTATCCTGTTACAACATGTAATTATAGTAAAAAAAATATATAATAAACAAGTAAGGTATTATTTACAGCAGGCAGTTTTATGAGAAATAATCTCCTTCTTTAATGTTCCTATTAATTTATCATTGTAAAAATAGGGAAATCACAGGTCGTTACAAACAGAAAAATGGAGCACATTTTCTCTGGTTGTATAGAAACCACTGAACGATTTACTACACCTGAGTTACTACTGTAAAGTTACACGGCAAAATAAAATGTATCTCGGGAGAAATAAAAATTTACTGCAAAAATACGACGCATGGGTACAAACCTGTTATAGAGGTAAAAGTATTGCACTTTTCTGTTCACTAAAACCTTGTAGTCGACGTGGTGGCCTTTCTATTAATAGATAATGATACCTTTATAGGAATGTCCTTGCCTTTACATCACCGTTAATACTAATTTAGATAAATGATTATTAATATATAAAAACCATGTGTCACTGTGTTCGCACACGCTAATCTTAGAAATCGCCCAACCTATTTGTGAATGAATTTGTATGGTTGCATCCAGTTCCATTTTTTTTATTTCGTTCAGATTTCTCATCTAAAACTATCGCGGGTGAATCCGCGGGGTAGAAAGCTAGTATTATTAATAAATATTGTAGGTACACGAGACAAAAGTTGTGTAGAAATAAATTCTAGTAAGATTCTAAGTAGAACTAGAATTTAAGTTTATATAAGCAGATAACAAATCGTCGATTGAAATTCTAGGCTAAATTATCAGTCAGACTTCTAAAAGACTGCTACAATTCCAACAGTAGATCAATTGGTATCGCTCAGTGCGCCGGCGCATCTCGTAAACAAACGCCCTCTGTGTTTATATAGACTTTAACTCTATCAAGGTGTAAGAATAACATTTGAGTCAATGAACCACAGGTTACTTTGTAAAAGCCGCTATGTGTAAACATGGTAAAAACATATACACCGTTCTGTGTGTTCGTATGTGTGTGTCTTTTTTAAGAAACACGAAAAGGCCGGTAATATAATCACATATTTCACTTTCGTTTTAAACAAAATCTGGTGTAGGCGATCGCGACAAGAAAGGAAGCATAAGGTAACCATGGACTTTTATAATAAAACTTTACCTACAAACTTCATTTGTTCCTTTATTATCGATTCGTAATCATTCACTGAGAAGACGCCGGCAAGAAAACTTCTCATGGTGGTGGTCATCCTTTTTTCTGATTCTCTTTCACTTCGCCATATCTTGGACATAGTTTACGGAGACGAAAGCACATTGTCCATCTATTTAATTTTGGGTTTGGATCTCCGACAGTTTGCACTGTCTTGCTGGCGATGAATTCTGAGCAATGTGGCGTACACCATGGCAGCTTTGCACGTACTTGCTTAATTTATTGCACCTGGTAATACTGTAATCTATCTCAAAAACTTCACGTACTTTTCTAATTAAACCGAAGTAGATTAATGGTTGATTTGACCATCGTAAGTATCCATCTAGAGTCTAAAAATTTAATAGTTGACTTTGAATTAGAAAATCTAAATAGAACCAAATTTGCTTATGCTTTATTTTATTCACGAAGCAAAAGTCGATCCGCTTTCAAAAGTTAGTTCCCTTAGCTGCACACAGCAGTTTTGGATCCGCCCTTGACTAGTTCGATATAATTGAATGATCCCCACGTATCTACAAATCAAGCAGTAAAAGTATGGGGCTGTTTTAAATCTACAGTCATCAAATTAAAAACCTACCGGTGTGTTCCGGCAGTTGCAATTGAGAGCCAGTCCCATCTAGGCTTTGTGTGCATACCACCTCTGGCAACAATTTTTTATACACAGTAGAAAAAAACCATAAACATTTTTTCGTCCAAATCATCCAAAATTTCCGACAATAATTTAAATACGCTTAGTAATTTTTGCTCAATAAAACGCTATTATTCAACACAACTCAATAAGTCAAATATTATGTGCTTTACTCGCATTTGTTGGAACGCATTCCTCTTTATTTTTAAACAAACAGCATGGCGGACTTATTGACGTCCCTACACAAATAGAGGGAGATTATTTGCAATAATATATATATGTATAAGCTTTATGTAATGAATCAAATGGAAGTGGGGTGTACGAATGAATTGCTCTTTATAAAATCGAATGACGGTTTGGTATTATATGCAAGTTTGAAAAATCATTTTATATTATTTTATTTTTGTACTACGATAAAGAGAAAATACATAGACAAAATATGTCATTTTAAATTGAAAAATTCCGGAAGAAGAATTCCAATTTTTCGTTTAAACCAATACAATATATTCATCTATGTCAAGTGAAAATTCGACATAATTTTGAGATCATAAACCCACATCTAGGCAACAATATCGAGTGACTCGATAATTTGCCTCTAGCGGATGTTATGCTTTTATGTGCATACTTTGAATTTTCTGTGAAGTGCAACTTTGTTTGGTTTCCTCCAACGTTTGGGTAGTTATCATTCAATATCCGTCTGTTAGCAAACACAGTGCGAGCTCTTGTTTTAGTTTTGTGACGGGAAATGGTTTATGGACCGTCTTCATGCAAATTATATTTATACTAGATTCCGCCCCGCGGTTTCACGCGCCTTCCCGAGGGACCTTATATTTTCCCGAGATAAAAAGTAGCCTATGGCCTTCTCCATACCATACGCTATCTGCATATCAAATTTCATTGCGATCGGTTCAGCGGTTTAAGCGTCAAAAGGTAACAAACAAACAAACTCACTTTCGCATTTATAATATTAAAAGTTAGGATTAAATAAATATGCTATTTGCTGTAAATAGGGAATACATTTAAAAACAATAGCTGATGACAGTTAGATTGGAGTCAGTTAGGCAGGTAGGTACTACAAAGTCTACCATCATTCTATGGTTTCCTAACGATATTTCTTCTCCGAAAGCCAAACTTCATGGTACGATTTGAGCACAAGACCTTAGCTACGGAATTCCACGTCACTACCACTGAACATTAATCATCTAGTATGTATTTATGTACTGAATCCCTAAGCTACGGAATGGATAAAATAGACCATGTTTAAGATCTTATGTTTTCCCGGGATAAAATGTAGCTTATAGTCTTCCTCGATAAATGGGCTATCCAACACTAAAAGATTTTTTCAATTCGAACTAGAAGTTCCTGAGATTAGCGCGTTCAACCAAACAAACAAACTCTTCAGCTAAATAATATTAGTATAGATAAAGATTCTTTGCCAAAAGTTATATGACTTTATTTTTTTAACTCAAACAAAAACAATGTTTTATTCATCCAAAAACACAGTCAAGGGTTTTACATAATATCTACATGGAGAGTAAGCACGGAAGAAATCATATCCAAAATACATCACAGCGTTTTCCCATCGAATATTAAGTACCTATAGCATAGACAGGCCTGCTTATATACAACCTTTACTTCCTTATTATAGCCCTTATTCAATGGTTATGGAATTGGGGTTACCTACAAATATTTCGGAGGCACTTATTACTTTTTACGAAAAGGAAAAGTTATTAAAGTATCTATATTATTTATTGATATTTAGACAGAAATCATGCAACATACGCATGATTTCTTTTAGCAGGATATTTTACCAATCTTCCAATCATAAATGATAAAAAAATCTTTATAACCATGAAAAATTAAAGACTCCAATTGTGGGTACCCAATCTCAAAGTCAATTCCGTTTTAAGGTGAAGTTTTGAGACATTTCCAGGACATTTCAATATCGCATATTCATTACCATCGAATATTGAGCTCATCATCCGTCCCTTTTTCCCCGCATCCCGCACAAAGGAGACAGGAGATTGGATGGGAATTAGACGCAATTTCATTGACTAGAAATGAGAATGCCATTTACCAAGTCTAGCCTCGTCTCTGAGATATTGAAATTTTATATGCAAAAAGCATTTTACTTCGCGATTGATTTAACTGTTCATCGGTTTTATATTTAAGTCATTTTTTAAATTTGCTTATAGCTTATAATATTATATAGTTTTACTTATCTAAGCACTATGAATGGCAAACTTTTACTTAACTACTCGGATACTCAATTTTTTTTATTGATAAATCTAAATTTAAACAATAATATCATAACCAAATGTTTACTGATTTCAAATTCAAAATTCAAATTCAAAAATCATTTATTCAGTTTAGGCCCTAAAAAGGCACTCATGAACGTTACAATTGATTCTACCACCGGTTCGGAATACACTTGTATCCATTATGTATGTTAGTATTTGACCACAATCTCGCCATGGTAACTGATGTGGCCGAAGGTGGTAAGCACACAAGGCCTAGAAGAAACTTGTTCTCAAGTGCGAATGCCGGAACATACCAGTAGGTGTTTGGTGCCAGATTTTCAACTTGAGGTTTGTAGCCAGCCACAAAGTACCCTACCACCATGCTATGGTTTCTTAACGATGTTTTCCTTCACTGAAAGCTCAAGCTCATTATAGGATTCGAATCCACGACCTTAGCGAGGTTTGCGATAAAATAATGTCTATGAAAAAATGGTAAAGTTACATTTAAACTACATTTCCAGAAGAGTAAAAAATATTGACGAGTAATTTATCGTTCTTTGATATAAAACTTTTTCGTGTTATATTTTGGAATAAATAGGTAGTCAAACGCCTTACAAAATGAAATCAGCTGTTGTCAGATTCTAATGTTACACATAAACCAAATAAATACCTCAAACAGAATCACGTTCAAAAGTTAGTTTATAAAGCCATCTATTATACACCCATCAATTAATTCAAGTGCCTTGTTTAAGACCATATACAGAACGTGATCTCGCAAAGAATTGTCTATTTTACACTTTTTGACTTAATTGAATATTACTCTCGTTTAAATAATGAATTGAGGGTGCCTTCTGGATTCTGATTAAGACATTTTAGGATTGAATTTGATCGTGTTGACTGTTCTAAGGCTAGTCTTGTAATCTTTGACTCTCTGAAAAATTTCGTGACTGCAGTAGGTAGTAATTTTAATGCATCAGCTGGTATTACATATCTATAGATAAAAATAAATAGGTTTGTATTTGTTAATTTCCTTATAATAAAATAGTTTTTTTAATAATTATATTGAAGAATTTAAAAGGTAGGTACTGTATGCAGTAAAAATATTTAAGGATATTATTTCTAGAATAAAATCATCAAATCATTACCAAATGAAATGAATAATAATTGTGATTGTAAATATTGATTTTAGCTTATCTACAATTAGATCTTGACCATTGAGCTACAGAGCAAATTTAATATAATTTAAACAAACTGTAATTTTCTATTAAAACACAGAAGAAAAACGCAATAGTATTACGAAATACGACTGCTTTTTATGCATTCACCTGCCTCCAGCTGCAGTTTTAATATGTAAGTCGGTCAGTCAAGCAGGCTGGATGGCCTGCAGATAAGATTTGCATCTCATCTTTTCATATTTGAATGCCGAGTGAGGGTGGCACTGAATGTTGCGTTTTTTAAATTGGCTGCTTTTCTTTAGGCTTGATATTTTTTTTCATCGTAGGCACCTAAATGGCCAACTAACTATGACTAAGCTTATGCCACTGTCTGTTAAAAAGCTTTACATCTTTTCCATAAAATACTGGGTGATTTTGTTATCACTGGCAATACTTGCAAGGGTGGAAGTACTCATCAAAATGAACAACTTTTATTATGAAATCATGAAAAAATTATCAGCTGTTCCATACAAAAGTTCAATACCTACTCGACCAAAATGTATGAAGCAACCATATTATTTTACGCGATATCAGAGTTAGCCCTATAGTAAAAGTTGTTCACATTGAGTACTTCCACCCCTGCAAGTATTGCCAGTGATAACAAAATCACCCTGTATATAAATAAATCTATACTTACTTAATATTATAAAGCTGAAGAGTTTGTTTCTTTCTTTGTTTGTTTGAGCGCGCTAATCTCAGGAGCTACTGGTTCGATTTGAAAAATTCTTTCAGTGTTGGATAGTCCATTTATCGAGGAAGGCTATAAGATCAATCGGGAACGCGGGTGAAAACCGCGGGGTGGAAGCAAGTATAAAATAAAAATCCTTAATTTTTACTATGGTTTCCAGTTATGTAAATATACATAGGTTCATACAATAATAATAACAGTTAACATGCGGTATACATATCATATGAACGTCTCTGTCTCTCTTATATGTAACAGTCGCTTCGGCGGCGGAGGCCTGTAATGAATAGTCTAATTAAATTACATAATATGTCTCTCTATGGCATTAAAGAATCTATTATGACAAAAAATATCAAACCCATTACCGTTCCGATTACTTACCACAAAAGCTCCATTACGTAAGAATTTGTAACAAACAACTAATATTTAATATCTAATATATCTTGCAGCAACGAAGATTAATAAAATGTATATTTTATTTCGCCTCAAGTAATAATTATTAGTAATTTTAAATTGCAGAATAAAGTAGAGTTATAGTGATAAGATTTACAAAATAATGATAGGATTTTATTATTTTGCGGAACCCTCTGAGCGCGGGACTGATTTGCACTTGGGTTGGTTTATAAGAAGAACATGCACTAACTTTTAAGAAATAATTTCTTGGTTTTTAGTCATCAATTCTTTTTTGTAATAATATATTGGTGGAACATTCCTCACACACGGCCATCTGATTCCAAACTAAGCAAAACTTGTACTATGGAAACCAGATAACAGATATACAACAATACCCTACTACTTTTTAGGGTTCCGTAGCCAAATGGCAAAAAACGGAACCCTTATAGATTCGTCATGTCTGTCTGTCTGTCCGTACGTATGTCACAGCCACTTTTTTCCGAAACTATAAGAGCTATACTGTTGAAACTTGGTAAGTAGATGTATGCTGTGAACCGCATTAAGATTTTCATACAAAAATAGAAAAAAAACAATAAATTCTTCATACTTAGAACTGAAACTCAAAAATTATTTTTCATCAAACCCATACGTGTGGGGTATCTATGGATAGGTCTACAAAAATGATATTGAGGTTTTTAATATATTTTTTTTCTAAACTGAATAGTTTGCGCAAGAGACTCTTCCAAAGTGGTAAAATGTGTGTCCTCTCCCCTGTAACTTCTAAAATAAGAGAATGGTAAAACTAAAAAAAATATATGATGTACATTACCATGCAAACTTCCACCGAAAATTGGTTTGAACGAGATCTAGTAAGTAGTTTCTTACAAGCAAGCAAGGTCTTACAGCACAAATAAAGGGAAAATTCCAAAAAATTATAAAAGGGAACATTAGTCTTTCCAATTAATATAGACCTCTGAGTTGTATGGGTGCTCATACAATTTAGAGGTCTAGCTTAATTGGCACCAACATATAGGTAAATAAATGAAATTGTGCATTTCCCGTGATGGATGGACAATGGACGAAGTTTGTACGGAACCCTCAGTGCCCGAGTCCAACTCGCACTTGGCCGGTTTTTTTATACATACATAAATAGATAATACCCAGCCTCAGGACAAACAGACACGTTTATGCACACAAGAATATTATTCCCATGACCCATCCTATTTGTTTTTTTTTAAATAGACTGATAGTATCTACTAATGGTGAGTAGTCTCTACTACCTAAGGATATTAGCGACACCAGGAGGTTCAATGTGTTGCCAACCTTAAACAGTATTAAAATAAAATAGTAACGGAGGCTATATTACTTTTAGATACCGTTACAAATCTAGCTAAAAAAACCAGAAATCCTCTCTTCATAATTTCCTTTCAGAAACTGGCGAAAAAAAGAAAACTGAAAAAACGAAACAAAACCGTTATCAGGGCACAGTATCTAGGACTTACTTGTTAGTCCCAGAACAAGCTATGGTTCGCATTGAAGGAGCTTTGAGGACTATTACAATGGTGCTAGCGGCGGATGACTCTCTTTGACAGATATGTACTTGCAATATAAGGATTAAGACACAAAGACGCGCCGTGTTTTAGCTGCGGAAAAGTTAAAAATCATCTTTAGTTAGCCAGTGCGGTAATAACAAAAAGCGGTAAAACAGCAATACGATACATATTAATTTATGAAAGGATATATAACACAAGTCTAGCTTATTAATATACAGGATGTGCTTTATATAGACTAGCTTTCGCCTCGTGGTGTTACCCACGTTCCCGGGATAAAAAGTAGCTCGTCACTCTCCAGTCCATAAAATATCTCTATTCAAAAAATCACGCCGATGCTCCGTTGCTGCATGAGATAAGAACTAATCAACAAACTATAAAATATGTATATAAAAATATCAAACAAAAAGTATAAACTATCTTCTCTTATTACTCTTAAAAAACGCAGCATTTTGACAACAATGAAACCGTTGTATTGGTATGCTACGAGCCTGAGCATGCCAAACAACTTTAAACTTTATGCCTTGGAGATAAGACGTGTAAATCGATTGGTTGTTTAGTATTCACGTCGGGTTTAACAATTATTAGTATATGCGTTAGATATGAAAATAGGCTCTATATTAATGAATATAGGGTTAGGTATGCTAATGTTATTTGTGAAATTAATTTTGGGTCTTACAATTAAACTTAGGTACGTAGTAGCTTGAATACATCTTGCTGTTGATTGACAAAAGTAATTGATTCAATAATCACAATATTCTAAACGTATACCGAGATAGTTTATATTTGGTAATAGTTGCCTTCTATAGCTGTCATTTTCTTCTTTATAAAAGCTACACATTGGGAATTACACTGGTATTGCTAATGTCCATAGTTGACGGTATATAGGCACTTACCATCAGGTGGACCGCTTGCTGGTCAACCCTCAGCCATAAACCTTTGTGATAAAGCAGCGGATTAATCTATTATTTCCATTATATTAAGACGAAGAGAAGGTAGTACATATAGGCGGTACGTATTGAATTTAAAATTATGCAAATTCAAAAAATATAGCAGACATAACTTTGTAGTTAATATTCATGCAGATCCGTTAAAGTTTATAATACGGCAAGTTATTATCTTGGTGTAGCACTAGTTTCATTTAAGTTTTCCCATAGTTAATTGATAGCTTTGTGCGAATTTCAACGCGGTTTAAGTTTGTCAGGTGCATAATCGTTAGCAAGAAATAACTCCTTTTTTTTACCGTGTATAACGTATATACCGCTTGTGTTTGACCACAATCTCACTATGGTATGTAACGATATATGTGGCTGAAAGTGGTAAGCACACAAAGCCACCGTGTTGTGGTTTCCTCACGATGTTTTCCTTCACTGAATGCTCAGCTTTTTGTAGGATTCGAAACCACAACCTTCGTCACGGCATTCGACGTCACTGAGCTATTACTGCCTCAATATTTTTTTCTGTGTATTAAATATAAAAACTACTTACTATAATTTTTTTTTTTTTATTAATTACTGATAATAAAAACAAAAAAACTTAAGTATCACTATTTTTCTTATGTTTACTATATTGCATCATTTACAGTGTAAAGTAAAGCGTATTTTACTTTATAGGTAGGTACTCTATTTTTATCTTTTTGAAGTTATACTTGGAAAAATTATGAGAGTAAATTTTTAAGATACGCGCGCACACCGTCACAAAAAAACGATACCATGAAGTTAACTAGTCAACATTGTCAGGTTGTCCCATACATAGTAAAACATGAAGATAGTATCAAAAAAAAAAAATAATAAAGAAGTATAACTTCTTACATAAGTACACACACACTTTTTTTTTCTATAGGTAGGTACTGTAAGTTTATTCCATGAATAAGATTCAAGGTTTGAATACACTCAAGTTTTCTAGCTTAAATATTTAGAGATCATGTTATAGTTAACACGATACAAACAGTAAATCCGTCAAGACAAAAAACAATAAAACCGAAAGCAGTTTCTATAAAAACAAACATTAATCCCATAGCTCGTTTATGAGAGTGTCCTAAAGAATAGTATGTTTTTTTGTTCCAGATCCGACTTGGGGACAAACGGGGGAGATCATGAGTGGCAACGGGTTGAGGGGAGGACGGAGGATCCCCACTCCCATGCCTCCTCCTAAGGAAAACTTACATCATCCTCGGTAAGTTGATAATTTTTATTATGAGGTTTTACGATTCCGAGTCTGTGAGAAAGAAAGGGTAGTAGGTACAGGTAATTACAAAGTATATACCTAGGTATAGGGTACATAAGTATAAGTATTATCCTAAGTATATTATGTAAATGGGGTACTAAATTATCAGGAGAAAAAAACGTGTTTCATTTCAAAGTTTTACTATAAATAGTTACTATTTTGGATATATATCTTTTTATACTATTCGTATATAAAAATCCATGTTTGTTTGTTTGTACTCTATGCGTTCCTAAACCGCTAACTGCTGGGCAGAATCTTAAGCTATTTTTATAATTATATAGCTTTCGCCCGCGTTCCCCAGGGATCTTATGTTTTCCCGGGATAAAAGGTAGCCTATGTTCTTCACCGTACCATAGGTTATCTGCATACAAAATTTCATCGCGATCGGTTAAAGCATGAAAAGGTAACAAACAAACAAACAAATAAACAAACAAACTCACTGTCGCATTTATATATATATTTTTTTCATTTATTTAGGTAAACAAACAGTGACAAAATAAGTAATAGTATAGAGTAAAAATAAAAATAAGATATAAATTAGACACCAACACCGTTTACCCCAGTTTATTAAATATTAAGTTAGGATTAGTTAGGATATTAGTTAGGATAAATTCAATGGCACAAGTGTGTAAATGAAAGTCCATGATCTAAAAAGAAGTTTCCCTGTTGGCGTCCAAATTATTTAAACGAAAGTTACCCATGCTTGATCAAAATACATTAGGTAATATTTTTTTCAGTGTTGGTCTCATGGTAAAGTTATTTTGCTTGACGAAATCCAACATAAGTAGGTTTTGAATAGTATTAAATCTAGCAAAAATCGACCTGATTTAGACTACATTTGTTATTTTTGTATAATTTAGATACTCACTTACATTTTGTGACAAGGATCAGTTTTGTTTCAATTGAAATCCAAAAATCATCTTTAAAATTACTGTACGAATAGTCAAAATTATAAATCATCAAAATGAAAACAGATTTACAGAATGACTTTTAAATTATTGTAGATACAATTGTCTCTTGTCGCTTCAGGGTATTTCCCTCGGAATATTATAATGATACTTGGCAAAGATCCGCAGATTCAGGGTCGACATTGAAACTTCTGAAACATTCCCGCCTTGTTAAATGTAAATGAAACGCTACAAATTCACCAAGTTTTGGTATTTATAATTTTGCTAACATTTTCAATTTTATTTTTGTATATATATTTCAATCTCTTTTGTGTGCTTTTTTATATTTATGGAAAGTCAGAGAAATTTAGTCAAAAATCCTTTTAAATAAAATTAGATACGTCGAATGCCATGACGAAGATCGTGGGTTCAAATCCTACAAAGAGCTTTCGATGAAGGAAAACATCGTCAGGAAACCATAGCAACGTGGTATCCTAACCTTTAGGTAGGTATTTTTATAGGTAAAGTGCGGTCTCCCGACGCGACAACATTTAATCAAAAAAAATCATACGTACTTACGTTGGGTCATAATTACAAGGTAATGTTTTTCTTTTTATGGGGTTTCACGTTTATTATTATTTTGTGTCGGGGGCTTTTTATGTCAGAAGGGTCCACCTGTGGTAAGCGGCTACCATCGCCTATGGACATTAGCAATACCAGAGGGATTTCCAATGCGTTGCCGACCTTTATAAGGCCTAGAATACAAACTGGCTCTCAAGCGCAACTGCCGGAACACACCAGTTGGTGCTTGGCGACAGATTTTCAACCTGAAGGTGTTAGCCAGCCAGGCGGGTACTACAAAGTACCCTACCACCACTATAATATAATAAATCATTACCTTAGATCATTACAGTATCATCTTGATGACGTTTTCTATAATGTACAGTCAGCGGCAAAAGTAGCTTGGCATTTTAGTACCCTTTCATAATAATCTATTGACATTTTCTTGACAGTTTGTATGAAAATTATGAATTGTGTAATGTGACACGGTACTAAAGTGCCAAGATACTTTTGCCGCTGACCGTACCTAATATAATTTGTATCAAAAGAAGGAGATCAATATAAAAGTATCAAAAAGCTCGTTAAATATCTGTTATACAAAAAAGGTTTAATGTATCCAAAGACTTATTAGTATAATTTATGACACTCATTAGGCACAAGTTTTTTTTAAAGTAAGTAATCAATATTCCCTTTATGTGATGTAGTCACAACAGTATTAACTTTCATGAACAATCGAATTACCCTGAAATGTGATATGGCAACACATGTGTTCTATTTAATGATTCTCTAATGATTACTGCTTCACGAGATATGCTTAGGATTTCTTCTCCACGTGAAGAGACAGTCATGTTGAAATATTTTGGTTTATAGATTCTCAATTAGGTTGAAATTTTTTCGAGTTGTCAGATGAAGGTAAAAATAAATAACTAACCTGATTTGAAACTAAACAGAGCTTTTGATATTTAGGTTTAATATTTAATTATCTCTAGCTCTGACCCTTTCTAATATCTATTCAATCAACAAATATATACTTAAATCATTCAATTAATTCTAATTGTAGACTTTTAGAATTGGGTATCTCCGACCTGATTTTGATCGAATTGCATACGTTTCATGGATTATGTCTGCGCTATATGACTTATAACTGAATGTATTGAACTGGCTTCAATCAGATTTTTAACATCCTACTATACTACTATATAGTAATATTATGATAGTATGTATGTTTGTGAGCCAATCACGCAAAAACGGCTGAATAGATATGGTTGAAATTTAGTATATAGATAAATCATTCCTTAGAATAACTTAAAGGGTACTTTTATCCCTGGAAAACTTAAGATCCTTCGGGAACGCGGGTGAAAACGCTGGGCAGAATCTAGTGTATAATAAGACTCATCAATCTCTTTCTAAACTAAAACTATAAATACAATAATCACTTTGTTACATAAAATAGTCCAAATTAAAAAAGTCGCTATCAGAAGGCAGCGTACCCAGAATGCTGGCGGCATTGCCACGTTGGATGGCAATGCTGATTCTCTGACCAAAATATAAGCAGCATTCCGGTCACAAGTTGCTTCGACCAGGCGTTTGGATATTTCGCGATAAAGATGGTGAGCTCTCGACCCCCACGGACCCAGAGTTTCAATCCCAAACGGCTCAAATATATAGCTTGTATCTATGTTACTATATTTGCGCCGCTTGAGGCTCTCTGCTGATAACGCAGCGCCGCCAGCCTTATTTATTGTTTCTGGAAGATGAGACGGTGCCAAAGTATCGACACACGTGGCATCCCATACCAAAGGCCGTCCCAGCTTCCAAGGGATAAGTGTCATTCCGTCGGGTCTCTTACCGTCTTTCTAATAACATCGATCTGTTGCTTCTCGAGTTTATCCGCTTTGAACAAGTGTCACAATAACCTGGCCTATAAATTGGTTCAGGGGAAGCCCCTCTCCCCTGATTAACTGCAACTCAGATTTTACCAATGGATCCCTCGGTTCCCTTTACAGTCCCTGGTCAAGTTAGACCGGTCAGTCACACGCCACAATCATGTATTGTAACAGGAACTCTAGTTATTAAATGTAGTCGTACAAGTGCAGCGTCAGGTTTCACGGAATTCGATGGTGTTACGGAAGCTTTTTCATGTAGTTTGGAGAATTTTGTACATATTAACTAACTATGGGTTTATTAGTTTGTTTCTAGCTTTTGCTTTGGATATATCGTTTAGAAAGAATTACTATTAATATTTTTTTGGCACAATGCTTGAAGCCTAACTTTGATATTTTTTTACAAAAGTTAACACCCATTTGCAGCCATATATATACAGGGAGATTTTTTAGTCACTGGCAATACTTGCAGGGGTGGAAGTAAAAACTTTTATTATGGGACCAAATCTGATATCGCGTAAAATAAAATGGTTGCTTCATACATTTTTGTCGAGTAGGTATTGAACTATTGTATGGAACAGCTGATAATTTTTTCGTGATTTCACAGTTAGTCTCATAATAAAAGTTGTTCATATTGATGAGTACTTCCACCCCTGCAAGTATTGACAGTGATTAAAAAATAACCCAATATGCATTATAATCTTCATTTAATTAAAAGGGGTGAAACTACCTAAAACTAGAACAAAAAATAGCATATGCCGTGAATGTGGCAACAAAAACTCCCCAATACTTTAATTTTAAAAGCAAAGAATGTCCATTCTCATTTCATTATAACACCAACAGCAATAACTTAACAATTTATTGTACATGAAACATAATTAAAAACCCACAAGTCATCCGCTAGTCATAAAGCCGGGTGCACACTACAAACCCCCGTTAAAAATAAATATTTTACTTCGACCGATACTGTTAATGCACATGAAAAATTAATGCGGCTCACACACATGAACTGTGAAGTAAAATCCTGTGCATTTTCGATGACAGCAAATACAAACATAACCGCACGTGTGGGATAGTTTTTGTGGTCTAAGTTCAGAGATTTTAGCGGGATGATTTTAATAATTATATTAATAAACATGGCATTCCTCACACACGGCTGCCCGATCCCGAACTAAGCAAAACTACTATGGAAATCAGATAGCTTATATACTACCTACATATTATTATACTATTTTTTAGGGTTCCGTTCCCAAAGTGTAAAACTGGACATTATTACTAAGACTCCGCTGTCCGTCCGTCTGTCAGTCTGTCCGTCTCTCACCAGGCTGTATCTCATGAACCGTGATAGTTAAATTATTACTTCGACTACAGTCACTTACATTATACATTAAAATATATTGTACTGAACCGGTAAATTGTTTTTATTTTAATCAGGGGTACCTTTTAGGGAACGCAACGGACAAGGGGGGGGGGGGGGGGGGTTAAAATCTGTTACGTTACAGTATGCAGATAGCCTATGGTATGGAGAAGGACAGGCTACTTTTTATCCCGGAAAAACATTAGATCCCTGGGGAACGCGGGTGAAACAGCGGGGCGGAATAAATGGTACCCTCCACTTGATAGTAGGTACTTACCTATTTCTATTTTACTGCATAATTATGTCCGTCCATAAAATTTAAGTTGGTAACTGCTGTAACTGAGTATATTTTTAGCGGCAACAAAGATTACTTCATGACCTTCTAAGTTATTGACTGAAGCATATTTTGTATGATATTTATAAAATCGCTATCCTCTCATCAATTGAAGTAAAGTCAACCGACAGTCTATTAGTTAGCTGTGTCGTGTAGCGCATAGATGAATAAACAAAATAATATACATAGTGTAAATATGATTTATTTTCGCGGCATACAAAAACTTGTCTTCTTTAAAAAAGTATTTTCAAATACATGAAAATGCAACAGTAAAGCCGTTTAAAATGCATATTGACTAAATCTCAAAATTCATCGAATAGGTCACTTTCTTTCCTAATTTAAATTGATGATCTGATTATTCCATCCACAATTTAAATCCTAGCCAAAAAAAACCACCAATCGAATCAAAACCATTGGTACAAAGACATAACCGGCTTTCAAAAACTGCAACCAAAAACCCATCAATGCCAACCCATTCGACTATTGGGTTGCCTGAAAGGGGAATAATGTGGCTTCAAGGCAAGACCCGGTGAAGTGTCAATTCCCGGGTATTGTTAGTTGGTGGCTGGTAAAAAATGCACGCTTGCCTCAGGACTATAGGCGGGGTAGCGTTCGAGTGCCATCGTGGGCCTCACGCGCAGAGTGCGGGGGATCAAGCAGTTATGGATCCTTGATGTGGTAAAGATAGTTTACTTTAATTATGTGAAATATCTTGGTAGAAATAATAGGTGTATGAAATGACTTCTATACATAATATAATAATATTAAAACTGTGAAATCAGCGTGATTAGTAGAATCAGCATTTTCATCTTTCTTTTGTTTCATAGACGCACTAATCCCAAGATCTTGTATGAAGATGTTGCTTAGATTCCTGAAGCTGTACTATTGTCCCAGAATTAATTGTCAATAGAGTTTTACTAACTTGAGGACATATTTACCATCAATAAGTCAAAAATCCTGTTAGAATAACATTCTCACAATTTTACCCATGGTTTGGTAACTTATGGGTAAATCAATAACTTTATGTCACATCCAGCAAGCTAATACATCCGTTTCTCATCTTGCATTAACTATTGAAGCAGCTATTATAGAGGCATTCTCTGGACAATACCCCATTTTATATGTCGTGAAGTTTTATTCACTAGAAAAGTTCATTTAATGGAGCTACAGCTAAGACGCGATGCAGATCCCCATAGAAACCTTAGAGTTTTATAATGGAGATTGCATATTGTTTAACTTGACTTTGTGCAGCTGTGTAATATGTAAATTGCTGTAATTTTAATGTGAATTCAGCTCAGATTAGAGCCAGTTCATAAGCATTTAATCTGTTCTAAAGTCTGTCGTTTTGAAATACATTATTTTTCGGACTTAATATTGATGAACAACGTCTTAATTAAGTGGATTTGATAAAGATTTATTTGTCTATCTCATAAAATATTGATTAGGTATATATTTTTTTCTTATATATGCCTGGGCTTGACTACAAATGCTGAAAACCTCGAGTACAACACGCACTTGGCAGTTTATTTTCACATGGAATAAGTTTGAGTTTGACCACAATGTCATCGTGGTAAGCCTGTCATATGTGGTCGACGATCGAAATCAAAAAAATCATGAAAAAATAGTTAAAAATCAGATTTAATTGTAAATGCGAAAAAGCTAAATAAAATAAAGTAAGTTCATAATAGTTGCGACAGCTTCAAATAAAATTAATTTATAGTTTAAGTTTAAAACTGAATTTTAATTTCAACTGGTTTATCTTCATAGTTAAATCTATAAATAGTTAAGAAAGACGGATTCTTATTTGTGTCATGTTAAAGATAAAGCCGCCAAAGACTGGAATGAAAAGATGTTTCTTTGATACAAAAATGAACGATTCGTTGACTGAGTTGAGATAAGGGTTACAACCACTTCAATGTCAAAGTTTATCATAAAGATTATAATGAAGCTATTTAGAGTTATAGAAATTTATTGGTTAGTTAGTTTAATCTAATTAAGTAAAACAAAAATACAAAAAGATCCTTGTCAGAAGTGGGATTCGAACCCACGCCCACAGAAGTGGACTGCGACCTGAACGCAGCGCCTTAGACCGCTCGGCCATCCTGACGATATATTATTTGTTAAAATTATTGATCACCAGACACATGTTTGTTGCCTTTTATTTTTATGCGTGTTATCTCTAATTAGAACGAGAAAATTGCTATGTACTAGGTGTACCCCGCGGTTTCAACCGCGTTAAAAAAATCTGATGTTTTAATAGTTATTTTGGTATTCGGGGCGGAGACAAATTCAACGAATCAAAGATCATAAAAATCGGGCCAGCCGTTCATGAGTTATAAATGGTGTAACAAACACGACTTTGTTTTACAATAGGTAGATATAGGTATCAACCTAGATCATTTACACACAATGTTAGTAGGTATGTCCAAAATCATTTTAGTGCCTAAACTTGCTTTTGCCTCCGGTTTTATCTGTGTTCCAGATACATCATGGTAAAAATAAAGCCTAAGCATTCTCTTCTTTATTCCATTTTGCTTTATACCAGCATGATATCGGTAAAGAAGTAGAAGTAAAATAAATAGGTACATACAGTCAATACCTACCAAATGCAAAAAAACATACCTACAAAACAAATATAATAAACGCCGGAACTTTAAAAAATATTTTTTTAACAATCGCAGACCGTTTAGGACGGCCGATAAATTATTGACGCTTCCTACATAGATAGGTAGGACCTATCAGATACTCACTACGCCAATAATTATAAAATAGGGCCAAAGTAATGAACGCTGAACAACTAGGTTAGTACTAATTTATCGATAAGGCTATTGCAAATCAAAATAATTACACACACACCATGTAACTTGAGATTGGCAACTAATCTCAAAGATATACTGTATTCATTAAACTAAACTAAACCAACCCAACAGTGTCCAACAAACCCTACACATCTAAGATTATCACAAATCGCACGTGCGCGGGCGCAGTGCAGTTAACGCGCGGAACCACATGGCGACTGAGATCAAACGGAAGGCCGGACGTGAGCCAGCTCGTCATATTGTCATAGGTACTATAAACTGGGTGTAATTTACAATAATTATAGGTATTCCTGTTTATCAATGAAAATATTTATTTAAAAAAATGCGAATTTCTCCTAGAGCAGGGATTTTAGGTCTCACCATAGATATAAGTGGTAGATTAGGAATTATTTATTGCTCTGATATCGTTCTTTATAGCAGTAATTTTGATTGACTGGACATTATACTTAGTGAACTACCGGATAAAAGACATTTTGCATATTAGACTATCAAGGCCTAAATAATTATTTCTTATTCAAGACTCATTCAAATAGAATTATATCAGAAGGAGCCACTCCAGTCTTTCGGTGACCACGGTCAATGCAATTCAACCTAAAGGAGGCTGGTCATAATAAAAAATTGCGTTCTTATACAAGTGATAGAACAAGATATATCTGAAAGTGCAAGAATCTGCATAATAATAAATCTGGAGTGAAGGATACACTAGAATGTTTTATATATAAAAGAAAGATTTTAAATTAAATATATAATGTACCCTTATTCTTTTAGGACCTTTAGAAAAAGATTGTATGACAGCATGATTCGAGCGGTTGGGTTTAAAAACTTATGAGTAAATTTCGCTGGCTATTTGCTAAATCTCTGTAGAATTTTTGCTTTGATAACACACACATCTACTACCTTTCTATTTGTTGCAACATTTTGCACCACTATTAAGTACTTTAAATTCCCGACGAACAAGATAACTATCACTAATCTAAACAAAGAAGAAACCTCTTCTGAAATAGACCCTTGCGAGGTCTCACCCTCTGGGGTAAAAGTAAATTGACTAGAAATAATCATACTCATTATCAACTTTAGTCGCTACTGTTGTGTAACAACCCCTTAAAGAGGGGAGATAATAAACACCAGAAAACGATTATTTTAGTCTTGAATTGATGTGATGAAAAGCAGAGAGAATCTAGAAGAGAACAAGATTTCAAGGACACAATGCTTGGGTGTAGCGCTCGCTCTTGCAGGATACATTTTATGTAAAAAATAAGTTTGTTTTGAAAAGAGTAAATTGCTGAGTTACTTGCTGGCTATTCTCAACAAAAACACCATTCCGCACTGCGTTAGAGTCTGACAATTTGTAGTGCCTGCGAAGGCCTATTTGAATGAATAAAATATTTCATTTCATTCCACCAAACGAAATTCACCGGTAAACTTTCTTCATTCGTCATAACTCCTTCTAAGGTCCGTTGATCGCGAAACGTAAGCCTATTTTACACAAAAAAAAGTTAAGCTAAATTGGGCGGGGAATGTTAAGGCTAGCTAAAAAGCGGTTATATTTTGAAAAGTACTCTTTAATGCATTTGCAGATTTGGCATTAGATTCTAACATGCGCGTGATAGCCGTTTAGATCTATCTTACTATGCCTTGAGCATTTTGCGAACGTGAAAGAAAGCTAGTACACTTAAAGTGAAATCCTACTGGTATGCAGCAGCAGGTGTTCCTAAAATCCTGGTACCTTCTTTGTTTAGCTTACTTACCACCTTTAGCCACATTATCAATTTATCAATAGCAATCGTATGATCATTAAGCTATTAAATTATTCCTTCATAATTTTTCCTAAACTGAAAGCTAAATCTTTACTGTAAAAAGTTATATTACGGCTCCAATTCCTCCAAAGATAAAATGAATACGAACTCATTAGATTCTTCAGCATTATATTATTGAGCAGGCGCCACATACACATGATTATGCGAATTATTTTTATGCATCATACCGACACATCTGATGCATCAAAACGTTTGATCTTTCAACTCCACATGGTTCCTGTTGATTGTTGAACAATCGTAATTGTTTGCATGTGCAGCTTGTATCGCTTTGTAGGATGCAGGTGGTTTAATTAAACTTACATGTATGTAATTAATTTTGCAACCGATACGTTTGGGAGGTTTATAGGGTGGGGTTGTTTCAGTAAGATATAGCTGTAGAGTATTATGCAATGTTACAAACGGATAAGAGGCACAAAGTCTGTTTTATATTCAATGTAAGAAATTGCTGCCAATTCTTACTAAAAAGCTACGTGTTCAGGGTAGTATATTTTTAGGGTCTAAATTAAATTTATGTGCAAAATAGCATCCAGGTTAAAATCACACATTTTTTTCTATTTTAAATGCATGTGACCAAGACATGGTCACAAATTATTTTGTGACAAAACTAGACGGGGTTCGACTTCACAGATGATTCTGATCATATCAATTTCTAGAATTTTAATAGTTCTTTTGAATTCAAACAGGAAATCAACATTTAACAAAACGCTGACCTAAAAGCTGTTAAAACACCCATCTTCAACGCGAGGTCAACATTAGATGGGACATCTCGTTACGCTGCAGTGGCAGTATCACCGGTGTCTGGTGTAAATAACATGTGAGGGCATTGAGGGTGCGAATGTATGTCTAATTGCCTGAGGACGTGTCGGAACGCAGTTTTGTACGGTCGTAATGTCCTCGTATGTATAGATAGGGTTGTCACTAAATTAAAAACTGTTTGACAGTCTTCTATAAAGGTTCTATAGGATATTTTCACGGCCTTTTTTCTTATACTAAATGGCTAAATTGGGTGGGGATTGTTAAGAAAGGCTATGAGCTAAAAAGCGGTTATATTTTGAAAAGTACTTAGTGCATTTGCAGATTTAGAAAGAATCATACTTACGGGACAAAAATAATATTTAACTAAATTAGTTTGTTTTTTCATTTTCTGTAGTTGTGATAAGAATTAGGTAGATTTTCAATTTATTAGAACCTCGCAACCTTTCTTCTAAAACTAATTCTAATCACAAACTTTAATATGAATCAAAAATTATTTTACCTCCAAACATACATTATTATTCCACTTGCCGCCTAACTTGTGGAAAAAATAGAAGATTTATATTTAGTATTTTCACAAGCCTTCTCGACTTTGGCCAATAATTTGCATTTCACTATTATCATGTTGAAAATCTGTTACCAAGCACCTTCCGTTCAGTTCCAGCAGTTGCACATGAGAGCCAGAGCCAGATGCCTTCTAGGCTCTATAAAAGTCGGTAAAACTTCGACAATTGCTTACGTACATAGGCGACGGTAGCCACTTACCATCAGGTGGAGCGCCTGAATCCTTGCCAGCATTGTGTCATAAATAAAAGATGTTTAAAGAGTGCCAACCCTACTGTACCTGATATTCTACGAGGGTATGCACATGCACTACAGGGTGTAATGTAAACATACAGCAAAGTATTGCGTGCGCGGCCGCTGTTAGCCGCGGAAATGCGCTCATAAAACTAACCGTTAAGATGGCTTACCGATGCATCGCTGATGTGCAAGTATACGCACTGGTTTAGTGATGGTTTCTTATCGGTAGGCAATGTATCGATAGTTACTGTATTGAATGGTAGATATTAATGTCGGCAGAGAAGTCGATAAGCAAATATTCTTAAAGCCTCTTTTAAATATGTATGTTAAAACGTTTGAAATTCAACTAATTTTGTGTTTTTAATTCTGTTTGCCTGCCATAATAAACCTTAACATAATGTCTACTTTAATTTAGTTTTCGTGTCATTTTATTCTTTTTTATTTATTTTTAAATAACCTAGAAGGTTTGAATAGAGATATTCCGAGATTATTAGGCTTTTCAGTTGAGGATGAGCGTTCCGTACTAACGAATCCTTTTATAATTGTAGGTTTCGTCATTTTCTAAAGTAAGTATGTATCTACCTGTAAAATAGGGACCTCCCTATTTTACTTAGTGTTTTTTATACCCTATGGATAATACGTAAACCTCGGTAGCATTTTTGGTAGGTATCTAAGTAGATACTAAAGTTACTATTTAGTTTTCTTAATTTTCCTTTTCCTTTCTATCGACAAAATTTAATTGCTATGCCTTAACTAGTAATAGAACTAATGCAAATGCAGTGAACTTTTTACATGTAGATAAGACGTTACATTAGTGTTATAAAAATTACCTACCAAAAATATTTTTTTGTGTTCATTTTTGACTAGGTACTTTAAAAATCCAATCGTATAAAAATCTAAATAATTGTGCTAAATCAATTTCTATGTCACTATATTCCCGTTTTATTCTTTTATCATAATTCCTGACACATGCTTACTAAGATGTTACATTTGTATTTATGATAACATTATCAGTAATATAATGTCTTCTGGACACTCATTACTTGTACATATTTATTTGTGCCGCCATCTGGCAGAATTTACACTTAGCTTTTATAGATCTCAATACTATTAACTAGATGGCGCACTAAATGCATCCTTTCAACGCCATCTAGGGACTCATACTAGTAGCTCAAGCTTGTACTTGTTTTAAAAGTACAAGCTATTTTTACAAGATGGCAGCACTAGTATTAAAACTCTGGAATCACTTGCTTTCCATGATAAAATAATTCGAAATCCAAAGAAACCCATCACATATCAACATAACTTACGATTTAAATCGTCCTAGGTAAATAATGAACTTTTTTAATTAGAAAATTGCATTATTATATATTTTTTTACTCTTTTGCTTGTATTAAGTAGCTACATAATTGTAAGTAAGTATGTGTCTTGTGCTGAGAAGGCTCATTATATATAATTATTTTTAATACGATTTAATTAAAACATGTTTCCTTCAAGATAAAACAATGGTGCAACAGCATTAACACCCAGACAGAAGTCCCATCCATAACTAAGAAGCCGTAAAGTCATAGATGCAGCTAATAAATCACTTGTCCCGGTTTATTGTGGCGCAGGCGAGCAAACCCGAGTGCATGCTCTGATGGAAGTCATTTCTCTACTAGATACAAAGGGTAGTACGGGGCACTAGAGCTGCATTCAGTTACTACTTAGGGTAGGTTTCTTAGTGTTTGTTTTGTAGGTATATCAGCTGTAAAGCTATTACCTACGTAATTTGTTATCAGTTTCAATTAGAAACTGGTTGGATATAGCGTTTTTCTGATTAGTTACTTAACGTTCTAAAAACTGTGCTTTATTACAAACTAGCTGTTCCCGGTTTCACGCCTTTCCGGGAAAAACGTAGCCTATGTCTCTCTCCATACCATAGGCTATCTGCGTACCAAATTTCATCGCGATCGGCATGAAAAGGTAACACACAGAGTTACTTTCACATTTATAATATTAGTATTTTTCGACAACGTAATATTTGTATTGAATTTTGAATCGCACAGTTCAGGAGAAATCGAATTATTTTTGATAAAAGATCGTTAGGTATTATTATTTTTTTACTCAAACGGGCCATAACAGTTGGACGGATTTGTATGTATGTATGTAGGTACTTAGGTAGCTATATTTTATCCCGGGAACGCGGGTGAAACCGCGCGGAAAAGCTAGTTAGTAATATTATAAATGTAAAAGTTTGTGAGGATGTATGGATTGATTCTCTTTCACGCAAAAACTACAAAATGGATTTGGATGAAATTTGGCATACAGACAATACATTCTGGATCAACACGTAGATTACTTTCATAAGGCAATTTATCAAGATTTGACTAACTTCAGAAATGTGACCATTGGATATAGTTAGTATGTGTCTAAAAGTCCAATTTAAAATCTCGGAAACCATTTACGACAAGAAGTATTTTCTACTTGATTGCAATTTAAATGGAGAAAATTTATAATTTTATTTTACATATTCAAACTCAAATATTTAAAAAAGTATATCATTTACGACATTTTGTCAGAGTATTTGTTGTTTGTAATTATTTTCTCCGTCGATTGGCGTATGTTTCATAGGTGTACACCAAAACACGTCATTTTAGGTACTTGCAACTTTAGGTATGCCAAAGAGGTTCGATGCCTTTTGGCACAGAGATAGATTAAATAAATAATAAATATTATGGTACAATCCTCACACACGGCCGTCTGACCCCAAACTAAGCAGAGTTTGTACTATGGAAGCCAGATAACTGATACTAGACTACTTTTCTTTTGTAAATACATACTTATATAGATAATTGCACCCAGACTTAAGACAAACAGACATGTTAATGCACACAAATATTTGTCTTGAGTGGGAATCGAACCCACGACCTGTGGCATGATTGATAGGGTTATTACCAACCACGCTAACCGGTTCATCGATTAGTCAGATTAGACAGAAGCCCCAGATTATAGTATGGCATATAGGCTACTTTTTATCCCAGTAAAAACATAAGAACCCTCGGGACCGCGGATGAAACCGCAGGGCAAAAGCTAGTCGTATCATAAAAAGAGTCGCAAAAAATGATTAGATCCTTCCCGATTATTGCAATGTAACTCGATATTTCAACGATAATCATTCGAAGTTATTTCCGATGTTATTTTGGGATTATATGGATTATAGAAAAGATATTGGATATTTAGAGAGCAGCTACTGTTTGAAGTATGGCTATTGTCTGGTCAGTTTTTATACCGTAGCCTATGAACCCTTGCAGCACCAGGTGTATCACTCGCGCGTTGCCGACCTTACCCCCTCCCAGATGAGCTCTGGCGACCTTACTCACGCGCAGAAACACAACTGTAAGTTATTTGGCTGCGGTATTCTGTAAGGTGGAGTTACTTCCTCAGTCGAGCTGTTCTTTGAGGAAAAATGGTACCTCCATTAACTTTTTTTTACCGGTTTAACTTAAAAGATTTAGTAGAGAATTCTCCGTAAAAAATATTTTTACAATCTATCTATTTAAAAAAAAAAACAAAATATAAAATATGCAATGTAACGCACACATCTTATTAATATCTAGAACTTTATTATTATCATCAAAAATTATTCGTTCTACAACACACAAAAACATTCCCATAACATCCCATTCTTTATTTGAAATAACGGAAGCCAAAACGATGGTATGAAACATAATAACATGGAAGCAGCGAGAAATATCTCGCAAAACTATCGCATTGGATATATCTTGTGGACTTGAAATCTGAGCCTTACAGAAACTGGCTCGCTATAAAAATAAACGAGCACCCTTACAAGGTCGTGGCTAATGTGAAACCGATACATGCACGGTGTTTTCCATCTGTGGAGACACCGTGTTCCATACTTAGGTCTTATCTTATTTTGTATGTGGAAGTCAAGTTGGCATGATTGGGTTTGATTTATTTTTATGTCTGGCGTGAATTCAGCATTCGATTTCAGTACTTAATAATATTTTTGCGGACTTGCATTCTATCAATTTGAGGTCAATTGAAACTAGTACAGGAGTTTCTAAAGCTTAGAATGAAACTTTTATAATATCTGTCGTGTAACCAATATAGTCATTATTTTTGTCTATGACACTTATTACTCTATGCTTTAGAAACTTATCACAAATAAAATCTTGAATTTATCTATGTAGGTAGGGTACCTATACTGTCTGTCCGTAGTTCATCTCAGCAATACCACAGAATAAAGATGTAACTCTTTATACTGTGGCAATATCCTACAAACCCAAAATTTCCGGCATTTTGCAAGCTCACACTGTGTCAACAATTTATCTGCGTGTTCGGGCCAGAATACCAGCAACAAGCTATTAGTGGCTCAATGTTTTGACAGATGTTCGGTAAGATTGTTATTTTTGTCGCGCGGGGTGTAAATTTATGGTTATTTACTTAGCGGCTGACGTTGATGCGTCAATTAGTGAATAATAGGGGGTTTTGCTACTCATCATTTGAGTGGAGACGACTTTGGTACAAGGGAGGTCCTATTTTTGATCTGTTTTATGTGGTGCTAAAAATTTTAAGCTTGTATATTCCACTTCTGTTTACATTATTTGTTTACCTCTAAAATTCTTCTATAGCATGGATATAGATTTTGAAAAATTTGTTAGACATTTTTAGCTATAGAACTGCCTAGCTAAACTTTAAGGGTTGAATTTGTAGACGATTTTTTACGCGCTTTCAGAGTTGGTCACATAGTAAAATGAGTATGTTCAACCCTGAAAATTTAGTTAGGCTATAAATATCCTGTAATATGTAGGTAGGTACGTACAATATTATGAGATTTTTTATCTATGATATACAAAATAGGATTAATATACCTAATTGGTTTCTTGGCCCAAAATGCTGTTGAAGATAATTGATAAAAATCTGTCTACATTGTGTTCTACGGAATTAAAATAAAATAGATTTTTTAATGTCTAAATCTCTAAAATCTCGCTGGATGGAGGTTATTATGGGACCAACTCTGATATCGCAAAAAATAAAATGGTTCCTTCATACATTTTGGTCGAGTAGGTATTGAACTTTTGTATGAACAGCTGATAATTTTTTGTGATCTCGAGATCCCATCATAAAAGTTGTTCATATTGATGAGTACTTCCACCCCTGCAAGTATGGCCAGTGACTAAAAAATCACCCAGTAGGTATAAGCCATTTATTATCAAAAGATTTTTTTTATTTATTTTTAAATAAATTTAACCATAGTTTGAAATAAAGTTTCAATTAATTTGAAGCTCTTCAACTGAGTGCAAAAAGTATTTATTTAATTGATTTCCAAAAATCAGATTTCGCCAGAACAATATTTGGAAGTAATCATCTAACCGTAGAACGTAAGTTTCTACGGTTTGAGGTCCCATTGAGTGTAGTCACATAAGATTAACATCAGATTTAGTAATTTACAAAACACACAACTAATAGGTAACTGTAAACTATTAGCTGCGAAGCGACGTGAGAAGGATGAACAAACATACCATTAGCTGTGGCGATCGTGACAAAGATGTTCTTGACAATGTTGTGGATCAGAGCAATGGGTTGAAATAACTGTTCTATGATTTATTTCTTTTTTTTATGTCAGAAGGCTGACAAGCACGTAAGTTCTTCAGAAGGCTATTGTATTGTGGATATTAGCAATACTGGGGGGTTGCCAATGTGTTGCCGACCTTTATAAAGCTTAGAGGGCAACAGTAGGCAGTTGCCGACAGATTTTTAAGATTAATTTAATTTGATAATGTAGTGGAAAACGTTACATACTTTTAAATTATGGTATATTCATAAAAGTAGCAAAGTAGATGAATTTAAAAAGTTAAGGACAGCCATTTTTGAAAATATAATGCTAAAGAATTTTGAAAGCACTCCTAGTTTTTTATTTTGAAGGCTTTCATTTGATTAAAAACTCAACGTGATAAGTGACGTTGTGATCAAATGGTAAGGATTTATACATAAGAGAACTGGCTTAGTTATTCTCGCAATTTAGATTTTGAACCTTATAACATTCCAACCTAAGGACAAATGTCATAAAATGTTCATTAATAATTCTTTGGAATTAGTACCAAGTGACAACCCTAAGTAAACGGTACAAATTTTGTAACAGTGCTCTTGGCATGCCTCTTTATTGTTTTCTATAACGACAGCCAGTACCGGTCCTGTCGTGCTTTTGTTCTTTTGTAATCGTCACACGAAATGTCACAACTCATGTTCATAATATTGACCCTTTTGCCTTTACAAAGGTCAATATGTTGAAATGTTTTGAAAGTATTTATATTGAAGGGATTGTTATTAGCTATATTATTATCTGTTTTCAATGGTTCCTCACTAAGTATGGATATTTTAATATCGCAAATGACATTTTAGTCGGTTGGTGTTGATGGTAGCAATTTTACTGAGATATTTTAATACTCTAACAAAGTTCTATACAAACCCGAAAGTTTAATTCAAATATCTACATAGTCCTCATCAGTACTATCATCAATTATATTTCGTAATGGCATTTAATATGCATGCTTGGCTAAAAGGTTAACTTTTCTGTTCTCTATGGTGAATATCTTTTTCAGCATTTATATCAAGATATAATACGATAATAAGTCATCAAGCTCCTTGTAGGTGTTTAAAACGTAATTGGCAAGGGTTATTGGATCTCACACGACGTTCGATGTCTACGGAATATTAATATGTGCGGGCAGACTGCCGCGGGCCAGTGGACTTCCAAAACCCCATGTGACCTAATATCTACTACTATATGTCTGGAATCAGTGAGATACAATCGAGCTAGAATATTATTAGAGGCTAATCTTTGTAAATCATACGTTAAAAATAAGATAGGTGATATTAAGGACCGATGACCGACGAAACATAGCAGGCGGGAGGATGCAAAAGGTAAAGTAAGAGAGAAAGATGTGATAACTACTGCAAATGTCCTATGTCCGGAACTTCTATACGCCGATGATGATGATGATGATGATGATGAAATGAAATGTGCCAAAGACTCTCCTATTTACAATTGCAGCGTATTTAAAACTATAATCCTTGTTATGATTAAATCTAATCTTAAGGCACTATTAAAGAACAAATTACATGAGCTCAATTTGGAAATTCAATGATCGTCAACAACTTGGAATAAGGCGTGAACTTAGGGCCATGAATCGCACAATGAAACCCATGGTAAATATCCCAATGCAAGTTGCATCCAAAACTAAGCTAGCGACTCTCCCAGAGACTAATGTGGTTACATGCCTCGTTTCGAACACCCAGAGGAGTTGTTGGTTACTTTTATATATAGTGTACTTGTTTACACGGTCAGTTTAGCTATGTACAACTCTTGGCAATTCTCTTTGCTTATTATTAATTGGTTTTGGATCGATGCTATTTCTGGTACTTACTGTGTAAGTGGTGTGGGCCAGTTGTCTTCTAGGCTTTAGGTTTTTTAATATTGGTGATTTAGATTTTAAGATGCTTTTCCATTTAAAAATGTTTTTGGTTTGTTATTTAATTTTACCTCAAGCAAATATTCGCAATGTCTCAATTATTTCAGTTGAATTCAATCTCGAAAAATTGTGTTTTTGTTTTCCTTGAGACATATTTTTTATAGACTGTTAAAATAATTGGAAGATTAAAAATATAATCTCAGAGTCAATTTTGCACGTGCTTGAGCTTTATTCCAAAGGTTGAAAGGTCACATTAGTATAAAAACCTGAACAATGTTTTTAAAGAAAACCGTAAAATCAGTTGCAAAAATAATACTTATTTTATTTTATTTTCCAACCATTCTGGTAACAGACAAAAGTACCTACTAAAGGTAGTATAGAATTTGACCAACATTTATTTTGCAGCTCCTTATATAAACTCCAAACGATTGTAGACCTTATATTAGATGTGTGAAAGACTATTCTAGATTTGTTGTGTGCTCTAGGGTTACCAGTTATTGGACCGTGCAGTTCGATTGTATGGATATGAATTTTATAACTTTTGGTTGTTGCTGCTCAAAGTGTTGCAAGTTTACATCGCATATCAAATTTCACTGGCAACTTTACTGAACAAATAAATGCTTACATAAATATTAAAGGTACAATTTATTTTGAGCGTATTTCTAACAATGTACGAGTATACTATGACGTCATTGTATAATATTTGTGGGATGTAATTATAAACAATTTAATAAGTTTGGCACTATAAATCAAAGTCAAAGCCACTTATTCAGTTTAGGCACTAGAAGGGCACTTATGAACGTCGAAGCTACTGAAGTTACCACCGGTTCGGAAGTCGCATTCTACTGAGAAGAAACGTGTAGAACCTCAGCAAGGTTACATTTTTTAAATATATATAACTGCTCTGAGGTAGGCAATGTAGAATAGTCATCCTAATTAATATTATAAATGTGAATGTGAGTTTGTTTGTTTGTTACCTTTTCACGCCTAAACCACTGAACCGATCGCGTTGAAATTTGTGATACAGATAGCCGAAACGCGGGAGAAACCGCGGGGGACAGCTATTTTGTTTTATAAACTACTAGTTAATCCCTGGCGTGCGTTACAATGAATCTTTTTAACCTCCTTTTTTGGCAAAAACCATCGCTAGCGAGCGCAAAACAAAAAAAAATACAGACAAACACATAAGTAGATAGATAAAATGTTTTTTTTTTTGTGTTGATGAAAAAGTATCTGTGTCCAAATCTCAATGTCTGTTTCAGTACCTAATAAATAACAAAAAATAGTAATAGAAATGCGGCGAAAGGCATTCGTCATTGCTGCATTGTGCCCTAAGCGAGGGTATGTCAGCTTGGACTCGCTACCGCCTCCGTTGGCCGACTGTAATAGAGACTGTGCTACTACTGTCACAGAAAATGCCTAAAAGTTTTTTTACAATGAAAAAAACACAGTGCAGGTAATTTTTTGAGGCTGTATGTATTTTTATAACATTTATTCAAAACACTGACAAATAACCAAGTCCCAAGTCCCAATATTCAAATATCACATCAGATTGTGTGACAGTGACAATATGTCAAGGTAGGAAGGGAAAAAGTTAGATTTCTTACCGCATAAGCGCAATAAATAAAAGGAAGCGGCAAACTTTCAGCCATTTCCAACGTGAGGTTACCGTTGCCTTATTCTGGGTAGATATCATTTTATTACATTGGCTGTCAACGAAACTGACGAATCGATAATATGGTAAAAATACGAGACTGTACTCACTTGGCACTGGCTTTTTTCGCTCTTGCTTTGAGCTTTTCGGTTCATGTTTATAAGCATTTTTAAGATTATCGCTGTGTTTTGAACCTGATTATGATGCCTATTCTTATATATCAAATATTTAATAATTTTGTATCTACCATGCTTATGTACCATAAGCAGAAACATATAAAAAAAAAGCTTCACTTAACATTGCTAGGTCAATCAAAATTTTATGTTTACCTACTATTTAAAAATCTTCATCATAAGCTAGACGTTCATATTATACCTAATATATATTTTTTACTAGACTCTGGCTTACATAAGAAGTGAAGTGACAGGAAATCCCCAGAATCCACCGTTTTCGGTACAATTTGTCGAGGCACGGACGTTCGGGCGCGCTCTCCGCAGGAAATGAGCGTATTTGTCTTACCTGGGTCCGCGTTGGGGGCGCTTTGTCAGCGGTTAGCGGAAGCGTTTAAAATATGTACAACAAAATAAATTAAATAGTTATTTTTAACTACACAGAGATATTAGATATTAAGTTAAAAAAAACATGTGTAGCAAAAGTATAACAAGTAGGTAGTTACTATGCTCTTGGTACTATTGAATAATAAATGATTCTGAATGTGGTAAGTTCATATTATAACCTAAAATAAGACTATATTGGATTTCAAGTCCAATTACCGGAATACACCGTTGCACCAGGAGGTATTTGTGACTAAGGATTTTATGCTTTTAAGTAATCCATTTTAAGGCATTAACTGCCCAATATTTTTTTATTAAAAGAATTATGGACGTCTAAAAACTAAGGCTTAATGTAAATTCCTAGTAGGTTCTAGGCTGCGTTTCCACCATGATGTGTTTTAGGCCGCCAATTGCATTGCTTCATTTGGACAGCTGGGAACGTAATAGGCGCCTACGCAATACGCATCTCTCGCTTTATTTGTTAGTTGTCTATAATTTTTTTTTTCTGTACCTATATAATGCCTTAAAATAAATCTTTAATTCAAATAAGGCTTAAGTGACGCACTCGTGAACTTAAATAACTACTGTGTCACAACAAAAAAAAACTTGAATTCACTGTTAGTTATAAATAAACATCTCGCCCACTTACAATGGCACCATACCTCTACCCCAGAGCCACACATTCATAAATTCACTTACTAACATTTATGAATGTTAATAATTAAGGGGCTATGTGGCACCAAGCTCCGCGCCTTCTACCGAGAATTAGTTATTCAGTGTCATTATAAAGCCAGCGTTAGTCAACTATGAGGACAGGACTACCACAGTATGATACATGTTATAGCCCGACCGCTTAACTGAGACCGTTCCTGAGGTAGCAGCGCGGTGCGGGAGGGATGACACTGTCACAATATGTTGACGTTGACGAAAAAATATTATTTAGAGATGATAATGTAATAATTTAAAACTGAAGTGCAAAAAGCTCTTCAGTTATCGTTACGCTCTGTGCAAAGCGGTCATTGTCATCATAAGGAGGAGATAGTTTTTGCCCCGCGGCTTTAATCGCGCTCGCGAGGGATCTAATATTTTCCCAGTATATTATGTATAACTCCATCTAGATCATTACGACATGATTGAGAAACAAAACCTTTTCATACCAAAGATCAACCTTGCTCGATCAAAAGCACTGCCGGTAAATTACAAATATTTATATTTACCTAATATTTCAAAGTTTTCTTTGGCATAATTCCAATTGAAATATGTAATAATTTATTTTTGTTACAGATCCACCCCTCGGCTGGTCGGTACAGATGCCTCTTACAAACTGAGCCCTTACGAGATGGAGGCCCTTAATGTTGTGAGTATAAAATTAAATAAAATTGTAGCAAAACCCTGCAAACATAACATATAACCTACCTAATTAATCTTCTAAGCAAACTATAAGATAAGAAAGACGTAAATTAAGCCCACAATAATTGCTAAAATTTAAGCCGAGATATAGGATTATATTTGATGCAAAGCAAACATCGTTATCCCACAGGAGTTATTGCGTGAATACAAATAATAATATAATATACCTAGGGAACGCATGAAGCCTCCTACACTGAAGGAATTAGTGGTGGTATTACGTATTATTGAAAGCAATAGCCTTTGTAAATGTCATCATATTTATAAATTATTATAATCTATTCACAGGATATTTACAACAAAAAACTTTGATGAAACCTTTAAATTAGTGTAGGAGACTCTATTTAGACTATTATATAGGTACAGTCGCGAGCATAAATATGTAGGTATTCACTTAGTTAAAATTCTTAAACAATTTACTTGTTCAATTTGCAATCTACCTATATCATAATAGTGACTGGACATACAAAAATATTAATAGGGATTGTATGGGCACTTACTTTTAACGTATTTTTAGTTCTGTATGTTTAGAACTAAACTTATATTAACCAAGTGATGTTCGAGTAATCAAGATAAGTTGAGACCTTTTTGAATAAAATGCGGTGTCGGTATATAAGGTCCTAATAAATGAAGTACGGTCCTTTTGAGAGATGATAGTATAGGTCATAAGTATTCCGAAAATGATAAAATAAAAATATTCGGTCGTAATTATAATGAAAAAAAAACCTGAAATTGTACTTCATCACTACTAAGCATTAATTAAAACCATTAACAGCATAATCAGGTGTAAAAATTATTATTAAAAAATAAAAAAAAAGCATTTAAAAATACATTACTTTTATTTTATTTATTTATTACTTTTATTTATGAAGTAAAATTTCAGGTAATTTTTTTTGAATATTTTTATTTTATCATTTTTGGAATACTTATGACCTATACTATCATCCCTCAAAAGGACCGTACTTCATTTATTAGGAACTATATATAAATTGCCATATCGAAACGTAATTAAACAGGCAGTAAAGGAGTTTTGTACGGCGCAGATGTAATGGCATCGAATATTTGCTTTATGATATTAGTTCGGAGCTAGTTATGTACTGAATGGCTTGTTTGATGTCATTATCTCATGTTAATAACATGACTCGCGATTCCTGGAAATTCCCGAGAGATTTTATATTTTCCCGGGATAAAAAGTACCCCATATGTCATACCAGGGTATGATCTATCTATGTGCCAAGTTTCATTCAAATCCATTCAGCCGTTTATGCGTGATTGAGTCACAAACATCCAAACATACAAACGTTCACATTTATTATATTAGTAGGATTGTAGGATAAGATAAGATAAGATAAGATATGTTTTTAACATAAATTACTTTTATTAGTATAAGTAATAATCAAATAATAATAAAGTTAAACGTCAAACTGCTAGAGGTAAGTATTATTATATTATATTACACCCTACGGCGATAGCGTGACGTCTGAAAGGATAAAAATGTTAATACAGACACGAGATTGCACAACCTCCGGAGGATCCGGACAATGACTAGTTGTTATCTTTAAAATGAATATTTTTAAAGTTCAAGAAATTCAAACATAAAATTGTGAAGCTAAATTACATTTTACGTAGATAAGCTAGATAGAGGAGATAAGCTTGTTGTTTAACATAACTATAGAATGCTTAAACAATATTGGTACTTGAGTACAAAATGAGTACAAAAAAAAGGAAAATAATAGTAATGGTACCTATAGTCAAATAAAGCACCAAGACGTTCAGTGGTAGTTATATCGAATTTCGTTACGAAGGTTTGAATCTTAAAATCAGCTTGAACATCTTGAGCTATCGATGTAGGAAAACATCTTGAGGAAACCATATACACGCTAGTATCTCTTTGTAGTATCCAGCTGGCTGACTTGCACTCTCAAGTTAAAACTGGTTGCAATTTATGCGTATCATATTGTTGATTTGATGGAAAAAAAATACGTGTGGCACTCAGGGACTACCCGCGGTAAGCATTTTTTTTTATCAACTTATGCAATTATAATTATTTATTTATTTTTTATTTAGGCAGTTTTTTTTCTTTGATATTAATAGAAACCTATACACCTATATACTTTCTCACAAACGGCATACACAGCAACACATACATATGTGTGTGTGGGAGGTGTAAGGTTTTTTCGTTACGGAATTTTTTCGTTGTGAAATTTTTTGATTCGGTCGCCGCGCTCATAGCCCGAAGCCAAGGAACATATTTACTCCTAGCGCCCGAAGCCCGCGATTAAAGCTATACAACAGTTTAAAAATCTAACATACCCCTTTATTCAGACCCATTCGGATGCCATTTCGATCGGAAAGGACGATTTTCGACGTTCGTAACCTCCTAGGGCCCTAAACTGAATAAACAGCCTTGATTTTGACTTTGATCTTGTGAGCCTTCCTTCTAGTCTTTGTCAACTTTTGATCCATCATAATTTACCATGATGATACTAAAATTCTGTTCTTGATAAAACTTTAATAAAAAAAGCACCTATTAAGTCAGCGTTTCCACCAGAGATGCGTAGCGACGGATGTGTTTTTATCCACCAAGATCACTTTATTAGCACGTCATAGATCTAATGTAGCGATCATATTGGCGTATAAAAACACATCCTTCGTTACGTATCTCTGCTGGTAACACAGCCTAAGGCCTGTTACAAAATAAACAGTTAATCCATTGTTTCACCGTTTCACATACGTGATAATTAACAGTACATCGTTACCGCGGCCATCTAAAGATGACTCCTACATGACTTTTACTTGCTTTAAAGGCTGTATAGGCCCTTAAAGGCTACAAAGGATCGCTCGAGGAATACCCATATTAGTAATGGCGCCACGCCATAAAAGTTACGAGGGTATTGTTGGAAATTAGAAAGGCTATAATTAAGGTAACCGTGAAAGACATAGTCATGTACCTTGTCCTTTATTTTGTTGGTTATTTGATACTAATATATGCTTGGGATGATGTGTAGGTTAGAAAATACATTTATTTACAAACAATGTATAAAATACAAACTATGTTATATAGAAGACATCCTCAAAGCTCTCGCTGCTGTCGATAGGCAAGGTTTTTACTGTAATAGCAAATATGACAAATTTTAATTAAGTATGTTAAACTAGCTGTCCCCCGCGGTTTCACCCGCGTTCACGAGAAAAAAAAAAGTAGCCCATGTCTTTTTCCATACCATAAGCTATCTGCGCACCAAATTTCACAACGATCGGTTTAGTGGTTTAGGCGTGAAAAGGTAACAAATAAACTGACATTTGCATTTATAATATTAGTTAGGATTAGCATTTGTCAAAATTATAAAACCATAACCAAATAAAGTTTAAAAACCGGTCAAGTGCAAACACGTGCAGTAGGTATAGAGTTCTGTAGTCAGTACGATGCGGTACAGTCAATGATATAAAAAATCTACAACTATGTCTGAACATAAATTAAAGGAAAATTTAATTAAGTATGAACGATATCTACATAATCTTCATTAATATACTGAAGTCTTCTATCGATGATTACTCATAAACTAGTAAACTCTATATGCTGGTGATACTTTTTCCTTTTAAATTAATTATAATATATGTTATCTGTGAATATGTTTAGATTTTTAGAATTATCAGTTTAGCGGGTAGACGCAACTCTAAATTAATTATTTCGTAAACGAATCTTTGTACTAAAAAAGTTTATGAGATAACCCTCTATTATTTATAAAATACTTTTTCCACATCAAATGGGGTATTGTTTACCAAACGCTAATAAAAAAAAGTCATCCCCACTTTTTATCTAGGGGTTTTTTTCAATCTAGAAATTATGTATAACTAAATAACTTGATATCACTGGTAGACTCCAAGTAAAATGACCATGACAGATAGATAGACAGACGGATATAACGAAACGGTTATTGTTTTAACTTGGGAACCCGAAAAATGGCTTATATCTATGTATAATATTTTCATAATAGGCCGATGCCAGATGACATCCATGGAAAAAGCAGACAACAATTTGTATGGTTTGCCTCCATTACCTCATCAAGACGCTTTTGAGCGCAGGCCTACTGGAAACTGCGAAGGGATTTGTCGAATAAATCTGTAACGCCTTTTTAGGGCTACTATGAAAACTCGAATTAAATATAAAAACACAAAAAAGACTTCCAATGACTCCAACACATTACTGTTTGTATAGTAGAAATTTATAAGGGTAAATTAAAACCTGTTATAATGTGTAAAAGATGTGAAAATAATACTTCCAGAATACTTAAATTACCTATAGTTGTCTATCAATTTGTTCCTAATATCTTGTTTCTTGAAGACAACATCACGTAGAACACGCCCCACATGTAAAAACTTACGATTATGTGGAAAATCAATCAGAAAATGTTCGAGTTTCAACAATAGTAGGGAATTCCATTTGAAAAGGTAGACGTCTGAATAATTTCACGCAATAATCGTTGATTGTGCCCTAATGAGCTGTAAGTTCCTCAAATTGCACCATTTGAATGAACCTTTTAAGCAAAATGCAAGAAATCAAATTCGACTTTTAAAATGTCATTTACAGAAGAAAAGGTCAAAGTAAATTGTGGAAGCATTTATGCATTATATTTAGACTTCGATAGATGCGATCGGCATTGAATAGAAATAAGCAAGTACGTTAAGTAGCACAAAAGATTTTAAGAATTTTGGCTCAATTTTTTTTTATACAACATAGTTGGCAAACAAGCATATGGCCCGCTTGATGGTAACGTAGCCTATGAACGCTTGCAACACCAGGGGTATCACGCGTTGCCAACCCTTCCCCCCTCCCGATGACCTCTGGCAACCTTACTCACGCGCAGGAACACAACTATAAGTTATTTGGCTGCTCTTTGAGCGACATATCTCTAACTCTCACAAAAAATCTCTATCTCTCAATGAAACGCCATGGTTCAACTGTAATACCACTAAAACATTGTGAGGAAACCATAGCACAGTATATACATAGATGTACTTGAGAGCTGGTTCCTTGTATTTGAGTGCTTACCATCTTCGGCCACATCATCACTTACACCAACCCTTAACATACACTTTTGTTCAAGCACAGGCAATAATATAGTTTAAAAAAACGATTGATCTTATGGATGAATAAATATGTATACCTAACATTTTTAAATACCATTATGTATTTACAAAACCATATTCACCATAATCCGTAAGGGTCATAGTCCATTAAGTAAACTCACTGCAGTTTAAAATGCCTACTATTAACATTTCAAAAAACCGCAAATACTCATTTAAATATTCCATCATCCAACCACAAATGATATTTCCGTATTAAATGAAATCAAAACATTAACACTGAGGGAGTCTGAGCCGAGGTGAATAAGTTTACAGCCTATTACACCATGGTGATTGGGGGCTGGTTGGTGATTCGGTGGGGAATAAATTTGGCACAAAATTAGGTAGGACTGTAGACTGTGGTAATCTTCATTGTGATAATAAGGAAGTTTGTTTGGTTGTGAATTTCATAAAGTGCTGTGACTCCTTTAATAAAGTTAGGTTACAAAATGAACTGTCATTTATAAAGGTACCTACTGGCTGTTCCGCGTTTTCAAGAAAAAATAGCCTATGTCCCTCCCCATACCATAGGCTATCTGCATACCAAATTTCATCGCAATCGGTCCAGTGGTTTAGGCCTGAAAAGGTGTAACTTTCACATTTATAAATATTAATATATAGCTTCCGCCCCGCGGTTTCACCCGTGGTCCCGAGGGCTCTTATGTTTTCCCGGGTTAAAAAGTAGCCAATGTACTATTCCAGACTATAAATCCGTGCCAAATCCGTTCACCCGTTCTGTCGTGAATAGATGTAGAGTTGGGAACTTTTGAAATCAGTCCAGTAGTTTATGAGTTTATTCGTTACAAAGAAAACTATACAAAAGTTTCCTCTTTATAATATTAGTGTTGATGTAGATAGATTGAGTAAGTATCAATCATAATAAATTCACCTCTCAATCTGATGGTATAGATACTCAAGGGATGGCGGTGACTTTCAGTTTGTCAAGTATATTTGACGTGTTTTTAGTAATGCCAAGCAATTCCTAGAGAAAACGCCGCGTTAAACTTTAATATTCATGAATCTGACTGGAGAAAAAGACCAGATTTGAAATGCGCTGTCCTTAAGTCAGTCCATTAAGCCATCTTTACACGTCGTGTGCGTTTCAACCGTTTCTCATAAAATCGTATGTAAATGTAATGTCGTGTCGTTTACGCATACATTTTCATGCAACTTATGAAGTGTCTGCTCTTGCTTTATGGAATACATTGGGAGGTTCTATACGTCTGAATACTATAGATATTTGACTAGAAAAGTGTTTATTTTCACTCAACTAGTTTCTACCATATAAAGAAAAAAAAATAGTTATACCAGAATTTACGATACAAGATTGTACCTTGTAATTTTATAAGTAGACTTCATTAATATCAAAAGATATTTAATAAAAAAAAATAGGACTTACCTACTATCATAACGAAAAGTATTGTGACACTTAAAGTTTACTTATCTGCCATTTATTCATGGTTGGGATATCCTAAAACTTGGAACTCATTAAAAACCATGTTAACAATAAAAAGGTCAAAACTATAAAAATTCCGTTGTCCATTTTACTTGAATTCCCACGCGACAATTACACCATTAACTCGTACTTGTTTGACAAAGTTACAACTTGACCGCCTTCCAACCTCTATTAAGGTATAACACCTTTGACTCCCATTTACCTGTAAAAGTAAAAAAAAAATATATGAAAAGGGAACTCTAATGCATCGCGCAATCTCTAAATCGAGAGGGTGCATAATTTATCATAGGGAGCCACTGGCTTATATCTGAAGCTATTTTTATTATATCACACGTACCTTGAAGAATGAATTTCAAATGGTGTTGGAAGTTTGTGTAGGGGAATAAATCCTCCGGTCTTACTATCGGAACTCACACGAATTGAGTGATGGTTGGGTGAGTTGTATTTCATTAAGGGTGAATGATAAGTATGTTGAGAGAAAATAACGTAAAGAAAATATGATTGAGGCGGTAATACATTTTTTTTTTTCGATGTTTAGGTTTTCAGAAATCTATTCTAATATTATAAAGCTGAAGAGTTTGTTTGTTTGAACGCGCTAATCTCAGGAACTAATGGTTCGATTTGAAAAATTATTTCAGTGTTGGATAGACCATTTATCGAGAAAGGCTATAGACTACTTTTTATTCCGGGAAAATACAAGATCCCTCGGAAATGCGGGTGAAACCGCGCGGAAAGGCTAGTTTATAATAAAATAAATAAATCGATTACTACATAATAAATAAAACCTACTTGGACTTTTATTTTTCACACATATAAGTAGGTAACTTAAACCGAATTTACAAAATAAGTAAGCACTTCCTTGCTCATCATAATGGATTTTCACTTGTCAGTAACTTGTCAAATTTTAGTTTAAATTAGGAAATTTTATTTTTTTAATGAAAAATATTTCATCACTATTGTTTCCTTGATGTTACAACTGAACTTTAGATACGTGCCACTGAAGTGCCTAGCAAACTCATAATATTGAAAATAAAATGAAAACTGCGTGACTTTCTAGAAACTCGTAGTAAGGATTAAGGTGTTTTGGGTGTGAGAATCTCGAAAGAAATATGCGCTTTGAATCGACTTGAAGTATGATGTATGAGTTATGACGTTGTAAATATTACAGTTAGTGCCCTTATTTTATAAAAAGGCAATAAAGGAATAAAAAATACTTGGCTATAGGTATAATTTTTTTATAAGGAATATGTTTTTCTTTTAATCTGGTTATCATTGTGATTTTTTTTACGTCACGATGAAGGTCGTGACGTGAGCTCGAATACTAATATCCACGAACGAAATATTAATCATGTATTTTTATATAAATTGGCAAAGACAAAATAGTTAAGTGCCATTTTCTCTTCAGTTTGTGAATTGATTTTTTTTTATTATTATTTAGTAGCTATAGTCGAGCTTAAGTTTTATCAATAAAGTTAGATAGTCGCACCATATTGAGAGTAAAATAGTAACACATTAAATTCATGGTTGATTAAACGCCTGTTGAGTTCAGCAAAAAAGTTATAAATATTCATGCTGTGACATTACTATCTACCTTGTCGCCCTAAAAATAGAGTTCAAAATAATCCCAATCTTTGAATTGCGTCATTTGCGTCATACTTTATCAATCCTCAATCGTCGGTAGATCTATCAATATCGTAATTTTGACTATAACAACGTATTTCTGGTTTACCGGAAACCGGAAGTAGACAGTGCGTGCCTGAGCTCCGGAGGGGAGCAAAATATTAATAAGAGCAAAACGCGATTTTAACGACTTCCAGACAAATTGATGCGGAACGATCATTTGTTATGTTCGAACTTTGGTGGATTATTCTGAAAACTAGTATTGAGATCAAAATCGATAGCAACTATCATTAAATAAATAATATAAATAAATATTCTGGGACAATCCTCTCACACGGCTATCTGACCCCAAACTAAGCAGAGCTTGTACTATGGAAGCCAGATAACTGATATACTACATATACTACTTTTCTTTTGTAAATATATACTTATATAGATAATTACACCCAGACTCAAGACAAACAGACATGTTCATGCACACAAATGTCTGTCCTGAGTGGGAATCGAACCCACGACCTGTGGCGTGATAGATAGGGTATCTTACCAACCACACCAACCAGCCCGTCGAACATCATTGAAACATATCTTGCAAAATAACAATGGACAAATAGCATGAATTGTATATCAATCAACGTGCAACATCTAGAGAAAACTGCGGATTTCTCTACACAAAAGTATCCTATGACCTAGGTACAGGTTATGATTTGTCCTTAGAATTATAATTAAGGATGAAAGTAACTGACGCGCATGTGTAAACAATCTCATGTATTTTTAACAATAAATATGCATTTGTTTGATCAAAATTTCACAAAATTTTCTTAGTTACTTTCCAGAATAAGGCTATTTCTAACATAGTTTGTCAGCGGTCCCTTCACTATTGTAAACTGGATTGACGTTCAATACTATATTGCAGACTCGACATCTGGTAACAATTTAACAGTGTGTTAATCCCTGAGGTACCTACCCTTATTTCTATATTCTATTTAGAATACAACAGATGAGGTGGTTATTTCCACTTTTTGTGTCGACTTTTGATCAGCTCTTTAGGTATTTTCATACCTGGAAGTTTAAATTAACTAATCTAACGTAACATTTTTCTCTTTTTAATGTAACTTTCAAACGATTGTCATAAAATATCAAAACCGAAGGACCGAAAGCTATCTATTTCGACCTTTGTTTGAAAATTCACTTGTAAAATGAAAGGGCGCGTCCCTTGAAACTACGCACTTCCAACTTTTTAGGGTTCCGTAACAAGAAAGGTAAAAAATAACTCTTGTAGTGTGACTCCGTCCATCCGTCCGTCTGTAATTGCAATATAATATTTCAGCAACTACTACTACTGCAAATAAAAATAACAAAAAAAAATCTTTGCAATAAGGACCGTAATGATGGTCGTTTAAAAGTGGGTTTACATCAAATCAAAAATCATATGTCATAATGAAAGGATTTTATTCACACACACAGTTTTTTTTTTTCATGAATCGTATCTACCATCCGAGACAAGGGCTTTATCTATTAATGGCTGTGTGTGAGGAACGTTCCAGGATAATTATTTATCTATAAACAACCAACAATTGTTATTTTCGTTAAATGTTGTTGGCAATGCGGGTAAATGTTGGGGATTTTTTTTTAATTGTCAGCTTTACACATCTTCACAGATGGGGTATGAATCTCCCTTCGCGAGGGGTGAAGACAATCAATGACATGTGCAACGTTGATTATTTCATGTGTTATTGCATTGAACCTTCCATAAAAAAAAAAACACTAAACAGCATCATTGCTTTTTTTTACTGTAGAATGTAATCTAAGTTACTTTTAGATTTATCATATTTATACGATATACATATTATTTTAAATAATTTAAATAACACAAACAGCTCTAAGCTATCACTGAGGTTTATGATGCGTTTCCACCAGAGATACGTAGCGATCGCTTTATTTTCTTTTTGAGTCTATGATAAAAAAAATAACTGTGTCGCCGGGAGATCTCTCATCGAATGGCTAGAACCCGCTTAATTCTAACTCTATATTTCATCAAGGAAAAAAAACGAAACATTCAAACAAACATTCCATATTAAACCCGCAGTTCCGTCGTAAATGATACTGATTCAGCACATCATTTGCATGTTCGAGACGTGTTTGCAATTTATGTGTTACCGAATTATTACTGCACACCTAAAGTTTGAGTATGAGTCGAAGTAGCTCATGTTTGTATGGAGGATATTTGAGTCATCGATGCTTGAATCTGAGATTGGCATTATGCTTAAGTTCTAGTTTTTTAATATTTAAAATTATAGTTAATAATGTCAGACAACAAATAAACAACAGACATACATACAAACATTGATTTTTATTATTATATAAAGATGTAACATTGCTGAGTTTTCTGCCGGTCCTTTTCAAAATACAGTCTTCCAAAACGATAGTAACTTCTAAAATTTTGACTTTTTTCCATTAAATATTTAACAATTTCTAAAGCAACATAATAAGCATATAAAATGAAAAATAAAATAACAACAAGAAAAGAAAAAATACCTAACTACTTAATACAAACACCCATTTAAACATTACACTTTTGCACGCTGCATAATGATTTTGAAATGTAAATCTATAATCTTTATGAAATAATGTGGTATCTTGACTATAAAGTCAGCATAAATAATATCGGATAGGTTACCCAATTATAAACAAAAGCCGGAACCAACCAGTGAGCGGACGGTTCCGTCTAAACATTAAAATAACAATAAACTAAAGGTAATAATGATAAACGATTGTTGATTGAGATTGATTTGTTTGAACGTTTATGTTGCAGTCAATGTTCTATATCAGACTATCTGGAGAGTTATTATTTGTTTGACGTAAGTGCTTGTTACGTTGATCAACCTTGTTAATCATTGGAAAGCAAAGATGTTTCTTTTACAAAATTTACACGGTATTTTAGTCACAATGCTGTTTTGTATAGGTAATTTTACCTCTTTATAATTTAAATAAATAATTAAGGCATAGGTACGTCTAAAATAACTTATGTGTAACTCTAGATTCATGGTTATATCACACCGTAATTACATACAGTGGTCTATCGCATTCTATTCTCATCTATAGGCATTCGTAATTGCTGCCCCAAGCGAGTGTATGGCAGCTTGGGCTCGCTACCGCCCCTCTCTCACCCCGCAAGCCCAGCACGATTGCTCTGTCAAGACGTGTCCGTTGGCCGACTGTAAGAGTTACATAGACTGTGGTTATATAGAGGGTTATTTGTAATACACCTGCCGTGCTATAAGGGGTAGAAATACCCATCAATTTGAACAATTGTTACTATAGATAGGATCAACTTTTTATCGATAAATAGCCCTGAAAAATACATTATTGGACTGTTAAGAATCCTATGCCTTTTCTTCAACCTACTTAGTTACTGATAAAAAGTTTTCCCCCAATTCATGAATTTAGTTTTCGAACGGTAAACAGTTGAGCTCAAACCAAACTGACCTTTAAACAATTCCTAAAAATAATTTTACAGAGGAGTGCAGAGTTGTAAAAATTGCACATTCATAAAGAGAGATAATTTTTCATATTCAAGTACTCAACTTTTTTACCTTCGTCCTATTTAAAGCTTAACCTAACTTCCAAATAACGCGGGTGAAACCGCGGGGTACAGTATCCTAACTTAATATTATAAATTCGAATGTGAGTTTGTTTGTTTATTGCCTTTTCAAACCGCGCTCCACCGATCTCGATGAAATTTGGTACGCTGATAGCCTATGGTACGGAGAAGGATATGGCCTACGTTTTCTGGGGAACGCGAGTGAACCCGCGGGGGACAGCTAGTCTTTTATAAATCCGCGAATCTACATCAAACACTCCATCAATTTTGGGTGATGTATATAAAAATAAAGGTTGTGTCCCGTTAGTTCACGGCAAGTACGGGCTTCATCATATCGAGCCCTCTTTGTGCCGATGCCGATGCCGTAATGACAGCGCGGTGTTGTCGCCCACCGCACTTATTAGTGTATTGTGCTGATGTATGGTTTCTAGATGTGACTGTGACATCAAAATATACGCACGGGTAGCAGAGCATATACGCCAACATATTTTTTAGTAAAGCTTCACGCCAATAAAGCATCCAATCGACATCTTCAACAACCATCGTAATATTTCAACCAATTTATACAAAACCTTAAGAGTTAGATACTTAAACCTTGCTCATGAAATACTCTGTCTATGGGTGAAAACCATATGAAAAGTGTTTCAGTAGTTTTTGAGTTTCCTATCGCTTTCAGACAGATAGACAGACGCGGCTTTTTTTTTATGTCGGAAGGCTGAAATACAGTCAGGCTCCACTTGATCTTGGCTATAGTCGCCTATAGACATAGCAATACGAGGGGATTGTCAATGTGTTGCTAACCTTTATAAAGCCTAGAAGGCAAATTGTTTTCAAGTGCAACCCGGACCACACCAGGAGATGCTTGGCGATAGATTCTCAACTTGAGGGTGGTAGCCAATCAAGCGGGTACTACAAATTTACCTGACACTGTGTCATGGTTATTAAATAAAAAAATAAAAAAAACTTATCAGCAATACGCTTAGACGCTTCCAGGAACTCTAAACCAGCAATACACAAAGTCACCTAGACAAGTTCACCCTCCCGCATTGTCGCTTTGATCTCAAACGCCATGTTTTGGTTTTCACTCTCATCCGCTAGGGGGCACGATAGGTATCGATGTCGGTTTCAATTTGAGACCTCTAGAAGTCTAGACTATTATGTCTAAATACAAAAATATATGTGTTTAAACGCTGGTTAGATGCGTAATAATGTATCTAAATATGAATCTATTGATGTAAAATACTAAATTACATTATGAAGTGTCAAAGACATCATGAATTCCCACAATAAATTTCATTTCGTTCGCTTTAGTCATTGTTGAGAAAAATCGGTTTCCTTGCAACCAAAATCTTCAAGGCGTCGCCTTATAAAAGTCTATTGCTAACATTTTTGCGATTCGATTTTAGAGTCATGTAACTCACTCTTGCTACCGGCTTTCAATTTAAGTATTGGTAAAAGAGCGATCCTTTTACCCAGCTGTATTTTTCTCACTTTTTTTTGCTCTATATTGGTCAGTGTTTGACCACAATCTCACCATAGTAAGTAATGATGTGGCCGAAGATGGTAAGCACACAAAGTCTAGAGTGAATTGGCTCTCAAGTGAAGCTGTGGGAACACACTGGTAGGTACTTGGCGATAGGTTTGCACCCTGAGGGTGTTAGCCAGCCAGGCGGGTATTACAAAGTACCACCGTGCTATGGTTTCCTCACGATGTTTTCCTTGACCTCGGTGCAAAAATAGATTAACTAGGTTATACTTCAGTAGAGTAAGGTTCATTGTACTAATCCAACATTGGCTATGGATAAAAATTTGTACAAAAACCTTTGCAGAAATAGAACTCCTTTGTCAGAAGAAAGAAGAATTTTCTAAGTGACAAGTTTCTATTGTCGTATACTAAAACCGGTATTAATAAAAAGTACATTAATATAATTTATCAGGCATATTTTTCCTATTCCCCCAAGCCTTCGTAACGGTGATGATCATTTCCTAAACCACTCACGGCATTACGCTCAGCTGAATCGCGCATGCGTCACTGGTTTTATGATATCTATCTTGTTTTTTAAGCATCGGTAGTTTCATCCCCCTGTATATAATAAAATAAAATACTTATAATAAAACCGTGACGAATTCATGGTTATGAAATATATGTTTGGATCTCGCGTTTATGATGAAACATCGTAAGTTTTGTAAAACGAAAATTAATAATTAAATTATTCTAACATTTCTTACTCAATCGATAAGTATGTTACTTAAAAAATCTTCATGATCAAAAGTTAATTCTTCACCAAAAATTTTGAATAATGAATTTTCGAAACATTTTGAATACAGAACTATTTTTACAAGCTTTTTATTAACTTGCATGCAATGTATGTATGTTTGTCCGGGTGGAATCTTGCAAGTCGAATTTCACCTACTTCAAATGGTCAGATTGACTTGATATTTAGTACACATTAGTATATTGGAAGACAATGCAAGTACAGTCAACAAAAAGTACAGTCACCAAAAAAAGCTTGTATTAAAAAATATTTTAATCTTTTCAAAGCAGCAATATAAGAATAGCTAGTAAGTATTTTCAAAGAACAAGTCACTATAGGGACATGCCATAACATCTCTATTACGTTTTACGTCGGAATCCGCTCCCCTACAACCTTCAGCGGAGATGGGTGTAAATGTTTTTTATTTGATTTCGCATCCAATTTGCTCTCGTTCGCCAGAAGCGGCTCGACCACGCGAAATGACGGGAATTACTCTGTGTTATGGTGTATGTATGTAATTTTGGATTGCGGAATTGGTAAAAATAGAAAATATACTGAAGATACTGTTTAAATAGCAAATAGCGTGGGCAAGCGGGATTAAAACCAAATATGAGTCTTACTATATGTCTGTTTGTTTCGTTTTTAGAATAAAACTAGCGATTTGATAGTTCTAAAAAAATATCATTGAATACGGTTGGAACCTAAATAATTTGCAACAGATTGGGAACGAATTTTTTTGAGAAGTTTTTACTACTTTATCAAAAGGTTGTTTGTACCTTTATCACCTGGTTTTTAAGGTCTCATAGACTAGCTAATAGAACACATACCTCAAGGATTTATGGTTCAAAATCTTTTGTCATCATCTGCATCAGTTCCTACATATATAATTGGGGCATCAGGTGCGACCACGACAATAATAAGAAGCTGCGAATACCAACGCATTATTTGTTCACAAGTACCATGTGTGCACGACTGTGTGTGCTTACTCATTTATACGATTGCATACTAGGGTGATGTTTATAATGGATATCTTTTGTAAGGAAGTTTATTGTCTGTTAAAGTTCGATAAATTTTTGACGTTATTAACCTGAATATAAAAAGGAATTCATGATAAGAGTGTTTACAATTTAGAATTTATCAACTTATATGTACACTAGTTTCAACCCTACGGTTTTGCTCGAATTCCCAAGGAACTTATAGTTTTTCTTGTTTTATATGATCTATATAATGTGCTAAGTTTCCTCCAAATCCGTCAAGACATTATAACGAGATAAAGTAACCAACTTCCACACAAACATTTACATTCGTAATATTAGTAAGATTTGTAGAAAACAGATACCTACTTAATTATTTATTTGATGTATTAGGATTTAAAATGATTAAGTAGTGTATGTTTTACGTAGGTGTACCTACCCATCATAAATGTATCCTTTTACCCTAGGTTGCCTGGAAGAAATCGCTTCAGTGATAAGGCAGCCTTAATTGTTTTCTCTATGTCTTTTATAATTTGTAACTTCTGTGTTGTAATGTAGTGTCAACAATAAAGTATATTTGTGTTTATATAGTTGCGGCTACATCTAAAAATGGAAAATAACTTAGCTGGAAGACTCGTGGAGAAAAAAAGTCCTGGCTGAATACAATATACGGGATTAAAAATGAAATAATGAACGATGCAGAATTTGAAAATCATGATCCTAGTTTTATTTATTACCAAGTATAACATCAATAATTGTGATATACAAAATATAAAGGCGCTACCAGAAAGTGGCATAACTTTTAATATCTCTGATTGCAGTGAATTAAGAAGGTATGGAAAATGTTAAAGAAATTAAGCCGTCACAAGATAAAACTGTTCCGCGAAATAAAACGATAATGTAAGTGAAAGTAACGGTATGCGGCTTTAATAACTTGATTGATTGGCAAAGATAAGACAGCTGTTTCATTGCGAATATACTTGCTTAATAAGTATGCGATGTTATCAATTTTAAAAGAGATATCGGTGAAAATGTGACACAATATGAAGTTGCTTAATTAAGGCATTCAAGTCAAATAACCAGTTATTTATCGTTACAATTCAAAAATATATGAAAGTAGGATTTAAAACTAAGTATATGGAAAAATAAATAAAGTTGAAGTGTCTGTTTGTAAACCGCCGGGAACAGCTAGTATTATAGGTAATATAATTAACCATAACATATATCAATCCAAACTCATGGAACTACACAAACCAGGGAATTGGATCCACAAAAAAAACGCACATGTGCCCACTGCAAAAAATTACATAGAGTGTGCAAAGTGGCGTGAATACATCCTTTAATGATCACGGCGAAACTTCAAATGCGTGATTACTATAGGTAGTGCTAGGTATGTGCAATTACATAGGTTGTTATGTGGGCCCATTGAGGGTGGCGTCAAAAGCAAGATTTCAGAGGATTATGTGCAAATTGAAAACGTGCTCCCAAAGGCATTACTGTTGTATCAATTAATCCGAAACTTGTTTGTGATCTTTTGGATGCTTTCACTTATTATCACATGTCTCTCTCTTTATTATTATTGTGTGTGAGGTTACATATTATAATAATATTATTGTCGATTCATGTAAGTTTAATGTTTCACGAGGAACATAATTGGAAAGACCTTTTTGTTTTTAGTTCGCGATGACATTTCAGTGATAGTATCTACAATGGGTTTGATCTATTGGTCAAGGAAAACATCGTGAGAAAACCATACCACAGTGGTAAGGTAGATACTTTGTAGTACCCGCCTCGCTGGCTACTACCGTTGAGTAGAAATTTATCACCAAGCACCTACTTACTGGTGTATTCTGGCAACTGCAGAGAGCCAGTTCCCTTCTAAACTTTGACATCATCACTTACCAGCTTAATCACAGTATAAAAAAAAACCTACCATCCCATGAAATCCTTATTTTATGACTTCACCAAATCAATCAAATTTCCTTAGCAGTTACTAGATAGTTCCTTACAAAACACTCGAAAAATGCAACTCCATCATTACGGTTATTTACCATTGTTTCCGCATGTAGAGTTCTGTCGTGTCGCCATCGGACAGTGACGTAGCGACCCCGGTCCCCCGTGTGACAGGTGCGAGCGATTATGACGGTAGTCAGGGAAAAATGTGGCATGAATAGCCGTCCATCGTAAGGGTTATAGAGGATGCGTCAGTATTTATTTGATTTCCATTTAAGGCGTTCGTTTATTTTTATTAACTGCTTGGCAACATTAATCTCGTTTGGTTAAGTTCTACATCAAAATTTTACATGAATTCGCGATCTGATCTAGACTAAGTTAATTGTAAAAAAATGGGCATATAAATTTTTAAATATTTTTGGCATAAATAAATTAGTATTCTATAGTGTAACTAATAAATTAAATGAGCCACCTCGTCGAATAATATCATAAAACAATGACAAAATAATTCTTCATTAAATATTAAATATTTAAAAAAAAAAATTGTTAACAAGCCTTATCCCCACCAATATTGTGATAAACAAACAAAACGTTAAAACAAAAAAAACACACAAAATAAAAATTGTTTTCATTACCGGTCATTTTGACTACACGGCAGCTTTTATATTCGGCAAATCTGTTAACGCTAACGCGGTCGCGTGCGTAACGTAACGTCGTCAAATGGACGAATGCGTCAAATTGACCGGCACGTCGAGTCGACGAAGCGGTCAATTATAATTGATAAATTTCTCCCGTATCCCCTCATTTGTTTGGATTCACCCTTGGTCCAGGGAAGGAGAACCCTCTTGAAATTACAAGACAAATTCTCAGTGTTTAAATGTCATCGATACTACAAAATTGTTTTGATTATATTTTGGGATGTAATGTGTTTGTAAGCAGTTAATTACCTTGCTTAAAAACGAGAAATATTTATGAATTTGAATCACAATTTATATTTATACTAGCTGTTCCCCGCAGTTTCACCCGTATTCCCGGGATAAAAATTAGCTTATAACTTTCCTCAAGAATTGGGCTATCAAATGGAAAAATATTTTTGCAAATCTGACTGGTACTTCCAGAGATTAGCGCCTTTAAACCAACAAAAAAAACTCTACTTTATTATATTACTATAGATTTGAAGTTGTATTTTGTTCCTTATGAACAGTCTGTTTATTATAGAAGTCAAAATAATCGCAAATCAATGCAGACATTCAAAACGTCAAAGCGATGATAGCTCAATAGTAGTGCCAGTTGCTCTTTAGGGTTTCTGTATTTATCTTTGGCCATAGCAACACTTTCTGTAGTAAGATTGTGATCGTTAAAAAAGGTTAAAAATAAAAGTTTCCATCAGAGATGCGTAGCAAGTGATATGTTTTTATCCGTCAATAAGATCGCTACATTAAATCTTTCACTTGCTAAGCTGTGAAAATAAAGAGATCATATTGTTGGATATAAACATATTCCTCGCTACGTATCTCTGGTGGAAACGCTGCCTAAAAGTGCAAACGCTCCAAAAATTCTGTGTACGTAAGCAACTACAGACAATCACAGCATAGACAATTCGCCATCAACGGTCCAATTATTCCCGTAATCCGAAGTCCTCTTTAAAAGCAATTAATATTCCATTGATCCACCCCTGCGCTTGGACACCCACAGTAATTTACGCCATGATATTTGGGGGTCCACACTCAGGTGGGTGTAATTGTCCTTTATTTTGGGTAATCTTTCATATGCCAATTTTGAAAAGGTTGTTATTGGGTGGCTGGGGTTCCGAAGTCAAACAAGGAACCCTTATAGTTTCGTCATGTCCGTCTGTCTATCTGTCTGTCTTGATTATTTTACTCGAAGACTATTTTTCATATCAAACTAAAATGCATAGTTATCCATATCTAAGACGCAAACAAAATTATCAACTAAAATATGTATCTTCTACATGTTAATTGGGGTGAATTTTATGGAAGAATTTAGTATAATATACAGTGCGTAACAGAGTTATCCTAGGTTAATTCCAACACGCATTTTGTCAGGTTTTTGTATGTACAGGTTTTATGGAAGGAATCCAATTTTATTTTTATGCTGGAAAGCTATCAAGCAGAAAGACGGTCGACCTGATTGTAAGTCGCTACCGTCGCCCATAGAAATTAGCATTACCAGGGGGATAGCTAATGAATTGCCAACCTCTAAAAAGCCTAGAGTAATATCGTATTATAGAAGACCTTCAATGATTACGATACCATATCAACATTTTACACTATTGGCTGATTTGTAACATTAGGTACTTGCTGTTCCAAGTGGTGTCACCCGCGTTACCGAGATAAAAAATAGCTTATCTCCTTCCTCAATAAATGAGCTTACTAACACATTTTTTTTTTCAAATCGATTCAGATTTTCGATGGTTACATGCAAACTTACAATGATTACATTAAAAATACTTTTCTTTCCAGCGGGTCTCCTTTATACATTTATTCTCAACCGATCCTCTTGAAATTTTGTGAGCAGGTTCAATAAATAATTAAAAAAAAAACGCAAATTTCGTGTGTCACATCAAATCACAAGGGAATTTCATCAGCTTTCGGAATATATACCTATCTTTTTAATACAAAGACAGACTCGCGAGGTCTACAGCTCGCGAGTCTGTCTTGTCTGAGCCACTACTTTTTATTATTTCTTAATTTACCAACAGCAAATAGGATTTAAGAATGTTAGACAGATCAAAAAATTAGATAATTCATTGGATTTCCAGTTTCACTTACAATTTGATTACAAAATACTAATGACGGCAAACAAGGTTAAGCTAGCGAGGTTTAGAATTACGTTACAAACTCGTTACATGCCAAATAAATTCGACCTCCTCAATATGTTACTATAGAAACTCGCACGGAAGTTTTAGCCAAATCACACCCACCATGAGATTGTTGAGATGATTGCTACTAATTCACTAAAAATGAAAAACGCACGAGAAAGTTAATGTATTAAAGGTAAATAAATAATATTTGTAAAAAGTAAAATAATAATATCATCTCTGAAGATATTTTTGGTTTATGTATGTTTTTTAATCTTGTGATCTTTTATACGCATTTTTTGTGGATAAGTGAAGACGTAAGAAGAGTTATATTACGTTATAGTGATACAATTTGAATGTGAGCAAACGTGTAAATATCCTTGGGTTCATAATTACTTTTTTTCTGATGAATTTGAGGTCGAACATTTTAATTTTGAGCTTGATATTTATATTAAGTCACCTGCAATATATCTCACATTTTTTCTCCCTTCTAATCAAATCACATAGTAAGAGATGATCTCCCTTTGATACAAGTGTCGAGGGTGTGTGTATACTGCACTCGTCTAGATACACCGGACACCCCGGACACCCCGAACACCCGGGGCGTTCATCACGTTCATACCTCATTGTTCACGTACCTACACTTGTGATTGTTATCGTAATGGTATCAATTGCAGTATTGAATGTTATTTCAGTGGTTTATATGAGTCCAGCTGTGTTTTAAATCTAAACCAATAACGTTTATTAGTTTGGTCCTTTTTATTCTCCCAATGGAGTCTCTATTTGATTCTCTATGATTTTAAATACGAGTATACTGGGTTGATATATAAGGTCCTAATAAATGAAGTCCGTGTCCGTGTGTGAGGTGAGGAATAATATCCCAGAATATTTATTATTATTATTTATAACTTTTTGTTAGGAAGCCGTGGGAAGTATCAGTTATCTGGGTTCCATAGCACAAGCTCTGCTTAGTTTGGGGTCAGATACAGCCATTTGTGTGTGGAAGAATGTCCCGGTATGTCCCAGAATTTTTATTTATTTATTTACCTTTTTATGAAAAGTTTGAAATTATTTTCGCTTTATAAGGTCCTAATAAATGAAGTACGGTCCTTTTGAGGGATGATAGTATAGGTCATAAGTATTCCAAAAATTATAAAAAAAAATCGGTCGTAATTTTAATGAAAAAAAAAAAACTGAAATTGTACTTCATCACTACTATGTATTAATTAAAACCATTAACAGCATAATCATTGGTAAAATTATTTATTATAAAATAAATGGCTGTATCTGACCCTAAACTAAGCAGAGCTTGTGCTATGGAACCCAGATAACTAATACTTCCCACGGCTTCCTAACAGAAAGTTATAAATAATAATAATAAATATTCTGGGACATTATTCCTCACACGGCCACCTGACCCCAAACGAATACTTCTAAACTATTTAACCAGACTCCAAAACTAACATCTAAAACAGGGGATCCGGATTAAGATGTCGACACATAATTTTTCAATTTCTCCCAGTTAAAACGCGTTTAGGAGATTGATTAATAAATCTCCAATAGTTAGGGGAGGTTATCGAGTTAGCGTTCCCTCAGACGCACCCTCGTTTCTCAGAACTGAATGATCTCAGACTGCGATTAATGCAAAAACAGAATATGCATTAAACAGTTTGTTAGAATTTTTGAAATCTTTGGCATTACCTACATCGTAATTTTGTTATTATAAAAAATCGTTAAACTGAAAATAGAAAATACAAAACACTACATAGTTTGACCTGAAGATTGTCCAGGTGAGGGTGTTAAAATCATCGAAAGCTAAGTAGTCCATTAAAAAAATAGGTGTGAAGAATTTGCTACATGTTGGAGGTAGATAATAAGATGAGCTTTGGAAGTTAGATAACTCTTTATTTGTGCCTACATGAGAAAACAAAACAGAAATTGCATTGATAGTATCACAATGGGCGGCCTTATCACTAGCTGCCAGGCAACCTAAAGATATCTATTCAGAGAAGAGATCAATAGTGAATGAATATCTACCGATCATTGAATAAAATGACTTATTTGTTCACTGATATGATCCTAATTGTTTCTACAAGTATTAAACACATCGACAATTTACTAATCCAAAGTGAATCTTGGCGCAATACCACACGATACAAAACTACTTTGACTCAATTTAATATGCGTAGCTTTTACAAAATTTTCCATTTTAACAGTATACTAGTTCTTATGTTCACATTTACACGTCTGCCAGTCAAAATTCCCTCACCCAGAACCCCTCAGGCAACTGAGCGGACCCCAGTTTATTCTTCATTCGCGCAATGTTTAATTTGCGACAGTGTTTAATTAATCAGAGTTTGTCTTGTTGATTGCTTTTGCGCCAATTATAAGTTTGAGCATGTGTTTCCGACGTTGATTTGTGAGATGACAGCAAGATTAACTGAATCTTGGAATTCTTCTCTGGCATCTACGATTTGAAGTCTAGTGATGGGGTCGTGAACAATGTTGAAGTACAACCTATGTCTACACTTCAAGAAGTGTCTGGAATTAAATTAAGGATCTCCAAGGCTATAGAGAATGGGGCAGGTAAGCGTGTTCAATTTGATTCCCGTATAGAATAAGAACGACTTATAAAGTTTTGGATAAGACCTTTTTGATTCTGAAATGTCTTGACGCCTCAAAAAAATGGTGCTAGATTCAATATTTTAGTTATATTATTTAATTACTAGATATCATGGTACTCGAAGAGAAAAATTATAGTTCATAAAGAGAAAACTATAAAAAGTTTAAGTGGTATTGACTTTATTTAGCTTCTCAAGATTGATGTGGGAGTCATCTGGCTCCATAGTATAAGCCCATCTCTACGTGTTTGAAGTATCCTTTGTTAAAGTATTGTAATATGAATTTTGTTGCTAAGGGTTTGTTTCCCGATTCTTGTTATTTTCGGATTAAAACATTTGAGAGGCAATGTTGAGGAGAACAAAAGAATTTAATACTGTTTTGAACATGAATTAAATTGCCTCAAAGTATGTTGAGGCCGGTTGCCTTGTAACCATTATTAGATTCCAAGCTAAAGCTGTGCTAAAAATCCTAATACCGGTTTTTTTTTATATAATTAACATGATTATTGAATAATTACTTATCATCAATATTAGGCTATCATTAATTTTGGATTATTAATTATTATAGATTTATCTTTATTGCACCAAAACAGGTCAAAACAAGATTATATTATTTCCTTTCGTAAAAATGCTATTTTTCTTACGGCGAAAGAAATTAGTAACAGCAAATATGGGGTGCCGGTGCGCCCGCACGAAACTTTGCGCGGAACTTGTTAATAACTTAGAATAAACAATAATAATCGCAGAGGAGGTACTGCAACTAAGTTAGCTATTTACTCTACCTAATTATACTATGCGATGACTCATTTAACACATTACCTAGTGCGATAACACTTGTTTAAAAAGATGGATTGTCCCAATTTTTAATGAATATTTCTTGTACCAGTAGCCAGTAGCTTTTGGGTAATCATCACTACATATTATAAACAAAGTCATCCGCCGTGTCTGTCTGTATGTCTATCTGTTCGCGATAAACTTAAAAACTACTACTACTACTACTTCTTGTATTTTAATTTACTACTACTACTATACTATTACTACTACTACTATTTCTTGCATTTTAATTTATTACCTTCGTCAATTTCAAACGACTATGAGACGTCATTTTTTATAATTTGCGCTCGAGACGTATGGCAACAGTATGTATGTATTCAAAATGTAATGTCCGTTATTTATTGATAAGGAGATAACGTAAGGCTTAAATATTTATTATTACCATTACCATCTCAAGCGCTAATCACAAAAATACGTCATACAGGTGCTTAAAATAATTGATGTTATAAAATATATCCGAAAAAATTCTAAATAAGGACAATCTACCTGAGGATAAACTGAATAAAGTTATAAGACTGCTGGGAAAAGTAATTGCATAAATAGTTTATGTTTAAATTACTTTAAGTTCATATTTGAGTATAAATGGTTACGACCTTTGTTCCATAAGAGAAGGCATCGAACGAAATATTCTAGACTTATACCCAAGAAGTACTTGAGTATAAGTGGAAATGTTTGAATTTGTGAAAATCTTTTTTTTAGAATATTATTTTAAATATGTAAGTAGGTACTAACTTTTAATGACTTATTATATTGATTGAACTCTTCACGACTGCTGGTGTACTTGTTCATCGTTTTTTTTTCATATAGAGCCTATTGTCAAGTCTGCAATCAAAATCATTTATCTATAATCTCACAGGAGTGAGAGTGAGTGTATGTGAGCGATGCGATGCAAAAACTATACTCCCTAATTGATTGACGACCACCAAATTAGTTGGCGATTTCAGATGTAGTCAACTTTTCCTTATCCCACTTCTAGCTATCATATAAGTATCAATAGAAAATATATTTAGTATAGTAGCTTCACCCCGTGGCTTTACCTGAATTCAGTAGGAAGTACAGTTTTACCTGAATATTTAGGCGTGAAAAGGTAACAAACAAACAAGCTCACATTCTCATTTATAATATAAGTTAGGATTAGTTAGGATAACAAGGCTATTACTACAACAATTATTATTACTTTTCTACGTCTTTCTCTACTTTTTTTACTCAACCTCGATATTTGCACGTTCTGATGTATTTATTTCTAAACAATATGTTCCTTACAAATTTACCAGCGATGTTCACGACAATACTTAAGGTGGGTATCGACATCGCGAGGCTGCCTCGCAAGGCTGCCTCGCGAGGCATGCTTTAGACAAGAGAATACCTAAGGCATCACAGACAAGTATAGCCTCTTTAAAAAAAAACAGAGGGCGTGGTTATCACTTGAAGAGCTATAGTGGTCAGGAGCTATCTTGTCTCTTAAGCTCTTGCTTTCAAGCCTTTGTGAGCCTGTAGCTTTTGGGTAATCATCACTACATATTATAAAACAAAGTCGTCTGCCGTGTCTGTCTGTATGTCTATCTGTTCGCGATAAACTTAAAAACTACTGAACGGATTATCATGCGAGTTTCACCAATAGATAGAGTGGTTCATGAGGAAGGTTAAGGTATATAATTTGTCAAGGTTTTGTGTAAATTGGATGAAATCTATACTAATATTATAAAGCTGAAGAGTTTGTTTGTTTGTTTGATCGCGCTAATTTCAGGAACTACGGTTCGATTTGAAAAATTATTTCAGTGTTAGATAGCCCATTTATTGAGGAAGGCTATAGGCTAGTATTGGGCTATTTATTCCGGGAAAACACAAGATCCCTCGGGTCCGCGGGTGAAACCGCGGGACGGAAACTAGTATGATGATAATTGTTGGAAGTGTCGGAAAAAAAAGTGCCGACTGGGAGCTTTACTCGCGCGCGCCGCGAATCCCAATAGATTTATACATAGGCGTATATATGCTCTGCTACCCGTGCAAAGACGGGGCGGGTCGCTAATTTATACATAAAGCTGGAAATAATAATGTTTTTTTTTATTCTATGGTTTGGAAACAACTAATATAAGGCTTTATTATTATTATAGGCGATGGTAGCAGGTTACTACAAGCGGACCGCGTGTCTGCTTGTCAGCACAGATAAAAACAGAATGTGAATGACGACAACAAATATTTCCTCAGAGTACCTACCTAACTAAATATTTATTTTCTATTCTATATAAATTATAAGCTTTATGTTGTTACCGAAATAGAATAAATAGAGGCTTATTATATTTTAACATTTTTAGGCTAAGGCTCTTATAAAATGAAGCCTGTTATTTCCATTCTTTCCGAAGCCTTTTGACTTATAATAATATGGATCAAAAAATAGTTTTCTACTTAATGAGTCTACCCAACTACTTATAAGATTTTTGTATAGGTATTTTTGGAGTGTTATATAGTTCTATGTAGGCTATATTGCTGCGTATCTTAAATCAATTGATATCTCATTTCTTGGGATAAAAAGTCTATTAAAGCCATAGACACACAAATTTATATTACAGTACAACAGTATGAAGTAGAAATAGTAAAACTAAAACATGAAAATGCAAATTAATAAAACCATCCGACATAAATGATAAAATCTGTAATTATAACAACAACCATGAACAAAACATTTATATTCTTTCATAATAATTATGACCGCAAAATTCCCACGCAGAAAATAACATTGTTCCTGCATTGATTTATACCACAGAGTAATTTACAAACGTAATACATTACCTACCGTTATTAAAAGCTCGTAGTCTATATCTGCTCTTCTCTATTTACCCGTATGATGGAAAGAGATAACATTAGTGTGTTTTGGTGGTGCTAGATCACTCCCGATTGAAGGTATGACTTGCATATTGCAATAAGCTATCCCCACAAATACAGTGCGATGATATATTTTTAAAGATAATTTTTCGTAAATTTAAAGTGTTACATACTTGGCTTGTTTTTTTTTTTGTGAATCTGATTGTTAATTTTATTTTTGATATTTTATCTTGTGATCGTTATTTGTATGTTGTAATTGAATCAGAATATTAAACAAGCAAAATAACGTACATAGTGATAGAAAATTAATAAACTTTTTAAAGGTTAAATCACCTAAGCTTTAAACGAGAAAAAAAAGTAGCAATGGACACAGAGCGATATAACAAAATCATGGAACACTGCTTATTAAAATATTTTACAAGACAAGTGATAATAGGGATTTTGCCTATAACCCATCTGGATTAATCTTAACACAGCTCATTATCAAACACTAGTTAATGTGTAAAACACATCTAAGAATACACGAAAACGTTTATTATTTTTATGATTTTAAATTACCAATCTAACCACAAAAATTTGATGTTATAAAATTATGACGTCACAATACAGAATTTACTGAATACAAAACTTTAAGTCTATATGAAAACCAATTTTTTACCATCTGTTTTCCCTAATTTTGGGAAGGCAAAGGGTTCTAGCCCATACAGCCTCGTCATTTATATTTCTTCTTCTTAATTTGTTTTGACATTTCCTAAAAAGTCTCTGATTTGATATGTCAGTCAACATCCCTATTGGCTATTAGGTAGACAAAGGAGGTAGGTATATGAAATTGATCATTCTCTACTTTGTAGAAACCCTGCAATGATACAGCAGATCTCTCCATCCATTGTCATAAATCAGGAGACGTGAAATCTCTTATATTAGATGATGTGCGTTTAGTATCTTTATCTTAAGATTTCCTTTAACGAGTCACTGCGCAAAATATTAACTTAATCGATGTTCTGAGTACGTCATTTATAGTCTCTTAGATTTCCTAATCCAAATTGACGGTTTTATTTCAAGTGTTTTTTATCTTTAATTGTTTTCATATATTTTATTTTAATATTTAGTTTAAGAAGTTAGGGTTGTTGTTTTTGTAAGTAGATAATTATTGTTGAAAACTTTTGTTTTCGGGGAAAATAATGATAGAATTTCTTTTTAAAAATAGTATTATTTACAATAAAAATATTAAATGTAAACTATAATAATATATAGAAAATTTCCTCGAAGCTCCCACCCCCTGCCGATGGGCAGGGTACCCTACAGGCTGGCAGCGGTCCCTCTTATAATGTCACTCAGATTAAATATGTTAGCGTCCAAAAGTTTCAATAGTTTTATCAACTTTACAGGTTATATATTGATATCATCATTTCGTTTTCCCTGTTTCGAGTTTGGCCCATAGTAAATAATACTCTGCATTAAAAATTCAATAAGGGTTTTAAAAAAGTAATATTTTGGAAATAGTCATCGCGTATAACAAATATAATAGAATATGTTTACACTATTTTAAGAACCGTTTGTCATGATACATGAAGGTACCTAACAATAAATAAATGGAATAAAATTTTCTATGGTTCATTTAATGTAAATAAAAGAAAGATATACAAAATACAGAGTTAATTTAAAAAAAGGAAGGTAAGTCCAGGAAGGGAAGATTATGTTACGGTACGTCGAGTATTTAGCACGGGTAGAGGATGGGTCGAAGAACGCAAGGGACAGGAGAGGACCAGGTGTAGACCTGAGCACCTGGCACAGGTAGAAGGAGTTCCCGGTGCAGGAGCCTCGCTGTAGGGGCACAGGTAGACGGAGTTCCCGGTGCAGGAGCCTCGGTGTAGGGGCCAAGGTGTAGGGCCTCGGTGCAGGGTCCAGGATGGTCCAGGTCAGCAAAAGGCAGGCAGTACAGGCAGGAATAGGAGCAGCAAAACCAGTCAGGATGAGGAGACAGGATAGTAGCTCAGGGTGAAGCCGACGCGACGTATTTTTAGAACGCGGACACCATTATTTGAGCCTCTTCTGGCTTTGTTAACGACGCGCAAGTCATGTAGAATTCCTGGGACTGCTTGTCCCAGGAATGGACTAATACTTCTAGATGCTTCTTGTTGGAAGCGTAGGAAGGAACTGACCACTCACTGCGGATCGATTGCTAAAGAAACCTCTGTAGAATAATTTAGTAATTTTGAATTTAAAATTTAAAGCGAATCAGTCAATAAATTAAAAATAATATAGATGCCAGACTCTTTTTCAGACTAATAAGATGATTTCTTTAGCAACCTCACCATTTAGACGTAATAAACGAAATAAAAATAATGACGATGAGATATCTCCATGACAACATGTCATGGAAAAATAACAAGTTTTAGAAATTATTGTAAAGAAAAATTATAAATTATACATTTTAAGCCATTGTACCATAGAAAATGCTACACGTTGCTAATCACCAGCACCGCTCAACTAAATCGTAATGCGTAATTCATGTGAAAGAGTTGACATATAAAATAAATAAGATGCCATTGCGGGAAGCTCGACTCTTAGGACCGTGTCCTTTTGCCCATAAAATAGCACTTGACGCGTCTACGAAAAGATAAGTACGTCACAGATTAAATAAACGTAGAAGTGAAATATATTTTTCACTTTAAAAAATCACTTTGAAGAATAGTCTATGCTTCTATTCAAAGACTAGGATGTCAGATGGATGGTAAAATTGGTTCTTATTGTGTAGGTAAGTACTTAATAACATAATGCTAAGAATTGGAATATAAAAATAACTAGTTTTTGAAATATCCTACCTATATGTGATTGTTTATTACTATTAAATAAAATATCATAAAAATAAACATATAAAATAGTTAGAAGCCTAAAATAAAATTGTATTTTTCTAACAAATAATCATTCCATTTTACTTGTATCATTGTAATCAACTGAATAAATAAATATATATAAGGTCCTAATAAATGAAGTACGGTCCTTTTGAGGGATGATAGTATAGGTCATAGGTATTCCGAAAATGATAAAATGAAAATATTCGGTCGTAATTTTAATGAAAAAAAAAAAACTCATCACTATTAAGCATTCATTAAAACCATTAACAGCATAATCAGGTGTAAAATTTATTACTTTTTACAAAACAAAAAAAAGCATTTAAAAATACATTAGGTACTATTATTTTATTCATTTATTATTTTTATTTATGAAGTACAATTTTAGGTTCTTTTTTTTGAATATTTTTATTTAACATTTTCGGAATACTTATGACCTATACATCATCCCTCAAAAAGACCGTACCTACTTCATTTATTAGGACCTTATATATTTTGGGACATTCCTCACAATCGACCATCCGATCCCAAACTAAGCGTAACTTGTACTATGGAAACCAGATAACTGATATAGACTACTTTTTTCTTAAAATATACTTATATAGATAATTACACCCAGACTCATGACAAACAGACATGTTCATGCACCCAAATGAATGTATCATATTAATCTCGGTTATATTTTCAACTTGTATAAAAACTACGGTATAATATCAACGGCAGTGAAATGAATCTCGCTTTAAAAGACAATCATGATCACTATTTTATATTTTTATCTTAGATCGCGTGACCATCGGCAGCATTAATTTGATCATCCACTTTTCATTACATCATAAAAGTTGCCTCGTAAAACGGCACTTTTCGCCCGATATGGATTTTTCATATTCGTTTTTTTTGTGTCCGTGCTTAGTAATAAAAGAAATCACTTATAAAATGCAAGTAGGAAGGACGAGGAGGGTTGATTCTTAACGTTATGTGACACACGGACGTTAAGGAAGTTTAGCATGATTAGAGACCCTAAGGTTGGTAACCATGGTACTAATAAAAAAAATGAGCTACCAATTTAGTTCAAACATTAGAATAGAATTGGCTAAAAAATCTAACCGTTTTTATTTTTTTATGTAGGGCTTTTTGGAACATACCTTTTTACTAAGTACAAATACACCTAAATCGGAAAATAGAAAAGCTTTCAATTCAATATCTTTGAAATATAAAAAGTTACAAACTGATCAAGAGAAAAGTAGCTCGCTAGTTATTTTTCCCAACCGTATATTAGACTGTAAGGGTAGAAAACAACAAGGGCACAGAACAGGGAAGAAAATCTGGATGCAAACTCCAGGGGGCGACCATTTCAATCGGTACAGGTCTTTGAGCAATAGAAGATTAATACTGTATTTCCTTTGTTACCCTGCAACAAATAATGGGGACCCTTCCTTGCCCTTGAAAGGTATTAGACGTTGATGCATTATTGCTACGGCACTGAATATACTTAAGGTATTTTACTAAAGCCTTAGTAAGCAGAAAATATTTTGTAAATATTTTTGAGATAGGAATATTTTTTAACGTAACGTACGATACGACTTTGTAAACATAAAAAAATGAGTTCTCTTCGTTGAAATTACGTTGATTTTTACATTGGTTTTATGTTGCTTGAATTTATTTTCCATTTTAAATAATAGAGTTTAAAAAATACACTACATATTCGATTCGATTTCGATTTCTGTCCTGAGTGGGTTCGATTCCCACTCAGGACAAACATTTGTGTGCATGAACATGTCTGTTTGTCCTGTGTCTGGGTGTAATTATCTATATATGTATGTATTTACAAAAGAAAAGTAATATATGTAGTATATCAGTTATCTGGCTTCCATAGTACAAGCTCTGCTTAGTTTGGGGTCAGATGGCCGTGTGTGAGGAATAATGTCCCAGAATATTTATTTATTTATTTATATTGATGATACGGGCGCGTTCGCATATCAGGCAAAATTAAGCTGTTTTTCGGTACATTTTATGGCATAATCAAACAAAATCCAATATAACTAATAACTACCTCGTATAGATTGGTTCTTCATCTTCAAATAATAGTTACATTATTATTGAAAATTTTAGTTTCTCATAATGTAAAATCGATCTGTCGTTGCCATTTTCCACAAAATTATCGATACCGGGTTGAGTTTAGGTACATTTTTTAGCTATTATAAACATATTTCACTATTTCTAAAAATACTATATGTAGGCAAACATATTCAATTCTTAACGATAGGACGTTTTTTTTATCTAGATGCTTTAAATAGTCGCAGAAAAAATTAAAAGCGAAACTTATTTTTTCACATTTTTTTCTATTCTGGTTGAATCTTAATCGGTTGGATTAAGGGTTATTTTAGTTATAAAACTCGTCTGATGTATTTCACAAGCATTTTGAATGAAACTTTAGTCGGCCCGCGGCCGCCGTCGAGAGTGGACCTGTATCGCCTGTTTAGAGCAGCTCGAGTTGAAAAAGATCGCTGTACAAACACAATATATTCGATAAACCAAATTTGATACTTGACGAGGTAAGATTTTCATTCGATTTTATTTCGCTATAAAAAAGATGCAGCAACCTGAAGGTGTACTTCAGTGACTGCTACTGGAACTCCTCGACGAGTTACTAGGTGAGCCGAGTATGGGCTCGTTATGTTAGTCATGATGAGACCTTACCTCCGGACTTGATGGAGCGACCTGAAGGTGTACTTCGGTGAATGCTACTGGAACTCCTCGACGAGTTGTACTAGGTGAGCCAAGTTTGGGCTCGTTTTGTTAGTCATGATGAGACCTTACCTCCGGACTTGATGGAGCGACCTGAAGGTGTACTTCGGTGACTGCTACTGGAACTCCTCGACGAGTAGTACTAGGTCAGCCGAGTTTGGGCTCGTTTTGTTAGTCATGATGAGACCTAACCTCCGGACTTGACGGAGTGACCTGAAGGTGTACTTCGGTGACTGCTACTGAAACTCCTCGACGAGTTGTACTAGGTGAGCCGAGCTTGGGCTCGTTTTGTTAGTCATGATGAGACCTTACCTCCGGACTTGATGGAGCGACCTGAAGGTGTACTTCGGTGACTGCTACTGGAACTCCTCGACGAGTAGTACTAGGTGAGCCGAGTTTGGGCTCGTTTTGTTAGTCATGATGAGACCTTACCTCCGGACTTGATGGAGCGACCTGAAGGTGTACTTCGGTGACTGCTACTGGAACTCCTCGACGAGTAGTACTAGGTGAGCCGAGTTTGGGCTCGTTTTGTTAGTCATGATGAGACCTTACCTCCGGACTTGATGGAGCGACCTGAAGGTGTACTTCGGTGATTGCTACTAAAACTCCTCGACGAGTAGTACTAGGTGAGCCGAGTTTGGGCTCGTTTTGTTAGTCATGATGAGACCTTACCTCCGGACTTGATGGAGTGACCTGAAGGTGTACTTCGGTGACTGCTACGGAACTCTTCAACGAATTGTACTAGGTGTGCCGAGTTTGGGCTCGTTTTGTTAGTCATGATGAGACCTTACCTCCGGACTTGATGGAGCGACCTGAAGGTGTACTTCGGTGACTGCTACTAGAACTCCTCGACGAGTAGTACTAGGTGAGCCGAGTTTGGGCTCGTTTTGTTAGTCATGATGAGACCTTACCTCCGGACTTGATGGAGTGACCTGAAGGTGTACTTCGGTGACTGCTACGGAACTCCTCAACGAATTGTACTAGGTGTGCCGAGTTTGGGCTCGTTTTGTTAGTCATGATGAGACCTTACCTCCGGACTTGATGGAGCGACCTGAAGGTGTACTTCGGTGATTGCTACTAGAACTCCTCGACGAGTAGTACTAGGTGAGCCGAGTTTGGGCTCGTTTTGTTAGTCATGATGAGACCTTACCTCCGGACTTGATGGAGTGACCTGAAGGTGTACTTCGGTGACTGCTACGGAACTCTTCAACGAATTGTACTAGGTGTGCCGAGTTTGGGCTCGTTTTGTTAGTCATGATGAGACCTTACCTCCGGACTTGATGGAGCGACCTGAAGGTGTACTTCGGTGACTGCTACTAGAACTCCTCGACGAGTAGTACTAGGTGAGCCGAGTTTGGGCTCGTTTTGTTAGTCATGATGAGACCTTACCTCCGGACTTGATGGAGTGACCTGAAGGTGTACTTCGGTGACTGCTACGGAACTCCTCAACGAATTGTACTAGGTGTGCCGAGTTTGGGCTCGTTTTGTTAGTCATGATGAGACCTTACCTCCGGACTTGATGGAGTGACCTGAAGGTGTACTTCGGTGACTGCTACTAGAACTCCTCGACGAGTAGTACTAGGTGAGCCGAGTTTGGGCTCGTTTTGTTAGTCATGATGAGACCTTACCTCCGGACTTGATGGAGTGACCTGAAGGTGTACTTCGGTGACTGCTACTGGAACTCCTCAACGAGTTGTACTAGGTGAGCCGAGTTTGGGCTCGTTTTGCTAGTCATGTTGAGACCTTACCTCCGGACTTGATGGAGTGACCTGAAGGTGAACTTCGGTGACTGCTACTGGAACTCCTCAACGAGTTGTACTAGGTGAGCCGAGTTCTGACAATAAAAAATTGATAACGTTTTATTTGTTGTTTTAATAAAAACGATTCCAAACTCGGTTCACCTGGTATAACTCGTCGAGGAGTTCCAGTAGCAGTCACCGAAGTACACCTTCAGGTCGCTCCATCAAGTCCGGAGGTAAGGTCTCATCATGACTAACAAAACGAGCCCAAACTCGGCTCACCTAGTACAACTCGTCGAAGAGTTCCAGTAGCAGTCACCGAAGTACACCTTCAGGTCGCTCCATCAAGTCCGGAGGTAAGGTCTCATCATGACTAACAAAACGAGCTCAAACTCGGCTCACCTAGTACAACTCGTCGAGGAGTTCCAGTAGCAATCACCGAAGTACACCTTCAGGTCGCTCCATCAAGTCTGGAGGTAAGGTCTCATCATGACTAACAAAACGAGCCCAAACTCGGCTCACCTAGTACAACTCGTCAAGGAGTTCCAGTAGCAGTCACCGAAGTACACCTTCAGGTCGCTCCATGAAGTCCGGAGGTAAGGTCTCATCATGACTAACAAAACGAGCCCAAACTCGGCTCACCTAGTACAACTCGTCGAGGAGTTCCAGTAGTAATCACCGAAGTACACCTTCAGGTGAGTCCATAAAGTTCGGAGGTAATTCGAAAAAATATAAACAGCAATAATAAATATTTTTTGTAGGTACCATAATTTTATTACAGAGAAATACGTAAAAAAAAATGAATCCTTCAAAGTATCAAAATGAGTTTACTTGACTACAATTCTCGCAGTTAGTCGTGCGACTCGTGCGTACACTTGTGTGTGTGACCCGTGTCAATGTAGTAGTTCGATTCTCTACCTATCAATTTTGCGAACGCGTCCTTAAACCTATAGATACGCTGGTATTAATGTGTATGTGCCGATCAGTATCGGCAATGGATATGTTCAAGCTGATTCATATAAATATAATTTATTTCTACGTAGAGGTAAATGATATGGGAAAATTCATCTTAATTTTACTTGCTCCCTCGCTCTAAGCGAAGAGTGAAGTGCTGTATAAAACCGCGTCCCTAAGTGAATTACTTAGCTCATTAGAGTCACTTAACTGAAATTTGACGTGTTAATATTATATCGTAAAAGCTTTAAGATATTATTATGTACATGAGCGAGCATATGAGAATAATTCTAGAAATACATATTCCCACATCCTTGAAGAGGTAAACTGAGGTCTTGGAATTGAGATCTAAATTTCACTGAAGATATTTTAAGTCCTAACATAACATGCGGAGAGTACTATCACTGGATCTAGGGTACACTATATACCGAATTAAATCCTACTTCTTACTAATACCACAGCGTAATTAAATACAGTGGTCTATCGCGTTTAAAGTCGGGCGAAATGCCGCTTTGTATAGGTATTCGTAATTGCAGCGAGTCCCAAGCGAGTGTATGGCAGCTTGCGCTCGCTATCGCCCCTCTCTCACCCCGCAAGCCCCGCACGATTGCTCTGTCTAGACGTGTCCGTTGGCCGACTGTAAGAGTTACATAGACTGTGCTAATACTATAAATGTCAATGTTTGTGAGGATGGATGTCTTCATGTTGGTTACTCTTTCACGCAAAAACTACCGAACGGATTTGGATAAAATTTCGCACACACATAAAATATATTCTAGATTAAAATATAGGATATTCTGTATCTCGGAAAAACATAAGATCCCTCGGAAACGCGGGTGAAACCGCGGGGCGGAAGCGGTATTTATAATAATTTTGGAACAAGGAAGCGGTAAATAACATGCCTAATAATTCATTAGTTATTTTATACTTAGATTAATTTTGCATTCATGTTTACATGGAAATATTTTAAGTTATATCATCAGTCTTACAAAGAACATGGCTATGAATTCATAATATAGCTATGTACCATATTGCAGTGGATGGATAGGTACTTGTTGAACCAGTAACTATTATAGAAAGCAAACTCTGCATGTTGTTAGTAACTTAAAGTATTTGTAGAATACCTACACTTTGACCCAACGATTTGTAGACTTAAAGACATAGATAGAGAAAGATATATATTGCTAGAAGGACAGTTGCTTTAGATAAATTTTGGTTTCTGTATCATTATAATCGATTAAAGCTGTTGTCAAATTCGATAGTTAATGGAATAAATAATACATGTGAACCATCTTTTTTTTTTTTTTTTTACTTTGTATAAGCTTGTGTTTGACCACAATCTCACTATGGTAGGTGATGATGTGGCTGAAGGTGGTAAGCACACAAAGCCTAGAAGGATCTGGCTCTCAAGTGCAGCTGCCGGAACACACCAATAGGTGTTTGGCGACAGATTTTCAACTTGAGGGTGGTAGCCAGCCAGGCGGGTATACTACAAAGTACCCTACCACTGTGCTATGGTTTCCTCACGATGTTTTCCTTCACCGAAAGCTCAAGCTCATTGAAGGATTCGAACCCACGACCTTCGCCGCGGCGTCCGACGACACTACCACTGAGCTATCATCGCCTAAATATCATTGCCATGTGCCGAGGGACGTCCACAGCAGATTTCCTAAACGAACGGTTCAGAGCAGATTGCATCTGGCAATTTTTTCAATTTAGAATAATGTTTGTGTTTATTTAAAATCAGTGATTCGAACCAAGGTCATTATAAGTTAAATTTGATTTTCGAACACGGTCCTAATTGAGCTATCAACTCACATTGCTGTTGGTTGAAATTCCGCATCATATCCAGTTGCGGTATGATAATAACATGATGTATCGGCCGCGCCAGACACCGACGTAATAAAATTTTGAAATACGATACCAGGATCGTATCAATCAATTTACCATGACTTACCCTTTCCGATATTCATACGAAATAAGCTGATTGTCTCTGAATGCAATTTTATTTGGTGATGTAATGGTGAAAATTATTTTGATGGTATCATTGGTGGCGCTGATATTATCAGTGATAATTTATCATTTGATTTCGACTAAGGTATATATTTATTATTTATTTAATGGAACAAAGAAAGAAACACGTTACAGTTAATATTCAAGGTTACTAAAAAAAAACAAAAACAAATCCTAAGAACAACGACACAAATAGTTTGAACACTAGAAATAAGCACAAACTTACTGTACCTACCTGTAACTCAGCTCAGCAAAGTAAAGGACTATTTCAAAGGACAATGTATATACGTTTCTATACCAAAATACCAAACTCATAATACCTACTTTCTATCCAACAACTACTTGTATATAAATTTCAAAAAAAATGTAAAATAATGTTCTGTAAGAAAGAGTACCTACTATAAAGTTTTTGATTTTATAGATGACAAGAACGCGTTTGAAGAATTTTTCGCTCCGCAGACTATTACTCTTTAGTTCTGTTAAGGTTTGTCGAACTTTGTAACGTGCACCATAACCTTCGCTCTACATAAAGAATTAACTTTAATCACCTCATCTGTAGGTTCTTAATTGGTTGTATTTGTCCGCATCAATGTCTCAACGAGTCTTACCTGTCGTATAACTCCTAGTGTAAGAACTGTAATTGAAAGTAGCAGTTATTTCACGAAATTCATTTGAAACAATAATTCAAGGGAAGCCATATTATTTTTAATAAATAAATATCAGAGAAGCAATTTTGAAACAAGTATTTGTATTTTCTTTACACATTTGTTGGAGGAATTTTAAGAATTTGTAAGTTTTCCTAGCATTTCAGTGATAAGACGTTTCTTAAAATATATATTGTTATGTATAGTTAGTTATTAGGGTATATTTTTATATATTTCTTTTAATCACCTTGCATAATGTTTTTTATTATATTTTTTTAAAATTTTAGCCATTAGCGTAGGTCTTAAGTAAGACTCGTAAGAACTTGTTTGCGTTACATTTTATTATTTACTTTATATTGGTATTTTTCGTTTTGTTTTAATTGTATATATTGTAATTACATTTTGCTGTTTTTGGAAAATATAGCCAATAGTCAGATTATAAAAAAAAAATGTAACCTTGCTGAGTTTCTTGCCGGTTCTTCTCAGTTGAAGGTGACTTCCGAACCGGTGGTAACTTCAGTAAATTCGACCTTCATAAGTGCCCTCCTAGGGCCCAAACTGAATAAATGGCTTTGACTTTGACATTGAAATCAAAAATGTATAAAATGATATGAACGAGCTAATTAATCCTCGTATTGTATCGCCACAAAATTATAATATTAAACGTTGCTTTTTTAGATTCAATAAAGAATATGAAATTTCAATTTACTTATTAATCAACATAAATATATGTTATAAATTAGTATGTGTATATTTTGATTATTAGATACGTTTGTTCGTACGTTTACGTGTATGTTTGTTGCTCAAACACTCCGCCACACTCAAATTTGTAACATAAGATAGGGGAATTAAACAAAGGATAGTTTTTCCCGGGATAATATTTGATCCCATGGACAATAAAACCATGAAACGGAAATTAGTTTCCTAATATTTATTCCCGCTTTCAATCGTGTCGTAACTAGCTAATCATCTCATTTGATTTATTACTCCCAACACAATAACACGTACATCTTGGCTAATCGTTAGCAACTTGAGGGCTCATTGCCCTCCTCAGTCCTCTCGGAGGGTAGGGAATAGGGATCACGCAACAAATGCATTAACATACTATGTACCTACGTGTATTGTGAACAAGTGCATTCACTTCATGCTAATTAACTAGCTGTTTTATTGTAGTTTATGATTTTTATAATATAATACATGAGGTTGTAATAGTCATGTAGAATAGTGGGTATTTTACTCTACTTACCTATACAGGATGATTTCTTTATCACTGGCAATACTTGCAAGGGTGGAAGTACTCATCAATGTGAACCACTTTTATTATAGGGCTAACTCTGATATCGCGTAAAATAATATGGTTGCTTCATACATTTTGATCGAGTAGGTATTGAACTTTTGTATGGAACAGTAGTTCATTGTAACTTTTTTCGAGACTGAGCTTAGGTCATTGTAAGAATTCTCTACAGGTAGAAATGTAGATGAATACTTGATAATAATGGTTATAAAATACAAAAGTCTGTTCAATTTATACACTGGACGTTAGAGATTATTGTGTTTTCTAGATTTATTAATATTATATTGTAGTTTTCAGAAGTAAAAACAAAAAATATTGTTTTATTTCTATCTAAAATCAAATGAGTACTTAATAAATAAAGGGTCTACTCCACAATTACGTTCCATTCATTTTGCAGCAATTTTATTGTAAAATCATTTTTAGTTTTTTTTACCAACCTAACAAAAAAAATGAATCTATTCAAAGAGTTTTTATATCAGACAAGTATACAGTCGATCCACCTACTGGTAAGTGGCAACGATTATCTATGGACATACACAGGTATACTGGGTGATTTTGTTATCACTGGCTATACTTGCAGGAGTGGAAGTACTCATCAATGTGAACAACTTTTGTTATAGGACTAACTGTGAAATCATGAAAAAATTATCAGCTGTTCCATACAAAAGTTCAATACCTACTCGACCAAAATGTATGAAGCAACCGTATTATTTTACGCGATATCAGAGTTAGCCCTATAATAAAAGTTGTTCACATTGATGAGTACTTCCACCCCTGCAAGTATTGCCAGTGATAACACAGTCAAAACTCATAACCGGTCAAAACCACTTTTGATTGAAACTATCTTAGTCAAACTCTTATAGGTTATAGGTTTTTTTTTTATGTACCAGGAAAGAGTTTTGACTGGGATAGTTTCAGTCAAAAGTGGTTTGACATTTGACTGTAACATATGGTGGACAGGGCTGGCTTCTACCCTCAAGTTGACAATCTGTCTCCAAGCACCTAGCGATGTGTGAGCGGTGAGAGCTAGTTTCGGCTTTATGTGCTTGCCACTTTCGGCCATATCCATTATTTACCACGGTGAGATTGTGATCAAACATGGGTCTATACATATAAAAAAAAATGATTTGTCAATATATAAAGACTAGCTTCCGCCCCGCAGTTTCACCCGCGTTCCCGAGGAATCTTATGTTTTCCCGGGATAAAAAGTAGCCTATAGCCTTCCTCGATAAATGGGCAATCCAACACTAAAAGAATTTTTCAATTGCAACCAGTAGTTCCTGAGATTAGCGCGTTCAAACAAACTAACTCTTCAGCTTTATAATATTAAGTATAGATTTTTTTTACTCACGGTACGACTAGTCCACAAAATGAATGTCGCTCAGCGAGCTATGGAAAGAGCTATGCTCGGTATGAGTAATACCGAGGGATCGAATCCGGAACGAAGTCATTCGCCAGAGAACTAATGTTACCGACATAGCTCAATGGATTAGTAAGCTGAAGTGGTAGTGGGCTGGTCATATTTGCCGCAGAACCGATAACCGTTGGGGTAGACGAGTTCTAGAGTGGAGACCGCGAATCAGCAAACGTAGTGTAGGACGCCCTGCGACTAGATGGAGCGACGATATACGCAGGGTAGCTGGCAGCCACTGGAGTAAGAGAGTCGAAAATCGGGCTTAGTGGCGTATTTTGGGAGAGACCTATGTCCAACAGTGGACTGGTGTAGGTTGATGATGATGATGATAGATTTTTTTTGGTGCACAGGAATTGATATCAATTTTAGAAACTCATTATTTGTTGTGTACTGTATTTTTTTACCAACTTGCGTGTCACAATCGAGTAAAAAAACAAATAACTAAAAAGTGTCGACGACACGCATTATGGGTCGTAAAGGCTTTACGACTGGAGCTGGTGGTAACTTCATTATGTTGACGTTAGCCTATCTGTGCCAGGCTCCAACTTCCGGTACCTAAACGGCTTATTATACAAGGTTTTGTGAACGGTATTACAGTATTTTATAGTACTTTAGAATTTTCCTGAAAATATTTTATGTTTATAAGTCTTAAAAAATAACTAATGATATTTTTTTGTTGCAACATAAACTTTATGTAAAGCTATCATTTAAAATGAAAGTTATTCTGTTCTTGTATTACTCAAGTTATCATATATTCCTTTTTTGATTTGTTAAAGAACCAGAGGGTCTACTGCAAAACACGATACTAGTCCGATCATTGTTTTCAAATATTAACCAATAGGATTGCACGAAATTCACGTCTCGTCAGTTTTGCTGCAATTCTATTGGTTCAATATTTAAAAACTCCTGTATCATTTATCGGTAGACTTTCTGGTATAATCTTATCTTTATGCTAAGCATTACATTACAAATGCTTATTTATAATGCTTTACAAATTGTTAAACATTCGAAGGAAAAAAAAGCCAACAAAAACTATTCAAAAAATAAAATATGTAAAAAATGTAATTGCCGAGTTCCAGTTCTTCTAAGTTGAAGGCCGACTTCCGAACCGGTGGTAACTTCAGTAGCTTAGCAGTAGAAGTGCTAGGGCCTAAACTAAATAAATGGTTTTGTCTTTGACTTTATTCACTTAAATATCTGATAATAATCTTAGACAGAGTATTTAAGGCGACGATATACGCAAATAAGCTTGTCCCGCACTAAACTACCGGGCGAGAGAGAGAAGGACGAAGGCTATTTCCTAGTAAAAAAGTCGTTTAAATTTTATAAAAAAAAAAAGACTGTTTTTTTGGAAAAATAATGAAATAGTTCCCTCTGTATTTATTTTAAAATGTCTGTTAATATTTTCAAGTTATTTGGATGGGTAAAATAGGAGAAAATCCATTTTCAATTTCAAATAGACACTATTTTCGATTTTTACTGACGTTATCATAAAAAATTTAAAATTATTAAAAAAAATGTTCCCTGACATAAATTCTTTAGCTTAGGGTAAGAGGGGGAATGGCAGTCAGCGGGCAATGCCAGTCACGTCAAAATCTAAAACTTCCAAAAACATTATGCAATCGCTACTAGTGTCGCGGTCTAGTATGCGGCCGTGTAAACTTATTTACCAAGCAGCGCCATTTTCCTTAGCGCGCAGTGAGCTTGACAGCTGTTTACAGGTTCGGACGTATTTTTTTGTAATAAAATCGAAAATTCGGTGAAAGGTAAGCTTAAAGTGATTTATAACAATCGATATCTTTCTTAAAGTTAATTACTATACGTTTACAAGTGTATCCCATGGGCTTGTTGGATTTTATGAAGGTTATTTACGTTTTTCTTGATTTACCAAAGTAACCGTTTTTGTATTTTGGGGTAATGGCAATCATTCTAAGCGGGCAATGCCGGTCAGTGACCAGTATTACCCCGTATGGAATTATAAGACGATTTATTATTTATTTATTTGTATGTTAATATATTGTCTCATTACATTTATTTTTATTGTTAAATAGATGCCGCGACACAGGGAAAGAACCACAACAAAAGGAAAATGGACAAAAGAAGAGTTATCAAAGGCTGTTGAAGCCGTTAGTGCTGGGAATTCTTTGTCAAGAATCAAGTAAAAGAGAGTTTCTATGTGTCTCAATCTGTGATTTTTAAAGTAGAAATATAAATAATTAATAATATGTCTATGTTTTTATAATAAAGAGTTGGTTTTGGTAAAAAAAAAAGATGTAATAGTTAAAATCTAAATAAAAGAGAGTTCCTATGCGTCTCAATCTATGATTTTCAAAGTAGAAATATAAATAATTAATAATATGTTTTTTTATTTTTTTATTAAATATAAGTTATTTTTGGATAAAATATTTTAAAAAAATGGTTCATTTTGGTTAAAATATAAAAAATAAAGATATTTATGAATAAAATGTCGCTTTATTTCGTTTTGGTACATTTTAGAAGCAACCCTGTGTTAATTTTGAATGACCGGTAATACCCCAACAGTCGACCGCTATTATCCGCATCTGTGGGTAATAGCGGTCAACGAAGGGTTTTACAAAATGATAAAAAAATCAGAAACCCCTAATATATTGATAATGTGCCTCATATATATCTATAGCCCACTATATAAGCTATGTAAAAAGTCACCTATATCTTAAATCCCAGAAATAAAAAAAAAAATGAATTACTGCTTAAGTGACCGCCATTCCCCCATATTACACAAACGTATATTTTTTACAAATCTCTTGAATTAAAGAATACAGAGAAAAACTTATCTTAGGTTTATCATTTTGCGTATATCGTCGCCTTAAACTGAGCTTGTCATATATTACATAATAATATCATATTAAATATTACATAATTTTCAACATTTTTCTTATTAATACACCCATTTTACTTAATCTTAAACGTTAAACATAGTTTTGGCTAAGATCAAACACAGCTGCATGCCAATTATCGTACCGATTCAAAGGTTCTTTGTCTTGTTTGTGAGCTTGTTTCAAACAAACTACAAATATTGACACATAGAGACCCTCGCGGATGTTAGTGAGAATCGGGAAACGAGATATGGAAAGTTTGCCATGTAATTATAGTCTTTAATTAAATAGAATTAAAGGTGTTTAACCCTTGTTTAACTTATCAAGTTAGTTTTATTTTACAGTTGACGATTTAACGAGTACAAAAGTTTTAATTACTAAACTAAAATCAGTTTTATATATCTCAGTTTATAATTAAAACGTATTTACAGTAGGTATAAAGTAATCATACAAATGCGAGGAGAACCGCGGGACTGTAGCTAGTAAAGGAATAATCATTATTACAACGGTATTTAGTAAAATTTCAAGCAAAATACATCGTTTCAGTTAATTACGTAAGGATAAGCAGCCGCTCCTGTGACGTCAAACTAGAATAGAGTTTAAGGAGTAATACGTACTAGTTAGTTTCAGGTGTAATTTATATGTAAATTGAATTATTTTTAGAGCTTCCAGCAGTTGGAGCATTTGAAAGCTGTGATCTCTTAAATCATCGTATATCTTAGATATTATTGTTATATTATTCTTTTGGGAACTATGTATAAAAATATTTTGATACATTTTTATTTTTATTTTAACATTATTTAGGACAGCAACAAGTCGTAAACTAGAAATTTATACATGGTTTGAACTTAGAAATAAAAGACCAATTACATCTAATAATAATAATAATAATAAGCCTTTTATTCAGACAATTGCATGCAAGTATCATTCAAACTAGTTTTATCTTATAAAATATAGTACATAATTAAACATTTTCACAATGAATCCTTGGATTTTGTTTTGTCTGTGTGCCCTCTGGCATAGGCCTCCTCCAGCTCCTTCCATAATAGTCTATTTTTTGCAGTCCTTGTCCATAACTTTCCTGCCGTCTTTTCAATGTCATCTCTCCATCTTTTATTTTGCCGTCCTCTGTTCCTTTTTCCAATCCTCGGATACCAGGTTGTTACCCTTCTACTCCACTTATCTGTTCCTCTTATGGTATGACCTGCCCATCTCCACTTCAACCTTTTAATTTTTTCTGTGACGTCTGCCACTCCTGTCAATTCCCTTATCTCTGTGTTTCTTTTCCTGTCCTTTATTACATCTATCCACGTTCAAAAATGGAAAATCATACTAATTTTGGATGGATGGATGGATAGATGGATGGATGTTTGTTACTCTTTCACCCAAAAACTATTGAACGGATTTGGATGAAATTTGGCACAGAGATAGATTATAGTCTGGAAGCGCATAGGCTACTTTTTATCCCGAGAAAACATATATAATCATATAAGATCTAACGGGAACGCGGGTGAAACCGCGGGGCAGAAGCTAGTATAGCATAATTATAATAAAACTACATTTCGCCCCACGGTTTGACCCGCGTTCGCCAGGGATCTTATGTTTTCCCGGGATTAAAGGTAGCCTATGTTCTTCTCCGTACCATAGGCTATCTGCATACCAAATTTCATCGCGATCGGCTCAGCGGTTTAAGCGTGAAAAGGTAACAAACAAACATACAAACAAAAAAACAAACTCACTTTCGCATTTATAATATTAGTTATGATTAGGATTAGGGTGACACTCGTTTGAAGCAAACAGCTTACGTAACATAAAAAAATATATAATGCGTACTCAAGTATAAAAAAAAAAAGTTAGTAATGTTTTTGTTTTTACAGTTTTTCTATATAGCATAGGGTATCATTGCTGTAAGATAATTTAGACTTTATAATTTGTGATTTATCCCATACATTGTATCACTGAGAAATTAATTTAAGGACCCAAAAAAAGGAATACAAAAAAAAGAATCATCAAAATTGGTTCATAATTACATATACCTACGGTCGAATTGATAAACCTCCTGCTTTTTTGTAGTCGGTTAAAAATATTTTATTTTACAAATCTGTCACCACTTGGCTACAGTCAAACAGTTCTTTGAATGTGCTATTGTCCAGTCCAGGCTTCTCAACTCTCCAGTTCTTATGGGATTTAAAGCGAGGATTGGTAAATACACTTCCTTGCTCTGACTTCAAATAGTATTTGTACTCGGACCTAGTTTCATTATTACTTGTGGTACTCTGTCTGACCTTGTATGTAGACTTAATAAAACGATAATGAATTTGCATTCCCGTAGTCTAATAATTTGTTCTTTAAACTAAGATTTATTAGAAAAAGTTACATAGGTATTATAAGTTATATAGCCAAAAAAAAAAATGTTACCAAAAAGAAATTGGAATACAAAACAAAGAAATCTTCTCCCAAAACCTACAAACCTTTCCACCCACACTAATTAAAAACAAAGATTAATAACGTTGTAACTAGCCCTTTGTTAAACACTAAAACACCGAGACGGCAATCTAAATCATAGAGAAAAATACCTGGAGGCCGGTACAGTCGGCATCAAAGTGGGTATCCATGGAGGAGCTCTGAGATGTAGTAGATACGGCCTTTGCGCGCATTGAGCGTCCAGTTAGCATTCAGAAAGACGCCGCGGGCGCGGGCGCGATAACATCGTCGCCGAGTACACTGTGACAGACGGGGAGGTACAGAAAAGTAGAATGGCTAACTAGCTAAATTATGGACAGTTTCACTTTCCACATGAGTTATACCAATATTTAGGCTCTCCAAAAAGTTATTTGAATCAATTGTTTTTTTCTTTACACTCAATTTCAGGAACTTGGGCAAAATAGCGGGGCAAAAGCATAAATTTATATTTGTTTTCGCGTTGTTTTTGAATGAATAATTTGATATTGTGTTTTTCGTTTTATTTAGATCACTGTAAAAAGATACCAATATTTAGGTTCTCCAAAAATTTATTAGAATTCATTGTTTTTTTTTTACACTCAACATGACCCCTATTACTCGTCAAGATTAATAAAAAAAATCTATGATTTGATATTTTTTACAGGATGTTTTATAGAACCACTAGTTTTAGAATTAATTTAATACGTATACTCATCATTCTATCCAGCACTGTGTCACCATCATATCGCTATTCAACTGACATTCCCCTACAAAGGTGAATTGGTGGTAGGGCGATTCACATCCATTACGTCCATATTGCGCCTTTCGTAAAAGCCGTGTAGGTTCTCCGAGCAATGGATAACGTTCTGTAAATGTGTATTGTATTGAAGATTTACTTTCAGATATGAGACTTGATGTTTTCATTGAGCGTTTTGAGTGAAATGTTTTGTAAATGGCTTTTAATGTTTTTAAATCAATTTTGCTTAATTCAGAAACGGTAGATGTTTGCAATTCGCAGTTCAATGGCTTGGTACAGAATATTATTATATTATACGTAACAAATAATTGTGCAAAATTATATAAAATAATTATCATTTACAACGCACAAAAAACTATCTGCGGGAAGACCAAAATAAATGTTGTCCCAATTAGTAATGTGCTTCTAGCGTAACTCTTGTATTCACAGGGAAATAGAGAATACCTTGAAACTGTACTGTTTAATGTAATTTTGAAAATGTTTAATAAATGGCTGTAAAAATTAAACTTAAAAATATTACACACCGTTTTGTTTACATCCCAAACAAAAATGTATATTGTAATTATTTGTACGACTGTAACATAATATTGCAAAAATTGCATTCGATTTTATACCTTTGAAGTATCAACATAATAGCGACTATTGTTTGATTGCAACGTCTAGGTTATCACAGATTAGAAGTCATATGGTCTTTGTTAAATTATTCAATTTTTACAAATTTAATGTGGCAACTAACTTCACAATGATAACCTGTTCCTAAGTACCTTCTGGTGTTTCGGCAGTTACATCTGAAAAACGATGCTCCTATGATTTTAATGCTTACCACCCTCGGCCGCATTATCACTTACTTTGATGAGATTGGTGATTAATCACAATATTATTTTAATTTTTTTTTAAATACTAAAATTATGAAAATCTCTCGATATTCATGACTTAGAAGTATTGTTAACGCTTGAATACGGAAAAAATCATTAATGTTTTATTTTAATTTAGAAAGAAAAATCCAGCAATTTCACATAAACGTTTCTACTACTCTACAAATGTTGGCAATTAGTCGGTCTGTTAGCACCATAAATTTGACACAAAATCTGATACAGAGATAAACGGAAGCACGTTTTACGTTGCTTGTCATATCATATCGACAGATACAGCTGAAATTTACATCGTTACAAGTATTGTAACAAAATTCAGAATTAATTGATGTTGATGCTTTATTTCATTAAACACTTTGGTTCTTTATTAATTTAAATTATTTTTGAGAGAAATTAGCATTTTATAAAAAGTACTTAAAATGTTGAAAAAATTGGTATTATTTTTCAAATGAATTCGATGAATAAGCGAAAACAAAATATTACAGAGCAAAATATCTAACTGAACTAAATCTATTACAGGTAAAAGCAACAGCACCAAAAATGGACCGCAATGGCTACTTCTTCTACGTGGCGTCGACGGCGAAAAAAAAGAAGATCAGTTTAATGCAGCCAAAGCCTCCAAGAGTGGCATTTGCGGAGGAAAAACGTAGGCCAGGGGTGGCTGAAAGGATACACACAGTCAGTGTGGCTCAATCCGCCACTGAGTACGGACGTGGGGACCCTATGACGCAGCGAGGCCCTTCTCCCGCGCCACGCGCGCGCTTGTATTCGCAACTCGAAAGTTACCAACCAAGGTATCATACAATCCGTGAGAATAGTGATAAAAGAGTGGAAAGTGAGTGTAGGAGGAGAAAAAAGGAGACACGGATTTCTGGATTCCCGCAGCCTGTTCTAAGGTAGGTTTTGATGTGTGTAAGGGGCTTGGTGATTAATTGTTGCATGGTTTTGATGAAGGCTGTAATACGCGTGAGTGTAAATTTTAGAATATATTGTAGGAAATATTATACATCGTGCAATGTAAATTATTTATGTTTCTTCATAAACATAAGGAAATAATGGTGCTGATTATGTTGTTTAAAAATTATACTAATTTAATATAACCTTTTATATTTCCTTCTATCGTTTAGAGTTAAATCAGGTATGTTTGTAAACAACAGAATCAGAACCAATATCAGTCATATTTAAAGTTTAGAATAAATGCAATATATGTACCGTAATATCTCGTTGATATTTTTATAGACACAGATGAAACAAATTTTCTCATTACAGCAATTGATTCTTCATAAATATCTGATACAATAACAATTATTTATCTAATCCCAGTGGTAATATTTCTCTAAACAGAATTCAATTACATTAATCCATCACAACTATAACACGTATATATCAACAAACGTATGCCGATAACTAATAACATTTTTGTTTGTGCCTATGCAAATGATATTAACAGTTAATTTTAGGAATACGTAATGAAATAAACCGCTTCTGTCGGACGCAACGCGGGGATTTCAACTAAGGAATGAATATTAATAAGGATTTAAACGCTATAGGTATGTGTTATAGGTTAATGAACAAAACCTTTTCTGATAATACCTTTTGGTCGTGTTTCGTCAATTTAGCTCGGTTTTGAAGGGTTTAATTGAATTGTTTTACCTGCAGATTATTATCACTGTAATTTTCTATTAGAATTTTAAATTTTTCTATTAAATCTGTGGGATTTTATATTTATTTTCAAAGCTTTTCAATTAAAACTAAATAATTTTGTTAAACTATGTACAGATGACCTTATATCGTTCTCGGGTTTTGGTATTTGAAGCAGGACTTGGGTTTCATCGCTTTTCTAAGGGTTGAAATGTCTGGTAGAATCTGTTTCTGTAAAATAATTTCAATATTTTACACGAATAGAGTTGGGTTTTATTTTATAAACGTGTGTGAGCACTTGAACACTTTTATAAGTAGCATTTATTTTAGTTGTATGGTAAGTTAAACTTGTTATTTTAAGACATATTACACATTTATGAAAACAATAACTTTATTAAACGAACGAGTGACTTATTTTAGAAGAATTGTTACGTTCTTTTGAAAACTTTACGTAAAAAGAAACAGACAAAAACATTTATCAGGTTTCATTCGGTTTTTTGCTTGGTTTTAATTTTATAATTTTCATTACGTCGGATGTTCTAAATTTTACGTCATACATAAATTTATTATTGTTAAGGTATAACGAATTAATATCCATAAGTCTTCCTTTATAAATAATATCATACTCTAGAGCGATATGATCGCAGCCTCTGATTCACTAATAAGCAGTCATACATAATTGCAACCGGTTTCATGAAACTGTATTGAATGCCATACGTAGAAATGATCATCAGTAATCCTCTTTACCATATGAGGGTACATATTTGATTAGTAATGCAACTGATGCTGTACGAACGTTACCAAATTTATAGAATAGGACAATGATAATGCAGATAGTAACATTGATAATGATTCTAAGGTAAAAGATATAAGGTTTAATACTGAATAAAATTCTGGTGCTGAATCTGAATAAAAACAAAACGTGAAGCACAATCGAGTTTTGCCTAAAAAATGGAATCGAACGGAATTTGCTTGATTGACAAAATTTTGGAGACGATTATTTTGTTAGGTTTTAGGTTTTATCTATAAATTGCTTTTGTAATATTGTTTTTAAAAATAAAAGTTATATAGTTTTATAAATAAAAGAGACACCAGTACTATATCGTATTTTTAAAAAAACTATTGTGCAGTGCAGTTTGAATTTCATTGATAGCCACAGTTTTTAAACATTTAATCTCCTTCAAGTCTTTGAAATATATTTACGCTATTGTAACAACCATTTTACAAGAATTGTTTAAGTTTTAAAATAATTCAGAAAGTTTCTAAATTTTTCTCCTGAGCAAATATTCTGAGTACATTTTCAAAGAAATATAGATGAACTTTTTCTTTGTAACTAAAGCTAAACTTTGTGTAAATATTTTCATAATTACAAAATCGTGTTATTCTTTCAATGTTTAAACAAACATGTTCAGATTTAGTTTATTCTTCACTTACAACAATAAATTCTCAACTTTGCTTATTATACTTATCTTAAGATTACTTAACAGGTTTCCTTTTTAACTTAACATTAATGTCGCTTGGTAGCCTGACTCTAGGTGTTAAATATTTCTCTTAATTAGCATTAAAAGTAAAAAACTTGACATCTCTTTACACTCGGGGCGTGTAGTCACGAACATGCATCGCAGACCGTAAAGTGTAACGCTAATGCATTTTTCTATAAAAAATAATGACTTGTACATTAGCTGTTACCATTATGCTAATTAAGGCTTCAATTTTATGGAAGGCTTACTTTAAGTATAAAAATAATGTACTCTAATTGAATCCTTAATCTATACTAATATAATAAAACAGAAGAGTTTTTTTTGTTTGAAAGCACTAATCTCTGCAACTACCAGTTGGATTTAACTACCAGTGCTAATAAACAGATTCATTATTTACTATAAAACTTCTATGTTGGATCAAAAGCTAAAAATAAACTTAAATAATGACTAAGTGTCTGAATCCTTGGAGCAATTAAATAGCATATCTTTTCTTATCAGATATATTGTATTTAGCTATAATAAATCAGTTTAGACATGGCTTAAGTTTTACTAATCGTAGACTTTATGAAGGCTGCCAACTTTCCAACTCTCGTGGTAACTTTCCCTCATAATATTTCATTCTTCCTTGAATGTTCAATTGAACAAAGAATGATGGAGATCAGAAACTAATGAGATGAAGGCGGGGTTCAAAACGAGGACTTTGTATTCTTATGCCCCATATTCAGTGTTCCCTTTTGTGAAGAAATTTTCTTTTTAACAAAGCTTAATGAATTGAGATATTCAAATATCTTTGGACGTCATTAAAATCTTAATTATCGTTTTCAGCTTGAGTCAATTTGAGTCTGGCCACAGTGATATCTTCATCATTATGTGTGATAACGCGTGCGCTTGGGCAAATTGTCATTTGGCAAAGATTGAGGTAAATTAGCCTACTTATAGAGGAATAAAAGGATCTCAAATGAGGATCTGATTCTGATATCTTTGGTATTTGTATAATTTTACTAGTGTACTTACTTTCAATAGCTTACTTTTTTGTGACGAGCAGTTAAAAATATATCGAATACCACATTCCACGATTCAACAAGAAATTATTATCAGGGTTGCTTTGCACCTCTTTCGATTAGCACCAATCGATAACCAGTATTTACGTCGGAGCTTCAGTTAATTTCACATCAATTCGATATTCATGATCGAGAAATTACTCGCAATTTATGTGAGATAAAGTACCGCACTCATAATATCGTAAATCGTCTGTAATCATGCCAACACTGTCGATTTATGAACTCACCCGTGGAGGTCATTTAACATAATTCTTTGAGTTTCACAAGAAAATCGCCTCCGGCTTTATACGGGTTGTAAATTTCCCTTAATAATATGCCGGGATGACATGCAGCTACCCGTAAGGTCGTGATTTTTTTGCAAAATGTCCCTTAGTCAATTTATTGAAGCGACTGTCAAATTATATTCTTCGGTGGGTTAATAATGTATAAAAGCGCTTATGATAATATGTCACCTTTGTTAAAATGGTCTTTTGACGTTCTTGGCAGGCAGTCTTTGGCATCCAAAAATACCTACTTATTACAAGATGTGAGCTATGTCTCAAGAGTATGTTGTTTGATTGGGTAGTTTATGAATTTAATGTTTGACTTACATTTGTTTCTTGTTTGGGTTTAATCCTGCGTACCTCGCCTCTCAAAATGGGGTATAATGATTACATACCCCAACATACTAGTAATGTTCCTGCCGCTGTACGTTTTCTGCACTGTACTCATGGAACCTAGCAAAGAAGGCGGATAGATGGCCGCTAAGAAACTATTGAAGCACCAGAATGGTGGCGACGTAGTAACTGTGTGTGTGTGTGTGGTTCGGAGCGTAATGGCGGGCGGCTGGCTTAAGGTGTATTGTATACAATAAAGAATATTTCATTAATTCATTCATTCATTTTATCAAATTATGAGAAATAATTAAAAAGTTTCCCTAAAAAGTTAATAAAGCAATTAAAGTTAGATTGGATGAGATAGAATTAAGAGATTGTGCATATTTTCTAAACTAATCTGAACTAATTTAATGAAGCTACTGGATTATTGACAACTAAATCGTGTACATTTTCTGTTTACGTTAAGTCATCTAGAGATCCTATGCTCTAGTATTCAACATAATCATAAAGTATATACGGCTAACACAATAAATCCAAAATACCTACAACCAAAATGACATCAGAAGAATATTTTTTTTATGAAGTCAAATACGAGTCAAATCAGCAAATGCTAATAAATAATGCTAATATTAATTAATTTAAGGCGATGATAGCTCAGTGGTAGTGACGTCGGACGCCGTGGCGAAGGTCGTGGGTTCGAATCCTACAATGAGTTTGAGCTTTCGTTGAAGGGAAACATCGTGAGGAAACCATAGCACGGTGATAGGGTACTTTGTAGTACCCGCCTGGCTGGCTACCACCCTCAAGTTGAAAATCTGTCGCCAAACAACTATTGGTGTGTTCCGGCAACTGCACTTGAGAGCCAGATCCTTCTAGGCTTTGTGTGCTTACCACCTTCGGCTACATCATCACCTACCATAGTGAGATTGTGGTCAAACACAAGCCTATACAAAGTAAAAAAAATAAAAAAAAACCGACTTCAAAAAAGGAGGAGGTCCTTAATTCGTAGGAATCTTTTTTTTTTTTAAGTAATACAGATTTGGATCCCAACGTTATTAACACTAAGATTATTAAAAAGTTTTCAACAGATTATAGCATACAGTTAGAACCAAATGGTCCTAATTGAATTACTAAGGTAAATACAACTGAATGGGCGGGTATTAATTAATTACAGGGGCCATTCATGTCTGTACTAGACTCTGATTGACGCGACAATGCACGAACAAGACACCTGATACGGATATCAAGTGAATCGATCTACGGATTCAACATGCTAGGCCGAGTGTCGGAAGACAGACAGACAGGCAGATAGAATAGTCTCGTTACATATGTCGTAATACTCTCTTGTGGTTGAGCTTTGGCACAGTTACAGAGAGAGTTATAATACGAGAAATAATAGGCTCAGAAAGTCAGAATTTTCTTATATCACGATGTATTTCCAGCGGTACCTGGGGCGACCAACCGGTCTGGATTACCTTACTTAGAGCTTATTAAAAATTGTTTGTGCTTTACAACTGCTGAGCCTTAAATGTTTGTAGTAAAATTATTAAAAAAGTTATTGATGTCATTTTACTCAACAGGCAACGTCCTTTCGATAGGAGTAATATTTTTGATTAACGAAATAATCGCCTGGTAGATAAATATGAACAAAATAGAAAAAGAACTAAGACAAAAAATTGTGGACGATTTGCTCCCATATCATTCTTCACAATGAATATTTTAGTTCAAAGGAAACCTACCTAGTGGACAACTTTATACAGAGGATATTTTGGTTTGTACAATTTCCGATTCTAAATGGTTGTATGGGTTCAACTAATTACCTAAAATATAAAAAATTACTAAATTCATTATAATCTATATAATTATACTCATATTAAAGACACCAACGAGGTATTTCAGCAGCTTATTCTTTAGTAGACATTAATTAAGAACAGCCATTTTTATTTCTGTTTCAATAAAAAATTATAGTAGATAGGTAGGTACCTACCTAATGAGCGTGTGTCGTTGATTCTGCATAAATCTTTATACACCTACTGCTTTAGAAGGAGCCTGTTGCAATACAATTTTCTTTAGTCCATAGACTAATATACCTCGACCATAAATAACAGTAGGACAGTAGCGAACTTGTCTTGTAAACCCAGGTTTTCAGATCTGTCTCTTTTCATTGTATGACGTTAGAAAGTTACGGGTATATTTAAAACACGGAATTTTCTAAGTATCTACGTATTTACTTGCTTTAAATTTCACGTAATAAGCCATTTTTGCAAATGATCGTCACATGAGAAATAATAGCCATTTAAGGTATTTTTGCTTACATGCTAGTGTTGCTATCAAAAATAAATAAAACTCAACTTACATACTATTACATGCCAATTAACACCAACCAGGTAATCAAAATAACCCAAAATTAAACCTTAAACATAATTTATAACAAGGAAACACCAAAACGAAACGAAAGCGTATTCATCTCATGTCTGAGATTACTTGAGCGAGCAACTTTTATTGGACTGCACAAGTTCCCGGGCCTACTTTGCCAAGTTCCCGGGAACTGTCCCGATGACACAAAAACTCTCGGTAATAGGTATACATTTTTAATTCCTTTTATCGCTTTATTGGGTTGATATCGTGAAAACGGAATTTTTAATTTACTTTGAGTAAGTACCTAAGTAAATATTTAAAGAAATATTTAATAGTTTTTTTTTTAAGGCAGCGTTTTGATCAATACATTTTTACGTCTTGTTTGACTTTAGGCATATACTAGATTTTTTTAATTTTTGATATTACTATATTTGTTTGTATGAATTACGTTATAAATAAAAAACAAATTCTTATTTATGTAAAATCCACCTACATTACAAATAACCGTCAGCAATTTAATTAACATTTCCTAAGAAAAGTATTTTGTCACCAAGTTTTTCGCAAAATCTAAAGAAGCTGTAATAAATCAACGGAATGAAGTTGGAAACGGAAAAAGGTTTAATGGCTTCCAGTTTGACTGAAGTGAAGGTCGCTGTAAATGAAGTAAGTTTTTTCTGGAAATATTTCATGTGTCACGTTACATTTTTTTTGCCATAGATGTATCTAACCATGGTCAGGTAAGTAGCAAATACAAAGTATAGGATACAAACTTCGTTATACCTGGTAAAATTATAGACACACGATGAAAATATTTTGTTTTCATAAAGCACGAATGAATTAAATAATTCTGGAAAAAAAATATATACTTATTTTAAATCACATTTCATTTTGAAAATGGAATGAATCGATATTAATTTCCTTTTAAATTATGAAAAGGTTTTATTTTTATTTATTCTTGCTAGAACTTAGTATAATAATTTCCGAAATGAAAATTGTTTATTTTAATTAAAATAAGCGACTTTCAAATCATACCCACAACGGTTCATGAAACAAACCCTCCCAAAATTCACGCTCAAACTGTTGATCTAAAAGAATCGTACACGTGGCCAAGTTATTAAAAAAAATAAAAACTTTTTGTGCACCGCAAAAGCTTCCGAAACAATGTTAGTGGTTGCCTCGGTTGTAATTCGAAAATATTTTTAATTTACCACCCGTAGCCTAGAAGGGAAGTTCTTTCATTACACACGAGTGCAGCTTTGAAGTCTAATGGTAGACTCGTGGCCGCAGCTTGTTGAACAACATGAATTTTATTGCCTAAGATATAAAAGTTATTATTGAATGTATTAGTGTTGGCTGTACATGCTCTAGAGATGTGATATTATGTTGTTATATTTATAAAATAATGGTAGCACATGTAGAAAGTTGCTATTTTTCATAGGTATATATAGATTAAGTGTTGTAGTGTAAGTACGTAATGTAATACTTTACATATTTAAACTTGATGCTTCATTTTACCTAATACCAATTTAGGAATTTATACAATAAAGGAAATGAATAAACTTTTCTTAGAAAATTAATCATTCAATGCAGGTTCACGACCAATTTTCCTTAAACCTCACTGGAATAGATGATTACTTCTGTTAAATGTCCAAACCTTAGTGAAAACAATTCAATATTTTATAAACAACTAGCTTCTGCCCCACGGTTTCACCCGGGTTCCCGAGAAAAAAAGTAGCCTATATCCCCCTTCATATCATAGCCTAAATGCGTACCAAATTTCATCGCGATCGGTTCAGCGGTTTAGGTACGCATGGAGGACGAACAAACATTGATTTTAATTATATGAAGTAGATAGTTGGTTAATAATTATAATAAACTCACCGTTATAATTGCGGATGTATCTACATCCCTTTTCATTCCTACTACAGCCTGTAAATTACATAATATCATACATAGACGCGTTATGTTATAATTTTCATCCCCTCGTGATGGCATTGTTTTTAATTGACATAATTATATATTTTCTATAATAGGATATTATATTAAACAATATTTCCCTGAATTAAAATAACATTTATAGGTATATGAACTATTTATAAATAGCAACTGCACTCGGTGTGAAATAGTAGTGCACTTGCATTACTGTGTTTCGGTTAGGAGGGTATGGGAGCCGGTGAAATTACAGGCACAGGAGACTTAACACCTTCATGTTTCAAGGTTGGCAACGCGTGAGTGATACCCCTGCCAGGGAAAGTATAAAATTGTATTTTCTTTGCCCGTGGTGTTATGAGCGTCTATAGGCTACGGTAACCGCTTACCATCAGGTGGGCCGTAAGCTTGTTTGCCACCTAAGTAGCATAAAAAATAAATAAAAAATGTTACAGACTATTTTATCCCTGGAACGCGTATGAAATCAAGAGGAACAATACATCTATTAAAATTGAATGAATTCGTTAGTTTTATAGGTAGGTATATGTTATAACAGAAGACTTTGGTATAAGAATTACCTAAGGTACAGTAAATAATTATATTATACTTGGACATGCCTCACGCACGGCTATTTGACCCCCAGACTAAGCAGAGCTTGTGCTATAGAAATCAGATAACTGATATACTGCATAATACGCTACTTTTCTTATATACCATGCCAAGTGGCTTTCATAACCTTAAACGGACATGTACCTACAATTATTCTAAGCCATATTTATTCGATATTACATACTTACTAAAAAAAATAGTTTGCTAAAATAATCTTGCAAATAAAACGATATGGTTGATTTACCATTTCAAACGTACCTCCTACATGTACCTATTTAAAATTTAAAACAAGCCAAAAGTTGCTAAACTCCTAAGAAACCTGAAAGCTAAAGTAAATACACAGGCATAATTACACAACTTTTTCACGGGAAGCTTTAAGAAAAGCCAAACAAATCCGCCCACATCCGCCATTTAACTTTAAAACAAGTTGAAAATAACGAATCAAACGTCTAAATCCTTTTGCACGTGACGAAAGTAGAGTTAATTCACCGTTATACCAATAAAACTTGGGTAATACAGTTTTCTTTGGAAAGTGATCCAAACGGAACAAGTTTTGGGAAGTGAATAACGAAAGGCACTAACTACATCCTTACTTTGCCAATTCCAACTTGTTTACTTAATAATTTGTAACTTCAATATCATTAGATTACTTAGATTGGGATTTTATTACTTCTAAGTTACCTTTTGAGATCTTAATAACCAGTATCAAAATCAAAATTATATATTTGTTAAAATAGGTTACAATGATCTTACAATGTATATGGTAGTCCCGCTATTTTATGCCTATAACAAGCTTACAAATTAATTACACAATAGAATATTACGAAAATACAATAATCACCATATCAAATTCATTAATTAATTAAATTATCATTAAAATAGTCCCTAATGTCATAATAATTTTTGTCACCTAAAATATTTTTTATTTTGTGCTTGAATCTATCATAGCATAGGCCTCTAATGTGTTCCGGAAGTTTATTAAAAATATGTCCTATCATGTAGTACAAACTATTTCTTACTAGAGTGCAAGTCGGTGCTGGCAGCACTAGTTTATTTTTTGCCCTACCGAGATTCATTTTTGATGAAAACTTTTTAAATCTGTTAGAATGCTTTTTTGCAAAAGTGAGGCATTCTAGTATATAAATACATGGGACGGGCAATATTCCCAGTTTCTTAAAATATGGTCTGCAGCTTTCCCACGGTTTTAGACCTACAATGGCTCGTATACACCTTTTCTGTATTTTGAATACTCTTATCCAGTAAGTATCAATATCTTGTTTTATGAAGTACAATTTTCATAAATAGGTATTACATATAATATATAATATCTATCTACACTTAGTAAAATTCTTAAGCGATTTTATATTATAACTAGCGACCCGCCCCGGCTTCGCACGGGTAGCAGAGCATATTACGCATTTTTTTTAAAAGCATAAATAAATTATATAACTATTTTCCGCCCCGCGGTATCACCCGTGTTCCCCAGGGATCTTATGTTTTCCCGGGATAAAACATAGCTTATGTTTTTCTCCATACCGTAGGCTATAGCGCCATCTATTGAATACTTACTCAATCCAGTCAACAGATATCGCCATCTGTTAGAATCGTTTGGAGCTAACAGATAATTGTGACTGTCAATAGACAAATAATTTGCAATAAAATATTATTGCGACTATAAATTGAGATGTAAGCTATCCTATCTTTCAATTTGGATCAAATTGCACACGGTGCAAATCAAATTTAAAATCGGTTCAGTAGTTTAGGAGTCCATCGCGAACAAACAACGTGACACGTAATTTTTATATATAAAGATTACATCCCAACTAATGTTATAAATGCTAATGTGAGTTTGTTTGTTACCTTTTCAAGCCTAAACCACTGAACCGATCGCAATGAAATTTGGTAAGGAGATAGCCTATGTTACTTAAGAAGAAGGACATGGGGTACTTTTTTTCTTAGGAACGCGGGTGAAACCGCTGGGGACATAATTGTATTGGTTCGAAATTAAATGTTTGTATTATTTTTTTACTTGCTTGTATTTGACCACAATCTCACTGCGGTAAGTAATGATGTGGCCGAGGGTGGTGAGAACACAAAGCCACCATAAAATAAAAATCACCATCAAATTTAAATTAAGTCTTTAAGAGAAAATCCCTGTATTTTAAATAAATAAATAAATACTCTGGGACATTATTCCTCACACACGTCCATCTGACCCCAAACTAAGCAGAGCTTGTACTATGGGAGCCAGATAACTGATATACTACATATACTACTTTTCTTTCGTAAATACATACATATATAGATAATTACACCCAGACACAGGACAAACAGACATGTTCATACACACAAATGTTTGTCCTGAGTGGGAATCGAACCACCGACCTGCGGCGTGATAGATATGGTATCTTACCAACCACGCCAACCGGCCCGTCATTTTGACTTCATGGCTAACATAATGTTCTATCTATTATATGTCCTGGCACTTACAAAATTTTTGCTAAAAATATTGAAGGAAAATATCTTGCAATATATTACAGCATAGAAAAAATAATATGAAAAGGAGGAATACTTTTATAGTGTTTTTTAAGCAATCCCCTGAGAAGTGTTGGCAAAAGCGTTATGATCACCCTAAGTATGCGCATGGTTGCCTGGGGGCTTGGTTTAACATCTTAAAGGAAGATCAAAAGCAATTTTAAGGCTGTTGTGAACCAGAAAGAAGTGACAAAAGCTTATTGATATGTGTTTGTCAGTTTCTGAATGGTTAAGCGTAAGAATAAAGCATAATGTAGTAACGTCAAATATTTATTTTTATATATGTGTTTTAAGGCGTTTTCTACTACCATTTCCTTGTTTATATATAATTTGGAATTTGTTTGTTCGTTCATGGCGTATTTAAAACAAATAAGCAGTTAAAAGTAAGTTATACGTCTCAGTGTCCAGATATAGAAATATTACATGGCGATTTGCAATTTCAACCATATAAGTATGTACCCAAAAATTTCAAAAAGTTGTCCGTCCTAAAAGGAGAATGCCCATGGCAGTATGGACAAATGTACTTCATTCAGGATTTTTGTGTCTTAATCAAATCACCTTAATTCTACTCTATGACATGTCTAAATATTTTCTCAAAAAATTCGACATAAAATGTAATTGCATTTCCAAGATATTTAACAAAAGTTAAATTAATATTTTGAGGTTAGTTTCGACCAAACCTTAATCCGACTGGTCATCACAGTCCTACGATTAATTAAAACGCATAGAAGACGCATAGAAGAAGTCGTCATTATGATATCCAGTAGCTCAGTGTTAAAACTTACGCTATGGAAGCCAGGTAACTGATATAACGCTACTTTTCTTTTGTAAATATATACTTATATAGATAACTAGCTTCCACCCCGCGGTTTTCAGAGGGATCTTACGTTTTCCCGGAATAAAAAGGAGCCTATAACCTTCCTCGATAAATGGGCTATCCCTCATTACAAGAAGTTGAGACATCGTCTCACAGTCGCCATTTCCAATATATCACAAAAAGTCCTGTCTTTACTAATAAACAACACAACACAGACATGCACGGTGCAGCGGCGTCAAAAGTATGTTATTTTCAATGGTTTAGTAACAGTAAATGAGGAACTAAAAAGCTCAAACTCTGTACACAAACAAACCGAAACCGAACAGAAAATACATACTGACTGATTGTCAAAAATATGACAGACGAAAATGTCAAATAGGGTTGTACCCGTGTCGAAAAAAGATTTAAATAATCCGATATATCTTCTAATAAAATACAGATTAAAAATCTCTGTTGTTTATCAATCTATCTTTTTTTGTTTATTGTTTTTTTACTTAAGCGAGTCGGAAAGAATTCTGATTTCAGTATCAATATTAAATAAAAAAATGGCTAACAACGGTCTGCCACATTTTTTATGGTTCATTTTTGTGTTTGACCATAATCTCACTATGGTAAGTGATGATAAGGCTGAAGGCTTTGTGTGCTTACACAAAGCCTAAAAGGAACTGGCTTTCAAGTGTAGCTGCCGGAACTCACCAATAGGTGTTTGGCGACAGTCTAGGTCTAGTCTAGGCTTTATAAAGGTCGGTAACACACTGGCAATCCATGTCCATAGGCGACGGTAGCCACTTACCATCAGGTGGACCGCCTGCCTGCTTGCCAGTATTGTAATAAATAAAATCAAACAATCAACACGGAATCGATATCGTGAATTACATTACATGCAATAGAAGAAATGGACATCCCTAACATTGACAGGCGATAGTAAAAATGCCGGAAACAAAAAAATACTCTTTATTCCTCAAAAAAGTATCCCATTATAAATAATAACTAGATCATATTAAAAAAATACTATTTTATTTTAGCTTTTTGATACTCATTAACTTTATGAGACACAATGCGTTTCTCAAGAGTACTATCCGCGGGCATCCTCCTTTAAAAAATGCTTTGTTCATATTTTTATTAATACGATCCTACTATTATATGAATTTCATATTAATTATTTGATAAAATGTAATACTTACATAATTATGTGAAATTATATTTTGATTTAGTACATAATAATTTTTAAACTAGGTAGGTAAGTATATTATTATTATATTTTTTCAATTCTTCGCTTTTATATGTTAAAGTTGCACGCCGAAGCTCAATTGAGTAAGCTTGGTACTTTACAATATTTAAGTACTACCATTATTTTGCCTCTCTTGTTCAACACTAGGTACTAACCTTGATTTTCAGTCATGGATTCACGTCTTAATAATTATGATAATTCTTACATTTCAAAGTCATCGCCCCTGATATACCTGTGGCTAATAAAGATCAAAATATGTTTAGATTTTTAGTTTTTTGACATGGTGTTTTGAGTTCACAAACCCATTAGCACTTTATCAGAGTTCTTTGCGACATAGAAATTCGTTTCTTTCAAACACACAAAAATACGTTTTCAATAGTTGCCGGTCCCAAGTGAGGCATATTCGACCTTTTTCTGATTTATTGACAAGTTTTCCTGTTACGTATGTAGTTCGTAAGTTTTATTATGCGGCCCGCACTGAACTGCGGAAGTCCGGATTTTTTGACTTCGCTCTATACTTTATTGTGCGTATAATCTTGGTGCTGTTGTGATGTCGCTCGTATGATTCGTATTTTGATTTGATCGAAAAAAAGTCTTAGTTATTGTATTTCCATCTTCAATAAAGATTTTTTGTGCTACTACGATATGGATAGGATGTGAATGAGCTCCCCATTAAGATTTTCCCTCGGCGCTACCATATGGGGTTCATCAAAAAGGGCGTAAAAAGAGCTGTTCAAAGTCGGCGATCCGCTGGTATTGCAAATATCCATAAGAGGCGGTGACCACTAGCCATCAGCCATCTGCCCACTTGTCAACCTACTGACATAAAAAAATGGATTGTTTTCTTGATCGACCTGCAGAATTTCCTAAGTTGATAAATTAGAGTCAACCACAACGTAAAACAAATCATGCAACTTGTTTTATCTTTTAAATATAAATCAACAAAGTTAATTTGTTATTGCTTAACTTCCAGGTCTTAATAAATTACGACCTACATATTTCAATCAACTCTAACTTGACAGATTCTAAAAATATATATAAAAAACATCTTAATCAGCTCATGCGTAGGGTTAACAACAATTAACAAGCCATTGCGTATTTGCCTGACGACAGATGTTTTTGAACTTTAGAGGCTATAAATCTGCAAATTGGCCCTGCGGCTCCGTAATTTTTTGTTCGCAAAACGATATTTCACAACACACATTTCGTTTATGACGCATTTTGATTAATATGTCTGTGATCACCGTTTATATTTATTTATCGGAATCCTTTCTTTATACTGAATAATTTCTATGACTTTGCATGGAAGTATCACGTTAGGTTTTTTATGGGGTTTGCGTGATCCCCGAAAGTCTATATCATTTATCTATATCATAACCAGCCTTTATAAAAAAAAAACAAATGATAAGACAAATGATAAGATGACGTATGCGTCAGTCCTCGTATATTAACTACAACCATAAAATTCAATAACTGTTGAGTCTGACCTCATTAACATAGATTAAGGTGATGATAGGTCAGTGGTAGAGACGTTGGATGCTGCGGCGAGGTCGTGGGTTCGAATCCTGCAATGAGCTTGAGCTTTCAGTAAAGGAAAACATTGTGGGGAAACCATAGCTTACTGGTAGGGTACTTTACACCTTACTGGCTATCACCCTTGAGTTGAAAATCTATCGCCTACCGGTGTATCAAATCAGCTACTTTTTATGAAATGTCAAAACGATAGTTTAGATTGCATTTTTGTATTAAATACTTAGTTGTGACGTCATAATTATGCAGTATCAAAAGTTTTACTTTTTATGGTAAAATTGGTCATTAAAAATCATAAAAAAGGATAAAATTAATTTGAATACAGGCATCATCCATTAGGCGCCTTGTGAAATTGTAGTCCATTGTAAAGGTCCATTACAATCATGTAGCTGATGATTATGAATTGAATAAATATATATATTCTTACTATAAAATTCTGTTTCATCCTCCATATAGGTAATATACGTTAGCTAACACATATTATTTTATTTAATAATCCCTAATTGCAGTAATTACAAGCTATTAAGATTCAATCAAATCAATATAATCATGTGTAAGAGTTTTGCAAATCCTGTTAAGGTACTGATTGATTCAAGTTATTTATAAATTGGTCAAAATCGTTATGTTTGCAATAACAACAATTTTAATTAGAGTTAAGTTATAAAAATAATAATGACTTGCCTTTGAGCGTAGTAAGATCTAGTCTTTACATTTTTTTTTAAACTACAAACTTTTAAAATAACACAGATATACAGGGTTTTTTTTCACACATTTGCCATCTGATCCCAAACTACGCAGAGCTTGTACTATGGAAACTAAGTGACTATACGTAAGTATACTCATAGATAATCACACCTAGACTCTGGACAAACAGACACTTTCATGCACACAAATGCCTGGGTGGGAGTCAAACCCACGACCTGTGGCGTGATAGATAAGGTATTCTACCAACCACGCCATACGGTCTGTCCAAAATAATAAATACTTTTGTTTGAAACCATGCCTAGAACAGTTGTTAGTTGTTACAACTAGATCATCATGACAGGAGATCTATTGGAGATAAATTACCAACCAAGGTGAAGAAACTTACGAGCATCGACTGACATCGAAAGGTTGCTTTCCTATAGGCTTTCTACGGGCGTTTGGAGCGTTTACGTAGGAATTATATTCCATCAAAACCTTTTTACATGACGTCAACGTCGGGAATTTCTACTTTACGTTATTAATACATATATCAAACATACGGATACTACGATTTGTATCCTTATGTGGACAGCAAAGGTGTGAAACTCTTTCTGGATCTGTTTCCTGACTTACCTGGTGACCTTCAAGGATAGAGTCAATAGGCTTCTTAATTCAATAGGCAAATGTTCTCCATTCTCGACTTCATCATCGTCCATTATGGGCGGGTCTATGACCCAAAACAAGCGAACTATTAAAAAAAAAAACAAATTAGTTGGATCCCTAACCAAACAATAGTAAAATTCGTAGGAAACTTTTTAAAAATGACGTAAAATACATGAGTTCAAATTGGTTTTGTGCAAATAAGTCGCTCAAATAAGCTCAGTCGGAAATCACGTCCGGGCATAAGTGGCTATTAACGTGGGATCTGACTCTATGAACTAGAACTAAAGGTCTCAGTCTGATTTAGTTAGAATGAATGTAATTTTGAGTTTATTTCTGAGTACGTTACAAAAGTAATCATTTATTCAAAAAGCTAGATATTTTGATGGCAGGAGAAATAAAACACGTAACACGCTTTCATTATAACGTAGAAGAGAGTTAATGATCTTTAAAGGTTATGTATCTGGTATATTTCTCTTCACAATTAAATTATATTTTACTTTTTAGTTCGTTTCATTAGCAAGTAATAATAAAAGCTTGTTTTTAAAAAAGGTTTTTTATTTTAATTTTTTATTCTGCCGTTAGATAGTTATTTCTCGATTCATATAATTTCTTTTAACCTATATAAAAAGCCCTCAGCGAATAAAGTTATACCTTATAGAGCTATACATACCTTTCCTACTTTATATAAGTAAACATAATATTAAATATTTTTTTGATAAAGACATTATACGAAGATAATAACATGTACAAGATAATAATATCAATTTTAATAGTCCTTGACTTAATATCGTTTACCCTAAAAATGAACAACAAAGATCAGATCTGATATTAGAATATAGGCCTAAACGTTATATCCTGAGGGTATATTAAATGAAGCTGGATCTATTATTCATCGCAAACCAGCTTGGGTCAAGTTCGGTCCGGGTTTAGACACTCGCAATATTTCAGACCAGACGTATCATATATATTATTCTATGCACGTAATTTGTCTGAGAACAATGAGGGATTTTTCGCTTGGAGCTAAGGGCATTGACGGTAAAGACTGGTAAGTCAAACCCTTGTGCTATTGACGTTTGGTACAAGTAATAAGATTAAGGATTTCAATCTGGTATTAGAACGCTTCAATTATGATAATGTTTTTGGTCGGTGATCATTTACAATCAGGACCATGTTTAAGCCTTCAATAGACCCATCGTCGACGAATAGCAAAGAGCGAGTTGAACTAGAAATTAGTACTCAACTAGTTGGCAAGCAATGAGAAGCGAGTTGTGTCGTTAAGTTTTTTCTGGGTGCAAGTCTGAGGCACGATTACTCAAATTACTACCCAATAACTTTGTATACGTATTGTACCAAACGAGTATCGCTCAGAAAGTGTTTTGACTGCCAAAGGAGCATCGCTGAGTGATTATTTCTTTGGTAGATTTTGAATACTTTCTAGTGAAACAATATATCTCGTCGGAATTGTGAACTATCAACTTTAATTATACGTATCTCTTTCAGATACACGGAGTCTTATGGCAGCTGTACGTTTATAATAAATCGATAGCCAGTCGCTTACTAGTAGGCGTTGGGAAAAGTACGTTAAACGTTAAGCTATTGCTGATATCGTAGTAGCAAGAATCTTTAAAAAATCAACATCAATAAATTACTAATTACATTATTTGCTGACTCAACGAACACCTCACCCGCACATCCCATCTCTCACACCACAACCAAAGTCAAGAGCTTACGTAGACGTGTCGAGATAACATCGAGGTATCATGCTATCTCTCCTAATCACCTATTGTGTGCCGATAACGATCACCAGCCCGTAGCTGAGGTACATCTAGAATAGACTCCTGGTTCCCACGTCAGATCAACGTATCAGTCATTTGCTTTCTAATGACAATACCAGTTAAAGGTTTTGTTTGTAATGTACCCGTTATGTTTCGTCTGCGATCGGTGATCTAAATTGTCTTGCGGGATTTGTTTGAGCGATCAGTCAATACGTGTGCTGACGTCTTTATTTTAGGTCGGTATGTAAATACAAGGCTTTTTGACTTGTAGGTATTATTCCGTGATTTTATCGAGACTTGCTTATGACGTTACATGTTTTAGTTTTTATTAGGCTTACCAACAATTTGTGGGTACATTAATTTGCTCTAAAACTAACTTGAATAATAAATGCACAATGTAAACACGGCATTTAAATCAATTTCTTTTTTTAACCGACGAAAAAACGGCGGAGGTTCTCAAGTCGACGCGTATATTTTTTTTAATAATGTTAATACTTCTTATAGGTGCTTAGGCTGTCATTAACTTTTACATCTTCTAGGGATGGGTGAGTGACTCTCTCTGTCTGTCTCTGTGTGTGTGAATAGTATAAAAATATTTATATTTTGTAATGTGAGTTACATTGTCAATTTTGTAAAGGAGATACAAGAATTGATTGAAAAAAAAAACAATGAAGTCGAAATGACGAAGAAAACTGAGACTCTTTTAAGGCAAGTCAAGCAAATGATAGTATTTCTACTTTTTTTCTTAAGTGAAACTTGAAGCTTTGAAAAGTTCTCTATTGCAGCTGCTAGAACATCGTGTATATATGTAAATCCAAAAGAAAAGATTCTGGACCTTTGAATTTATCAACATGTTCAAAGTTTTATCCAAACCATATAATACATAAAATAAATAAAAAACAGCTCCGTAATAAAGCAGAAAAGCCCCTTGTACAAGACCAAAACTAATAATACACCAAATAACAAAGAACACTAACAATATTAACACTATAGCTAATACATAGATAGAACAAGTGGATCTGAAATTAAATTACAATATAAATAACATAGTGGTCGTACGTTTGTGCAGAGGCTGCTTTTACAACGATCTGAATTATATAGCGATTCGATTCTGCACGGTTCAGGTTGGGGGGGGGGGTTATGGGGGTCATGACCCTCCCTGGGCCTAGGTCAAGTAAAGGTGTTTTTGAGACAAAATGAAAAATTTACTTAATTTTAAAGTTAATATTTATAATTATATTTTAATTAAGTTTTTCACTGAACTTGGGCTTTGGTATTTATAAATTAATTATAATAATTAAAATTATTTACAAGAAACATTTAGGTACAATAAAAATTTAAAATACAAACTTTAATATAAAGACAATTTCCTCGAAGTTGCCGCCGCTGCTGATGGGTATGGCTGGCAGCGTTCCCTCTTTGTATGGCTAAGTTAGCGGAAAAAGCTGGTCCGTCGTTGTCCCGAATCCTAGATGAGCTTAGATGATAAAATCCGAGCGAACTTCGGACCATGGACCCATGGTTTCTACCGCAAAATCATAAACCAAATATTAGTTTACAAAGACTTCAATTAATTTTAAAAAACAATTGAAATGCGATTGTCAATCCACCCAAGTAATCAGTACTTAAATAAATAACTGACTCTGTAGTGATATCATGCTTTCAAGACCGTATCCTTATCACTTTCGGTTTCATCATCAATTTTTGGACTGAACAAAAAGCTTTTTTAACCATTCTTGTAAAAGTTTAGTTTCATTCGTAAACCATCTGCATACTCTTGCATAGGAATGGGAATTACATTCCCTACTTTCGTTCAAGCATTTGCGTGCTGAGTTTTCTTAGAGCTAATCTCAGGAACGCTGCAGGCGCACTCCCAGCTGTTTAGGTATTAATACTGCTCTCTAACTTATCTGAATGGAGAGCATTAAGATCTCGCGAACTTTGCTAGGTGAATGACCTAGATTTTTTAAGAATAGGTATTTTCAAATATGGAAATAAAGGCGAAATTAGTTTAAGCAATAAAAATATGGAATAACTTGCTTCTTTTCCATTAACAACATCAGTATATTTTTATGCTCAAGGATTTAAGGGAAAACAAAAATTGTACTAAATCAAGAGATGGTTTTTTAAGAAAATGATTCATTCAAAGAGAATCAAGTACTTACTAACAAAAAAAAGTAGTCTAGAAAATTAAACAAGAAAATAAATAAAATTTCTGGTGTTATAAATTTTACGTGTTAACATCTTTTTCTTACAAATTATTACTACTTCAAGAGGATTTCAAGCTAGAAAATTCTCGCAAGTCTGAGAAATATTTTATCTTAGAAACTGGAACAATATTCTAGCTTTGGGACAATACTTTATTTAAATTAGAATTTTTGCAGGAGTTGTTCTTTATTGCTACTACAATTTTAAAACCAATCTAGTTTCAGATATTAGTTCTGCAAAATATAGTATAAGCATAATGGTATATTACATAGGTATAGGATATTTTCTATTCTGTGATATAGGTAGGTACCTATTCCACAAATAAAATAGTTACATTCTCTACATAAATAATAAAGTAAACAAATAGTTTCTATAGAACGTAAGTGAAACTGCGAGTTGAAATCTTATTTCTTAGATTTGTGTTTGACCATAATCTCATCGTAGAAAGTGATGATGTGGTCGAAGGTGGTAAACATACAAAGCCTAGAAAGTAATTGACTCTCAAGCGCAACTGTCGGAACATACTGGTAGATTCTTGGTGATAAAAACTTATATATAGCTATAGCTGTAATAAAACTTATTTTTTACTTTTTTTAGGGTTCCGTACCCAAAGGGTAAAACGGGACGGATTTATATATATATACTAATTGCAGAGTCAATTACAAATTATATAGATCTATAATACTAGCTGTCTCCCGCGCTTTCACTCGCTTAGCGGTTTAAAAAATAGATGTTGACCGATTCTCAGACCTATCCGATATGTACACAAAATTTCATAAAAATCAGTCGAGCCGTTTCGGTGGAGTATGGTAACTAACATTGTGACACAAGAATTTTATATATTAGATAAGATAATAAAGAAGGGTTTTTTGTTTGTTTGTTTAAAGGCGATAATCTCTGGAACTACCAGTCGGATTTAAAATTCTTTTCATTTGATAGCCCAATTCTTGAGGAAGGTTATAGATTATTATGCCGGGAATTGCGGGTGAAACCGCGGGGAACAGCTAGCTATAGCCTAAACTATTGGGTTAGAAACTTGAAAGTTTGCACACAAAATCGTTGGCATCCACTAAGAAAGGATTTACCAAAATTCAACCGTTAAGGAAGAAGTTAAGTAGGTATAATATTTTATGGCCGCACCGATTTTGGTGAATTTTGGTGTAAGCTATCCCTTACATCACGGAGGACTTAGGACACTTTCTATCTCGAAAACGTAGGTGTAACCGCAGAAATAGCTAGTATAATATAAAATTATCACCCTGATGCTAGTCTTCTGTATATTATATAAAAGAAAAAGGTGACTGGGACTGATCTATCAACGCACAGCTCTAACCACCGGACGGATTGGGCTACAATTTGGCGTACAGATAGCTATTATGATGTAGGCATCCGCTAAGAAAGGATTTTTGAAAATTCCACCCCTAAGGGGGAAAAATAGGGGTTCGCGGGTGAAACCGCGGGGTAAGCTAGTTGTAATCATAAATTGACAAAATTGTTTATCCTACTACGAATTCAAATGTAACGAAATAAGTGTAATGAAGAACCAAGAATGAAAATATTAAAGTGATATTTTGATCGCTATTTAAAGAAAAGAAAGAAAGAAAGAAATACATTTATTCAGGACAACACACAAAATTATTTCATCAATATCTTTGCCAAAAAATATGTCACACACTACAAAACATGTTAAATTTTCACCTACCAAAACATGCAGCGTTGACAATGCGAATGAATAAATAATGTAAGTTTATCGTCAAAACCCTTTAAGAATATCATATTTACCGGTAGAATGTTTTCGTACACGTACATAAATTATCAGAGAGCCAACATCTCATAAATATGTGGAACATAAGATCTTTAGTTTCACTTAGCATTGCATTTGAGAGCGCGGCTGAGCGGGTTAGTCAAATACTCGTCTTCTCTACTCACATGAAGCATGTACTTTGGAATTCGAGGTTGTTATTTGATATGTGTGCAATAAGGTCCTGTTTTCTTTTATGAAATCCCACTTGGGTTTTGACTTGATATTTTATTATTTATCATCGTAGAGACCATAGTTGTATTCTGTTACTATTTATAGGTATGTATTTGTCCACAATCGCACAATGGTAAATGATGTGGGTAAAGGTTAACCACCGTGCAATGGTTTCCTTCATAGAAAACTCAAGCTCAATGTAGGATTCGAGCCCACGAACTTCGCCGCAACATCCGACGTCACAACCACTGAGCTATCATGGCCTTGAAACTATTGCTTAATTAAAGATAGACCAGTGACAGACCAGGCTGATGGTTAATATAATCCCGTGGGTACCCTTTGTGCTTGTGTGTGTAAAAGAAATAATATTTGGTCTATGAATAAATAAATAAAATAAATAAATATTCTGGGACATTATTCCTCACACACGGCCATCTGACCCCAAACTAAGCAGAGCTTGAACTATGGAAGCCAGATAACTGATCTACTACAATTACTACTTTTCTTTTGTAAATATATACATATATAGATAATTGGGTGGATCAGGGGCCAAATTCAGAAGGCAGTGCTCCTGGAGACGGCACGCATAGTGAGGAAGTTCCTCTCTCTGGTACCTCCACCGGTAACTAGGACCCTATTCCCGATACCGGTGGGGTATTATTTTTTATATTTTCAAATGTATTTTTTTATAACTTATATTTAAAAATGTAATTTATACGAGTGTATTTTAATAAATGGTATAATAATAATAAGTTTTTTTTTATAAATATAACATTTGCTATAACTGTAAGTTTGGAATGTATACCTACATATATCTATGCATACTGTATAGTCCATTATTTTAACAGAGAGTATCTAGAATACGGATATAAAATATTTCACACGTTGTTTCCGAGATATAATGGCATGTTTGGGCCTCAGGGTCCATAGGTAGCCATTGGCAAGTATTTCATATTGAAACAGCTCAGAATTCTAATCCAGATTGCAAGAAGAGCTAAGTATTTTTTGATGTAGTTCTTATTTCTTTTTTTATAATAAAGGAAGACCGATGAAAGAGTAAATAGATTGTGTGAATGAAGACACGTGTAAGAGATTTGTAAATGCTGAAATGGAAGCAGAAATCTTGTGACAAATGATTTCTTAATTTAAAGACCTTTTTTATGTTTTCTTTAATCCTACTATCCTACTATAATATAAATGTGAAAAATTGGATCGATGGATGGATGTTTGTAACTCAATCACGGCAGAAAGCGTGAACGGATTTGCATGAAATTAGGCACAGAGATAGATTATAGTCTGGAATAGCACGTAGGCTACTTTTATCCCCGGAAAATATATAAGATCCCTCGGGAATGCGGGTGAAACCGCGGGGCGTAAGCTAGTATACTATTAATAATTTATAAAATACAGTTAATTGTCAAATTAATTCATATAATTTATTGTGCAGAGACAATACGTTTATATATTAAAACATTAAGCGAGTACGTCTTAATTTCGATATACGGACATATCATTGAGTTTGTTACAGTCATTTAGGAGGCGCTTTATAACTCGAAACGCTTAGGTTTAATGCTTTCGCAGACGTAAAACGAAATGAATCGCTTGTAAAGATGTTTAGACGGTACGATACGACGACGACTCTAATACGATTATAACAACAAATCGTCCATTTGTCTGCTAAGCGTTTCTGAAAGGCGAAACTCTGATAATTAAGCATACAAGGAGCATTATACTAACCACAGTTGGTCCTATAATTACAATTAATATAGTACAGTTATAGTTACAATTAATTATGCGCTAGTCAAAATATCAGGATCTGAATATGGTTTAGCTACCAACAATATCAAGTGTAGAGCCAGTGGAATGAGGTAAATATGTTATGTTTATTCGTACCACAAATAATTATTATTTTTTAGATACATCCGAAGCAAAATTAACAGGTCAAAAAGTAGCACGATGTATTCTACTATACATGAAATAAAAATGTAACCCATATCGTAACCGTATCGTAAGCTAAAAAGGCGCTTCGTATCCTAACAATCAAGCAACTGTAACGACTGCCTAATAACCCAATAAAGCACGTTTTGTTATAGCTAAATAAAGACTAACTAATTACACTCCAAGGGTGAAATGAAGTACTGAACATGTAAAAGCTATAAAACGAGCTTCAAAGCCTGAACTTTGTGATTAATCTTGAGAAAGTTTCAAAGAATCTACATACTGTATACTGAAAATGAAGTATAAACACAAGTCGTATAATTTTATGGTAGATATAAGGTTATCGTTTCAATTTCGTTATTGTAAGGTTTCATATATTATTATATTACTTTATATAAGGTATGAAAAGTCAAATCGTTATTTTCACCTTGAGACTGAAATGTCTGGATAGTCCGTAAAACTTAGTAATTGTACAGCTAAAGGAATTATTCTCAAGGATTTATACACAGGTACCTACTGAATTTATAAGTTATTCATACCTGTATTTTTTTCACGGCAAATATATATTTTTTCCGTCTAGTGATATTTCATCTTGAGCGATTCCGTGCTTCGGAAGGCACGTAAAGCCGCTGGTCCCGGTTATTACTAAATTGTGATAGTCGTTAAGCTAGTTGGGGACCTAGGTGGCTTGACAACTCCAACAGTAGGATGACTACTAGCCTACATCCACCAATCAGCTGTGGGCACGCGTGGTGGAGTATTTGCCCATTCCCCTTTCACCATTATTCGTGAAAGGAGGCCTGTACTCAACAGTGGGAATATATATTTGTATAATTTTTTTTTTTTTAATATTGCTTTTTAGTATTACTTGTCCACGCTGAGTTACGACTTCATAACAGACTATTCATAAGTGCCTGTGAATGCCTATTTGAATTTTTTTTTTCATTTTTGTGTTTGTTGTATTATATTTCTTTAATAATTGTAAAACATTTAATGGAAAAAAGCCAACATTGTCAGATTGTCCAAAAAAAAATAAACTAAATATATGAAAAATGTAACCTTGCAGAGTTTCTTGCCGGTTCTTCTCAGTTGAAGGCGACTTCCGAATCGGTGGTAACTTCAGTAGTTTCGACGTTCATAAGTGCCCTCATAGGGCCTAAACTGAATAAATGGCTTTGACTTTGAATAAAAATATTTTCAATCATTTATTAACATTCATCAATTGTTTACAAAAAAACTACAACAAACTACTGACTGAATATTTTTTAAAAGCAAAGAATCGATCCCAAACTAACAGATGCGAGTTCAGATCAAATATCAGCGATTATTTAAATCTTAAAGCTTGAATAAATACAAGTTTCAGGATACCGGGTTTGCATGTAGATGTACCTACCTTCTGAAAATATTACCATTGCTATGAAAATAGGTAGACTGAGTCCTTATTCAGGCTTGCAGAAATTAGTCAAATAGGATGAGTGAAGTTTACCTACAGAGTGATTTTACTATTGTTACTAGAAAGTAAAAACTTTTTAGAGAAAATAATGTATTATTATGTAGAAAAAAAAAACAAATCTTATTATTCGTATTGTAACATGCGACATACGCGCCGATGACAGATGAGCGATATTTTCATGTTTTAGTTCGGATGAAATTTTTTGTAGGTAAGTCTATAAATTTTTTTCCGTGAAAAAAAACATAGGTCAAATGCTTTTTGACCTATGTTTTTTAATAATGTCATTAAAGTTTGTTTGGATGGTATAAGTATACGTAGTGTTTATTTTGCAAAGCTATAGATTCGATTATTACCTTACCTCCCGCAAGTTTCATCGGACCTTTCTGTCTTTTTAACTAAGCTGATTTTATATTCTGTGTCTTCTATCTGGTTGTAACTGAAGTCAATAACGGCAGATACTGATGTTACAGTGATTTTACTGAGGAGCTGGCCTATTTTGATATCACAAAACACTACACTATTTAATAATAATGTTTTACTTTTTTCTAATATTTATATTACATTTATGGTGCTGTGTGTATTTTCAACATAAATATACTTATTTTCTTTTTTTAATCTCCTTATTTTTTTGGCCACTGGCGTTTCAATTGCGGATAACCCACGGGTGTAAACCACAGTAGGGGTACAACTCGTATTAGTCAAATACTGCTCAGAAGTCTGTCGTAGTTCGTACAGTTTGGAATTTATTATACAAGGACGAACGACTAGATGGATGTGAGGAATTACAACTTGTTCCTTTAACACTATCAAGTCTAGCTACTTTCCAGCTATTTTTTTTAATCTTTCACAGGCAACGAATACTTTTCCCGGTGATTTCCCATTTGAGTTAAAATTATAGTTATTTATTTATGACACCGATCAGTCATGCGGTGACTGTTGTGGCGGGATGACGTTCTACAACATCACACATACAGTACTAACTATATTTTTAATATTTAAGTGATCGGTTACGTGACGTAAGCGTGACGGTGACGTAACCAACGCGTAAATATGCTACCACCGAATCGAAAGGTTAAAAATCTATTAATGTGCTTGTCAATGTTATAATTAATTTATGTAGGTACTAGCTTCCGCCCCGCGGTTTCACCCGCGTTCCCGTGGGATCTTGTTTTCCCGGGATAAAAGTACCGATAAGCGATATGTGCTATTCCAGACTATAATCTATCTCTCTGCCAAATTTCATCCAAATTCGTTCAGTAGTTATTGCGTGAAAGAGTAACAAACATCCATCCATCCAAACTTTGACTAAGTTACTCCAATTATTTCCTTTTTCAAATTTTTACTTTCTCTCTGCCATTGAGCACAAACTATTTTGTTAATCTTTTAGTATGTAAACAAAATATTATAATTAAGTAAATTGAATAAGATACAACGTGTACATTCATGGATGTGTACATTGAGGTGAATGTCATTTTATTAGACTCACAAGTTTAACATTAACATCTATATTATATTTCTTGAATAGTCCTTTTCGTACATTCACGGAACGAGCAAATTAGACTCGGTAGTCGAGTAGTCGCACCGTGAGTGGTACTGCTTTATTATTTCATAATTAAATAGACTTCAAGTAGTCGCCTTATTAAAATTCAAAAGATGTCTTGGTCATTCTTTTTATTTTAATTTCACATCCGTTTTATTATGTACTAGTATGAATGAATTATTAATTACTAGATTCCGCCGCGCGGTTTTACCCGCGTTCCCGAGGGATCTTATGTTTTCCCTGGATAAAAAGTAGCCTATGTTCTTTTCCGTACCATAGGCTATCTGCATACCAAATTTCGTCGCGATCGGTTTAGCGGTTTAAGCGTGAAAAGGTAACAAACAAACAAACAAATAAACAAACAAACTCACTTTCCCATTTATAATAATAATATTAACTTTGATTATTAAATGACAATACTAAAACGTTTACTCTGTAAAGTATACGTATCACTTTGTTGATGAAATTTGGTATGAAGGTAGCTGACACTCTGGATTAACACATAGGCTACTTTTTATGCCGGGAAAACATAAGATCCCTCGGGAACGCGGGTGAAACCGCGGGGCGGAAGCTAGTAAAGTATAAGTTAATTAGTATGTCGGGTACATTACATCGCTTTAAACTCTGGGTTTTCAAAACCAATATCTGTGTATGAAGCGCTATATGGAAGTTAAGTTGTAATATAATGCGTAGAAAATCCTGATCCTAATTAATATTATAAATGCGAAAGTGAGTTTGTTTGTTTGTTACCTTTTCACGCCTAAACCGCTGAACCGATCGCGATGAAATTTGGTATGCAGATAGCCTATGGTATGGGGAAGAACATAGGCTACTTTTTATCCCGACAAAACATTAGGTTCCTGGGGAACGCGGGTGAAACCGCGGGGCGAAAACTAGTATCTGATAAAAGTTACTGCGAGCAATAATACCTAAAATCGACAATAATTAATGATAAACAAAAAACCAATTGCGTATTTTTTTTTAATTTTAAAGATTTAGATTTGTTACTTTACAACTTTATACTTATACTATAAAGTACGTCTTACATAGCTAAAACTTTATAAAGCCAACACGAGAATACCATTATAATGTAATGGGTCTGTGACATCATTATTTTATGCTATTATAGTGGCATTGAATTATAAACCTAATGCATCCTAATGTTACACCTATAAGCCTATTTGATACGTTTACTTTTATTTACTGAATATATTACAAACTCAAAACTCATTTATTCAGTTTAGGCCTGGATAAGGCACGTTACAATTAACTCTACCACCGGTTCGGAAAACACTTGAACTAGGCAGACAGCTTGAACCAACATTTAATTCGAATGCGTTCTTGTCTTATACAAAATCAGAAACTTTATAGTAAGTAACCTTTTTTACATGTTTAATAAACCTTTTAAATCTATACACAGATATTTCTTGAATTTCTTCAGGTACCTACTTTGTTTCAGGTATATTGGAACTTTTTTTTTTAAATTTATAATAGTAGAGATTTACTGGAACGAGCATTGATCTGCGTGCAAACGTAAATCCTTACTATCCTAATCCTAACTAATATTATAAATGGGAAAGTGTGTTTGTTTGTTACCTTTTCACGCCTAAACCGCTGAACCGATCGCGAATCGCGCGATGAAATTTGATACACAGATAGCCTGTGGTATGGAAAAGAAACTGCGGGGTATAGCTAGTATTATCATAATCCTTCTAAATACAACGCTCGGCTCAACGTCCTCCTCTCCCGAATATTCGACGTAGAATGCTCATTGTAGGCAAATGCTTCCTGTGAGGACGTTTCATAAGATGAACGTCATGCTGACCAACTAGAATAAAACTGTAGGACAAACCATAAGATCGCTAACAGAAATGACTCTTAACTTTTTTTATCGAGTGTGATGATGCTGTAAGTTTTGAAATTTCAGGTTGGTTTTCTTATTATGGATATTGCATAACTAACAGTTTAGTAACTGTGTTTAGAAATACATCTAAAATTTTAATGATAATGCAAATCTTTTTCAAATTGATGTGAAAAAAAATACAGATTTCTCACAAAATATTGCATCATTAGATAAAAAAAAATCCAGGCTTCGTACTTCGTATACTAATAGCAAAACACTTCTGTTTTTGATCTACAGTTCAGTTGGATTTCCAAGAGAAATTGTAAAGGAACAATTATCTAACTACTCGGAGGCCTTTGAGTATTAAATAAATAATGCCGATGCCTGAGGCCGGGTCGACCCCGTGGTACGTATTCTATTCGGAGTTACTACCATTGTTTTTGTACACGTGAGAAGATTCGCGATAATGAATCGATTACCGCCAGTTTGCCGTCTTTGTCATTATATGCGTCATGGACAGTGACAGGTATACTTTAAACAAGAGATTAACATTAATCAGGCTTCTAGAAACTGGGAGTTGGTGTCACCAATACGTGTATAAAGTACGAGACTACTAACGTATTGGGTAGAAGCCCCACGTTGGGCGCCACTGTTCAAATTTTTGCGGGACAGCTGTTTTTTTTCTTTTTACAGACAATATTCTAACTATAGTATCATCATCATCATCAACCTACATCAGTCCACTGTTGGACATAGGTCTCTATAGTAAAAAGAAAAATTACGGAATTGTAAGAAAGAAGCTAAAATATTACTAAGTTTTTTAGTAGTATTTTTAGTAAAAAGTATTTGTTGCAGATAATGTTCACGTAATTGCATTCCAGTGAGGTGCAAAGTGTCTTAAAATAAATTAATTAGGTTGGTAATAAGATAATCTACTCAGTTTACTTAATGCCTTGTTCATAACAAAAGTTATAAAGCATCACGGGTAATTTACATTTTGCGTGTAATAGCGTGAACATGTATTGTATGGTATAATGAACTTAGCCCTGGTTACACTAATTAAAACTAATGTCTAGACATTTTTATGAGTTACTAGCTATGATTTATTTCAGTAGCAGAAAAGTGTGTTATGTAAATGGTATTTTACTTCTGAAGACTATTTTTTTACAATTGAGAATGTTAATTTAAATAGATTATTTAAGTATTCATCATAATTAGTTTATGGTATTTGATATTTATTATTTTATTTGTCAAAAACGACCTTTAGTTTGTTGTTTGGTTTTAGCTATTTATTTCTTGGATAAAAAAGCAAGTCTATTTCAAGCAATGAACTTTGCGTGTTCAATATCATAATTTTGTTCCCGACCACCAAAAAAATAAACTGATAACTATCGAATTTCATTTGCAAACCAATCGAGTTTATCATTAACAAAAAGTTCGGATCGAGAGCATATAGTAACACAACAGTTTATTTAGGCCGCGATCTAACTCGCATTTCTTTGTCAGCCTCTTTACCTTCCTGAATAAAATATTTGGGATATCTTCACTTTCGGAGAACGTCGTTGCAATATTAAAGGGCCTTCGTGGCAAGTTATTGATAAAGCTAAAGGTAAAAGGGTAGACGTTATCGGCTGTCGATTCACTTATTAATAGTTCAGTAGGTCAGGATAAGCACCTTTATGAATAGGTTTTTTCATAACCCTAATATTTTATGTATATAGGAGCTGTTACTGTCCGTGTAGGTGGACTTTTTGCAAGTTTTATGTTTCGTAAAAATAGAACAAATAAATACAGCAATAGATAGGTTTTTTAGATCCAAGCTATTTCTAAGTTATTGCAAAAATAAAAAACTTTTTTGGTTCGTTTCGGTAAATAACAAGCCAGACTCGATTTCAATTCAATGCCAAACTTTAGCAAAGTAAAACGTGCTTCATAAATTTTGTTTTGTTTTATTATTTGCCAACAAAAAAGATGTAAGTCGGTAATCTTTGTATATAAAATTCTCGTGTCACAGTTTTTATTTACTATAGATACTCCTCCGAAACGACTTGACCGATTTTTATGAAATTTTATATGTATATTCAGTAGGTCTATAGACCTCTGTCAGGTATACCTGACTATAGGTTGTTATGTATTTTTTAACCGCTACGAGAGTGAAACCGCGGGGGACATCTAGTATTCTATTTTATTTAAATACTTAGGTAAGTATTCCTATATTTAAATCCCAGCCCTCTCTTCCTACCTACATCTTCAGGACCTAATTCTGTTACTTACCTCCTCGAAGAAAATGGGCGTAATGATATATTGAGCTCAAAACCTTTTTGCTTTATTTCTTTCTTTTTTTTGCTTTGGAAGATTTACTTTATGAACATTATTTTCATTTCAGCTCCGCCATTTACCTAGCGTGTAAAAAGTCTTACAGAATTAGGTTCTTGTTTCAGTAATGAAGCCCATAATACAATGACTACCTACTCACATATTTAGAAGAAAATGGAATACATGTTACTTGCACGCAATTGTTCAATGAACCCAAGCCATGGAGACAAGATCGCCACCTGGGTTTGTGTGCTTTTTTTATGTGATTACCTTTGGCAACATAAGATACCATGTTTTTTAATTAAAAGTAGGCCTATAGAAGGAAACTTGTATTCAAATGCAGCTACAGGAATATGCCAGCAGTTGCTTGACGATATTATACTAAAGTTGTAGCCCATCATTTTTAACCATCAGCAAACGAAATTCGTCACGAAGCTCGACGTCACACAGACTTAAATAGATAGTCTTTGGGATTGGTAGTCAAAACCAAAGCCTAAATATATGCAAGTGGATATAGTAATAAAAATGAGGTGGGGTCTACGCCGTTTGATAATTTTTATTTTTACTTATACTTATGGGTATATATTTAACCACAATATCACCGTGGTAAGTGAAGATATGGCCGAAGGTGGTAAGCACACACAGCCTTAAATGAACTGGTTCTCAAGTGCAGTTGCCGAAACACATCAGTAGGTGTTTGGTGGAAGATTTTTGAGGGTGGTAGCCAGCCAGGCGTGTACTACAAAGTACCCTACCACCGTGTAATTTTAAGTCATTGTCAATGGCATTTTTTAATCATTACACACACATTATAATGATGAATAACCTTCGTCATAGGACTCATGTCCATAAAATCTCATTCGCAGATGGCTACTTAAGTCCGGTCACCTTTTATGGCCTTTAAAAGTGCGTAAAAGTGTCCATATTGGCCTATTTATCGTATAAATACTCGGCATGCCACCTGCCCGCACTGTGTAAACTAATTTTATTAATTTTAATCACCACCTTGTGCGTGCTGACATACATTAACTCTCGTCCGATGAAACATGGGACCCGATAAAATAACTAAAAACTACAAGAGTGGGTGTTTAGATGTGTGAAGGGTTCTGTACCGTAGAAGCATAGAGCTAATCCTAACTATAATATTATAAATGCGAAAGTGAGTTTGTTTGTTTGTTTGTTTGTTACCTTTTCACGCTAAAGCCGCTGGACTGATCGCGATGAAATTTGGTATGCAGATAGCCTATGGTATGTAGAAGAACATAGGCTACTTTTTATCCCGGGAAAACATAAGATCCCTGCGGAACGCGGATGAAACCGCGAGGCGGAATCTATCTGAGTATATTTAGAACTGCGGAAAAAAACATATGATAAGCTAGAAGTAATGTTTTATTTATTCATCGTGAGTGAGACTGAAGACTGACATAGGTTACTTTTAAATCTGAAAACACAGGTGAAACTGCAGGTCGAAAACTAGTAACAAATTAGTATCCATGTTGACTCGCATATCACCGAATAAGGCTGAGTAATTAATTTACTAAAGAATACAACATTTTTATGCAGAGTGATTTTTTTGTCACTACCAATACTTGCAGGGGTGTAAGTACTCATCAATATGAACAATTTTCACTATGGGACCAACTCTGCTATCGCGTAAAATAGAATGGTTGCTTCATACATTTTGGTCGAGTAGGCATTGAGCTGTTGTATGAAACAGCTGATAATTTATTCGTGATTTCATAGTTAGTCCCATAATAAAAGTTGTTCATATTGATGAGTACTTCCACCCCTGCAAGTATTGCCAGTGACTAAAAAATCAACCTGTATGTATTATATTTTCGTTGATGGAAAAGATCGATACACAGTTGCCTTCAAGATTTGTAAAAATTGGTAAAAAAATTGCTATTTGGTATTGCTAATGTCCATAATAGGTGACATTCATGAGCTATCTGCCTGCTTGTATGGCCTGGTTCCTAGAAAATTAATTTTCATCGTTTTTCGATCTATCCTACGGTATCCTAAACCCGAATATACGCCCCCTTTAAAGTATCATTAAAGCGTGTACGAAGCGATAAGGATTATTGTTAATGAGCCACGTTATTAATATTATATTTTTGGATGGTTTACGATATTTTATGACGAGAGAACTATTTAATATTTCATGGTTGCCCCTATATAGCTGTAAGATATATATTTTTTGGGACATTGCAATAGTTTTTTTTTACATTAGAAAGTAAATTTGACTGAAATTATGAGAATTTGAAAGTAACCTCACTTTTCTTTGATTACAAATTCTTGTTCTAACATAACTGAGTAATTCAGACCACCTTTAAAGTAAAAGTCTCGAAGGAATCGAAAGCTTTTAACAATTTTAGACTTTTGTCGGCTTATGTGACTACTTAGACCCAACTTAGACAGTGTTTGATGGAAACTTAGGAACCAACAACTTAGAAATATAAATTTGTAAATGAAATTGTTTTTTGAGGTTTACATTCTACCTTTAACCATAAGGACTTGGTTGGAGCTATATAATGTTTTATTTATTTTAAGGCGATGATAACTCAGTGGTAGTGACGTCGGATGCCGTGGCGAAGTCGTGGGTTCGAATCCTAAATTGAGCTTGAGCTTTCGGTGAAGGAAAACATCGTGAGGAAACCATAGCACGGTGGAAGGGTATTTTGTAGTACCCGCCTGACTAGCTACCACCCTCAAATTGAAAATATGTCGCTAAACACCTAATGGTGTGTCCCAGCAGTTGCACTTGAGAGCCAGTTCCTTCTGGGCTTTGTGTGCTTACCACCTTCGGCCACATCATCACTTAACATAGTGAGATTGTGGTCAAACACAAGCCAACACAAGCCAACACAAGCCTACACAAAGTAAAGAAAACTAGAATATTGATAATTTTGATATGATAATGATCTGAATATGGTGCAGGGTACTCTGTAGTACCTACCCGCTCAGCTGGCTACCTCCCTCAATTTGAAAATCTATCGCCAAGCACCTACTGTCAGTTGAGAGCCAGTTCTCTTTGATAACCATTTACCATCAGGTGGACCGTCTGTCTGCTTGTCAGATTTCGAACGTAAAGAAAGATTTGTTTGTAACGATTCGACGGGCCGGTGGGCGTGGTTGGTAAGATAACCTATCTATCACGCCGCAGGTCGTGGGTTTGATTCCCACTCAGGACAAATATTTGTGTGCATGAACATGTTTGTTTGTCCTGAGTCTGGGTGTAATTATCTATATACTATTTGCAAAAGAAAGGAGTATATGTAGTATATCAGTTACCTTGGCTTCAGTTAGCTCTGCTTAGTTTTGGGTCAGATGGCCGTGTGTGTGGAAAAATGTCTCAGAATATTTATATTATATATTCATTAAATACATCTTAGCCAAAATAAGGCCAAAAAGAATTACTGTAGTTGCTCTTTCCTCACAACATAAAATAAAATAGATATAATATTTTTTTAAATACTTACACGTGTCAAACATGTTATACTAGGGAGCCGTGTGCAAGTGGATATGTTATTTATTGATCTATAGATCGTAATCGTTTAATTATATAAAATTATTTACTTATACAGTGTGTTACTGGCACCCAGGCTTTTTTTAATGGAGGTTAATGTAACGTATCTTTTGCAACTTAACCACGACATCAAAAAAAATACAGACTTTGTTAGCTTTCTAGAAAAATTATAATAGCCAGCAATTTATAACAAAGTAAATTGACAAGTAAGTGTAAATGACAGTCGAGAGATACTTTGATACTTTGCCTTGTACCAAGTGCATCAAGGACAATAATTATTACAATTACGTAGTACACCTACTACATTTAAACTGCGGATTTAGGAAATTTAATTGTGGAGTCAATTCTCATAATTATTCAATTTACTAATACGTGCAAACAATTGCTAAAGGAGTATATTATTATCAGTTTTAATAAAAAGCTTGGGTGTTGGTACACACTTCAAACTCATTTATTCAATTTAGGCCCTAATAAGGCACTTATGAACGTTACAGTACAATAAAATTGATTCTACCACTGTATAATAAGAGAATCAAAACACATAATATATACGAATTGCCTTGAAATTTTGCACGTTACAATGTGATAAAAGGTTTACAATACCTAAACAGCCGGCTATAATAGTAATTATATTTTTATGATATTTTGCGCTACACAATATTTGGTCACCGAATAATGGATCAGTTTGTCGAACGTCAACACTTCAGATATTACATTGATATTATTATATGGAACAATCACGCACAGCTCGCAACAAAAGGCTTACAATAACACTGTAACTGAAATAAAAGCCTATTTAATATTCACCCTTGAAGCTTTTAAATGTATAAATTAATCATAGTGTTACTTTACTTATTTATTCATTTGCTAAATGAAAAAAATATTTATTATTTTGCGTGTATTTTTTTCGAAATTTCTTTGATGTTATTTAAGTGACAAAATGATGAGTTTGCAACGACTCTAAACCTTTTTATAATGTTATATATTATTAGAGTTAATATTCATAAAACTAAGGCCTTATGTATAAGATGGGCTAAAATTTATATGTGTTACAAACTAATAATACCAATTTAGTTTTTATTTCTTGTCATTATTTCAATTTAAGTACTTAAAGAATATTTCATTAATTTCTTTTAACTCCATTTGCATCCAACGGTACCCAGGAATTACAAATCGTCAGTCCATCGCCATAAAGTCTATTTCTACATAATCTAATTTTCTCATCTAAGCTTTTCGTCTCGTAACTGTATAGAGAACAAAAAAAAAGCAGTACCCTCTATTTCAGGACTGTTCTAACACTGCTTCCAAGATTACCCTGCAAAAAAAACGCTGCACCGCACAAGTTAAACACAGCACAGCGAAAATTGTCACGCGCAAAGATCATAACCACATTTGCTAATGTTTTACTGAGGGTTTTACTTCAGTAGCGATGTCAGGAAACCTCTGATTATGCGAACCTTTCAATTCAATTAGATTTTCATACACGACAATAGGGCTGGCCCGCATTGTCTCCGTGAATGGACCGAAATGCTCGGCTATCTGTCTAATAATTATTTCCATTGTCTTATTTACCACCCCTGCTGAACAATTAAGGATAGCGTTAACGTTGTAGGGCATGTGAGGAATGTGGCCTTTTTAGATCGGAGATTCTGTGGCGACAAATCTTTCCCGTTGATAGAGGTTACCTACATTATATATTGTGCGGCCGCGGAGCAGGAAGAATTTAGTGCAATGACCTTTGTGTCTACTGCCAATGAGAAAAGGTATAAGCTATCTGTGTGAGTGCGACGGCAAAATATTTGTGCGCGTGCAACAGAGACAAGTAATGACGGATCATTGCACTAAATTCTTTCTAGACCACGACCAAACTTTATGTACTACTACTACTACTACCTACACATGACATGTAGTATCTAAAATTTCTTCAAATTCATGGTTGTTACGTCATCAAATGACTATACAGGGTACAGTGTTGTCTTTGGCATAAAAAAATCTCTGCTTATTGCTAGTCAAAAATATAAAATTTAAATTCTATTTTAAAACGATCTACTTTCCTTGCTGAGACCTTAAAAAAAAAAGAAGTAGGAATTGGTGAGTTCACCAATATTACATGATTTATTAACCGACTTCGAAATTAAATTATTTCCCGCTTATTTCAACATTTCAACGTTTCCCGCTTAATTGTAGGTAAATTTCGAGAAAATTACAAAAACACAACCCTTAAATTATTCTTCGCGTAACAATGAATATTATTTCAATATAAACAACAATGGAACCAACCGGTGCACGAAAGTTATTTCAATATTTTCACCGACTTTGACGAAGCAAAGGGAATTCCTAAATGCAGCGAAATAATTAGTTATGAAGCAAGCGCGTTATGACCGAGATACACAGACGCAGCGATGGTCAACTGATTGACGTACAGCGTCAACGGTTTATCCAACTGTTCAAGCAAAATATCTATAATGAGGTTAGAGAGATTAGATAAATTAGCATTAGCAACTATGTGATTGCTTGCTCGCTTGGGACTCGCTGCAATTACGAATACCTATACAAAGCGGCATTTCGCCCGACTTCAAACGCGATAGACCACTGTATGCTATTACGCTGTGGTAGTAATATCTACTTCCCCTTATGAACTCTGCACTAAGAGTTCTACTACCTACCTACTACTACTTGTAGCGTGATATCATTGTACGATACATTTTCATCTTAGCAACTCACTACTCAAGTATTTGTTTCCACTAACAAAAAGGGGCAATTTATTTTTCTTCGGAAAAACAAATCCGTATGATAACTACTATTATCCAAAAATCCAAGGCTTTGTACTTGATTCAGCACTTCCACGTGTGTCAGCTACACTTGGTATATAGATCCCTTCTGTTGTTATAACTTTGACAAACCTCGTCACGGCAGAATTATTGTTAAATGCAAGCTGAATTAAAGATCTTCAGCTAATATATTTAGCGTCTCTTATTGCGGTCTCCATAAAATAGTTGATGAACATGCTCTCCATCCACTTCATCCGTATTTCCCACTATAAGGGATGCATTAATAATGCAGTGACTCGGCTCGAGTCGAGACGGGGGACGATGGTGAACAGTAGACCTGGGATGGTGGACGGCACCAATCACATTAAAATAACCCCACTCCACCACTTAGTCCAGACCTAATTGTTGAATTTTATACAATATCTAGTTCGACCTGGGAATTCGAAGAACCGACCGTTACTGCCTTTTGTTTCGTGAAGTATTGAAATTGTTTTGTAGGTCCCACCCGATTGTCAACATATTTAGATTTTTTTTTTTTTTTTTAAAAGACTCAATTTTTACTTATCTTTGACCACAATCTCACTATGGTAAGTGATGATGTAGTCGAAGGTGATAAGCACACAAAGCCTACAAGGAACTGGCTCTCAAGTGCAGCTGCCGGAACACCGCACCGGTAGGTGTTTGGCGACAAATTTTCATCTTGAGGGTGGCACTCAGCCAGGCTGGTACTACAAAGTACCCTATTATGGTTTCCTCACGATGTTTTCCTTCACCGAAAGCTCATGCTCATTGTAGGATTCGAACCCACGACCTTTGCCGCAGCATTCGACGCCACTACCACTGAGCTATCGACTTAAAAGACACCCTATCACAGATAAAATGTTGATCAATTTAGAAATAAAGGACAAATCAAATATTGACCATACAATCAGTTCTTATATTTTTGTAACTGAGTTATAAATACGAAGACAATTCTAACCAAGATTCAAAATGGTGCATACTCAGAAATATCTTATTTTTCCTTAACGAGGGACATGTACGAAACTATTTAAAATTCACGTCACCTCCTCTTCGTGACAGTTACGATGTCAAAGCGACACCGACACGTAAGTCGTACGACAATCCGACTCACGAGTTACGACACTGATTAGAATACGAACGGTCGTTTTGTGTGGTCGGTTATTGCGTCCGATTCGGTTTCCGCTTTTGGTTAATGATTTGAAACTTTTTTAATGTTTTATAAATACCATAAAAGGCAATCGTATGTTTAATACATGATTATTTTATCATCGATTTTGTTTTTAATTGTATCAATATTTTTTTTTTGGAAAAAAAAGTATAGCCCAAATAGGTCATAAAAATTTCTGAATTTCTTGCCAGTTCTTCTCAGTTGAAGGCTAATTTCCAAACTTGTGGTAACTTCAGTTAACTCGACCTTCATAAGTGCCCTCCTAGGGCCTAAACTGAATAAATGGCTTTAATTATGAACAAGTTAAATACACATTGTAAGTATATTGCAGAATAGAGTAGCATTTAGAAATTCAATACAAATTAAATCTTCTTTGACAAATATACCTAAGAGATGCAGACAATTTCCGCTTCGGTATAACATAACCTTAATGTAATAATTTCTGTTACTTTTCTCTTCAAAGGGAATTATTATTCCTCCCATGCCTTAACGGGTTTACGGAAAGGTTGATTAACTTTGGTTTCGTCGAAGGAAATTTACTAATCACTGTATTAATTTGAATTAAGGATTTTGTCTTGTGATTGAGAAATATCTGTTGATTGTGAATCAATTACTTCGTTGATGTTTGTGAGGCACAAACTTTTTGTACCTGTAACTCGACTCAGCAAAGTGAGGGACTCATTCGTATACGTTTCTATAACAAAATACCCAAATATTATTTAAGAACTATCTGTGTATAGATTTAAAGAGTTAATTAAACAAAAGTTATGCATGTAAGAAAGGGTACTATAATGTTTCTGATTTTGTGGAAGACAAGAATGCATTTGAATGAAATGTTCGCTCAACAAGCTATTTAGTATAATTTTATAAACTTTGTTATTAGTAATTAAATTACACAAATTAAAAAGAAAGATCTATAAAATGATACCTTGCTGAGTATCTTGCTGGAGTCTTCTCAGTCCAAGTGTATTCCGAACCGGTGCGGTGCAGGTAGAATCAATAGGGTATTACACCCATTTTTGAAAAGTGTCTCAATTCGTTCCTAAGGTGCTAATTAGCCACCGAAAAAAAACACAAAAAATTTATTCAATCGATAAGTGCCATAAAAATGCATTTAAATTTTACATTTTCAAATTCCGCGAGTAGTTTGATGAAAACGCTGGACGTCATGTAACTCTACGATCATGACGTTATTTGGTATCTTGTAAGTAAATAAATACGCTGATATTGGTCTCAATTGGGCTTATAAAATTTTATAAATTAAAAATGAACTATTCTATATATCCTTTTTATTAGTGTGCTGTTTCTGAATGCATGAATACTAGTGTAAAAATAATAATAATAGTACTTCAGTTGACGATAGTTAGTTGATAGTAGTTCGTATGACGTCATTATAATGGCGGCTACTGTTTCGTTTGTTTAGAAACAGATTACAAAAACCGAACACTTTGAAATGAATTTTAAAATTAATTAAGTTATTTTATGAACTACAACTAACATTTTCCGACTGCTTATTGCCTAAGCTATGTAAATTGTACATTTTTAGATTTTTTCTCATATAGAGTAAAATACCCTATTGTAACGTTCACAAATGCCTTATTAGGGCCGAAACTGAATAAATGAGTTTGAGTTTGTGATGTATTTTTTAACATAAAATAGAGTATAAATTCGAGCCAGAAAATCTCTATCCACAGAATTTCACAGTAGTCTTGAAGGTGTTAGAATTAGGAAATACAGACAACGGAAGCAGGTTCCACTCCTTTGCCGTTCAAATTATGAATGAGGATGCAAAACATCTTGTCTGCGTGTTTGGTATTTCCACGACGTACTGGTGGAAATTTCCCCAGCGTCTTGTGTGTCTATTTGCTACACTACTCTATGATGTTTATGAAGAAATATAGAAACACAAATCTTTGCAATGCGCCTTACGTGTAAAAAAAACCTTCAGAAGATCCCAAATGCATAGGGGAAAAAACAAAACACAAATATATTTGATGAACTTTCTAAATACAAACCTCAAACCCTCAACTACGTCAGAATAAATAGGGGTGAGTTGTATGATTATTAATTACGGTGAAAGTAGTTAAAATTCAATTATATACAAACAATTTAATAACATTTTACCATAGTTATTGAGTTGTCTATTAGTGGGATTAAGGAACGATTTATTCATCGTATTTTAGTCTAATCTTACAGATTATTAGTTTAGCTATTAATATCTAAGGATACTATTAATCAAACAACCTGCCCTAAGAAGGTTCGTTTTCATTTGAAAAAACCCGCGGGCCAAGAAGCTCTGAATGTTTCGAAATGCAGTCAGTCAAAATGCAATTCTGGTTAAGCTTCAGCCTGCCACGTGTTTACTATCCTAAGTAAAACATTCACGACCTCTGAAGGCATACATTCGAGAAGATTCGGAGAAAATAGAATAAACAATTGAACAACGGCCGTACGTGCTTAGAGGAACAAAAAATGAAAACATTTTAACCACAATGAATAGAAATCGAGTTCAGAATTATTTAGGAAAAAAATGTGGAGAAAAGCAAGAAATTTTTCAATTGATAAAATGATGATAGCTCAGTAGTAATGTCGTCTAATGCTGTGACCATTGTTTTGGGTTTGAATCCATTCCCAACTAATATAAATGTGAAAGTGTGTTTGTTAGTTTGTCCTTCATTGACGCAGCAACGTACTACTTTTTATCGCGGGAACGCGGGTTAAGCCGCAGAGCTAAAGCTAGTCTTAGAATAAAGAAAAACATCGTATCATACTATAGAACAGATGCTATGTGCATCTAGTTTAGGCATCAATGATCAAAAATGTGCTTGTATTTTAATGTACTATAATTAAGAGCAAACCTGTATCTTTTTGTTGAGTCTAATAAACAAACAAACATTATTATTATTATCGTGAGAAAACCATAGGACAGTGAATCGCAATTCTATTATATATTGTTTTGATGCAGTTACTTAGGTTATCTTTTGTAAATATTTTCTTACGACACATTTTCACATTTTATCACTAACGTTTTATTTTCGCTAACACAGCTTCTATACAGACGTCCTTGAGTTTCATAATCCCCTTTTATTTTTTAAAGGAATATAATCTGTACATTGCAAAATTGGGTCAGATTCCCTGGTGAGTAAGTGTGACGAGACAGTCGGCAAATCCCTTATTAATCCATTGGATTTAGCAAATCTTAACGAAGTGCTGAAAGAAAGGAGATTTTTCTTGGAAAAATTATCAGTTGTAGCATTACGCAAATTGAAAGAAAAAAAAAAAAATTTTTTTTTCCACAACATACATCGATAAATACAAATAAATCGTATATACATGAGTGATAGGTTCACGCTGAAACCAACAGTGGCGCCACTGAACGGTAAGATTAAGAACTAAGGAGTTCCTCCGGGAACAAAGAGTTTCAGGGGTGGCTAGTTCTAACATTTTTGCATAGATGGCGTTAGCGTATTTCTAGAGAGTCGTCTTCGAAATAATTGTAATTCATGTCTCTTTAACTGATTCTTTATCATATTGAAGTCTTTTAACTATATTGTTTATGTATGTATATTTATAGTAATTTATAGTTAGTCGTATTAGTTACTTTGAATTAGAATGTTTTTTATTCCCTGGAATAATCACAATAGTTTAAAAATTAATTTATAGCGTAACCACTAAACATCTACCCTTAATAATTAACGTTAGATTTTCTGCTGTTGTTTCAGTGCTAACAAACCCCGAGCTTATCTCGTAAAATGTTCCTTCTGGACCATACTGCGACTACAGCTCTCTCCTTCATCAGATCATAGAATATAATTTTATGTTGTGTGAAAATTGCAAATGATCGAATAGAATTACAGACAATACACGTGCTATACCGGGAATCCGTGTGCAAAATTTTGATAAGTGGCTAAGTGGATTCTGACATACTAAAATACGAGTAACTTATACATGTAATTATTCTAACTACATAATCTTAAGGCTCGTGTGTATCAGACGTTACAAGCATTATTATCCGTGAAATCTATTTCGCGTCAGACAGACAGACAGGTCTCGCTGTTAATGTATTAAATCCGCACACGTCTCAGACAATAGGTACCTACGTTATTAATCAAAATATGAATTACGTTATTTAATATACTTTGGTTAGGCTTGAACACAATCTCATAGTAGTTACTTATGATAAGGCCGAAGAAGTCAAAGTCAAAGCCATTTATTCAGTTTAGGCCCTAGGACCCTAGGCACTTATGAACGTCGAAGCATTAATCGAACGATTAAAACGTCATCTTGACACCAATCTTTCCACTGAGCCCCTTAGAAAAACTGGCAATCTCCATTTTAAATCGAGAGTGATAGCCAGCCAGCCAACCACTACTATGCTATGGTTTCCTCAAGTTGTTTTCCTTCACCGAAAGCTCAAGCTCATGTTAGGATTCGATTCCACAACCATCGCCACGGCATTCGACGTCACCACTGACCTATCGTCTTAAAATAACTTATTTAAATTATGATCACAAGTACATACCTATCGTTTTCACAATTTCATGTACCGTCGTTGAATTAACCTGACCCACTGCTAAAATATCCAAATAAACCTTCCAAAGTCTTCTAAGCTATGGTATCAGGTAACAATCAAGTGGCAACTAAGCAACTTAACAAGTTAATTATGTAGCTACTACTAGTGGTAGGCAAGTAGAGTGGTGCGAGTACGTAACCGCCGCCGGGGCCGACCACTTGACTTGCATCGTGCGATGTGAAAATTTAATACATTACCAGTAGCTACATAGTAGAAATATTCATAGTACCTAATACTTCATTTATACAGGGATATACTTTGTGAGGTATAAGAGGTAAATGTATTTACCTATTCACAGCAACGCTTACTATGGAAACAACTTTGAAATCGAAAAAAAAAAGTATTTGTAACCCAACTGTGTATTATTTTAAGACACCGTGCACCAATTCAACTCGCACTTTAGCGATTATTTTTTAAAGATAAATTAGGTGACACAAGATTTGGTATAAAGCAATTTGTGAAAAAAGGATGTAAGTAAATTAATATTTTTGACAAAAAAAAAACCTTGATGGTAAATTTAACACACTCCCGTCTAGCCAACGAGACAATTTGTAAATTATTTCTGGCGCAGGCTACGCCTATTAGGATATCTTGATAGCTGTCTGTCGACTTCTTTCAACATCTATTTAAAAGCTACCGAAAACACCACATTTATTCCCATTGGCGAACTAAATATCATTTAAAATTGAACCATAACTGATAGTCATAAGAATGATATTCGTTTTTTGAAAGGTAGTTGTTGCTTCGAGTATTTATGGTAACGCATTCGACCACTTTATGATGAGCCTTGTTCATCCGTCCTTGTTACTTTTTTACCAAAGATTATAAGACTGCAAGAAAGATTTATAGGTCAATTTACATTGGTTTTTTTAATATGCGTTTGAGACCTTTTTGTTATGATGCCGGCATCAAAGCGGAGATGCGGTTGAACTCTTACTTATTTTTAAGTGGTAATAGGTATGGCTGTTATTTATGGATTATCGGAAGCAAAATGCCATGCACAATCCATAAGTGATTTATTAAAAAGGAAATTATGGTTTAAGATAACATTTGTTGGCGTTTCTGGATGAAGTTGTATCTATTTTGGGCGTAAAATTTTACTTCAGGCGTTGTATTTAATTCATGACTGGTTATTTAATGATTATGTTTTGGAATTGAACCTATGACCTTTAGCGTGAGAGTCAGGGTATCTAAACTCAACGCCAACCGGCAGTCGAACACACTATATATGCAATGGTAGATAGGTAATTATTAGTTATTCTTAATACCATCTAATATATAAAATTCTCGTGTCATAGTGTTTGTCTGCAAACTCCTCCGAAACGGCTCGACCGATTCTTATGAATTTTTTTGTGTATATTCGATAGGTCTGAGAATCGGTCGTAGGCTATTTATTTTATACCGCTTTGCGGGTGAAACCGCGGGGACAGCTAGTAAGTTTATAAATTCTACAACTCCTTTTGCAAATAAAGTAAGTTTTGTATTCTTATTATTTTCGATTGAGATATTTCGAGATAAATTATTTGTATATATGCTTACAAAATACATGTACTAAATCGTTGTCCGACACTTTTGTGTGTGGTCGTAACATACAAAACATGTTGTGAGTTATGGCGGTACACTTTGACAACGTGTCGCCGGTCACTAAACCCATAAATGATTTTATTTTTATTTGTACACAAAAAGAATCGGTAATAAATGTTTCATTAAATGTTTTGCTTTGTGTTTTGGCTTAAGAAGTCTTACAGATGACACACAGACAGGCATATCAGATATCCGGCCTACTGAATAGACTTGACGATATCGATAGGAAGTTTGTAAATTAACTGTCTCGATTGACAAGTAGATAAAGAATACAAGATCCACAATCAACAGTGATAATAGATAGTCATACTCTCTTTAGACATCAATCACGCTTGCGGCGGCGTCGTGTGGCTAGTCACTTTTCCTTACAATATGTGCAAGGCGGGCGATGGCTGCCACATGCGTCATACTTGCTGCTTGTGGCGGCTGGTCTGCTTAAGTTTGCTATATACTGGGTGATTTTGTTATCACTGGCAATACTTGCAAGGGTGGAAGTACTCATCAAAATTTATTATGGGACTAACTGTGAAATCATGAAAAAATTATCAGCTGTTCCATACAAAAGTTACTACTCGACCAAAATGTATGAAGCAACCATATTATTTTACGCGATATAGAGTTAGCCCTATAATAAAAGTTGTTCACATTGATGAGTACTTCCACCCCTGCAAGTATTGCCAGTGATAACAAAATCACCCTGTATATTAATGAACTAAGTCATTTATCATTTTGTATTTTTCCGTTATAACATACAAATATTATATCAGTGAGAATAAATAATTTTATGTAATTAAATCTAGGTTAATTTTGAAAAACTAATTGCTAAGAATTTACTCTATAGTTAGAAGAACTATAAGGTGTATAAAGATACGTTTGTTTTCTCAAAGATTTTGTAGGGATCTTCAGACCTATTTTACAGAGGAGTTGAGGAGCGTCAACTAAACATTGTGCTATTTTGGTTAATAATATAATATCTGCTATTCTACGTCTCTCGTGAAGAGGGAGCATATGATGTCCTTTGAGCGACATATCGCTATGCTCTCCTAAAGCCAGCTCTTCTCAGCAAAAGAAGGTTGCTTTTGCTGAGAAGAGCTGGCAATAAATTCAGCAATTAGTTTTCCTTCCTAATAATGAACCTACTTATTTTAAAGACATTATAAGCCATTATAAAGCATGTCACATATATGAAAATATTATAATCAACACCTGCAAACTAACATGACATACTGTAGCTTCATGAATCAACGCAATTTACATGCATTATTAACCTTCCATTTAACGCATCGATTTGATATAACAAATTAGCCGTTAGACGTTATGTAAGGGCTTCATATATCAGCAGATAGATAATTACACTGTCAGATATACAAAGACCTAACTAGAATTAAGCCTGTCTAGTATACTGTCATGACAAACGATGTCTTTTCATCTAGGTTATAGGCCATTATAATTTTGACGGGTGTCTAATATTAATAAATCTTCGGATTGGTTAATCTAGTCTGAGGCAGAGATGTAATTGCATTGATTGATGAAGTACTTCGACCTCTGAGATGCACTCTGACGTCGCGGAGGAAAAATCATGACCGAGTAATAAAATTTAAATGGCATTTGAAATCGCCAATCCGCTCTTCTGGGCTCACAGCAGAGCAGACAGCCTTGAAGATCAGCAAGTCATTTTTGTCATCTATTTTTTATGCAGTATGTACATTTATGCCCCAAAAAGAGTTAACTATTAAATAGGCAAAGACAAAATAGTTTGGTACCATTTTCACTTCTGTTTATGAATTGTTTTTTTTACTTTAAATTTTGTGTTATCAATAGTTAAAAAAAAACATAGCAAAGAGTGTCCAGACTTACTTTAGTACATTATAAAAAGAGAAGTCGTGACTCACTCACTCACTGACTCATTGACGCCCAGCCTTAAACCCTTAGAAGTAGAAAACTGAAATTTTGCACAGGAGTATTTATATGATATAGCCAATTCAACTCCTAAGGGGATAAAAAGGAAACCGCGAGAAATTTTACTATATAATAATCAAAATAAGCTTCAAGTAAACTTTACCACGGTGTTATGAAAGAAACCACCACAGTTCAAAGAGGTAATATCAAACAAATGCTGCACCGAATACAATAAATCAAATCGACGGCTGCGCAGCCGAGCGGGAAATAAACGAAACTGGGCAAAACTTTCATTTCATTCTCGAAGCGACGAGGAGTGCACTTTAGTTGAAACATCTACACTTCTACTATTTGTTCTCGCTCCTGTGATTTTAGATTGGATTTGGATCGAGTTTATTTTATCATTGTATTTTATATTTTTTAATAAATATATCGTATTGGATGTACAATCACCATGTGGTAATGACAGTACTTCTCTCCTTATGGGCTATGGTTCCTTATTCATAATGATGCAAAAATATAAGGCGAAATGGATTTACTAATTTATTGCACAGGAATCGCTTATTGGCAACAAAGGACAATATTTTCTACGCTGCCATAGAAATGTCACAGGGTTGTGAGTGAAGCCACAGGCGGAAGTTAGATTTCATAATAATAATTATCTTTAAGATTATGTTTTTTTTTGTTGAATCCTAGAATTTATCGAGTTTCGAACGTATTACAATATATACGCCAAAATTTGTATCTAAATGTAATCTACAGTGTGGCCGCCAAGAGAATGCGTTTGTAACACCTGTAAATAATGAATTAATCACGGAAACGGCTAATCTGATTTTGATACGACTATCACTAAACTATGCCTAAGAAAATACTGAACCTTCCGTGAAAGTTCCATCAAAATTGGATTAACAGTTTAAGCCCATTATTAACAGGTGTCAAAAACGGCAGCCGCACTTTAGATATATTTTCTGTTGAATATTACAACTGCTGGTATTACCTACCTACATTACAGTATATCCAGTGGAACATAAATATTAGCTTAGTTCCATCATATCCCATTACCTCGATTAAAATAATCACGATCCCATCTCACTCGAAACTGCAATAATATAATTAGTAACACACTGAGTAGGTACAGTCATGTAAACAGTTCGCACAGTTCAAGACATGGAAGACACAGCACTAACACCGGACACTTGTGTCCGAGGTTGTTTTTTAACGCCCTAAATGGGTTACAACGAAGTTTGTTCCTCTCTCATTTAGGTAACAATAGAATGCTTTTGGAAAACTTTTCTTTCAAACTGAAGTTCCTCTAGAGATTTTTAATAAAATTGGGAAGCTTTTCATGAATTTTGTACGTTTTTAGTAGACTTATAATAATAATTTAATATCACATAAGAATAGTTTTTATATTAAACATACTAAGGTGATACGAGAGAACGATATGAATTTTACATAAAGAAAATGCCGTTTTTAAGCTCACCGTGGAAATGTCTAAATATAATAAAATTATTTTGTACTTTAATTTTTGTACCTAAAAATTTGTATTATATAGTAAGAAAATATGTCTATGTATATGAAAATACATAGACATATTTTCTTACTGTAAAATAACCATTTTTTAATTTTTTTACTCTTTCTAAAACAATGGCGTCGTTATATATTTTTTAGATAGATATCTACACAAATACACAAACAAAATAAAATACTATTTTTGCTGTCCATCTATCCAGACACTATGGAGCGTGGGTTTTCCCCTTTTTTATTTTAATATGGTTTGTCGGTTTCATGGCTAAACTACCAAATTGTTATTTGTGAAAAATAGGTACATTATTGCCCAAAAAAGTAAGGAAAACCGCAGTAAAAGCTATCTATTTTAGTATCTATATACTTCTTTATACTCTCTATCGACAAGTGCAGCGATTTATAAACAAAAAATGTTAAATCTTATTAAAACCAATTACTTTTCACTTTGATATCAGCTCGACTATGTTTGATCCCAGGCTGGCGTTGCATTTTCATGCAAATCAGTAAATTCACTTTTCACCGACGGGAATTGATATGGAAATGAAATAAATATTTCATCAAACTCTATCAAAACAGACCTAATAAATACACTGCAAATAATTTTATCGAGCTGCATGAAGTTATTAATTTTCCCTCTCCTATTTATAAAATTACATACGTACATAAGTATTATAATAAATTATGTTTTATTTAATCCTAATTATATTTTATAAGAGAACCAAGTAAACCCCGGTGTGCATTGCAATGTTTCTTTTTGTATTTTCCTTTTTTTATTAGAAACTGTTGCGTGAGTACAACATCTAATTTCATTTCTTTGTTTCATAGTTTCATCGCAATTGGATGAATGGTATTAGAGCGTTACAAACAACCAAACAAATAAACAAACAAATAGACAGACAAATAATGATTTGTATATAATATTAGATAAAACGGGTTGGAAAACTTTTTATAATATTTATTTAGAAAAAAAACTATATTTTCACAATTACTACAGACAAAATTATTATAAGATAAAATACTATTTCGTTTATTTTCGTAGACTAACCAGATTATATTCTTCTACGAAATGAGGTACATAGAAATTTAGTAAATAAAATAAATTAAATATTTTATATTGAAATAGGCCTTTAAAGGCACTTATAAATTTATCAAACTAAAATAGTAATTTGTATAAATACATCCACTAGAAACGCTGTTTCATTTCCCAAACAAAATGATAACTGTTTATTCAAAATTAGTACCTTATTCCGAATTCTCTGTGTATAGTTTAGTCTGTTTCACACCTCCTAGTTTCTGTAAACATAAATTATTCTATTCCACTCAGCTCGGTGAAATTTACACCCGTGTATTCCATGCACTCGTGCTTTGCATATTTGCATATGTAAGTCATAACTCTGTGACACGTAAAATTTAATCTTTTCAGTAATTAAATGAACACCTGTGACCCAACTACTACCTGCTGACCTAATTAATGACTGCCATCGCTTGGTCCTGTCTAATTATATTTTGTTTGTTCTTTTTACAGGTAAATTCGAGGTATTTTTTGGTGGTCATTTTGTGAGTAGTATTTTTTTAATTTAATTTTCAGAACTCAAACTCATTTATTCAGTTTATGCCCTAATAAGGCACTTATGAACGTTAACAATTGATCCTACCACCGGTTCAGAATACACTTGGACTGAGAAGACTCCGGCAAGAAACTGATGTTTCACATCTTCATTTATCTTTTACCGATTTATATAAAAATTAAGAAAAATAGTTTTTCAAAAATATTATAGAACACTTATTTACGCTACGTTACTTTTATTTATGATTGTTTTAAAGAACTATAGAAGCTGTTTTACAATACTTGAGTTTTATGTCTACAGGTTTATTTCTAGTGGGAAACTTTATCATGCAGCACAGATGCAAGTCCGCAAATTAAATTTCCGTTTTCAACAACCTTACGATCGAAAAGCGATAGACAATTTAAACTTTCGATTGATCTCAAAACTAGTACTCTCAGAGTTTAAATTTGTTTTTATATTAAACTAGCTTCCGCTCCGCGGTTTCACCCGCGTTCCCCAGGGATCTTATGTTTTCCCGGGATAAAAAGTAGCCTATGTTCTTCTCCGTACCATAGGCTATCTGCATACCAAATTTCATCGTTATCGGTTCAGCGGTTTAGGCGTGAAAAGGTAACAAACAAACAAACAAACAAACTAAGTGAGTTTGTTCGCATTTATAATATTAGTTAGGATTAAGATTTAAAATTCACTCCATCTACAAAAAAAATACTGGCTAATACTAGTAATATTATAAACGTGAAAGTTTGCGCTGATGCCGTAACGGCTGAATGGATTTAGATGAAACTTGATTAGTTAACAGTTTGTACCTAAGACTAAAACATTGGATAATTACTTTTACCTTTAGATCCCTCTAAAACGGAAGATAGTATAATAATTAAAAAATAACTGTCTTGACTACTGAACTACTACTGAATCAAGGCATTTTTTGAATGCAAACAGGTCAGCATCAAAATATATAACAACACAATGTAGAGTAGCCTACTAAAGCTATACGGGAATGTGTACTAGGAAAGCATTTTACTGAGAAGCGTTAAGCAGCTTCCCACCATCTTCGAGGAGACATAAAGCTTGCTTCGAGGACTGGATGCACTCAAGCCTTGTCTTTACATTCACCAATTTATTTCTGCACACAAACATTTATTTGCCATTACAAAATCATCCTTATTTTTTAACCCATAAGAGATCTGTCTTTGTAATTCATGTGCATCATTAGTTTGGTATTGTTGTAGCACTAACAAACATTATTTTGCATGATCCAATAACAAATTTCAACCGTATTTCGTTTGTATAAAGTCTAGTAAGAAATGTTTTCGATAAAATTATGTTGTAGTTTTAGTTTATGGCGTATTTAAAAACCTAGTGGTACTTATTTGTTTTATTTATAATAATAGTTATATAAGATCTGGTGGTTGGAAAAATTGCATCGTCATCGTTGTGATGGGTAGTAAAAAGGCTTATAAACCTCTGGCTTTTGATTGAAGGTGCATCATTGAGGGAAACGAAAAGCCAATATGTTAAATATCAGTATGAATATTAATTGTTTCATAAACACAAAAAATTGAGCTTTACCTACACTTAAAGAGCCAATAAATCTTGAACAATAATTATAATTTATATCTATCTATACTAATATAGTAAAATAGACGAGATTTTTGTTTGTTTGTTTGTTTAAAGGCGCTAATATCTGGAACTACCAGTGGGATTTGGAATATTATTTTTGCATTTGATAATCCAATTCTTGAGAAAGGTTATAGGCTATTTTTTATCCCGGGAATGCGAGTGAAACCGCGGGGAACAGTACTATAATGTAATAAAGCTGAAGTTTTTTTGTTTTGAAGAGATTTTTTGTTCGTCTGTTTGAAGGTGCTAATCTCTGAAACTACCAGTCGAATTTGAAAAATCTTATTTCCATTTTTTAGTCCAATTCGTGAGAAAGGTTGTAGGCTTTTTATCCCTAAAACGAGGGTGAAACTGCGGGGAAAAGCTAGTCATCTTATATAATCCATATATATCCAAGACATATAACGATAACTTTTTTTGATCTCAAAAGATCCAATATGTCCTGTATTTCATTAAGAAGACCTAGACTTTGTTCTGCAGAGCCTTATCGACGTTCCTCTATTTTTAAGTCCGTATAGGTTCAGTGGTTCAGAAACAATAGCTTCGAACATTAGTAATGGGATCGCGCCGTCTCAAGAAGCTCTTGGCTCCGACTTCTTCGATAAGGCATTGTGGTTTTGTTGTGGTGTAAGTTAGGAGAAATAAGAATTAAATTTAAAAAATCTATCTATACTATTACTTTTTTAATATTATAAAGAGGAAAGATTTGTATGTAAGTAAGTATGTTTGTAACGAATTGGCTCAAAAAGTACTGGACCGATTTTAAAAATTCTTTCAACGTTAGAAAGCTACATCTTCACCGAGTAACATAGGCTATATTTTATCCCGGGAATGCGGGTGAAACCGCGCGGAAAAGCTAGTCCTGCATAATCTTTTTTATCACAAAACACCTTAAAATTGCTTTATAGTAGATATAATATTTCAATATAATTTAAAAAATCATAATAAATCATGTATTTAGTACTAATATTGATCAGTTTTGTCAAAAACTAACCTGGCATATACATATGTTAAACAGATATAATTAGGTTTTTTCACATTTATTATTAGTTCTGCATTAGTAAGGTAAGTAGGGCCGCTCTGACCTTAAGACTCGAACTCGTTCTAGACGCTTAGTTATATTTATTATTTGATTTTAAATTATTTCTTTTGTGTTCACGTAGACACTGCTAATATCAGTTCAATATTTTGTAACGTAAAAATATTCTTTTCTACAATAAATCCGGCAATATTCAAAATGATTTCTGCCTATTTAACGATTTATTTTAGTTTTAAAAATTCAAAAGTTTTTATAAACTCTCCGTAACAATTTGAGAAGATGCATGAAATTGTTTTTTTTTTGTTTATTCGAGACAGGTATATTTCTACCATCAAAGTATTCAAAATTAGTAAATTATTTTGTTATTACACATTGTCCACCCTTTCACCTTAATACTTTAACTACTGGACCAATTTTGAGTAAATTGTTATGGTAATGATGTCTAAAATAACAAAAGCATAACGATAACCGTTACCAAGAGTAAACCGTCGTGTTACCTTTAACTGTGGTTACGAATGCAATAATACAACCTATAGGGTAACGAGAAAGGTAATAAGTTCTAATCATATTAAGTAATGACTTATTTCCTATAGTAATTAAGAAATTGATGTACTTAACTGTTATTTTTTGGTATTATTTCTATATGTTGAATAAAATGTATTTAAGTTCAAAATTAAACTGAGAAATATTTATTGGCCCAATAGATTTCTGAGGAATTTTCTTAGATTATAAATGCGAAATTTGTATGTTTCTTAACAATAGTACGGGAAAAGCTGAACGGATTTGGATGAAACTTGGTATATACTTAGATATAGTTTTAGATTTACCTGAAATAACGCATAGGCTTTTAAGTCCCAGGAATTTTTCAGGAGATACCTACTATCATTTACTCTACCATTCACCGTCATACATGAAAAAAACTAAAAAGTCTATTGACAGTCCATCTATAAAACACGAACCACAGATCACACAAAACAAAACAGTATCAACAGCTGGGTAAATTAATTAAACGTGTGCACGTGCGTGACGCCGCGGACACGTGTCGTGTCCGTCGCCACGTGCCATAAATCAATCAAGTGGACGCTGTCGGTTCATTTGTACGGTTATGCTTGTGGTGGTACTCAGTGCTTATTGACCTTATGCACAGGTGGGAAGGGCTGTAAATTATTTTTTTGTGTTATTGCCTGTTTAGTACAATGTTTATCGTGTAATAAAACTTTTATTTTTATTTTAGAAATAAACAAATTCAATTTGTGCTAATTTACTAATATAAATTTTGTGTGTATATTTTTTATTCAATCACACGAAATATGTATATTTTTATCAAAAATTATAATTATTATTCAAAATATCCAAAACTCCAAAATCTACTTTGTTCCAGTTAAATAGGGACATATGTATATATTTGTGATACCTATCTACTTTGTAAAAATATAACATAACAGTTAATTTTCTGTTATTACGTACAAACGGACAATGTAGCGAGTGTCGGAACGAAATTTTATGGCTTATTTGGTAAAAATGTGCAATAGATCATTGCCCCTACTCCAAGTCTTCGATAGCTACTCCCCCGGGTGAGTAAGTCACGCGATGTCAACGAAACGCGGATCGCAAATGAAGTGACAGTTATGAGTGACATTTTGCGTTCGGTTTTTGCAACTTCATAAAAAAATATGAATTTCAAATTTATTCTATTGGAATGATAGACTTGGCGTACTAAAGATTTTATAATGAGACTCACTTTTATTGTAACTTTTACTTGAAAATTAATTACATTGAAAGGTTTTATGCTCAAATGGGAATTATCATTTCGATTACTATAAAAGAGGGTAAATCAAATGATTTAATGATCATTTATAAGAAAGAGAAAGAGTTCAATAACCCAATGGCAATGATTTACCTTATTTATCTACATTTGCTCACAGGACATAATACCTACTCGTATCATATTTACTGTGCCATCTAATGAATCTATACTAATATTATAAAGCTGATGAGTTTGTTTGTTTGAACGCGCTAATCTCAGGAACTACTGGTTCGATTTGAAAAATGTTTCAGTGTTGGATAGCCCATTTATCGAGGAAGGCTATGGGCTACTTTTTATCGCGGGAAAACACAAGATTCCGCGGGAACGCGGGTGAAACCGAGCGGAAAAGCTAGTTGACAATATAACTGGCTGTTTTTGCTACTGCAAGAAATTCTTGTGTTATGACTTTTTTTTCTCTTTTGAATATCCTGGAACTCCTTATATTTTCACAAATAACTGATATAACAAGATACCGGTCATCATATTCCTATAGTAAGGGATCCTGCAGGCTTTTTAACCGGACTTTATTTATGCACCATTTCCGTAGGGGGGACTTTGACAAATGCCTACAATTTTTATATCCGCTACTTTCTTCCTCACTTTACGTTTACCCACTAAGGCTCACTATCCTTTGTGTCTATATTATTTGGTAAGTGTGTTTGTAACTGAACATAAGCTAGTATAGTGAAAAGAATCTATAACCAATTCATTTACTCCATAAAATTATCGATTTTCGCACACTTATAATTATGCCTATGAATCAAGCTCCTACATCGGCTTGATAGTTTAGCATGAGAATGTAATAGACAGACAAACAGACCCAGTTAAACAGATGATATGGCAGCAGTACCTGTAAATAAGAAATTTTTGTGTCAGTAATTTCTAAAATCAATGCTGATTCTATGCTCAACTAGCACAGATTCATAACCCCTTATTTGACAAGTCAAAGGCGAGAATGGAAAAGGTAAAGATAAGATATCACCAATTGTTATTAATTACGAAGTTTATTTAGTATCTCGGGGCGCCGCCATCTGGGCAGTGAAGATGGCGCGAAATGAAATTATAACAGGCCGAATGAGACTCAAGTTTTAATTAAAGTGTCGCCGACGCCTGCCGTTTCGCTGCTTCATCACATAGACGATTGTTAAGATCTGCAATTGCTTTGTTTATGATTGTTTTTTATCGTTCTGTAGCTAGTGTTTTTGAGCAAGGTGAAATATTGATTAATGAGTTCTAGGTTCTTCGGACACTCTTCACTTACGGCCATCTGATTCCACTGATATCCTTCATATGAACACTAGTACAACTTATATAAACGAATATAGATATCTTCACCCAGACTCTGATCAGACAGATATTTTCATCCTCATAAGTGTTTGTCCTGACTGGGAATCGAAACGACAAAAATAATTCAAACCTATATGTACAGACATAAGGTATAAAACAACACCACAATGTTCTGTGACATCATTAAGATACATTAAATTACTCCGAAAGAATCCTCGTAAAAAAATACAATGTCGGCACACTGAAATAATACCTACATTGTTTTATTAGCCACAAAAAGTTTACGATTCAATAAATCATAACTCCAAGGAGTTTCATGAGCGTGCCGTTCACGAATTATTGCGTTTTAATATGAAACAGACGGAAAAAGTCGTCGCAACCTCTACAAAGGAGTCTCCGAATCTAATTAGTAACAATTAGAACGTGCACTTTGAATTTTACGACTGGATATTTTAACAGTTTTGACGGTTAATAATCGTAAAAAAACATTGTGCATTGATGAGTTTTAAACATGGTATACAAAGTCGATGTGGTGACAAATTTATTGTTTGCACTTGTACGCTGAATAACAATGTGGGAATGATAAATTAAAAAATTATGGATCTTTGTTTTGATTTTTTTTCTTTAGCCCAGGATTCATAATAACTAACCAAGTACTCTGCTGTTACTAAAATAAAATTAAAATAATATCTTCGAAGTACTGATATTTAGAGAATAAATTAATAAGAAGATTTATTTTCATGGTAACCAGCTTTATTCTTCAAAAGAAAGATCCACAGAAAAATTGCCTTGCTGACTTTCTCTCAGTATAAGTGTATTTTGATCCGGTAGTAAATTCATTATTGTGACGTAAATAAGTGCCTTAAGGACTTAAACTGAATACATTTATTTTGAGTTTGAGATGCTTATTAACCATAAAGTCTAACAATCATAAATTATGAATCTAAAATATTACCCCCAGACACATTTATATCTGAAATTTTGAACGTAACATTTACAAAATAAAAAAACATCATAATTGAGCGGAAACTTTTTCCACGTACGTTGAAACAGAGTAAAAAAAGCTCCAATAAGCTCCTCATTTAAGACGGAAGCGGATAACAAAGTACGGCATAATGATGTGGTTAACAAAAACTTGTTCATGCGCACCGTAAAACAATGGGAGTTTGACATGAGCGGGTAGAAGAACTTTTTCCCTTTTTATAATGTGTGTATGCTTTGAGTCGTTATTTGCAGGTTTTTAAATTAATTAACTTGGTTGTGTAGATACATACCTATTTAATCTCTTTCATGTGGGTGGAGGTACTAGTTGTTTATGAATTTACTTATATATTTCCAGTAGCACAAAAACATCTATGCAACACACAATCATTCAAATCTTCTTTCGAAGATTCTGGATCTAGGTTATATGTATAGCAAACTATAAATATACCTTTTTATATTATTATTTTGTTTTGTAAACTGTTAAATAAGTTTTGTAATCTTGCATGCGTGTCATGAATAAAAAGTATTTTCTTTTTTTTTTTTCTAAATATAATATTTACAACGTACAAAAAAGAAAAGAAACAAAATAAATTGATAAATACAAATAGAAAAGTTGTTCATAACTTAACAACCTACAAGTAATAGTAAGCAACTAACATAGATACTGTACAAAGTATCCAACTTAATATTTAATTCAAAGTCCGTGAATTTGAAAACAATAAAGCGATATGCTACATTAATAATGTAGCGGAAATGGCTGGTGTTTTAGCAGCTGTAGACGCACGGCAGATCGCTGCAGGCGTGAGGGCATGAGAGCACTTTAAAATTTATCGAGTTTTCGTGTTTTGTGTCCCCTGTCCTCCCTTGATGACGGCTTGTCACAGACTGATGAACAGATGGATCTGTTTCACATAATGTTATTGAAGTATAGATGTATGTATCAAGTATTGATAAGAGTATTTGTTTAGTCGGTAAACGAAAAATGGAGTTTTGTTAGACTGAAGATGAAAAATATAATGATTTCAGCAATATGATCAACTTCTTGCCATGGTAAGTGATGATGTGGTAAGCACATAAAGCCTAGAAGGAACTGGCTTTCATGTGTAGTTGCCCGAACTCTGCCAATAGTGCTTGGCGACAGGTTTTCAACTTGAAAGTGTTAGCCAGCCAGGTGGGTAATACAAAGTACCCTACAACCGAGCTTTAGTTTCCTCACGATGTTTTCCTTCACCGAAACCTCAAGCCCGAGTAGGTATAATTACTGTGAGGTTTATTCCAAAAAGGCGCCTATCTCAGCATAGTGTCAGCTCGTATTCTACAGCGCTGATTTTCCGGTAAATTTTGATGTTGTTCTACTACTTCCTTGCTGTACTGTCGACAGTGGGGTCATTTCGGTCGGCCAGACGAACAAATAAAGATTTATACTGAACAATGTTGGTTAATTGCTTACTGTGCCGTGTCAGGTGTACCTACGAATCACGCCCTTTAAATTACCAATGAGTTTGAATTGTATGTTTGTGTTAATATCCTGATTTTTTTATGTTGTATGTTCTATTGTACCAAGAAGAATGAGCAAAGTTTTTCATCCTTAATCATCAATGCCTCACAAGGAAGCTTTGTACCCTTAAAATGTAAGGAAAGTTTACCTTAGATATCTTCGTTGGTTTAATGTTTAAGTCTTCAACACTTCAAACAAGCCTTTGATTGAATACTTCAACAATATCACTAAGGTTCTCAATTTGACAAACTTTGACGATATTTCAATTCTTCAATAAGTAAACCTGCAAAACTTTATTAATTAAATTAAAACTTTATGTCACGTGAAAATAAAGTCAGAATTTCTCTAACTTTGCCAAATTTCTGTGGATATGGGTATGTTTAAGGGTGCTGCCGCACAAACTTAGCTATTGATATTAGTTAATGTGATTAGTAATTCATATTATAACATATTACTAATACATTTCGTGATACTCTATAAATGTATTGAGATTGAATTAGATTTCATAAAGGCTCGCATTATTCATTAGTTTAAAAATAATTTCCCTATTCTGTTAGTTTATCTGAACAGATTTTGTACCAATATTATTTAAACATCGGATACCTAATCTAGATATATTTCTAAAGAATTTAGGAAAATTACTTAACTACCTGAGTATAAGGAATACTATCGACCAAGTACCGAAGTTTAGATTGATATTCAGACCGGATATTTTTTTTGTCAGAAGGCTGATAAAGTATGCACATGGTCCTCCTGATGGTATGTAGTCTGCATCGCGTATGGAAAAAAGTGAACTTGAAATGTGTTACTGACCTTTATAAAGCCTAGATAGCAACTGGCTCTTAAGTGCAACTTTTGGATCACATTGGTAGATGATAAGTGACAGATATTCAAATTGAGGGTAATAGCCAGTACCCATCTTTACTACAAAGTACGTGCACCGTGGTTTTACTTACTTTACACGCCTTAAAAACTTCGTCTTTAATACCTATTATTTCAAGACAATCTCTAAAACGTTACCTTGTAGGTACGTTAATGTGATACCACCTTTAGACACGTCTAACTCCATCGTCTCTCGTTAGGTAATCAAATTTGTTTGCTGTGCGCTAACGAGCCGGTGACGGTCAGGGCACAGTCGCAGTCGCCAGTCTGCGCCGTGATTTGCTTGTTAATGTGAAACATCCATAGGTAGGTGTGGTGGGTAGGTAATATATGTTGCATGTTGTACCTATCGGCGCTGTCTGGAGAATAGTTTTGGAGTGCAATGACAAAAAAATACGTGTGGCACTCGGGGACTGTAAAGCTATTGCATAGTATTTTTTATCAACTTATGCAATTCTAATTATTTGTTTATATTTTATTAAGGTAGTTTTTTTTTCTTTGATATTAATAGATATACCTATACACCTATATACTTTCTCACAAACAGCATACACACACATACATACACGTTACACACGTTATACACGTTATGTATGTGTGTATGGGAGGTTTTTTCGTTACGAATTTTTTTGATTCTGTGGCCGCCCTCAAAGCCCGAAGCCCGCGATAAAACCATTATTAGTGAAGATTCAAATTAGTTCGTTACATTTAAGCGATTTATATTTTTATTACTTTGCTTCTATGCTTAGATTATTTAATATTGTTTGTTTGTAGCAAATTTAGCTCAGTTAAGTTCAGTCATAAATCTGTGCTGCCATACTTCGAGAAACTATCTACATAAATTAAAATTCAAACCAAATGAAATTAAATCCAAACTTCACATCCACCACGTACTGTAAACGCATCCGTTCTCACACATGAAAATTAATAAGAGACAAATTACCAGAACAAAAAAAGAATATCCTTAAGTCAATGGTACAATGACAGTCATTGTCAACCACTTGTGCCTCATTAGGAAGAAAAAAAAAAACAATTAAAAACGTTCACTTGAACAACGAATTTTATCATTCGAAATTTTATATCACTCTCTTATTTAATTGAGATAGGGTTGATATTCGTTTGAAAATAGCTTATGAAGGTGAAGTTAAGTATTGCCACCTTCCATCCTTATACATACGTCACTTGCAGAGTACTCGAGGCGATTCCTTTATGAGCATTGTGAACTGTAATAATCCAAGCGTGAATAGCATTGTGTAAATCACCTACGGACAAAGGTATTGTTAATCTTTAGAATTAAAATATCTGCTTCAATTGTTCTTTAGGGTTCCGTACCTCTAAAGGAAAAAAAGATAAGAACCCTTATAGGATCACTTCGTTGTCCGTCTCTGTCTGTCTGTCTGTCAAGACCTTTTTCACAGGAACGCGTGGAGGTATCAACTTGAAATTAATATCAAATACTCAGTTCTGCAATCTCTTGAAGCTGTGAAAATATCAAACTTCTAAGTCAACGCAATCAAAATATATGGCCGTTTATGCCGCATATATTGAGACTCGCAACTACTCGCAAGGGAATCAAAACCTATAGGATACTTCCCGTTAACCTAGAATCATGAAATTTGGCAAGAAGCAATGTTTTATAGCACAAGTAAAGGAATAAATCCTAAAACCGTAAATGTTGTTGCGATTATAAACTTTTTTGCAGTTGGTAAATATGTCGATGGGGACAACAGTTTACCAACGCCAAGGTTTGTCTCTCAATCTAGCTTTTCTTTTCGTTACGATTCCCGTGATGGATGAACTATTTACATACCTACAAGGTAGTACGGAATCTTTGGTGCGCGAGTTCGACTCGCAATTGGCCGGTTTTTTTAATTTATTGATACTTAATGAGCTTAGATCGTAAGAGAAGAGAATATTTGTCGCTAAAACCTACCTACACATATAAAAAGAAAAGTCTCGAGTAAAGATAAAAATAATGTGGGTAATAACTAGGTATCACACATAATAATCTTGGATTCAAATAAACCGGTTATTTAAATGAGAATTTACAAACCTCACATTCCATCTTGATTATAAATTTTAACAGCTTCTTGAGAGGAAGCATGCTAATTTGATCTGTAATCGTTTAATTTAATCACTCAATCGATCACTTTATAACCACCCTTAAGTATTTATTATACACATAGCCTGAAAGTTTTTGAACTCAATCTAAGTACTTACCTCATTTCTCTATTTCTTTTTATAGTACCAAGCACTTTCTTTTTCTTAAATCGATCTGTTTATATCCATAAATAGGCTTACAGTATCGTTCCTTAATCTAATTCAAAACGTTTCAAGTCCCCTAAGTAAGGGTGACCCAAAATCTAATGTATAAATCCGAGCCCTGTTCCATTTATTTTCAAGTGAGGCAACTTACAGTTTCAGTCTTGGTTAAATCAATACAATTTGATTTTTAATCGAATTATTAGTCAACTTAAGTGCAAGAATGATGTTGATTGAATTGGAGTAACGTTACTTGATTAACTATATTAACCTAAAAACCTTAAATATTTTGAGTAGATAAATGAAAAAACTGGTTTTCATTGAATTATAAAACAATTAATAATAGATTTGTTTTAATTTGTTGTCATGAGACTAATTTATTAAGTATTTAATGGATACGTATTGATCAAAAGTCTACTCTGTTCTTACTTCTTAGTATCACTGAAGTGAAACATTCTTACACACTAATACACTTCTTAGAAAAGTTCATAAATAAAGTAGAGTCACTTTAACAGTTTTTTCCTTAAAAGTAGTAAAAATAATCTCTCGTAAATCTTTATAAGTGTCTTGTATTTTGGGACAGGATGGCTCGTCTTAAAATATTATTTCAATGTTGTTTTCTAAAATAGTAATGTATTTCTACGATATGTGATAATGGATCGGATTTATATTAGATTTACATAAAATCACTAGCTGTCTCCCACGGTTTTACATGCGTTATCGGAATAAAAAGAAGCCTAAGTTTTTCTCCATGGATCAGTCATCATGAGACCGAATATAGTAAGGTAAGGCTTATAAGACAATAATTGGTTCCAAAGTGCAAATGCCGAAATACCAGTAAGTGGTTTTTTCGACGTTTAGTATTGCAAGTATTTTACAGTATCATAAAAAAATTACTAATATTATCAAGATTCTCATGAAATACAACGCACTGCTCAACTATCAAGATTGGTTCAAATACAATTCATGAAGATATATGTTTCATGATGAATCGATGGCATCAATATCAATTAATACACCGCTGTTTGATTCTCTTCGATAATACGATATAGGTACATTCAGTTCTGATTATGTGTAATGTAGAAATATTAGAATTGTTAAACATTAAACTATTGCTATAATAAATCTGAGGATGAATGAAAATAATATGGTTAAAACAACTTGTGTATATTTTGTATTTTGATAGTTAGCGTTAGCGTGGGTTTCATTTGATAATGACAAAATTCTGTCACCTAGCACCTATCGGTGTGTTCCAACAACTGCACTTACGAGTCAGTTTCCACTAGGATTTGTTTGCTGACCACCTTCGACCACAGCATCACTTACCATGTCTACTTTAATCAATGTTAAAGTAAACGCCGCCAGTTTAGGCCTTAAGAGGGCACTTATGTCAAAGTTACTGAAGTTACAACCAGTTCAGAAGTCGGCCCTCAACTGAGAATAACCGGCAAGAAAATCAAATATAAATTTATCTTTTGTATTTAACTTTATACATTTATATTTGTATTTTAACATAACTAAGTAACAACCTCATAAAGGATATTAACATCAACATCCCAAGCTCAGTGGTCCCGTATAAAATTCATGCTAATTGTGGGGGGAAGGTGACGGTCCATTGACGGTGTCACTCGGTAATGGCTTTTAAGAAATGTCATAAATTATTCCGCGCCCGCCGCGAGCCAGGTGACGTAGGGCTCCAGTGGTTTGGTACAAGTTATAACATTAATGACTGTTTATATGCTGATACTTTGATTGATGATCAACTTCTGAACTTGTAGGGGTAGAATATATATGTAAAGATACTTTTCCGCCCCGGGGTTTTATTCGCTATTTCCTATTTTACTCTATTAAAGGTAGAATTTAGAAAAATACTTTATTGATCCTACTCTCCTCACGCTTCTATAACGGGGTTTATGCTCATTGATTATAATAAGGCCATGTTCTTTTATATATTTGCGGCTTAAAGGCTACTTAACTAATATGCTGAATCAATAGTCAAGTAAATAACGTCTCTTGTTAGGCAATGACTGGTAGGTGATCGATAAATATGTGACAACTTAAACAGTGTTTTAGTTAAATGGCGTTTTATAATTAAATACAGATTTTAATCGTGAAAATGCTTAAATCTATTTAGTTCTGCATTTTATCCTGAAGATGGCAAGAATAAAATTACCTTAATTTAAAAAAAAAACTAAAATGTCAGGATAGAAGGGCCGAACAGGAGAAGAGTACGTTGCACCGAGCCCAATTGTTTGGGAACAGCTATCTTATTCTGTACTAAAACTCAACGGTGAATTCACGCAGCAAATATTCTCTGTCTCACTCGTGAACTCCTGATTACCGAGTTTCACGATTGAGACAGAGACTTTTCACTTTATAAATGGAACACTGTCGCAAAAAGACATCGTCGCTAAGCTTGTAGCTTGCACTACCCTCCTGCGTCAGACGTACGACGTGCTCTTATCGTTCCCGGAATTCATCTTTTACTAAGTAATTTACAAAAAAAAAAGATATCTCCTTTAGAGGGCGACATTGTTTGGTTTAATCAATGTGAGCGATTTACTATGTTGTGTTGTCTTTGTAGATATTTATTGTTGATACATAGATACAAGTTATCAAGAAAAGTATGTATCTATATAGATTTTTATATCGAGAATGTATTATTTGAAGTCAATCGTCGGTTTGAATGCTGTTAATATTGCAAACATATCAAGCACATCTGCTTCGCGATTTTACCCGCATTGTCGACGGAATATTGTTCATGGTATGATGTATCTTAGTGCTAAATGTAATCTCAATTCGATCAGATATTACAAACGTACATACCTACAATCTTTCACATTTATAATATAGTAGTTGGAAATATTTGTTAAACATTTTAATGCATTCTGTTTTAACAAGTTTACTTTCGTTTATTGACTAAATATTTACCATAAACTTTGACCTATAGTAGCTTTGAATGCTTTTTCTCTTTTTTGTTTCACTATTAAATACATTAATTTTAATTATGAGCCAGTCTCACAGGTTGCTAATACGTCCTGCTGGATAGCTTATCTGAAAGATACCAACGAGATAAACTATCAGGAATATATTGGCAATATGAAAAAAGAAACATCTAGTTTTTGTGTGCTTACCACCTTCAGCCACATGAACACTTACTATGTAGATTTTGTGGTCAAACACAGACCCTATGTTTACTAAAAAAAAAACCTGAAAATACTACGTAGATAAAACATTATTCTGATAAAGTAGCATAACCATTATCAAGTGAAGTTTGTATACCAAAGGGATGCTATCAATTCTCATTAATAATTAAGAGTGTCACAGTGCGTGGGTAACGCTGAGTAGGGGCATGTAGGAGCACAAAACTTGGCGTGAGGTGATACCTCACCTTTGTCAACGCGGGTAACTAACTTGGATGGATTAATTCTAAACGAGGACGCTTTGTTATTTATTAGCTACTAGGTTTCTAATAATATTATCTCATGTATAGGTAATATAGCGTTGAAGTAAGTATTGGCATATTGGTTTAGAATCTACAATGTTCCAAAATTTATATGACAAAAATTAAATCAATCTTGCATCTAAGAGTTTCAAGGCGAAACATGGTTAGCATACTTAAGTAATCCCATATATAGACAGTTTATGGACCGGAGAATGGCATGGGCTACTTTTACCCCAAAATTGCGGGGCGAAAGCTAGTTTATAAATAACTAGCTTCTGCCCCACGATTTTACCCGCGTTTCCAAGGGATCTTATGTTTTCCCGGGATAAAAAGAACCCTAAATGCTATTCCAGGATATGATCTATCTATATGCCAAGTTTCATCCAAATTTATTTAGTCGTTTATGCGTGATTGAGTCATAAACTTTCACATTTATATTATTAGGAGGAAAACAAAAGATATAATGAAAAATGATCTTATAACAAAAATACCAATGAAGTTCATAGTTTTGATATAAATCTTTAAAGTTGTAGCAAACTTTGTCGTTCAAAAACAAACAATAAGCTTCCCTTCCGACTTCCCACTAAGTACAGCTGAACATTAACAATTCAAACACTTTCGTGAGCTATAAATTAAGTCACGCCGCACACGGTCCGTTGGTAATCTCAAAATGGCGGCGAATGTAATACTTCCACTTTTTAAAACGCCCAATTTATGAGAATATAGCGGGAAGGAATAATTGAAGTGAAAACTTCTTTAGGCGCGTTGAGCACTTTTTGGGTGAACAAAATCATGGAACTCGCGTCACCGAACGCTTTCCATGAGCTATATGTATAATGTGTATTTATACATAACATTAAATTATCATTTATAATTAATTAATTATATTCGAATTATTTTTGGTTTATAAAAAAGTGTTTATACCTAATAAAGGATTAAAGTTTATATTGGTTAGTTTTCACTTCTATCGGCAGTCCCCAAAGACTGCCCCGCGTGTTTTTTTTAATCACTATAATATGATGTGCTTTTTTCTTAACAGAATAGTAAAGGGTTACTTACTTTCAATTTTATTTTATTTTTTCAGCGCCCGTATAAATTAAATAAATTATTGAGCTAACCACAGATCAAATAAATCCATCTGATAATCTGGATACTAATTAGGCTATTATACTTTCTATTTATAATCGTGTTTAAATAATACGTATGAAATGATCAAACAACAAGATATAAGAAATAAGAATAATATAAAGTAAGTTAAGAAACATATTTTAGAACAGACTCTTACAGAGACGATAAAATAAATTGGTGATTTTAATGTGTGAAATTAGTTATTACATACAATTTATTATCTACATAGTTCCCATGTACACACTCTGCTTATCTATTTTATACTAGTTGAGCCTTATTCGGACTATTACGAACAATTTAAAAGTAAAATTGTACCATATCATTCTCAAGTGAGGCGCTTACCAAAGAATAGCATTAGTTTATAACATCAAAAATCATCTCTTATCACTTGTACCATAAACAAGTAGCGAATGTTTCCCTTGACTTCCTGTGTAGCACTTCCTGGAGACGTCACAGCCCTGTTGTTTGGCATATGATGTCACTTTCAGTACGCATATCTTACACGCATGTATATTTATACTACTATATCTACCTATAGATAGATAGATTTATATGTTTTAGAGACGTTTTGTATCACAAATTGTGAGATTTTTTAAATTGAGATTGTTCTCCAAAATGATTACATTTTTTCTAACTTAATGAAGTATGCGTTGCACTTCGGTACTTAAATTGCACTTTACATTTTATTAATACATAGAATATTTATTATTGCAAGCAATGCAAAAAAACCCTAATTGAAAAACCACCAATTGTCACATAATACCCCAAAAACCGTTCAATTTAATTCAAGAAATACCCCGGCGTGGTAAATCATCACCCTTCTGGGCACCTCCATTTGGCAGAATGGTCGTTCGCCTATTAAATGTCGATTTTTCACATTCAGAATGTTTAGTCCCCTTCTTAAGGGAAACAGTTGATTTTTGTGGGCGGTTCCCTTAGCGGGGTTGCATTTGAAACTTGGATTTTTGGTCTATCAATGTATGGAGGTTTTATTGTAATCTGCGAGGTTTTTTTTTTGTTTTCGAGTATATTAGTATTTAATTTTAATTTAAGACTTTAAACAAAATTAAGTACATATATATTTTTTTTCTGTTTTCAATAGAATTTTATTTACAACAAGTATTTTCAATCATTGTATGAAATACAAACTATAATATATAGAAAACATCCTCAAAGTCCTCGCTGCTGTCGATAGGCAAGGTTCCCAACAGGCTGGCAGAGTTCCCTTTTTGGATGGCCAAGCTTATGCGTTGGCGGAAAAAGCTCCTAGCCCGTCGGTCTCCCGAAGCCTCGATGAGCTTGGATGATAAAATCCGAGCAAAAATGCGAGCTTCAAACCCCCACGGACCCAAGGTTTCTACCGCGAATGGCATGAACAAAAAATTAGGACCAAGACAAGCGTATTTTTAATTTAACTTTCTCAACTAAAATGTTTATGTCAGTTAGTCATTGTGATATTCATCGATCGATCATAGGATCATAAGAATCATTACAAATGTACTTTCATCATTGTTATTATCTTAAAACTGTGCTGCGTACGCTTTAGTCTATGGACACAGTCAAAAAAATATCTATATCAAAACATAAAAGCCAAAAGATCGTTATGTAAACTTATTTAATAAATAATAAAATTCCGAGGAAAGTTAGTTCAGGGTCTAAGTACGTATATCAAATGTCAAATTGACGTCAAAACGAATACATACATCGAAGAGAAACTACCTATATTATTTCTAATTTCCTAATGGCCTTCCCTGGGGATTGCCTTTTGGTTAGAAAAACTATGAACTAACTTTCGTTGTGGATTTGTCTGATATTTATTGTTATGATAGAGTGTGTAGCTGAATTACTGTCGAATTGGACGAAGGTCCAATTTACTGAAGTTAAGTACTTATGAAGATAAGGGCCCTTTTAGGGCCTAAATTGAATAGCTTTAACTTTGACTTCAAATGCCGACCTTAGTGGAGACAACTATATATTCTAGTCGCTTTAAAACATCCTGAATTATGCTTTTTGGTATTGATGTTATTGAAGTATAGAGTGTAAACTATCAACAATCCATAGGGTTTCTTACACAAAAGTAATTGTAGATGGCGCCACTAAAATACAGCGGAAATGTTACCAATGGCGTACCACGATTTATTTGACATTAGTTTCGTCTTGTCATCGTAACCAATCGCGTCATTTATTTACTTTATTTATAACATAGTGGCACCTCTCTTGGAAGATTGTAAGGTAAGGTTCGATATTACTGTGTTTTTTTTTTAAGCTATTATATAGCTTTTATCGCGGGCTTTGAGCGCGGCGACCGAATCAAGAAATTCCGTAACAAAAATAAAATCTAAGACGAGCTACTCCGAAATCGGACGAATACGTAAGCAGCTGTTTGTGAGAAAGTAAATAGGTGTATAGGAAAAACTTGAATTATTATCAAAGAAAATAAATAAATAATAATACTGCATAAATAAAAAATAATTATAATTTTATAAGTTGATAAATAATGCTATGCAATAGCTTTACGGCGGCAGTCCCCGAGTGCCACAGGTATTTTTGTTTAATTAAAACTATCTACGCCTTTTAATAATATAACAGTAATATTTCGTACACAAGTTTCGACAGTACTATTTTTCATCGATAGGGTATCAATTTAACGTAGTGAGTCGAGACTACAGTTACTCTAGGGAATGTTGCGGTCACATCAAACAAGAAGCACTTTATCCTTTATTTTTATGTATTATTTTAAACTGGCAACACAATTTACCACTTTTATTTAAAGCTTGGATATGATACGTTATGTAGTACCTGTCTGGCTAACTGCTACCTTCATGTAAAAAATCTGTCACCATGCATCTATGTGCTTCGGCAGCTGCACTTGAGAGCCAGTTGTCTGTTAGACCTGTGTGCTTACTTTCGGTCACAATCATCATCATTTACCGTGGGATGATTCTGATCAAACACAGGCCTATGGTAGGTAAGTAATAGATCAATAATGACATAAACGTCAAATTGTGAATTATTGTCATTTAAATTCTCAGCAGATTTTTTTAAATTATTTCTTTGTCTATTGTTTTTTTAAATACCTAATTAAGAAGTAAAAGGTAATTAATGTAGCTAATTAATTCCTTAAAAAAGATGAAGCCACTGTAATGGCAAAAAGTCATCACCAATAATGAAAATAGTCTCTTTAAATGGAATTATTTATGTCACGAAGCCATAATACGATCACCTAATTATTATCTATTGGTTCGGTAACGAGAATTTGTGATACACAGTGCTGGGATTGTTAGTCAACAAAATGTCCTTTTCAATTACAGCAAATAGATTTATCAGTTTCTATCTAGTTTGGGCGTCCGAGTTGAGTTCTCCCACAATCGCCCATAAAAGTTATTTTTAAATAAATAAGTTGATTATTTATTTAAAAAAACCAATATAAATTCAGGGATTCCATACCATTAAAACCAATGTTGATTTTATCATGCTACACAACTATTGTTATTGGACAATATCTGTAATTATATATATATTTTTTTTTACACATTCATCGAGTATGATTGGACCAGAAACTTTTGTAGAGTTAACCAAATAACTACTATTAAATATATTTACATCTTAACTTGGAAAAAACAGGTATAGGATATACACAAATGTTTTTCCTGGATGTAAGTCTCTTACCTAAAACCTGTAGCGTGGCAGACTGTAGGTACTTAAAGTGTATTTCTAGCGTATCCTTCAATAATAATTCCTTACTCCTTCAATTCCTTTAAATCTTGAATCCTTCTAGGCGTTGTGTGCTTATCACCTTTGGCCACATCATCATATGTTATGGTGAGATTATGGTTAAACACAAGCCTATACACAGTAAAAAAAACATCGGTTGAGTGTAAATATTTGCTATCCGCAACATCCGTATGTCCCAACAAAATCTAATTGGACTATAGAAAATTGATCAGCCCCTATCGAAATGCGGGCCGGCGTGGATTGCCGGTAGATATCAGCACATTTGTCTTTATTGAGATGTCGCGACGTTATGTGTTGGCTCTTTGATTAATGTGTCACTTTGTTTGTTTTAATTGTGACCTTTAAGAGACACTCTATAAGAAACATTTTCATTTATATGTTAACTGTCTCACAAAACATTGTTTTCGTTCATACCATTTAGCCCTTAGAGCTAATAGTGATGATAGCTCACATTTCGCGTCATTGGTCATGTCACCTATGAACTCGTTCAAGGCTCAAACTCATGAGTAATGTCATTATACTCAGCCCTAGGATCTCCTCTGCAACGTACTGTTTTGGCCCGCTTGCATCCAGCAACACTGACCAGGTCATCGGACCACCTGGTGGGAGATTGCTTGGCGCTTTTCCGTACGTAGTCGACACTCGAGTAACCTTTATTCCTCTTGGTTATTGGCTCTTTAAGCGATGTGGCCTGCTCATTGCCAATTCAATTTCAATGAGCCAATTCGTTTCGGACCCTATCGCGTAGAGAAATTCCTTCGGTGTGTATCATTGTTAGAGTTGAAAATCTATCGCAAAGCACCTATTGGCACTTAAAGACTTGTTCCCATCTAGCTGATAGTATTTTCAATTTGATTTAATACCGTTTTAAGAATTATATCACATTTAAGGCGACGCCTTGAAGATTTTGGTTGCAAGGATTCCGATTTTTCTCAACAATGACTGAAGCGAACGAACTGAAATTTATTGTAAGGATTCATCAGGTCTTTGACTTTATTTTGTACGTTGCATAACACGACTGGTTAACTTTTATAACACAAAATAATTAATCAAAAAGACCTCTTTAAAATAAGAGATTCCAATTTTACCGGCATTGAGGATCAATTTGAGGTTCCAAAATTTCTACATATATTAATTGAAACTGATACTATAAATTTTATTTAGGTTTTATGAAATATATTTGTAGTTTTTAAATTAAACAATAAAAACCATTTTGTCGCATACGCCCGTTCCGTTTACGCGGGTTTTCTATGAGCGGTCGCTATAGTAGGGAGCGGGACGCAGCACGTTGAATATCAGATTTTTAAGCTTAACGCGGCGTCACCTTAAGATAGAAATAAATTATCATCTAACCTCTACAACCCATGGGTCTTATCATCCCCACTTTTGGGGACCGTTTCCTGTATTAATTCAAGATTGCCGTGAACAACGTTAATTGTGGTATAGCGTGATAATAAAACACCCAATTTCAAAGCTGTTTATTTTTTTAAATAAACATTAGACGCCACTGAATGGCTTTGTTTAGTGTCATTTGCATAGTAGTTTGAGTTTAAATCAACCTTTTTAGAGCTCCTGTATTATGTCTATCTGTTTCTTTAGATGCTTAGGTACAAATGATTAGATCCTTTTGGATGACACTTGATTCAAATAATAATATTAAGTATATTTTCAATAATATGTAATACTAAATACAATATAAATAAAATTATCTCGAAGCTTCCGCCGCTGCCGATGGGAAAGGTGAAGAAACTTAGTAGGCTGGCAGCGTTTCCTCTTTGGCTTGCCATGCTAATGCGTATCCTTAAATTTTAAGTTGTGACAATACAAAATACGAATAATAATAAAGCAAGTAATATTACCTTACTTAACTTACCCACTTTCTCTCTTTAGCATTCAATTACCCTGTATACTTTTTGTCATTCATTCTAATGATCCTCTCTTTTCCCTTAAATCTTACAAGGAACTGAATTCTCCAACCAAAGTAATCATTTTCATTCTTTCCTCAGATGTTATAAACATTTTTAGTATAATAAAAATCATAAAACCACACCTCTTAATTTAAAAGTCGCTACCATCTTGCTAAGACACATTTTTATGAATCATAAATTTTACATCTGACATTTTGTGAGGTAGAGAGTAAATGTTTGCAGGCCTATTAACTTATTTATGAACGTTTAAAAACGTCTTTTGTGGTTTTAAGATGGTCTGATAAAGATATTAAAACTCCTGGTTATAACGTTGAGACTGTGTAAACATAAAAAAAAAATACATTGGATAATAGGTTAAAATATTTTATAACTTTGTTAATTGTATTCTTACTATGTCATCACAGTATGATAAATTAGTTTTCTAACAAAATGTATGGAAAAAGTTTTTTTCGATTTGTGACATTTCTAGTACCCTAACTGAGCCCCATTGAGCCTTTTGATCCTTGTCAAAGACAGAATCGGTTAAGCTAATAAAAAAAATAGTCGAAAATCAGTTTTCTCGCTGACTTTTTTTCAAAATCTGTAAATGCCGATAGTAATAACTCAAAAAGTAAGGGATAGTCTCCTAAGACCATATCCTCGTGGCATCAACCCTTAAGGTAGCTGCCCTCACTGACCCGTTTCAAATTTCCACCCTTCCTTGTATTATGTAAGTATCTATAAAATGTTAAGTTGTGATATCGTAAAAAAACAATTTTCCAAATCGGTTTAGGCGTCTTCGATTAATCGGAGAACATACATACAAAATAAAAAAAAAAACTGGGACATTATTCCTCACACACGGCCATCTGACCCCAAACTAAGCAGAGCTTGTACTATGGAAGCCAGATAACTGATATACTACATATACTACTTTTCTTTTGTAAATACATACATATATAGATAATTACACCCAGACACAGGACAAACAGACATGTTCATGCACACAAATGTTTGTCCTGAGTGGGATTCGAACCCACGACCTGCGGCGTGATAGATAGCGTATCTTACAAACCACGCCAACCGGCCCGTCAATTCTGATGAATTGAGAACCTCCTCTTTTTTGAAGTCGGTTAAAATTAAGATATTGAAGTACCATATCTTTTTAATTCAATAAACATTCCAGTGTAATAAACAACAGTATAATAAACAACAAAATATTTATCAAATCAAACAAAGTTGAGCACACAGCTGCATATGAGTAATAACAACTGGCATACTCATATATCTGTGAATATAAAAAGGGAAACGTAAGTGTAAAGTACTCGTAACTTTGTTTATAACGTAGCTACGCTCACTTTGAAAGATAAAAGCGTTTGTTTGTATGTTTGTTAGGAACTAAAGGCGGTAGCAGCTTTGAAGCGTGTGGTAGCTTTCTTATTTCAGATGTTATGATATTGTGTAATGGTTCCTTTGGCAATGGATATAATGTTAAAAACGTACCTACTTACAATGTGTAGACTCATTTTATAAACTTAATTAATTTCCCAAATTAATTTTATTGTCTAGTTTAATCTGTTTTAACAAAATAAGGCAGATTGTTAAATTCAGAAATAATTTAACAATATTTATTAAAAAGAATATAATTTCTCAAGCCATATTTGAAGTTGCTCGGACTTTGAACTAATACTAACGATTGTTCGGTGTCTGTCTGTAAAGTGTGAATCAACGCAGCTGTGTTTATAGTGTTTGTAGAAAAAATTGTTCGTGTTTTAGTATGTAACTAAGGTTTATTGTTGTTATAATATTTGTTTTCAGTTTTGTCAAATTTACATAATGTTAATATTTTAACTTAGATTTCATTAAATCTGTATGTATATATAAAAAGTCCTGACTGACGGACATATCAACACACAGCCTAAGCCGCTTGCCCTAGAGACATGAAATGTGAATGGTGTGTTCCTTGTGAAAGGATTTTTCAAAAAACCACCCCTAATAAGGTGAAATGGGGTGTTAAAGTTTGAAAATCTTTAATTATTGATGATTAAGCCATGAAAATTTTTAGTTAGCCATTTGGTTGAAAATTAAGAGTGATAGTTTTCGGAAATTCATCCCATAGGGGAGGAAAGTAAATATTTTTCTGGTCAAATAAACAAGAAACTTGGTATTAATGCTCTACGAGACTTTTGATGACACGTAGTATGTTGACGTTAATTAGGGGTTTTCAGGGGGTGAATAGGGGTGCAAAGGTTTTCATGGAAATACATATTTTTGCTATAGCATGAAGTAAGGAAATACACGTTTGTATGGATTGGGGATTCTTATAACATAAGGGTGTACAGTACACCCAGGATTTTTCAAAATGCTAATCACTGAAGCTATCAAACACTTGAGGTATTTTATTTTGAAAGTTGATAACAATTTTTCATGATTAAGCAACACGTTCAAGTGAGTCAACAACAGATGCAGTATTGCATATCAGCAACTAAATATGATCATAAAGTCATTTTCACGTCCTCAATTGCAATTTATTATTCGTCTCATTCCGTCTGACTGCAGACGTGCCGGGATACCAACTCTAATGACATTTCGCTGCTGTTTCCTTCGGAGTGTTGCGCTGAATGTCAACACTGGAATATAGCGTCGCTTTTATAGAAGGAACATTGTTGGATGTTCTAGAAATTATGGTAATTGGGAGACATAGGTATGATAACTTACTTTCATATTATAGGAACTAATCCATACTAATTCCATCCTAACCTTAATATTATAAATGGGAAAAATAGTATCTGTCTGTTACCTTTTCACGCCTAAACCGCTGAACCGATGGCGATTAAATTTGGTACGCAAATAGCCTATGGTATGGAGAAGGACATAGGCTACTTTTTTTTCTCGGGAAGTGGGTGACACGTGGGGACAGCTAGTAATATATAAATATTTGTAATTAATAAGACACATAGGATAGATCATACCATAGAATAAAACATAAACTACTAGGCTGTTTATACCTACAACACATTAGATTCTTCGTGAAAATGATAAAACTGTATAGTGTAACCCAGTTAATAATAAAAGTGAAAATAATAAAATAACATCTTTTTCACCAACTGTAACTCAAATTGGACAGAAATTGCAATAGATATTAATATTTAGCCTTTCTACAAATATTCCTGTGATATTTAAAAAAAAAAACTCACACACACTCCATTTTTGGTTAAAAAAAATGTACCTACAGACACGCCAGCTCCACACAGGTTTATTATATGTATAGATGTTCCAAACGTAACTCAATAAAACTACTATCTTCTTTAAAAGGTAACTCCCTTTGTAATGACAATGTAACTATAAGACTACAGTTAAAGTTCACGTATAACGTTAAGTCGAGGGGCGTCGGCGTCGGCGCAGCGAGCGGAACCGTCACGCATGTGTTCCAGCGAACATGACGAATTCTGGAAAAGTTTATTGTTATTTTCGTTGAATGTTGTAAGAAAGTCAAGAATTAGGACAAAAAATACTTAAGGAAAAATATGTTCATTAGCGTTTATCCAATCTTCTGAAATATCTCAGCCATTGCTGATGTCCACTGGAATTTTTGTTACATGTATGGAATGCCACCCAAATTTTATTTTCGTAATTTATCTACACGATCTGTATAAACCTTTTCAAACTTCATTGTGTATAATGCTAATACTCTCCGGCTATGTTACATACGGACAGACGGAGATAGGACGAAATTATAAGGGTTATGTTTTCAACAAAAAGAAACTTAATAGAAGAATCCACGCCCTTCTTATTTATTCATCAAACATTTTCTAGCTTTAAAATTGACTGCTATTTTACTTTGATCTTTATTGAACTAGCATTAAGACTTAATTTACTATCAAAAGTAAAAGTAATTGATGGACAATAATGTGATTAAGCTGTTTAATCACCTGTAAAAAGTTTATTGTTTTAATGTGAATGGAGACGCCAGCACTTCCGTTGGACATTAGCATTTAATTTTTTAATTGCCTTTGTATGTCACTTCATTTGAGTCATAAGAGATAAATTAAAAAGCTCGAGCATTTTCGCCCGTTTAAGTAATAATCGTCGTTATCCTATTGAAATAGAGTCGACGCAAAGTAAACGCTGCTCTTTTATTAGGGTTCCGTACCCAAAGGGTAAAAACGGGACCCTATTACTAAGACTTCGCTGTCTGTCCGTCCGTCTGTCTGTCCGTCTGTCCGTCCGCCCGTCCGTCCTTCCGTCTGTCTGTCTACAGGCTGTATCTCAAGAACCGCTATAGCTAGAGAGTTGAAATTTTCACAAATTATGTATATCTGTTGCCCCTATAACAACAAATACTACATACCCATACAACAAACGCGATTTTTTTGCCCTTTTATTTGTTTTGTGGTAGTTCCCGTTGACCTAGAATCACGGAATTTGGCAAAAAGCAAGGTCTTATAAAGGTAAAATTCCAAAATATAAAAAAGTTGAAAATTTAAGGGTGTCCCTATACATACATAGATACGCCAATTAATACAGACGTCTGAGTTGTATGGGCGCTGATACAATTTAGAGGTCTAGCTTAATTGGCACCAACCTCAAATAAGATAAATAAATAAAATTGTGCATTTCCCGTAATGGACGAACGATGGACGAAGTTTGTACGGAGCTCTCGGTGCGCCAGTCCGACTCGCACTTGGCCGGTTTTTTCTTACCTTTTGTTTATTATTTGAAAATGTACTAATTAGAATTTAATAAGATGTTGCTTATTTAAATGTGGAAAGTGCTCGAAAGTTTGCCTACAAAAAATATATAATTATATTGAAATACGATATCAAAGAGTTTTGAGTACCTACATTTTTTACCCCTTATTCTCTAAACAAAGCACAAATTATGAGTTCATAAAGCGGTGTTGCTAGCATTTATACTGCATTTCTGAGACATAATAATAACGCTATTCGAACAAATCAAAATATTTGAAAAATAATATCAAATAATCTATTATTTTCTAGCTTCTCATAAAACTTAACTTAAATATCCATACTGCCAAACTGTCTCCAGTTTAATATAAGCTAAATTTGCAGTATTTTCAGAACACATCTAATTTAGATAAAGTGTTTTAGATATACAGTACAAATCACTGAATACAAAAACTACTTTGCATAGCTCCTTTCAGATGCAAATAGCTGTATTAAATTTGCAATTTAGACCTCGATAACGCAGCACCTTATGGTCTAAGTTATAAGAAACTGGAAAGATAGTATAGCTATTTTCATGAAAAGGTGAACGATTTTTTTTTATACCACATTGTCTGCAAAGAAGCGTACGGCCCGAATGATGTTAAGCGGTTACCGTAGCCTATGAACGCTTGCAACACCAGGGGTATTACTAGCTCTGGCGACCTTACTCACGCGCAGGAACACAACTATAAGTTATTTGACTGCGGTATTCTGTAGAAGGTACATCCCCAGTCAAGCTGCTCTTTGAGCGACGCGACATATCGCTATGCTCTATCTATCTTAAAACTAACTTTTGATAACTATGAAATCTAACGACCATTATTCAAGTATAAACTGATAAACGTATTATAGAAGGTTCAACAATATTAAAGGATACATGTACGTGTATATCAACTAGATAATCACCTGTAAAAATATTGAATAAAAAAGTAGAACCTTTTTGGGGATATTATCAAATTAATGTTTGAATTTTTGACAGCCCTATTGATTCTATGGGACTGATCACTAAGGAATAGGACCAACCAAGCTATTGAGGTTATCTACGTTATTTGAGATAGAAGACAAACAAAAGACGGACATGAAACTTTTTGACCAAAATTTTGATGTTGTTATTCTCCAAAAATATACCAGTCCATCTCATTATCCGGCGAAGAATACAAAGACTACCTCCTCCAAAACCTCTGCCAGTAACTCCCTTGGGCCACCGTTAACTGTTGGCGACGCGTCGAGATCCGAGAACCTTCAGACAATGAAGACATCCCTATTGTAATGTTCGAATAGGTTTTATGTCCTGAAATATGCACGGTACCTATCAGTTTGGACGGCCCTGTCCATGAAATTGATTGCTGATGCCGTGCAGGCTTGTATGCTGCCAACTAACGTAATGGCTTTAGTAATAAAAGCTGTAGTATACTATGAAGATGTGCATTCTAAACAGTTTGGCGAATAATAAAGGAGTAGTGTTAGGTACTTTTGATTTTAAACATTCTTTTATTATCAGTTCATATGTTGCATTGTGAAGAAACTTGCATTGCAAATAGGTAATCATAGTAAATTGCTCCTCAATAGTACGTCACCTGTTAGTTTGTACATTTTTTTACCACAATCATGAAATAAAAGTCAACAAAAATGTTGGTGATGTATTTATATGTGTTTGTGTAAGTTTCTCTGATAAATCGTATAGTCATTAGCCGGAGGATTTGGCGCAAATATTATGGAAACATATCTTTTTCCACCTACCCAATTAATTTCTCTTGGGACTAATAAAATAAGCTCCAACTAAAGCAATGGAAAGTTGGCAATTTATAACGCACAAAACTTACTCATCGGAAATGGAAGAAAAACGTGGCCATAAGGATAATCTTGGTAAGATAATTTCCACTCAAGTGGTTCGATGTCTTCGCTTAAAGGTTGGTGAGTAACGCCGCGGGGCGCGCAAACTGATGGGGACTTAGCAGGAATCTCTTAATTTATAGCCTCGTACTGGATTGTGGGATAAAATTAAAGCGGCAGCGGGATGGGTCCGACTCAGTCTATAAAAGTAAAAGTACTAAACTTACATCATAAACAACAAAACGCTGGCTTTTTGTAATCAAGATTGCAATGTATATGTCACCGGAGAATAACAAAAACCGCAAATTTATAAATTTTCTAGGAAATTTATAAACCTTCGTAGGATTGTAAACGAGAGATAAATTGTATTATTTTACGCCCACATTTGCGCAAATTTATCTATTTGCGACGTGTCGTGGTAAATTTATAAACTAACGGATAAAGGTTAGGTTAAGTTAGGAATGTTTATAAATTTCCTAGAAAATTCTTAAACTCGCGGAGGAACACGTGACTCAAATACGTGACGTATTCAACCAATCAGGGCGCACATGGCGTTTGGTTATTGCTTACTTCTTATTTACGCGTGAGTTCGGTAAGTTTATCAATTTGCGAAAATGTGGGCGTATATAATAATACAATTTATCTCTCGTTTACAATCCTACGAAGGTTTATAAATTTCCAAGAAAATTTATAAATTTGCGGTTCTTGTTATTTTCCGGTAACATATATAAAAGGGACTTCGTTAATACGTGAGGACACCATAGATACATTTAGTCTTCAGAGTTTTAATAGATTATTCTATCAATAATTTCAAAATAACCTCAACCATAAATGATAAAATATTCTTACACAACATTAGAAGAGAAGAAACAATTTACTCATAGAATTTCCAAACGCAACCTCTCTTACTTTGACACCAAATGCAATGTTATCTACCGACTCATAGTGGGTGAAATAATCTGATTTGTCCATTTGCCGGTCGTACGACGGTAACAAACGTTCCCGGCCCCGATTAACAGGACTGCTCTTTGTATTATTGTGATTTTTACTTACGTTTATTGATGAAAAAAATGTCCACTACATTTCTTGCAGAGGGTCTTTTTTTATTAAGATTTAAGTACAATTTCAGGAGGATTTACTAATGGAAGCATGAAACCTTGATTGATCATACTTCATTTTGTATGTTTTGCAGAATTATTTTGTGATCTTGATTAATAATGGCGAATACAAAACAAGATAATTTAAAGTATCATTGCATGTTAATAGAAATAGGATCACATTTTTGCTGATCATCAAAATCCTCTACTCTTGTCTATCTTGTAGGTAATCTGCAGACCCCAAAAAAATAATGAGCACCAACAGTTACATGTAAAATCTATGGCACTTTATCGCATCATCCCCTGGTGTGTCGCAAATCCCGACGCATTTGTAACAAACCCGGATTATCGGGCTGCCCCCGGGCAAAAACAAGGACCAGGACCCGCCAAAGCAACATTCGTTGGCGGAACATAAATTTTCGACAATGATTCATGATCGCGAGTTTGGCGAAAGTTTTTGCCCACTCAATTAATCGCCGAGACTTTAAGGGAAATCGTTGCAACAGCCTCCATGTTACTGTAATGGTAGAGTACTGCCTGAGGCATTCTATACGGTGTGAATTAAAACGCGCTTATCGATTAACTACTTAAGCATATTCGGAATGAGATGCGTTCAGATATAATCTCGCAATGGTAATGCCATTAAGACATTTACCGTATAAGTTCAAGAGTAATATGCCCAGAGATAATTGCTTTCAAGGAAAATTATAAAAGGCTCCGATTTCTGTGTGTTTGTAGTCAAAATCATGAAGAGAAAGACTTTCTTGAATTTACGCAAAGCTAGATATTGCCTACGTTACGTCATTTTGACGGTACATTTTGCATTACTTGAACCTCTTTTCGCCGACGCCATCATTGCAATAAATTACATATTATTGCCTGATTGGCGAAGGCCTGACATTTTTGGCAATGATCAGATAATTTGACGGGTTGGTGGTTTAGTTTGTAAGATACCTACCCTTCCTATCGCGCCACAGGTTGGGGGTTTAATTCCCACCCAGGATAGACATTTGTGTATATGAGCATGTCTGTTTATCTCAGGTGCAATTATATACTTATACAAATATGTATATATAGAATTTGCATGAGTTGCACTATAAATCATAATATATATTTTAGGTCCTACAGGGTTACATGAGTAAAAAAATCTTATCCATTATCAGTAACTATTATCACCACTCCTATAAATATTCTTATTATTTTAATCCTTCAGTTTATTTCCCTCACAATAAATGCCCAAATATAATAGTAACTTTTTCCTATTCCCATTCATTTTATTGTCGCCTTCTCTCGTCACTATAAAAGCATAAGGAATCGCAATACATTCGCCATCCATTTCCAGCGACAAATCAATCACGCCGCTACATAAAGCTCAGAATAATGAGCCCGTCAACGCTCTATGTTTATTAACACCATCAGGATTGTCCTTACTGCCATGGAATAAGGTTGGTAATCGAATGGCGTGGTTTGATTTAGTAGAGGAGTAATGCACGTTGCTCCTTTGAGCTATTTAAGATCACAACGCTAAGTGATTGACGCGTCATGTCGAATGTTGAGTGAGATGCAGTATAAATATAGTACGAAAACTTTGTATACGACACTTGGTATCCATGAGTCAAGCTTGCTTAGTTTGGGGCCACAAGAATCTTTAACGTTTTAGATATTTATTCAATGCAACCTCTTTTGTGTAATCATTGTACCTATTAAAATAACCTAGGAATGAGGTCATCAGTTGATAATAAAAAAAAAACAATTAAATTGCTTAATTCAGACACACAGGCAAAAGGTTGATAACTTTGTAAAAGGTTCAACTAATGGTAAGTGATCACTGTCGCCTATGGACATAGCAATACCAGAGAAATTGACAATAACTTTGAAGAGGTTAGCAAAACTCTACGATAGTCTCTCTGAAGACTGAGATTGATTTTTTAAACCGTTAGTAACTTTGATCGTCTACGATACGAGTGGCCTATGCTCAGTGACAAAAAACAAAGAATCCTAATCCTCTTTTTTTAAGAAAACAACCTTAAAATGTATTTAATTTCGTGTTCTTCAAAACTGAAGTAAATAAAATAGATTGTTTTCAATGAAACAACATTTATAATAAACCACTTACCACTAAAAATAATAATTTCCGCTGAAACTGCCAAGAAAAATAAAATATTATTTCAGTCAATAAGAATTTTCAAACATAATAATGCAACGTTGCCAATATAAAAACGAGGAACTAAAAATGTTTGGAATACCTGGCTCGTTTCGTATTTATCCGTCAGTTTACGTATCATTTATCCTCGCAAACGCTGAATGGTGGCCTGAGGCGTGAGACCCGAGGCGTGCCTCAATAAGGCACGCACGAACCTCCGAGGCTGCCTTTTGTCCAGCCCTCAAGTGCAAATAGCCTAGCGTTCTAATTTCAAAATGCCCGCCCTTGAATAGAGTGAGCTTATTTCATATTTTCAGTGAGATTGTTGGTGTTTTGTTTGGTGAAACTTTTTTATAAATTGTTTTGGAAAATATTTTATAATAATAATATATAAATCGTATTTTGCTCTACTATTATAGGTACTAGGTATATTAAAAAATGCGTAAAATTAGGGCTTGAAAGTAGTAAAAGAATAAAAATAGCTTGTAACAGTAATGTATTGATTAAATCAGTTTGATCATTAATTTCCTTCATTCATCCTTCAAGGATTATTTCTACCATCTAAAGATATCAGAACTATGGTTGCGTAGTTAGAAAAATACTTAATTCATTCGAGAGCTGCTCGTGGCATAAAAATGCATTCTGTTATTGACAAGTGTCAAGTCAATTCAGTAATAGCCCACAATTTCATTCCCCATTTTGTCTATTACAGCAATTTCACATTAAAGCGAGTGCCAAAAACGTTGCGAACATAGTACGTAATACAAGGAGGTAATTTCGAATTACCTCCGCTCCGGTTACCTCTACCCTCCGTCCTCGGCCTCGGCGCGGTGCCTTGCGAGTCGTGACACGAGGCATTTACTCGCCATTGTGCGACTCGTCTCCGACAGCTTTTATTATTGTTTGTGAGATAGAAGCTAGGTATGTTTTTGTTTATGGATTTGACTGGAGACATCATTATAGAATTGATGAGAAGAAAAAGCGGACTGTTCTTTTAAAATCAATAGTCCATGCAAGATCTGCTGTAGGTATATGTATATACTTTATTATATAGATCAGTAGATATGTATTTTAAAAAATATAGTATAAGTTATCTGGTTTGCATAGTACAAGTTCTGCTTAGTTTGGGATCAAAGGGCCATATGTGAAAAAAAAAACAATATTATTATTATTACTAAGACGTGATAAAGTAAAATAATTACATTAATTACTTAACCCAACTCTTATAGTTGGGCTCAGGAATTCAATTTGCACAATAGATTACATTTTGAGACACCTTTTACTTAATAGTTTTTCCTTGTTTCAGGTACGCCTTCAAGATCTTTTCATAACCCTGAACTAACTAAGCAAAATCTTCTACAAAAACAGTAAGTAAAAGTAAGTAAGACAAGTCGACAAAGACATCCACAATCTACTTTAACCTTCATCTTACTTTACTGGTCTCTTTTTTTTTGGCATAGCTTCCTGATATTCTACCCCATAATTTGATACCAATGAAACTCATAAAAGAAAGACATATAATCTCGCACGTAGGAGTCAATTAACATGACCCAAGTGACAAGGGACCAAACATGATGTGATCAACCCCGACACCATCATGCTCGTATACTCCTTTAGGTGCTATAGGATATTGAACTTTAACACTTTGAAGTAATTGTCAATTTGGACCGTGAACACAGTCTGTGTGTAGTGATCAAATTTGGAATAGCAGTATAGTTGTTACTTAAGAGTATTTAAAATTTATTATGTAGCTATTAAATAGCTTTTACTCCATTATTTTACATAATACCAAAATAAAATTCTCAAAATTCTAGTCTAGGTTTGTGTGATTGATTATGTAGTAAAAAGGTTCATAAATTACGAGTTGAAACCAGACTGTAGTAGACATGATACAATAAAAGTGAAGGAAAGAAAAGAAGACCTTTGTTCAACTGTAAGATAATTTCGTCCTTAGTTCTTATTATTATTTTGCATCATCTAGTGACAATGGCGTGACCAGATCTTATACAATCGGACATTGGTAATATCATATTTATATATTTGTAATAACAACATTACTTAGATTATGAATGTACAGACACTTCATAAAAACTTTGTGCTTTGTGTGATCTAATCTCGTCTTTGATCTAATGTATATAGGATATTAAGCCGACTATAAATCTCAGTTTCCCATGAGTTAAACAGTATCATATTACTGGGGACGCATCAAAAGTGGCTGCACCCCTCATATTATCTGTAAACTTTGCGTTTACTATGGTCTTCATTGAATCATTCGAATTTGATCCTTATTTTAATTGAGTTAAGGTTTACGGGTGGTCCATAAGAGGTGTAATGTAGTAAACATAAAAATCAGTTTCAATACTGTTTGAAACGACGTGTTGTTGCATGGGGTGGTCACGTTCTCCCTCAGCCCTTAGGGTTAGAATTAAACGGGTCACTGGTCAGGTAAATATAATAAAGTAAACAAATTCAACTCACTTTAATGCACCGTTGATATTTATATTTTAGAGGGGAATTTAGGGTAGTGCGTTGAATTTGAATAGAAAGGACTTTCTGTTTTTTTTTTCTGTAATCCCTCTTTATTTTTTTTCTATAGAAGTAAGTGGAGTTATAATTAATTCATGTGAGTAATATTTCCTTCTACATATTACTTTAAAAAGCATAAATATATAGGTTAAAAAAACTTAAGAACAGAGAAACAAGTATCTAACAGCAACTTAAAAAAATAGAACCGCGCGCAATCTAAGGCGTCGTTCACACATTAAAAGTACCTCAGCTAATAATGTTAGACCTTACATGAGCAAAATTATTTAGTATCAAATCCAAGATCAATTTAATGTTTCGTGAGTTTCATCAGTTGGATTAACTTGGTCAGTGTTGCTGGGAGCCACTGGATGGTTCGCCAAGATCGATGGTTATGGAAATCTATGATAGAAACCAATGTTCAGCTCCTGACATACGTAGGCCCAAAGTGTCGGTAAGGAATATTATAAAAATTCAATTCCAAATCCTAAACCTAATCCTATAACTATTCTAATCCTAACTATTTTAATCCTAACTTCCTAATCCTAACTAATATTATAAATGCGAAAGTGAGTTTGTTTGTTTATTGGTTACCTTTTCACGCTTATACCGCTGAACCGATCGCGACGAAATTTGGTATGCAGATAGTCTATGGTAAGGAGAAGGATATAGGCTACTTTTTATTCCGGGAAAACATAAGATCCCTGGGGAACGCGGGTCGAAAGCTAGTAGGAAATAATATTTAAATAGATACATACAAAATACACATTCATAATATTAACAGGGAGTAATTGCTCACAGAACTTGTCCGTATATATTATAAGAGTGTCAAATCCAAAAAAGGCTAACAACTAAGTAGTCCAATAAAACAGAAAAGGGAATATTTTTTGTTGTTTTTGTTCACCGTCTCGTTGATACACGGACTTTACACAGGTTTTTGTGTAAATATTATTCTGATACACATTATGCCAATATGACAGGCAAGTGACGTAACAAAGGCAACAAAAGCTTATTGGCATCTAATTGGCCTAACAATTTACTATTGTGTGTGCTCAAAGGTTGGCTCAAAGTATCGAATAAAGCCTGGTTTACATCGGTAAAGTAAAATGTCTAGTCCGTAGGTAGAGTGCTTACTATTTTTCACTCCAATATCAGCCATTTAGCACCTAGATTTTTACCATGGTATTATGCTTGTGTTTGACCAACAAGGTTAGACTGAAACCAACTAATTTCATTACATGACGTTTGTAAAAGGTAAGTTAGTAAATACACAGATATCAAAGTCAAAGTTAAAGGAGTTTATTCAGTTTAGGTCCATGAAGAGCACTAACAAACGCCAAAACTACTGAAGTATTAGAAGATAGAATAGAAGATAGATAAGAAGATATTAGACTTATACATAATTTAAATATTAAACTAAGTACAAACATTTGTGTGCATGAACATGTCTGTTTGTCCTGAGTCTGAGTGTAATTATCTATATATGTATGTATTTACAAAAGAATAAGTAGTATATGTAGTATATCAGTTATCTGGCTTCCATAGTACAAGCTCTGCTTAGTTTGGGGTCAGATAGCCGTGTGTGAGGAATAATGTCCCAGAATATTTATTATTTTATTATTATTTATTAAGATGATAAAACAGCCAGTTCTCTTCTAGGCCTACATATAATCTTTGGCCTCACCATCACTTATCATAATGAAAAATCATCGTGAAACAAAACCTATCTATAGTAAAAATAAAACTATTTAAACCTATTACTTTGCTCCTGAATCCATAATAAAGACATAATTGTGAAGACAGTTTAATCCAAATTGGCATTGACATAAAAAATATAATAAGTGTACCTACATACTTTACTGATGTAAACTAACCTTTACTGCTTCCTTGTTAATTACTCTGTCAGATATTTTATGATATAACGCCAGTTGAGGCAAGTGTATTTGGTTAAAGGTTGTTAACAAGCGGTATAGAGACTGGGCACTTGTATAGTGGCTGTATAACTGCGATTTGTCGGTGCTTTTGTCTATGAGAGACACAATCTTGCTGCATTGAATTCACTTGAATAATTTAACGTTTGTTGGATATGAAAACTGCGAGATTTCAAATGGAAATTTACGAAAATAATTTGGATTTTGGAAATGGTTCATGAACAAGATTAATCGTAGATATGCAAATAATTAATTCCGACTATTTACACATTTTTTAAAAAATATTTGATGACAATTGTTTCAGTTAAATCAAATTTAGTAAATTTTCCAATGTTTTTTTTTGACATTTTCTGATTGTCACCAATTAACGTGCGGCAATTCAAGTAATACCTAATGTATGCAAGGAATTTATGTATAAGTTTTTTTTAAATTTATGAATAATGATTTTTTCCAATATCTTCAACAATCATCGTCATATATTAGGTATTTCAGCCAATTGATACAAAATGTTTATATACCTTTCCTCATGAATCACTCAGTCTTTTGGTGAAAACCATATGAATATCCGTTCAGTAGTTTTTGAGTTTATCACGTACAGACAGACAAACAGACGCAACGGGGGACTTTGTTTTATAATAATTATTATATATACGTTATAACGATTTCTTATAAAATAAAATAACCGGTAAATTCTCTCGATCTGATTAAATATTGGACAAACTAACACTTGTTTCGGATCTAATATACCGATTATTTAAAATTTTCATTAACTAAAGCGCATTCTACATCTTTATTCCATTCAAAGAACGATTTTAACATCGAAAAGGAGTTTTAAAAGGAGTTTGATAAAGGATTGCAAATGAGCCAGCCCCTTCAGGACTCTTCCCTTTTAATTATAAGGGAAATTGTTTGTCCGAATTCCGGGAGGCTCTCACGACTATAATTACTCCTCCCTAAAATCTCAGGACTAAGTAATTGTGCTGTTTTTTGGGTTTAAGGTTACGGAACGTTGTTGACTCTGATTTCTTTTTTGTTGATGGTTGTGTTACTAAATGGTGATAAGGATAATTTTTGTATGTAACGAGGCTTACGTTAATTTTGGTGAGATGAACATAGGAAATTCAGTGTTATTTTAGAATTCATGAATTCATTTTCACGGATCAGAAGTTAGAGAACTTAATATTACCACTATTTGCCACATCTTTAAATAAAACCTATTTGTATAATGGTAGCTTTTACGAATCCTCTTCAAACTTAATAGACACTACAAACTTTGGCAGTAAAAACTCTCGATTGCCAGGAGAGTCCCGGGGATCAATAAAAGAGACATTATATAGCATATTAAAACTTTCTTAAGTATATCCGATATCTAAGTTAGTTTATATCGATATAATGATAATGACCCACTGATTCGATTGTGTAGGAATTAAATATTTTTTTCTCATCTGTTTTTTTTTTTTTTTTACACTGCAAGGCAAGAAAGAGGTTACTTTTTCTCCTTACAGTGACTGAAGTGATCTTTTTACCAAATCTCCTCGAAACGGTACCAAAACTAATCGTGGAAAGTAATAGAGGTTTTAAAAATTCAAAATTCCTGCCAAATTCTAAAATATAATACCAAATATGGAAAACGAACGATGGAATAATACACCAAAATTTCCAATACCTTTCCAGGATTTCCAATATTTTTTCACCAAACCGCCCGACAGATACCAGGCAAACAGCGCAGCGGAGTATCGTAGGGAGCTACGAGATGCAGAATACAGTACAGAATGAAACTGTGCTGGCCTGAAGTTCAGTCAGTAGCGCGTCGACCGCGTTGGGCGGCGCACGTACCGTGCGTATGTACACAGCCTTACCCGTCACGTGATATAATATTTCGTGTGTTGTGTTGTGTAGAAGATTTGGAACTAATTATTTTTTGTTGTTATTTACTGGTTTGTTTAATGTTTTCTAAAAGGTTGGTGGGTTTTTTGGTAGTTTAATGATATAAACAAAATATTTCACTAGCATATGCATAAATAAATCATAATATTTTTTGTATATGCTTAGAGCTTGAGAAATATATTCAAAGATTTTATAATTTTAAACATTTATATTTATTAAAAAACATATTATGTAGAATATTAAACTAAACAATCGATGTTCAATTTATTAAATTACGTATACAAAAAAAAAGATAATTTTGAAACTTATTTAACAACTATTCAAGGATTTCTAGATTCAATTGACGATAACCTTGACCGTTTCACTTCATCGCATTTAAATTACACTTCAATTCGATTCGATTAAAAACTCTGATGTAATTTTGTAACACAATTCTACATAGGTACTAATCAATTAGTTTTTTTTTTTTACAATTATCACTGTATGATTAATGAACTAGCTATGTTTAAATTTCCAAATCACATGAACTAGATTCACTTCGTTAGACAAATTGTTGTTAGGTAAAATCTGACAGTCAAGTTACCAAGACTTAGGTAGACTTGGGTAGCTGTAATCACTTCCTAACCTTGCTACATTCCTGGTACTTGTGATTCACAGGTATGCAAAGTCCACTAATGTGTATAGTCGATAATAATTCTAATCTTCTTCGTTTAGGGATGCTTTTGCCTTAGCCTCTACTTGAATTCTAAAACCAAATTGCCTTAGTCACTTAATTCTGATTACTCCCTAAATTCTCTAAGAAAATCAACATTACACAAGCAAGTAGGCAGTACACAACCTATACGCACGTATAGTATTTTATACAGAGTGTAATAAACCTCTCATGCATCCGAACAAAAAGTAAGCAGGTTTTAATCAGACTAAAACCCATGTGTACATGAGATCAATCATTCGCGAGGGATCCCTCATAACATTGTTTTACGAGCTATTGCAGCCTAAACACCTTTTATTCAAGTACTAAACAACAATTATAGTAAGTGCTGAATTACTTTGTACAGACAAGGTGAAACGCCGCATGAATAATGTCTCATGAAACGAGCGAAAGAAAGAAGGTTTTTTGTTGTATTCAGTTGGGAAAAATAAGATGGATGACATTATTTGGTAAGGAATATTCTTATTTGGATTATGCGCAAAATAATATTTGAGTTTTTCTTTTGATACAATGTGACTTAAAGGTACCTAATAATCACCAGCCTGTATTTTAGTATAGTTGATGTTACAAGATATAACTATAGGGTAGAAATTATAAAACATCATCTCGGATCATGTAGACACTAACTCAAATGGTAGGAACTGACGAAACTTCAGTCACAGAATATTCAGCTTTAATCTCAACAGCTATGGTAATAAAATCCCATATCTATAATGTAGCTAGGTGTTCACTAGCATAATAATTATCGTCTGATCCATACATAATCCGGTAGATTATCGCAGATCCGACCTACCGCTTCATCTATATTGGAAATCTCTTACCCCGTTGCTCTTTAGAAAGATAATTAATTTATACTATACTTTTCAATTTATCTTTTTATAAAATTTAAAATGGGTATAAGATTGGATTCAAAGGTTATTCGTATATTACTTTTTGTATAGATATTATATATACCTATTTTCTTAAAGTGAATTTTTTTATATTGTTTGTATGTTTATGAAAATAAAAAGGCACTCTAAGAGAAGTAGGATCATACTTAATTTATTTGTTTGTGTGCATTTACAGTAAAAACATGTTTTTAGTTATTTATTTGATTTTAATTTGTTTCTTAAGCACTTATTCTCCCCTACTGAAGATTTTGTTAGAAAAGCAGCTTTATAAATCCAGTAACATATTAAAATATCCTTCCCAAAGTTGTAAATTTTCATCTAACAATAATTTACAACATTTTTCTTTTGTATCTTACTTGGAAACCATTGGTTCAGGAGTCCAAACTCCCCATTCAGCACTAATAGCACCACATAAAAAAAGAAGACACGCCAAAAAAAATGCACAAGTACGGGTTGGTGTAAAGATTAGGTCGTTTTTTTGCTACGCACTTTCTTACCTATAAATTTACTACTTGTATTGTTTAGACATTGCATCCAGAAGGTAATCAAAATTCCGACGGTTAGCGTCTGTAAAAAGCTTTTTAATGCTCATTTCAGCATCATAATGGAAACAAAACACAGAACAACTAATTAATTATTGTACACAGTAACTATGTAAATGTTGTAATAAACCACCCAGACTGTATTAGAAGTTACGTCATGATACACACCGTCGTGTAGTTCAGTCAACAGATTTCGAGATTATACTTTGAGAGAAGAACGCTTAGTGTTATCAAATGATAGTGAAAATATATTTTGAATAATGTTAAATTAATGGACACTTATAGTTTATTTAGCTATTTACATATTTATTAATCTTTAGTGTTCTCTGTTTTACGCTCTGTAACTCAACTCACTAAAGGGCTTGCGTGAGTAGGTAATTACTTATGATTCTACAATTATTGCAAATGGTTGCTCCAATATAAATTGACTATAGAATTAATTATTATATAGTTAATTAAGCAAGTTGTGTGCCAAAATGCAATACCAAGAATAGTGTATTCTTGTAACAGAATTATTGATTTTGGTCTCGTACTCTTAGCTTCTACGTATCCTTCTTGCTGCAAGAGTCTCGCTATTATTGGGTATTGCCTTTTTAAATTGGACTAACATTTTTACCTATAAAATGAATATCGTTTCCATTATTTATTCTGCATTCAATTAAAATAATTATAATAATATTTTACAAACTCAACATACCTAGTTCAATTATTTTAGACCAACAAACAAAATTGTTCACCGACCGACACGCACGTATATCCGTAAGCAATAAACGCGATCGTCGGACAACATACGCTAATGAAATTTATAATCCATAAAGCCCGGAGCGTGACCGTTGTTTTATAAAGTGCAATAATCGTAAAACCGCACGGGGCGCGCGGTTCTACCGTAACGCGATGTGCAGGGCCCTTTAGCGCCATACGATAGGTTTTAATTACTAATATCTAGATGGATGTTTTCTGAAATGGTATGGAGATTATAATAGTTTAATAGTAGTTACGCTTAATTATCTGATATGCATCAGTCCGTAATTTTGATTTGAATTGAACTCGCAGTAAAAAATAATATGACATATTAACCCAGAAAAAAATCGCAGGCAAGTTTACCATGTACACTATTGGAATTCCAAATAATTTTACTTTTTTTGATGAAATTTTACTGCAACGTTACTGCTGCGGCTACATTTGAATATTTTCCGAACACTTAGGGAGGAGAGCGCAGTTTGTAGACGACAAAATATTTGACGATTTAATATACCTATTAAACTTTAAAATGGCTGTGACACACAAACTAACGGACGGCACTCTGCGATAAAAAAGAATTACACTCTTGTTTGTATTGTACTTAGTAAAATATGTAGAAAAAAGAATATTATGTAACAAATTGAAGTATAATTGACAAGTAGGAGAAATGAATTTCTTTCACCTTTCAAAAATGTAGACTGCTGCCGACAACGTTAGTGGTTACAAACCTAAAGTATAACAATTGAATTTGACATCTCAAAAAAAGATGAAAGAAAATATTCTCCTTGAAATGTTAAGTACATTTTATTTTAGCATTTTTGTTATATAAACTCTGGTTGCAAATATATAGTTATGTTTTAAAATTTGGGATTCAAACTTTCATCGAAAGGACGTACAGATACCGTGTGTGATGAATGTCCTAGGATATTTTTTTATAGATCTCTAAAACGTAAATATTTCTTCATCTATAGTTTTTAATAAAAATGATAAAATCTCTTAAAAATAAATTATTACCAAATAAGAAGGGAATAAAATAGAGTAAGTAATATTTTGTAAATTAATACTAGCTAAATCAAACTCTACGGTGGGAGTCTAAAATTTGGATAGGGCGAGAGCGGCATCCTTTAATTCATAAATTAATTAAACTTGGACCGGACTCGGGACGAACTTAGCTGTCATTTGGAATGATAAGCAGGCTTCGTTAGGATTCACCGGGCTTCCTTCACCCGGGTTGGGGTCACTACAGATTTGTCTTGTTAATACCCATTTAGATCATGACGTATAAGTATAGGTAGCTATGTTTAGGTGGATGATAAGAAATTTTGTGTAATGAAATGGAAAATTTGGATGCGTTTTGTTTTTGTTGTGGGATAAAATTGAAAATACGTAAATTTTCTTACAAACACATAGGCTACTTTTTCTCCCGGGAAAACATAAGATCCCTCGGGAAGGGCGGGTGAAACCGCGGGACAGAAGCTAGTTCATCATAATTTTAATAAACAAGTTTTCACTACAACTTCTACACGGTTCAAGCACCTGTAAGTACGAAAATATCATTAAATCCCATACTATCGTCTTCAAAGTCGCATCAAACTCATTCTTAATCCAATTCGACATCGCAAGACGTACTATAATTATGAAGTTGAGCAACGGTATGAGTCTGCCTACAATAAAAGCACAAAGCGAGGCGAGGCTATAAATTTTTAATGCTCGCAAAAAGTGTTCGTTTAGTCCCTTTGAGACTTCGTTATGAGTTTGTTGCAAGTGTTGCCAGGAGAGCGGAGATACATCTTGGATTTCTATCGTGATAATTTAATTATTTATCGTTGAATATTTTAGAACGATGAAGGCAAAGTGATAAACTATTTTGTGAAGCTAGTTTACATGACCAATAGTTTTTTGTCTTTTATACATAACTAGCTGTTCCCCACGGTTTCACCCGCATTCTCGGGATAAAAAGTACGCTATAACCTTCCTCAAGAATTGGGCTATCAAATAATTTTTCAAATTCGGCTGGTAGTTCCAGAGAGCGCCTTCAAACAAACAAAGAAACAAAAAAATCTACTCCGTTATTATATTAGTATAGATTAAGAAATAATGATAAATTTAATAATCCCCTTAATGTATTTGAGCCATAAAAGGACTTAACTTTAATTTTACGATCACCAATAATTAATAACAAACTAACTACCTACCTACAAATTCACTTACGACTTTAAAACTAAATCGTGCGCAAGTAAATCACCAAATTTGATTGCTCAATATCAAAGTCGGTTATTTGCTATAACCTGTCAAATAAATCCAGAAGCGATTGCTGGATTTAACGACTTTTAATGGTACGGTTTATTGGTCGTCAAATAGTATAATAATATAGCCCCCCTTGTGTGGGTAGACGTCTTTATTAACTGTGCTTATTTTGTTTTACGTGTATAGGCATAATGATTAACAGTGACGGATATATCGTAGGGGTAGATGTCGTACCCTAAATGATGCACTCTACTCGTTTTGCTTTCACGTACCACATTGTATTTGCCTATGGTAGGGGTTGAAGACATAACCTATCCAGTGTATAAACATAATAATAATAATGTTTACCATGTTTCCCTATAAATGTGGGTCTTGAATTGGTGGATTTAAATGCCTTTATATTGTGTCTGGTCTTGGTTACTAGTTTTAATTGATTTAATACGCTATACCAATTATTATAATTTTTTTTCGTCTGTTCTCAAACAAAATGGCCTAGCTTAGTAATTTTTTCAACTACAATTTTATTTGTCTTTCACAGCTTAATATGTTCCTACTTTCCTCTAATTATTCATTGACTGAGAGTGCAAGTGAAAAATATACCTAAACGTTAATGTTTAAAATGTGTGTAAAAACTGATAAATAATTTTAAAATGGCGTCGTTCAACCACCAAGAGACACAATCGAGTCCTGCGAAGGATGTCCCGAGGTAAGTGCTAATATTTAATTGATAATAAATTATAAATAGTTAATTATAAAACGACTAAAGTTATCCGATCGGCATAATCTCTCTGTCACGCTCGTCCTCGCTTGCAACCATATTCGCGTTTCGGAATACGAAGATTGCCGAAGCGCATAATTTTCATCATAGTACAGAACCTACTTTTTAAGAGCTAAAATATGTAAGTTGCTCAATACCACCATTGTGGAAATTCGTGGGTGAGAGAGACGAAAAATCAGCTATGGATATTTCTAAACTTAACAATGATTTGCTGATATTTTTAAAATATACAATAATTACAAACAAAGCCAGGTACCTAACGTATTTTTACGATTATAATAAACAATATTTCAAATAATTATCGTACTTATATTATTTATTTATTTTACATCAAATAGTTAATTTTAATAATGAGATTTTATTTAACTGAAAAAATCTCATTTCTAAATTACCTCTTGAATTAAAATAAGAATCAATAACGCATCTCTAGTACCCGTGGGATACGTAAGTATAATATTTTTCATCATGTCACGCGACTCATGTAAACTGCTTGACTACATTATGTATATTTCAATATTTTTGATAGGCGTATCATTTGGAGTTCAGTGGCGGTATGGGCGCAAACAAAATTATCTTCGCTATTATTTGTGGCCGCCATTTGTCGGTAATATTACCATACATCAATATTAATTTGCTCGTGAAAGCTTTATAGTTCATTGACAATAATAATTAGGCATACTATGATATATTTATGATTTTTTAGATGTGATATATCTATTCTATGCTACATTTTTTTTTACAAAAAATGTAACTACATCCTACCAAGAGGGGGAGCCAGGAGACTCATAGCACAGGGAAACCTAGTTTGGGCTCCTGTCTCCCACAGTTAAATGTATGTACCTACCTAGCTAAGAGCTAAAACTGTTTCATTGATTTTATGTGGGAGTGAATAAATCATTTTTGAATTTGAATTGACTTGAATTTTTTTTTACGTCAGAAGGCTGACAACCAAGCAGATGGAAAGTAGCCACCGGCATCTATGGACTTCCAGGTTTGCTAATGTCTTAAATATTCCTTATAAACATAATCTCATTATCAACGATTTATTATAATTAGGTCTACACACCTTCCAAAATTGCAACCTTTACGTAAAATTTACCTATACATTATGATTGTAATTATCTGATATCCGAATCGAAAGGTGTGCGTATAAAAATAATATAAATTTACCAACGGGCCATCTGTCGTCACGTCCGCATAAATACACGTTAAAAGGTAGAAAACGTTCACAAATGCATAACAAACCCCTATACAGCGATAGTCGGTATAAAATGCAGCAATCTGTACCTAACTACGTTGGACAATGAATTTTGGTCAATTTGAAAACTCATACCAAATGTTTGCGAACTCGAATGGAAACTATCATGTGTGCAATTTTGTGGATTGAATAAAAGATACCTGTAATTTTTTATGTTACTTTGATTTTAACCAAAACGTTAACGTTACGTAATACGTTATACGATAATTACGTAATACGGTCCGCATGATGGTAAGCGATTGGTTACCGTAGTCTATAATTATTGACGCTAGTAACACCAAATTTGCTATAGTGACTCAACGTAATTGTAATTCAATACGGGTGTTTCCCAAACGAGTTTAAGTCTAGTTCTCGAACCCATAGTAGTGACTATCCATTTTCGTCCACAGCCAGGATGTAAAATCGATACAATGACTGCAACGAAAGATCACAGACATTTGGTCCGCGGTGCGTTGAATAAAAATGTTTGTTTTTTTTTTCTCTCTTTCATACACGTTCGATAGTGTTTATGTTTCATCAAGTTTATTTGGATTAAAACTTTTATTTTTAGTATCAAGTCACTTTAATCATACTTGTGTTGTAACGGACGCCAAAATCCGAATGATGACGGGTTGTTAAAGATTTGGATCTGTCCATAATATATTATCGTCAAATCTCTTGGCGTAAGAAGGGCATGTACGACTTTCTTCTCGCTTACTTACTTTGTGTACCTAAATATTTACTATAGCTGTTACCCGCGAATTTACCTACGTTTCCGGTATAAAAAGTATAATAGCCTATAACCATTCTCTATAAACTGGCTAATACAAAAATCGAATGTTCAAAAATGAAGAGTTCATTACTCTTCAGCTTTATTATATTCAAGCTATACTTTACTTTATTAAATTTAAGTCTCTAGGACCTCTCAAGGACCTAGTTCTTAAGTAAAGATGCCGGAAGACACCGGATAGGTGCACGTCGACAGACTTTCATCATGAAGATAGCTAGCTATCCCGATAGACTATGCTTTGGAGTTACAATAATTATTACCTTTTGTAAAATGGTTATAATTGACTCTTTATTAAAATCAAGGCAAAGGTTTTCTCTTTAACAGCCGACTTTACTATTCATTGATCATCAAAGCTGATTAATGCTTTATTAACTTGACTCTCGATTACTGGAATTATATTTATTTTCAACATAATTATAGTTTTGGGACGAGCATCCCATTCGCAAGCCAAGAGGCTATGTACAAGTAGGTACTAATACCTTCCAAATATTACTTATATACATTCCGTTTCTGAGTTACTTAGGTATATTCAAATTTAAAATAATGAAAGTCAAGTTAAGACTAAACAATCACTAATGAAATTTCATTGAAACTATTTTCTCAGACGTTAATGTTGAGTAGTGTATTTTGTTGTATGTATATCGTCGTTCCCTAGGCATTGCGTCAGCGCCTCGATCTAGCTAGATCCGTGGTCAAAAACTCATGTGGATTTTGTTTAGTCAATCCTGTGGGATTCAATGTTACTGTATGTTTAAATCTTACAATTAGGATTACTTACTAAATTTGGTGCTGAAGAAATTATAAAAAAATAATCTTATCTGATGAAGGAGTATAAAAACTGCTTCAGCAAACTATCTAAAAATAAATATAAAATTAATTACTAGCTCTTCTGTTCTTACAACTTAAAACTAAAATGGTCCCGTTATACCAATAAAACAGCAAACAAATATTTTAGAACACTCGACAAAATCAGAACTCCATAGTCACAAATTCAATATATGAATAAAATAAATCGTGACGTAGCTGCCAGTATTTCATTTATTAATCCATCCATACACATTAACAAATCTAAAATGAAGCCGAGGAAAATAAAACTATAAGTGATACTACTGCTGTCCAAATAATCGAAGTATCTCACTATCAAATTACTCGATAAACTAGCATTCTTATTGGTGTAGCGTTATCTCTTGAGAAATTAAATACACTTACTTTAGAAGCGCCCGCCAAGGTAAGTGCTCGTTTGCTATTCGATACCTAGATTGTTACCTCCTTGTCTTTTACCTTTATTTTCAAGTGGCAATTCTTGTTAAACTAGCCTTTGTCCTTTTTGTTCGCATTAAAGTCATTATCACGTAACATAAATTATCGAATGCCTGTTCTTTTTAAGTTAAACCAAGACAAGCTATTTTGTAGATACATTTTTAAAAGAGTCACAAATTCACAATGTAATGATTATTGAAGTTGAAAAAACTAACTAACTTACATTTATATTCAGTTAACAGCTGGATATTATCAAAACTTTTAAATACTTTAGTGACTATAACTATTCGTATTTTATACTTAGAATCACGGATACTCCCACTTTCTAATTTTGTCCATTATCTTCCATGTCCTATTTAGCTTTAAATTACTCTATCTTCAGTTTGTGCTAAGTGCCCACTTTGACTTCAGTCACTGTTCCATTCTTCTTACTCAATAGTATAAATACTTATATCAAGTGCAATTCTAAAACTATCCATAACATTATTTCTCCTGTAGCTTTTTCGTTCAAAACCAAAATGACTCTATCGTTTATCTTCCAAAATGTGATCACCATAAATCTATTTACATCCATCGCAATAAATTTATATTTTAAAACTGATCACAACGACATTATTCCAGTTTAATGTAAATGCCTGCAGAGGTGCTCTGAGTTATGAAGCGATTATCGCCATAGTATGAGTTATAGGGTGCCATGGCTCGCTAGATGGGGTTTTAGATGAAGAAACTTTATTGTGTTTGATTTAGAGCGTCGTTGTGCATGGATTTTTGGTGCTTAAGTGCCATTTTTGGACGTTAAATTAGGGGATTTACCAGTACTTTGTGTATGTAAATGCAGAATTTTGATTCATGGCAGTTCTATACTAGAAAAAGAGAAGCAACGTATAACGTGTAAGTATAATGCTGTCTGGGCAAGTATAGCAATTTGATGTTATACTTATATGTATACTGAAGTATTTTTTTAATATAGGTACATTTCATGACTGACTCATCAAAGGATCAAAGTTTTGGACTAAGCGCCAAAACTTTGGCCCTAAAAGCTGAATTTTTGGAAACTGGTTCCGGATTACATATAGGCATCTTCTAAGATAGGGTTTTTGGAAAGTCAACCCTAATATTTTGTGAAATAGAAAATAATTATAATTAATAAAATCTTTGCAATTTCAAAATATACACAGCTTGGCTTACGTGCCTGCCTATACCTGTTATTCCCAAAGTTATTCAAACCCAAAGAAGACACGTCAAAGACAGGCGTAATGCTAGTTGACTACATAAATCTTCAGGAAGGCCGCTTACAATTTCCAGGTTCATTTGCATGCAACCCGTGGTTGAAGCGACAGCCGCGTCTCACGGCACGTGTCAAATATATGAAAAATTTTGGGACTTTTGGGGACGTGACGTTGTCATTTAAATCACGTGTGAGATAAGATACTCATGACATGACTCAAAAGAATTATCTAGAGTTTTGATATAATTATGTAAATGTTTTGGAATACAATTATTAGTCAGTTTTTTTTTCAGATGATTGTCTATTAAGCTACCATCACCTAAGTCATGAGAATTTAACGGTTTAACTTATTTTTTTCTGTCTAAAATGTATCTTGTTTATACTTCTTCTATTCACAATTCAATCGTGTATTTACTTTTTGATAGGCTTGTATTTGACAGTTTGATTAACAATCACATAGAGGTAAGAAGCTGAAGGTGCTTACTATACATAGTAAAAGAGATTCTCAAGTAGACATTGCTGCCCATCTTTTTAACAACACCCGTGAGAAGAGACCCTACTCTTAGCCATGCGGAAGCTAACTAAACTTCAGATATTAAATGACCACTACAGAAGCATATATTTAATTTATAATAGCATTCTCTATGTCCTATAATATTTTGTTATTCACCCCCAAACTACATAAATGATTAAATTAACTACTCCCAGCTAACCACAAATTGTGAACACATGCACTGTAACATAACTGTAACCTATGATTTTACATGTCGTCGCTATTGCGTTTAACCGCTTTAAATAAATAATAAGTTATTTTTAACGTACTATTTTAGACGTTAAAATGTTGTTAGCCCTTTCACGGTTGAGTTCACTAATTAAGTATGATATATTTCTTTTTTTAACGAAGTTGCTGTAAATAGCTTGTTTATATTTATTTTGCCTACATCAGAAACATTATTCCTTACATATTATTATTATTTATCAAGCAATATTTTATCAGTATTTCCCATTCTTTGGCGTCGTCAATTGATTTTAATTTCCATTCATTTGTTTGATTGTATTGTCAATATGATATCATCAACAGGTCCTTTTGCTTATCCTCAATAATAACTACTTACTGAAAAACCGTAATCAAATCAAATACACCCTCAGAAATTTACAAATTGCGGATAAACGCAGCGAATTACCAAATCATCGTTCCATCGTTTAATAAGCGTTGAGCCCAAATAAGAAGACGGTGTTTTCGTTCAAGGCGGCGCGTGCGGTCCGCTGGTCCGCCGCAATATCCGCATTTCGTATTCCCATCCGGAATCGTTTCCGCCATTCCGGATCTTTGCGGAATTGGTACGGATAGATGGAAGATGGAATTATCGTGGATCTGATATGATGATTCGTACAGTGGTCGATACACCACGCGATTGGTGGAAATAAAATACGTGTGTCGCCAATAATTTGGCTGAAATTTTTTTCATTACTGAAAAAAACTGTAATTTAATTTTCTTAAATGTTTTTTTTTTTCAATAACAGCTGCATCTAGTTTTAGAATAAGATAACTTTAAAAGTTATACGAAACTTCTGCCCCAGTATTTTTGGCACATTTAAAACCACAATCTGTTGTTTAGCTTTAAACTTCATAAACGTAAGTGTAGGAACGTCAAAATTTCACTTATAGATACAATTCCCATAAATCAACTTGTAAGCCTTTTTTAGTATGGGTAGTATTGTGTTTGACCACAATCTCACAAATTTTTCCCTTTCCCTTTCACTTTTTCCTTTATCCCATTGTTTTTCTGCATCTGAAGAATGTTCATATTCAACTAAGGTTGTATTCAGGTCATTCATCCGGCATTCGGATCACGTCCGGCCATTCGTTCCGATGTATTGCCCGGATGATGGCCCGAACACCTGGCTCGTTTAGACATCGCTATTAGTTCGGGAAACTTCGGCACGGGGTGGGGATTTGTTTTTAGATTGAATTTTGGGAGTAATCCTGATTTATTTTCGGCAAGATATTATGGAGTTAGGAGACATGTTATGAGGGTTGATATTGATTTATTTGCACTATGTTCAATAATAATTTCTGTGTTTATATTGTTATATTACTCAAGGGCAACAAATATTTTGGATTTTGTTGCTCGACGAAAGTATGCTCAGTGCTTATTAAAATTATTTTTATATTTCTATTACGAATCATAACTATAAATGTGTTTTCTTTGACAGCAGTAACTTCCCCTCTCTCATTTTTTCTTCTGTTGCTTATGCTTGACTACAATCTAACATGGAAAGTAATGATGTGGCCTTGGGTGGCTTCTTTATGCCAGACGCCAGCGATCCACCTGATGATAACTGGCTACCGCCGCCTATGGACATGGGCAATACCAGTGGGGTTGCTTATGTGTTGTCGACCTTTAACACGCCTAGAAAGCAACTGCCAGAAAACATCAGAAAGTGTTTTTCACAACAGATTTTCATTGTAGATTACGAAATCACGATGTCACTACCACTGAGTTATCAACGCCATATGCTCACAATGCCTAGAAAGACTTACTTGATGTCAAAAGTAATTATAATACCAATATGCTACTCATCTCACAAGCTTAAGTAGCCTCTGGTTGGGTTCAGACGTGATCCAATCTCGGTCATATGATTGATATGTCGGGTCTGGCCACCGGACACACCAGGCGGAAACAATTTTTTACCTCACCGCTTTGACAGATAGCCCGTTTCATGGGGAATGATTTGTGTCTTTTGACTCACGTTTTAAGGTGGTTTCTATGTTTTTCAGTTGTGAATTGCAGATTTTTCTTCTGGTCACTTTATGCGTAGATTTTCATTTCTATGTACATTCCGTTTGATTTGCATTTTAATATTAAAGTTATCTTTGGTTTTCGTTTTAATTTTTATTTGGCATTATACTTATTTCCTGTTGGGAACCTTGCCTATCGACAGCAGCGAGGGCTTTGAGGATGTTTTCTATATATCATAGTTTGTATTTGTCAATTATATTTAGGAACATCCTGATACATAAAAGTCTAATTATGCTAAAAACTACCTACCACGTTTACATGCAAATATTCTTTGCCGACATTATTATATGAAACGTATTTAAAACTATTTACAATTTAGTAGTCCTAGTTTATATAGACTTAGTAATAACAAATCATCCAGTAATCAAATCATCTAATCTAATCCCAGAATCTATAAAACCCCAAGGTTCGTTTCCGAACCTAATCGAATCTTGAATCTTACATCAGTCAGCGCACGCCGTCATTTCCAGGATAAAGCCGCTAAGTTTGCGACTACACCGCCGGAATTAACATTCATGAATGCCAGCCAATAGCTCGCCGTCACGTCTTTACGTCTCTACTAGGGTTGGCAAATATTTGGGAGTAGAATTGATGAGTTGTTTTATAGTGCTTCTACATTGAGAACAGGCGCCAACAATTTGTCAGGCTGTTCATGATTGTTTTTTCTTTTATTTGTATCGGAATCTCAAATTTTCAATCTGATTCTAATTCCAAATGGATTTCAATTTCGATTTACTTCAGAATACATTTTGCAAAAAAAAACTCAAAAATGACTTTCTTTGACACAGGGGAAAATTCTAATTATCTATATTTATTAAGCCGATGATAGCTCAGCAGTAGTGACGTCGAATGCCGTGATGAAGGTAGTGGGTTCGAATCTGACAATGAGCTTGAACTTTCGGGGAAGGAAAACATCGTGAGGAAGTCATAATAGGTGGTAGGGTAAGTTGATAAATCTATCACTAAGCACCTAACGGTGTTTTCCGGTAGCTGCACTTGAGAGATGGTTCCTTCTATTATTTGACCACATAATAATAATAATTATCACATCACATATTATGATTATAATGTGGTCAAACATAGCGTTATAAATAGTCAAAAATACTAGTTTGGTGATCTTGTCGTGTTATCAATAACTGGAATCAATGGAAGACCAGCTTTGTTAATTATTATTATGTTGGTATTGGTACATTGTATATTCCTACGGGGCTCCTACCTTTCGGGGCATTGCTGTGTCGAAGAACCCTTTTGTGCCATACTTCCTTTAAATCATGTTGTAGTACTATATTTTTTTTTTATGATTGTTACACAATTTTTAAATAAATGTTTTTTCTTTCAATTAGGCTCTTAAAAGACTGTAATTAAAGTATATTTTATGTGAAAATACAGGCCAGGATCTCATCTCAGTATTAAAAGAATTTTCTGTTTTTTTTTTTACTGCTAGCCCATAGTCGTGACATTTCTTAAAGTTTCATCCCGAGTCCCGGCAAACTTTTTCCAATCTGCCAGCCCTAAGACCACGTAGAGATGGTTCGTTAAAATGCGCTCCGGGCGACGCACAACCTGAGTTGTTCGCCAGTTGGGACTTGGGGCACTTTTAACAAATTCGCCAAAGTTACGAATGAAATGATGAATGTAGATTTTCTTTGTGAAAATGTTTGGAATTTTCAAAAAATATCAATAATGTACATATTTATTTTATATCATGCTTATGATAGGTGAAAAATGAGTTACAATATTGGTTCTAAAATTACTATTCTATAGTTCATAATACACCGTTTTACGTAAGACGACGATAATAGAACAACTCATAGAGAGGCTCTTTAAACCCTTGTACAATAACTCTACTATATTTGCTACAGTAAGCTGAGTTGAACGAATTCGCAGACGTAAATTCGCGTGATCTAAACCGCCACTTCCCCGTCTATTGTCTAGCTATATTTAGATGCTTTTACCTCAATAAGTCAGTTTATTTATATTCAGTCTAGGTTTGGACAGTTAATCAATGAAACAAATTAGGCCATGACAATCAATAGAATCATATTTAGTATTTATTTCATGTAATCCTACTTATCTATACTAATATTATAAAGCTGAAGAGTTTGTTTGTTTGTTTGTTTGAACGCGCTAATCTCAGTGTGGGAATCGAACCCATGACCTGCGGCGTGATAGATAGGCTATCTTACCAACCAAGCCACCGGCCCGTCAATTATTCAATATTTACAGCTATTAGCACCACTTCGTTAGTTTTTGACTATAAATACGGACCATTAGCACTTCTTCTGGATACATTCAATCGATACGGATTTATTTTTAGCTCCACAGTGTTGCGCCGACGCGTCCTTCGTTTTGGCTTTATTGAATTCTGAGGCTAATTCTAGTAGAATTCGCAATGAGTTTATCCGTTTTAGCCGAAAAGTTATTTTAAGAATGCACTCAACTATTAACATGACAGAGTGATCAGTCATCGTACCTCACAGTTTATGTATTTTTGATGCACTTATCGAAAATACGAAAGTGATTTAGTTGATTTATTTACATACTTTTTATGTATCTGTGGTTGAACTACTTACCAAACAAAATACAGAGAGATCCTTTAAAACTTAGGGTGTTTTTTGTAAAGTAAAAGTTAATGGAAATTACAGTTTCAAACAATAGTTTATCGTACCTTTTTGATAAGTGAGTGTATTACTTATGAGTAACTTAAAGTAAGTCTATTTCTTAATGCATATAATTTGAGAGATAAGAGAGTTTTCCTTAAATTCATTTGTTATCACTTTAGCAATACAACAAAAAATGTAATCAAATAAAACTGTATCCTACTCAATCCATTTCTCATATTGCAATATACAATATTAACATTCGGTACTTCAACATGAAGGTAAACTAAAGCCATAAAAACTGTATCATCTGTGTAGATATAAATAGAAATATCGATCTGTCGGTAGATACCAAGTTATCGCCTGTCAAACGCAGATGCCAACTGTGGTTGGAATGAATAGCTATACGGAAAGAAATTGGAATTTTAAATAGAGACATGCCTTTACGGTAATCTTGCAATGTCTCCGATACTGGGGCGGTGAAATGCCTTTACATAGATACTTACCTATTTAGTAAAAGAAAGTGGCGTTGATGTAGAGATAGAGATGTGCTGGAAATGACGGAGAAGTTGAAAAGGTTATCAAATGGGTGTGAATGATAATAAGCCTGTGTTTAGCGAAAATTTCACCATGGGAGGTACCTAAGTGATGATGTGGCGCAAGGTGGTAAGGACATAAAGCTAGTTTGATAAATCCGACTAATACGTAGGATCTGCATGTCATGTATTTGTATATTTGAATCAATGTTTGTTATGCAATCTTACCGTAATGCCTAAATGGATTTCTGAATGGGAATGAAATGAAATGAGACTTGAAACATGAACAGATCACAATCTGGAATAAGGTTAAGGTTACATTTAATCCCAGCAAAACGTTAGATCCTTAGAAAATGTGTGTAAAACCGGGGCGTAGAAGCCTTATTAGGTATTCCTGCGACGTTTTGCGATCATCTATGTATATATGGTATAAAGACATTCATATTTAAGTATTAACAATAAGTGTAATTAAAATATTAATGTAATATTTATAATAACATAGATTTTAATAAGGTATAGAATATATATTGTAGTATAAATAAGATAAGTAGGTATAACAAAATCAAACAATCATTGAAAAAAAAAAAAAAAACATAATATTATATTGTATTGTATTTGCGCGACAACATAGATGTTGTAAGATTAACAATAACAAATAATATAACTTAATCTAAAAAGAGTATCACCACGAGTCTGTAGAATGTAGATTAATATAAATAAAAAAAGGCATATAATATATCAAAAAAGTAATCCAATCTATTTTCTTTAAATCCATGTAATATAGATGACAAAAAAGTTGGGGAGGCAAATAATTTGCATAATGTAATCAGCCAGCGTACTGATGATTCGAGGCCCCTATTTCAGAGGCCCCCTGGCCTACTCCCGTTAGACTTGTTACAGAATTTTAATTTCGTTAAGGAGTTCACTTTCAATGAATCCGTGCCGATCCGTCCTCAGAGGCTTTTGATTGATGACCTATACCTTTTATCAAGAAATGACCGAAAAAAATCGTTTTCTATTTAAATAAATTGGGTTAAAGACGGGGGAGAATTGAACAGTGTGGTAGATATCTTTTATATTATTAATATTTTACTTATCTACATCTTTTATTTACTTGATTATTTATTTCGTCCCGCGGCTTTACCCGCGTTACCGAGACAGAAAGCAGCCAATGTCCTTCTCCATACCATAGGCTATTTGCGTACCAAATTTCATTGCGATCAGTTCAGCGGTTTAGGCTTGAAAAGGTAACAAACAAACTCACATTCGCATATTATAATATTGTACTAGCTGTCTCCCGCGGTTTAATCTGCGTTCCTGAGAAAAAAAAAGTAGCCCATGTCGTTCTCCATACCATAGGCTATAAAATAAATAAATTAAAAAAATTTAGAAATAGTAGAATTTGTAGGATTGGCTCTCTTAAACATAATGCATCTACACACAAGTCTATCATATCTCAGTTCTACCGCTAAGCAAATGCATTTAGTTACCGTCTCAAAGACTCATATAAGTGTTTCAAAGCTAAACAAACTAGTTTCCGTGGTTGTCGTGTAACATCATCTGTGATCAAAGGATATATTCTGTCACAACCTAAGTACTTTCAAGAGAGAAAAGGCATATTTTGAAGGTGTGCTTCATCTTTTGTCTCGTCTATCTTCTTCTGTATGAAAGGCAAAATTACTAACAGATTTTAACGCACAGTCCAAACTGCAGGGTATAGATATTGCACACAAGTTTATTTTATAATGCAGGTTTACCTAAGAATGAATTTTCAAAATTAAACCCCAGATTGTTTTTTTTTTTCATGACTTAGATATTAATAATTATTTAATTCCCATAATTATTGTTATCATTAGATACTTACTACTTCCACGTATCTGAAAGTAAAGCCATTTCGATTAAGCTATATTTGAGTCGTAACAAAGCAAGATAAAGCCTTCTTTGTATTCATAAGATGAGAGAAAGTTATGTCAGGTGCGTCCCTGCCTTCCGGTACTTCTCAGACCTTTTGAAAAATTTCGAGCATTTTTAAATTACCGACTGCCTTTTGTATTGGGCCATTAAATGTGCTTTTTAACACGCTTATATTAGATTCATCTGTAACTAACAATGTAAGAAAGTATTTGATGTCAATTTTGACTCACTTTCCGGTTTCCGATTGAGCTGAAATTTTGCATAATTACACATTTAGTTTGGATGGCAATGCATGATTAGCTAAGTGACGTCATTCTAAATCTAATATGGTGGACTTCCAAAAATGGCTGACTTGTTAGTTTTTATGCACTCCCGTGATATAATCAAATGAAAGGGTTCGTAGAGAAGAATACGAAAACTAAAATGACGTCACACTAAATTCAATATTTAAATCCACACAAACTACTAATCTCTTTAATTCAATATTATATATAGCATTAAATGTTTAGGTGTTTTTTTAGTTATTCAGTGTATTCCCCATGCAGATGTATCGTACCTTGAATACAAAGGGCCATGAAACTATTGCTCCTTCTCATCACTTTAAATCATCACATTAATTTACCAAATATTTATTTATTATTTAATACAAGGGAGAATCCTACAGTGTTATCTTAGACGTAGTAATTTTTCAAAATATTCAATGCAATAAAAATGCTTTTTTTAAAAATTCAACACGTCACTTTGTCGCTTCTGCTGTATCTCACTCCTTATCGCTTATTTAATGGCCCCAACAGTTTTGTCGTCCATTTTATCTTCGGCTGTACTTTTGTTGCCTAGAAAGGTTTTAATGTCTCCATCGTTGCTTCTCCCGTTATTAATCTTTAAAAAAGCGACAATGAGGCAAGCGCTTTACTTGAAATGCTACAGCATTCGCTTGATGAAATTTTTTAATTAAATTTTCCACTGGAAAGTGGAGATTAGGCACCGAAATTTATTGAATGAAATTTGAATAAGATACGAAGTGTTCTATATACAAACTAAATTTTTATTTAGGCTTTGAATATTTTTTTAAATGTAAAATAGGCATCGACTGACCCCAAAAGGAGTTAATTTGTCTCCGCCCCAAATAGCAGAATAACTATAATGAAACATATTTATTATACTGGGAATGCGGCTCAAACCGCGGGGAACAGCTCATTAGGTATATAATTGCAAGTAATTTCTACAATTAATACTTTAAACCTCTATTTATCACGCTAGTTATATACTATACACCCAAAAGGTACTTTCGTTGAAGGAAAACATCGTGAGGAAACCATAGCATAATTACATATATTTTCCTTTGATTCCGCAACAACTATTTATAGGAAGAGCGTGTCTCCCACGACACAGGGTGACCTAATGTGGGAGCTCAGCCAGACATAAAAATATGTACGTTTTTTTTCGGAATAAGGATATTTTCATTTTCATAGCACGGTGGTAAGGTACGTACGTTTGTAGTACCTGCGTACCTGGCTACCACCCTCATGATGAAAATCTTTCGTCAAGTACCTACCGATGTATTCCGGGAGCTGCACTTGAGAGCCAGTTCCATTCTTAACTTTGTGTGATCACCACTGTTAGCTTGTTTGTGGTCAAACACAAGCCTATACAGGGTATAAAAGTTGGTCCAATAGAAAAAGTTGTTCATATTGTTAGTACTACGACACTTGCAAGTATTTGACAATTACGACTGAAAAATCACTTTAAAAAATATTAGATATATGGTCGGAATTTTAGCTAATATTCTCATAAACTAATTAGAAGTATAGTTTCCAAATAAAGCGGGTATCGTATAATATTGCTACTGTATTATAAATTAGCAATTAGTCAAGCCATTCGCAACGAAAATTACCCTCTGGCGTACCGGAAACGAGCGTGCACAGTCAATGAGTAAACAAACAAACATAAATCATGATTCAAACAATTTATGTAGTTAATTTTTGTGTTATTGTCATATATCAGAGTTCAGAGGATTCTTGTATTACAGGTATAAGTTTAGTACAGACGCATAGAAAAGTGTATTTGTAATTTATTTAATATATGTAAGCAACTAAAAATAAAAAGCAGATATAAATAAAATAATGTAGACTATGTTTGACAGGAATTAATTTATTATATTACTAAGAAGCTATTATTTAAAATAATTAAGTATTACCTTTACACCTGTCTTTGAACAATACAACAAACATATAACTAGATACTAAATATGTAAATAAATGAAGTCTTCGCAATGTGAGTTTGTAACCATAAGTGAATTTATAATGTAAAAACTTTTGATATGAAGATTATGGCGTAAAAAGTATTATATCAGGAAATTTGTTTTCATTAGCTTTCAAAGTTCAAAACACCTCTGGTAGGGTAATATAGAATATTTCAACAGAGTAACATTTAAATATTAAAAATATATTGAACTGAAATGAAATTATTTATTCATTCAAATAGGGCTTCACAGGCACTTAAGAATAGTCAGACTCTAACGCACGGTTCGGAAGGTTGCTTTTACTGAGAAGAGTATTAATACTAGCTTCCGCCCCGTGGTTTCACCCGCATTCCCCAGGGATCTTATGTTTTCCCGGGATAAAAAGTAGCTTATGCCCTTCTCCATACCGAAGGCTATCTAAATACCAAATTTTATTGCCTTCGGTTCAGCGGCTTAAGCGTGAAAAGGTAACAAACAAACTCACTTTCGCATTTATAATATTAAGTTAGGATTAGAATAGCTAGGATAAATATGTCGGTATTTATTCTTAAAAGACCAAGACAGTGTTTGCAATTAACAAATAAATTAACTAACAAACAGTCATAGCTTGAATATTGACATTTCATTACTAAAAACTACTAAACATGAAATGTTTCTTTTAGTTTTTAAAAGTCAGTTATATTTGCAAATGGCTCACCAAATTCAAATGAGAATCCAGGCTATATTAAGATTACACAAGTAATAAAACACAATCAATTAAGTTAATTATATACATTACACTTCCAACTGCGACTGTACACGTAATAACCAAGTTAACTTTCACAACTTGTAACTCAGACAAAATATACTGCTTGTTACTGTCGCATAAGTAATGAAATAAAATAGTGTCTGCCGTTATTAATTACCCCGTAACATGAACGAGCATTCTAGGGTTACTTAAGGTGCTGTTCCACTAACGCGAAGGTGTGTGGGCGTGAAAATTGGGTATATTGTTTGGATGGCAGAAAATATCTGGATACGGTCGGCAAAGGATAAAAATAAATGGCACAGAGAGCCCGGCCAATACTCAACAGTAGACAGAGTAGGATACTGATTGATAATGATGAATTTCATACCCAAAAAAAACGAGACAAAAATCGAAAAAAACCTATGAAATAACGAGACAAAAATTAAAACAAAGTCAAGTAACGAACGAACGTAACGCTGAAATATCTCCTGACATTAATTTTCGTTGCATTGTAAGTAATTTTTTCTACTAAAGAAGAAAAACTTTATGTGACGCTCAGCATGTTCAAAACATCAGTAGAATGCCATATAACACTAGCATAACCACGAGTGGAAATTTTAAAAATAAGCGTAACCTAGGTAGTGGAGTATCACCTTTATAAGGGGGTTGTTAGAAGTAGGTCGTCAACTCGACGTAATAGGATGAGATTAACTTTGTTTGCTTAAATGTGGGGACGACGGGGTTACGGCTTGATTTAATATTACATGTGAGAGTATAATTAATTATTATTTAGTATTATTGCTGCTGTATTTAAGAAGTTTAGGTTTACACAAGGTAAGAAGTATTAAATAGGAAGTAAAGCATCATGCTCGCGAGAGTATTGATGAATATGTATGTGTGTATATAATTAAGGGAAAATAACAGCTATATGTTGCACATACGCGTTAGTTTCCTTTGAAGTTACATTTCTTGATTTTAAAAGTAAAAATATGCTAAGTTTTCAACTCTTAAAGCTTTGTGAAACCGAATGAAGTCAAAAAACAGTGAAGGGTTGATGGATAGAGTGTTTAGAATTGAACATAATTGTCACGTGATAGGGAAAGCAAGACGTAGGTATGAGACGAATGAGATAACGATACGAATAGATTACGTACGTATCGTTTTAAGGCGATGATAGCTCAGTGGTAGTGACGTCGGACACCACGGCGAAGGTCGTGGGTTCGAATCTTGAAGAGCTTGAGCTTTTGGTGAAGGAAAACATCGTGAGGAAACCATAGCACGGTAGTAGGGTACTTAGTACCCGCCTGGCTGGCAAACCTATTGGTGTGTTCCGGCAGCTGCACTTGAGAGCCAGATCCTTCTAGGCTTTGTGTGCTTACCACCATCAGCCACATCATCACTTACCATAGTGAGATTGTGGTCAAACACAAGCCTATACAAATAAAAATAAAAACCGATTCGCATCTACAATTTATCTGATGATAATTTAATCCAGTTGCACACAGTAAGTATACATACAAAGTTAAAACTTTAGGTTTATCAACTATATTATATGGATTGATTGATTTTTAAAGCAATGATAATAAAATTGTGTTTCTTTTATTTTCAGGTAAGTTGTAGCAGATCAATTTGCGATTCAACCTAGTCCTAATTTGCGTGAGGTAAGGTTTATTTTTAATTATTGTAATTAAAAGTATTGCAATTCACTTTTTCGCTTGAAGCTTCAGTACATATCAAGTCGACGTATTTTTTTCTAAATAAATGTATGATACTGCCACACTAAACACTTTAATATGGTTAGTATACCATCTAAATCCTTCGAGAACTTACACAATTTTTACCAGCTCTCTGCCCCACGGTTTCACTCGCAATCCCCTATTTTAACCCGTCAGAGCGTAAATTTTGAAACACCCTTAGTGGATGCCTGCGTTTGAAGAAACTGCGTGCCAAACATCAAGTTTCTAACCCCAGCGGTTTAATCTGTATATTGATAAAACAGTCAGTCAGGAAGTTGCTTCTTTACTAATATATGTAGATACCTATTACCTTAGAACCAATATCCAACTATTGCTTTCGCTCCCTTTCTTAACTCATGTCACGTCAAATCGGGTCGACTCCGAATTCTCTCATACAAAAATATACCGTCAAAATGAATCACAGATATACGGATAACCATTTACCATCACCGTCATTGGGTCGGGAGGTAATGTAGCAAGACGAACAAATATAATGTTTGAGTCGCGACGGCTCTGAGCGATGCGGACGGCGTCTTACTAATGTTGCGTGCTAAAGAATATTAGGGGAGAGTTGATTTGATGTAGTTGACCTGGATGTGGCATTCGTGCGTTAGTCATTGCATTTTATAAAAAAAAAATCCGTGTGACACTCGGGGACTGCCGCGGTAAAGCTATAGCATAGCATTTTTTATCAACTTATGCAATTATAATTATTTATTTATTTATTTTTTATTTATGCAGTATTTTTTTTCTTTGATATTAATTCAAGTTTTTTCTTTGATATTAATAGATACATATACACCTATATACTTTCTCACAAACAGCTGCTTACGTATTCGTGCGATTTCGGAGCAGCTCTTAGGTTTTATTTTCGTTACGGAATTTCTTGATTCGCTCAAAGCCTGCGATAAAAGCTATACAATAGCTTAATAGTTGGTGAAAAATTGCCACGACAATTGTTAGTTTAATAGAATGTATTATCATTGTTTACGATTGATATTCGAAATTAAGTACCTAGTACATTGACCCCACTCACGCGCCGATTGTGTTGCTCGCTTGATGTTTACACAAGTGAGCAACACGAAGTAATGATAGATATAAAAAATAATAAATCATACAGATGTACCTAAGAACATAGTAATAGATACCAAATGCTGTGTGAAAAATAAGAATGATACGAACGAAGCACGTACATAAGATGGTTTTACAATAGTGTCATCCATATATCATTCCGATTTCAAAATTAAAATACGATTTGCAACAAACAAATTAAAATTATGAGATAAATAAATTTACTGACGGATCGAAGGGTAGCCATATATCACGCCGTAGGTTGTGGGTTCAATTTCCACCCAGAAAGGACATTTGTGCGCATGAACATGTCTGATTGTCTTGATTTTGGGTGTAATTAATTGTATATATTCAGAAAAAAAGTAGCAAATGTATAAAATATCGGTGATCTTCTCAGTTTGGGATCAGATGGCCGTGTGTGAAGAATGTCGCAGGATATTATTGATAAATAGAGATGACAAATTTGGCTATTAGCTATTTTTCTGATTTACACTAAGAATACACTTCTATAATAAGAAGTCACTTCTAGTTTAGTTTCAGATCTTGATCACTAGCGTTTCGAAATGCCTTAATGAGCGTAAAGTAGCGGAAAAGAAGGTATTAATGCTCACCGGTCAGATCGAATTCATTTATAAGTTATTCTTGTTTACTGTCTGTAAATTCGATTATGTATGCAACTAATTAGTTAATATAGCAAGACTCATTATAATTATATTTTATCACTGCCCACTTCTTTGGAAATGAGCGTGAAACTATGCTTTTTAGGGTTCCGTAGCCAAATGGCAAAAAACGGAACCCTTATAGATTCGTCATGTCTGTCTGTCTGTCTGTCACAGCCACTTTTTTCCGAAACTATAAGAGCTATACTGTTGAAACTTGGTAAGTAGATGTATTCTGTGAACCGTATTAAGATTTTCACACAAAAATAGAAAAAAAACAATAAATTTAGGGGGTTCCCCATACTTAGAACTGAAACTCAAATTTTTTTTTCATCCAACCCATAAGTTTGGGATGTCTATGGATAGGTCTTTAAAAATGATATTGAGGTTTCTAACATCATTTTTTTCTAAACTGAATAGTTTGCGCGAGAGACACATCCAAAGTGGTAAAAAATGTGTTCCCCCCCCCCCTGTAACTTCTAAAATAAGAGAGTGATAAAACTAAAAAAATATATGATGTACATTACCATGCAAACTTCCACGGAAAATTGGTTTGAACGAGATCTAATTAGTAGTTTTTTTTTAATACGTCATAAATTGTAAACCGCAATTTGCCTTTCATTCAATCAACTCAAATATAAAAAAAAACAAATGAGCTTGCTCATATTTAAAAAAATATTATATTACTCTGGTATATATTCGGTCATATATTTCGGTAGCCAAACTTTATATCCGTAGGTTGTTTTAGTGACAATTTTAACTCCGACTCTGAAATGACACAGGATACCTATTTTTAAAACGCACATAAAAATAATCACCCGAATGACAACAAATGTACCGTGAATATTTTATACTATGGAATGTCAGTCGTTAGTGTTCGTGTAATGAGATGCTAGGGAACTACGGGGGTTTTTACTTTTTTACCGTATTTAATATATATTGTGTTGGATTTTTCTAGGTTTCATATTTCAAAACCTAAGTTGAGTTCGTAACCTGAGTTTTTTTTTATGTTGAACCACTTTTACTATGGGACCAACTATGAAAGCGTAAATAAAATTATGAAACTATTGTACATATCTTTTTTTTGCAACAGTAATAATTTTTCAGCTAAACTAATCCAACATAGATTTTAGATATATCTGTAAATATCCTCCCTGTATAAAGTTTTGTCACTAGAAAAAGTCATTACTAAAGCACCAATTGAATTCAACATAAAGGTAGAAGACCATAAACACAATAATAAAAATCATCCACAGTCAAACCCACACCCTCGCGACTACGTACCACAACTCAATTAAGTTCGATCTACCGTCAATAATGCGCTTGAAAAACATTTATGAAAATACATGTGAAAAAGCGATGGGGGTTGGTTTTCTCCTGCTGAAACAATGGTGGGATATATTGTGGTCCCATCGTATGACCTTACACGCTGTTATAATAAAGAGTATGTCACGACGTAAATGACTCCAAATTTACGTCGGAGCAATAAAATAAAACATTCGATTTCGATTTACATATGAATTTAAACAAAAAATAAACCTATGAATCTAATTGCCGGTTGGCGTGGTTGGTAAGATACCCAATCTATCACGCCGCAGGTCGTCGGTTCGATTCCCACTCAGGACAAACATTTGTGTGCATGAACATGTCTGTTTGTCCTATGTCTGGGTGTAATTATCTATATATGTATGTATTTACAAAAGAAAAGTAGTAAATGTAGTATATCAGTTATCCGGCTTCCATAGTACAAAATCTGCTTAGTTTGGGGTCAGATGGCCGTGTGTGAGGAATAATGTCCCAGAATATTTATTTATTTATTTATTTAATGCTGAATGATATTTACTATGGACTTTTAAATCGTGATTTGAAATTGCTGGATCAAAATGAAAAATATAACGTGATTTCAGCGCTGATATGCTTCCAGTTTAGATCACTCCCATCACAATGTTGTGTTATGCATAGTTTAATTGTTTTGCACTGTATTTACCGAGTCACTGTCTTTACATGATAATGTCTTTGGAACACATAAAGTGATGATTGCTCAATGCATAGTCACGTCAAATGGGGCAAAGGACGCAGATGTATGGTGTAAGCTTTCCACCGCCAGGCAGCACAATGCTATGGTTTTCTCTCAAGATTTTCCTTTGCCGAAAGCTCAAAATTATTGCAGGATTCGAGCCCATGATTTTCACCATGGCATCTGACGTCACTACCACGAAGCTAGCCTAGCTTATAGCCTTAGAATCCATCAGCAGATCCGCATTTAGTGCGGATAAGTCCGCGATTACCATTAGTGGTATTTTAAGTCTGCATTTCATGTTATATCAGCTATATTGGACAACGTACGAGTATACCTAAACTCTTATCACGGGCTTAACAAATAACAACAATTACCGCCGAGCGCTGTACATTTTCAGCAAACAGTGTATCTAATGGGAATGCAAATGTAGCGTTATTGCGTGCCTTGTTTCCTGATAGTGTGCCACCAGCTTTGGATCTAGCGACAAATGTAGGAGATAGTGTTATAGGTTAGTTAGTAGATATTATTATGGATGGAACTAAAGGAAAACTTTGCTCATGGTGTTTATTTAACTTCGCCACTTTTGGTAATTCATTCTGAATAGAAACGGCAGGCAAATAAAAAAGTTACTCCGCGAAAGAAAATTTATGAATTCGAAACGGCATTCCAAAATGAGATTTTCAAATGGGTTTTTCATTAAAGAAGATCCAAAATTTGTTGTAAATCTTATAGTTTTGTTGAAACATTTGGTAGTAAAGACTAGAAATGTACATTATTTTCTTATATGTTTAATGGTAGTGCACAATAAGTGAACGAGAGTGGGTGACAATCTTACAGTCAAACTTATTCGTAGACTTCGTTGGTAATTATTCGCTTAGTATGTACCCCTTAGTTAGAATACATTCATGATGTACCCACTATTCAAAGAAAGGTAGATAACAGAAATGTGCTTCAGAAAAAATGAAAATTACCTACCTACAATGGCAATGTTGATTATTCTACTAATACAACAATTAACATTTTTGTTCCGTCTATAGTGAATACGATCGTGGGTTATTTATTCATAATTATACAAGAATACATGCAGGGAAAGTTTATATATCCAGCAGTGGACAACGATAGTTTAGTTGCTGCTTTATCTGCTCTATATACGTCCACATAAACTTGACTTAATTGACTAGTTTCACGAACAAACATTCATTTTTCATATTATGAATATTCGAAGCAATGTTTTTGTACGTTGCGTAGCTTTCCATTACCACTATTTATGTTTTGAATGTCCCATAAAATCAGAACTATCTGGCAAGGGAATAGAAACATTTATAGCACTGCACTCTCCAAACACCATTAGAGAAAAAGATATTTGATTCATAGTACACTGACTGCGCGAAAAAATGGTAACTTTTTATAAATTTTCTATTTACCATGCATAATAGAAGTTTTATCATTACGCTGAATTGCAATTACTTTTTGTGACTACATTGTCAAAAGGCGTCTCTAACATTATTTTAAACTGAAAAACAGATGTAGCACAGATGGTATAAATGGTACTAATTAGCTAACTTTTTAAACTTAGACTATTTTATGTAACAAAGTGATTATTGTATTGATTTTATCATCCAAGCTCATCGAGGCTTCGGTAGACCGACGGGCTGGGAGCTTTTTCCGCCAACGCATAAGCTTGGCCATCCAAAAAGGTAACGCTGCCAGCCTGTTGGGAACCTTGCCTATCGACAGCAGCGAGGGCTTTGAGGATGTTTTCTATATATCATAGTTTGTATTTTTTACTTTAATTGTAAATATGTAGATAAATAAATTTTCAAAAATAAATATTATTAGCTAACAGACCTAAGTAATTCTTTTTCAAATACCTCTCCAACTAGTGATGGTTGGCAATCAGTTCTACATATTTATATCATTTTTTTTGCTATGGTTGCCTCACGATGTTTTACTTCACGTCCTTTGCTGTGGCATTCAACTTCACTACCACTGATGACCACAATAAACAACGTTTATGTCCTACTCATTCTAAAGTACAGTGACAACCAAATCAACCAATCCTTTTTACAAGCAGTTAAGACCATGTACCACCAAGCAAGCAACAAAGAGACAACGCATTTGCATTCCCATTAGCAAGGCGTGTTTGTCACCCGCGCCCGCAGGACGCGACACTGTTAACAAATACTCCGCGACATCGTTGGATTACGCGCTTCGCTACGTGCAATGTTTGCTGTGCTGTTTTGTGATGAGCGAATTGTGCCCAACTATGTATGCTTAGAACTAAAATCGACTATTGCTGCAGTTCACAAAATTTTCTGATATTTTTTCGATTTATCTACTGCTGCCTATATATACCCAGTGCCACATAATCTTGGATGCCATAATTTTATTTGAAAATTTACCACAAACGCGCTTATTTTCGAGGCATCTTATGTTTTTCCGGGAAAAGTTTCCAATATTCTATTCTATGCCATGATCTATCTATATGCCAAGATTCATCTATTTCGGAGCTGAGTGCTGTAATATACATACACACACAAAAACACTCACAAACATTGTAATTTATAATTTTACAGTAGGATTACTTTCATGTTATTCTTTATATACCTATAGCGTTTTAAAAACTAAAACCATATTGTATCAGTTTAAATATGGATGCCATTATAGCCTTTATACTCAGTATTTTTACTGCGTATAATGGCACGAGGAACGATAGCTTATTTTTATGTTTCCCGATCGCTCGTTTTCGTGGCAATTGCTGTCATCATACGCTTCGAGTGAAACGTTGAAAATTAAATTTTATGAACAGTGATTTAGAGTTCTGAATCTCTATCATGATGTTGTATGGCACATATTAAAGTAGTATTATTTTTTATGTTATATACAATTATGGCTAGGTCGCAACGCTCTTAATTTTACAAAAAGTCAGTGAAACAACAACACAAACAATTTCAGGCTCGATTTGTTGCCATTATCTAACTGTTTAATCAAGATTATCGTGGCGCGCGCCCCTCTAAGCCGACGCAAAATAATTTATATCACTTGGAACTTAGGAACGAAATGCTTCTATCTCCTGCGACAAAAAAACTGGCCAAAGTTATTTACATGAAACTATGCGTTTAATAGTTGGTCTAAAGTTAATAAATTTGCATTATTTTTTCATTATAGTTAATTTTTCACAAAAATATTACCCGATACTAAAGTCGACTCGCCAAATGTTAACATAAATATTGATGTAATATTTTCCCATGCAACGTAAGTGACGTGTCCACAGCTCAATTTTAATTTGGTTTAAAATAATATTTACTCGTGTGTGCACAAATAGCATTGTCCCCAAGTGTATTTGCGCGCGTCATCGCGCAGTTCCCTTCTCTTTTTAATCACCGCCGCAAAAAAAAACTGTTTTCACAGTTGGTTTCAGCGATATTGCTTTATGGCGGCATGTGCGTTGTATACATATACTACATGTGTAGTATGTGTAAATATTGCGAATACTTCATTGTGTATATTATGCTGCAGTTGATAAGGAGGGTCTTGATTCAACACATGCATCTCGTGTCATGTTTAACAATGATAAAATCAGGGCACATGTATTTTGTTTACATGTCATCTTCTGTATAATATGTGTGATATATCAACGCACAGCCCAAATCACTGGACCAAGAAACTTGAAATTTTGCACATATTAGGTATACAGTGTAAGTATCCACTAAGGAAGGATTTTTGGAAATTCCACCCCTAAGGGGGTATAATAGGGGACCGTGGGTGAAACCGCGAGGCGGAAGGCTAGTTGAATACAAGTGACTTAAAACCTTTCCAATCCAACATCTTGCGGAAATTAAAATAAATAAAATCGATCTGTTTTCCATCGTCCAAATTCTTATTAAATTCGCACAATCTAAAAGGTCCGTTTTGAAATCTCATGTAATAAAAAGAAACAAATATAGTGAGGCCAAAAGTGATATCCTCTTGTCAAAATGGTCTATTAGATTCTGACGACTTTAGTACATGATGCTTTCAACCATATCGTGAGTTCGGAACCCAATACCTTGGTATTGAAGGTATGAACCCAGGATATGATGAAAAGATAATTATAATGCAATTATTGTACGCAAAATTTACGAATATTACTTCGAAATATGCGAATTCATTAGGATTTGGATGCAGAAACATAATTATTAGTAACAATTTGATCAGTTCCCAATAATAGTTAACTATAGCAATTACAATATTTTATTACAATATTAACCGTGGAATTAAATTTTGCAACTCATTAAACTGACGGTTAATATCATGTGGATATTCGTTGCGTAAACGAGGTATATTTTATATTCAATGAAATAACAGTTTCGTTGCAAGATTATTGAATCCCAACAATAAAATTATGCGGCATGATGATAATTTTGTTTGTTTGTTTTCAAGACCTATTATATATTGATAAATCTACCTGTAGGTATAGTACAATCCCTATATTATCCTTGCTATTATAAATGCAAAGATGTATGTGTGTTTATTATTCTTTCACGCAGCAACGGGGCAACAGATTAACGTGAATTTTTGCATAGAGATAGTTTATGGACCGGAGAGTGATATAGGCTACTTTTTGATCCCGGGAACGCGAGAGAAACTGCGGAGCGAAAGCTAGTAAGTTATACGTATTTATAACGTACCTAATTTTTATACTTGGTGATAGCTCAGTGGTAGTGACGTCATAAAGCGTTACGAAGGTTGAGCGTATGAATCCTACAATGAGCTTGAAATTTCGATGAAAGAAAACATCGTGAGAAAAGCATATCATGGTGGTACTACAGTCTATGTAACTCTTACAGTCGGCCAACAGACACGTCTAGACAGAGCAATCGTGCGGGGCTTGCGGGGTGAGAGAGGGGCGAGCCCAAGCTGCCATACACTCGCTTGGGACACAATTCAGCAATTACGAATGCCTATACAAAGCGGCATTTCGCGTGACTTCAAACGCGATAGACCACTGTATGTAATTACGCTGTGGTGGTACTTTGTAGTAAGCCTTACTCGCCTTACTTACGCCATCAAATTCATCTGTCGCCAAACACCTCCTCGTGTATTCCGGCAGCTGTATAGGTTCATGAGAATCAGTTAATTCTAACTAAAGTAAAAAAAAAAACCCTCGCAAACTATCAAATATCCCTACAGGTTTTATTACCTCAAAGGAAATCTTCAACAACAGAAAATGCCACGAAGGTATTGTCAGCGAATTCATGGGCTCCGAGCTCCGAGCTCCGACTAGCACTCGCAACAGATGTGATTTACGTCCAATACTTACTCAATGCGATATTTCCAAGTCACTCGCTATATTGTCGCAGTTTCGTACGCACCCGCGAGATTCGTCGCAGTAAATCTTTACCACAAGTTGCGCGACAAAAATATCATTATGTAAATTTACATAGAAATAAAAACGGTTCAGCCTCTGCGGGGTGAGCGGAGATATTTCTCAGTGTGCACTCTGGGGACTTTTGTAGGGTTGCCACGAATTTAACATGAAATTTAGATTTCTTTCTCGAAAGAAAAAAATTAGATTTCTTTCGGTATAGGACAGTAGGATACCTACTATATTTTCCACAATATATTACAGAAAATAAAACAACAAAAAAATGAGCTTAACGTGCTTAACTCTAAATAAACTCAACTAAATTAAATCTTAAGACATCTTAAACAAACTTATCGTACAAGTTAAATCCGTAAGCAGCTCAATTACCACTCAAAACATTTCTGAAAAGCGTGTTCACTGAAAATCTGTTACGTTCAAAGCGAAACAGCGCTTGCCGCTGCTAATCCAATTTACACGTCCAGAACTTAACTTTCCGTGAAGTGTTTCCATCGCTGTAAAACGCATAGTTGAAATATGACAGTAAGACAAGGAGCGTGATTCGGTGCAGTCACGGTACATGTAATAAGCTGAAATGCTATTGTTTAAATCGTGGTTACAATGCAATGGTGTCTGAGGGGCAGTGAATTCAACGTGGGGCTTCATTTAGTATTGTGATAGAAATAAGAAAAGAAATATTTAATTAAACGAGGCATTTTTTATTAATTGTTAGAAAAATGAATTCAACAAAATTAAATTTAAACGTCGATAATATAATATACATTTTTTAATTACTAGATGACTAACTTTATACTTGAAGATAATATTTAAATAATTTTTTTTGATAGGCATAAATGTAAAATACATTTTCGTGTTCTATTAAAATAATATACTTGAAACTATACGAGAACTCAAAACCACAGATTGTATAAATGATCATTCGGCATTCCAGATACCAATCAATATAGTATCTAATCACAAATGGCCATCACAATATTGTCCATGACACGTAATTGTTCGCTAACATAAAACAGACTAGACCGCCCCTGTTAATCCCTACTGGAGTCGGCACCACAATCTGACAGAAGGCAGAGTTCGGGAGTGTATGTAGGTACTCTCGGTTCTACCATTTTATTCCTACCTCGATGAGACCTTTGAATTTCTGCTTTATTGTTAGTAAAGTAGGGTTGGAATTGTATTATGATTGAAAATAATATTATTTTTTAAAATTGCGAATGAAATTAATATTTCAGAAAAAAAAAACAAGAAATTAAAAAACTTATTTAATGTTATAATATAGCGAATAGAATTAATCTGTGAAAGAATTAGGGTAAGGGGTAAACTAATTATATATTCAAAGAGGCGATTCAGAGTCGTAAACATAACAACACCTGTTTTGTTTTTTATTAGGTGTTAAATAAAAATCAGTTTGAGTTTGAAATATAATTTTGTTTTTATGAAAAAAATATTAAGTATTATATATCTAATATATAAAATTCTCGTGTCGCGATGTTTGTAGTTAAACTCCTCCGAAACGGCTTGACCGATTCTCATGAAATTTTGTGTGCATATTGGGTAGGTCTGAGAATCGGACATCTATTTTTCATCCTCCTAAATGTTAATGGTAGTCCACGCCTAAATTTTTATTTTTATTTTTAAAAAAAGTTTTTATTTTTATATGATACAACATTAAAAAATACATACAACCCTAAATTTTTCAACCCTCTACGATCAACCCCTATTTTTTATTTGTTAATTATAAACTTTTTTAAATTTATTAAAATTTTGGCTAGATTTTTATTTTTATTTTGTCATGACTTAAAACAAAAAAATATTATATTAAAACCTCTACGATCAACCCCTATTTTTCCATCGCGATTATTTATTTTTTTATAGCCGGTCTCCTGTTTTCGGCCTTTTTTTTTGGTTTTATTTGTGTATCGATCGTAGCAGTGACTGTTATACGTATTAATTTTTCTGTGCAACTCTCATGTTAATTTCACTCTCATCGTAAATTTATCATTAATTTTCAGAGCAATAATTATTTATTCACAATTTATTAATAACTGATAAAGACAGTTTTAACTCTCAGTCTTCTATAATATAAAAATGAATCGCTGAATGTGTTGCTGACCGCAAATCTCGAGAACGGCTGAACCGATTTGGCTGATTTCTTTTTTGTTGTGTTTGATGAAGTCTGAAAAAGGTTTTTATGGAGAGAAAAAAAGTTAATAATACGAGGAAAATAGTAAAAACAACAATTTTCTTTTCCAATACAAACCACTCTGTCCTCAGCTATCAAACATTAGACGTCAATCAAAACAAAACAAAGGCACGTTAGACAGAACGAAATCTGTCGGGGCAGCTATTAACATAAAAAAATCAATGTAACTTTGTTTTAGAGAAATAGGGCAGAACAAGGTCTGCCGGGACAGCTTGTGTATGTATGTATAGATTTCAGAATGATGTACCTAAACAGGCTGATTTAAGTGAGGACACCGAACATAACTTTCTCAAAACTTACTCACCCTATTTTTTTTCTATTTAATGACATGTATAAAATGTATATTGCTGCCGATGGCCAACGTTCCAGTACGCTGTCAGCGTTTCCTTTTTAGATGGCCAAGCTATAATGCGTTGGCATGAAAACCTCTCCGCCCGCCGCGCCGAGCAAATCAGCGAGCTTTGGACCCCATGGCTTCCACCTCAAAAGGCATAAACATATAGTTTGGGTTATATTGTATAAAGCTCGATACTTTCTCGAAGGTAACTCTTAAAAGTCCAATGCACGATGACGCAATAGTAATGCATTATCGATAATCGCAAGTCGCAACCCTATCACGAATTGGGGTTGCAGTAGCATATGGTTTTTCTCATTTCCTCGCGCGCTCGGAATTCCTTTCGTACATTTATTTTATTCGTATTTTGTATTCCTTTCCTGTAACGCTATGTATGTGAATTTTTTCAGACTTTTTCTATTCGAAGTTCGAACGTGTTCGTGACCTTGTTTTATAAAAAATATACGGATAAAGCTATGGTATTTAGGTGTATATTGTATAGAATGGTTAGGCGTTTAGATCTTTCAGTCCAAAATGCGATGTACGAGCTACATTATTCCACATTTAAAAATACACTGTCATAAATAAATATAAATGAATAAATGTTTTTTCTTGTATTCTTTCTTTCTTTCATGTTTTTTTTAACGAAAAAGTACTTTACTCATCGTGTTATTTATACATATTGAACAAAAATGTCATCATCTTAAATTATAAATAAACCACCATTTACTTCTATAAAAATAATGATAAATACTTTACTTTGAATAAATTCATTAGAACAGAATCATTTCTTTTTAACCTTAAAAATCCGTTTATTTAATACAAAACACCATAACTTATACAGGAGGAAGTCAGTGTAAATCACATACGCGCGTCGACTGCTAAATCTGTCCTAAATAAAAAAGACGCACCGGGTAACACCGTAACTCTGGCACTACACCGTAAAACATGTGGCAATTCTTCTTTACGGCATTACAAGCTGGTGCAGAGTAGGCTGGCCCCATTGCAGAGATTACTATACGTATTTTATAAACGTCAAAGCTTGAAAGTTGTAAGGAAGGAGATTGTTACATATAAATTATCACCCTTTTTGACGGCGATATGGGGTGTGAGTTTATTCGCACGGCAAAGTGGGGTTCGACTTTTTATATTTTTGGCCACTTTGTGTTAAAAAATGAAACGTTTTTTAAGCTTTTATTGATAACTAGCTTCCGCCAGCGTTTCCTGTGATCTTATGCTGTATAGAGCATTAAAACTATCTTATATTTTATTGTAGAATATGATCTATGTCTGTACCTAGTTTCAGCCAAATCCGTATTATACATTTATACGTGATTGAGTCATAAATAAACAAAAAAAATACGTGTGGCACTCGGGGACTGCCGCGGTAAAGCTATTGCATAGCATTTTTTATCAACTTATTCAATTATAATTATTTATTTATTTTTTATTTATGCAGTATTATTTTTTTTCTTTGATATTAAATCAAAGTATTTTTTATATATTAATATATACCTATATACTTTCTCCCAAACAGCTGTTTACGTATTCGTCCGATTTCGGAGCAGCTCGTGTTAGGTTTTATTTTCGTTACGGAATTTCTTGATTCGGTCACCGCGCTCAAAGCCCGCGATAAAAGCTATACAATAGCTTAAAACCAACCAAAAATTCTGACAGACATTCAAATTTATTAAAATAGTAAGATAATTTCAGTTGAACGAAAATCTAGTATGACGTTTAGGAAAACGTAAATGGAGTATGAATACTCTTACACATAAATATAAAGTCATTGTGACAAAGCAGTTGGCTTGCTCGACTTACGAGAGCAACAAATTTTGATCAATGCATAATTAGTGTAAAGCTACAAAAATGTAAAATAAAATCTTTAAATTCTTTACCCTCGGTCATCTGATCCAAAACTTAGCAAAGTTTGTAATATGGAAACCAGATACAGATGTATACTTGTAAAGATTTACACCCAGACTTGGAACAAATAGACAGGGCACACAAATGTTAGTCCTAAATGGGAATCGAACCTACAACCTGTGGTGTTACAGTTAGGTTGAAATCCGCGGCTCAAAGCTCATAATTGTTCACCATTAAGCCAAAGCTTACAAATCACCCGAAGTAAAATCCCTTTGTACGCACTAATAGAGGGACAATACAAAATGGCCGGCACCCTTTAGTGAAACTTTTCCATCATCCAGATACAAATACAAACATCATACTCCACTCCATATAATGTTTAGGGTGGAATCTCTCTTCCATAAAGTGGATTTAAGGTGTACACTTGGAGCGATAGGTAGTTGAGATAGTAAAATAAAGAAATGAAAAAGATTAGAAAATAAAATATTATTATTATAATTAATTGCATTTATTCCTTATTATTGCTCTTGTAAATTACATTTTCAAATATATGTAACTAGCGACCCGCCCCGGCTTCGCACGGGTAGAAGAGCATAATATATTATGCCTACATTTTTTGCATCAACTTGTTGCGTGGCAACAGGCGGGCAGTGGAGCGCGGGCGGAGGTGGCTGCATCAAGCGAGACCCGTCGTCGTGTCGCGTTAGTGCGAGACCGCTTGAATTTATTTTCTCGCGCGTAATTTTTTATTTGCAATAGCTCCTAAGATATTCATTTAAACTATATGGTGTAAAAGAATAAAATAATGTGCATGAAATGTTTAAAGCCTCTAACATATTTAAAATGATAAGGATTAATACCGTATTTGTACAAATAGCTTTCCAATTACCGCTTTGTAATTGCCCATTTTTTTAAGTATTAAAATCGATATAGTATGTTATCCTTAAGAGATAGACATATGCCATCGAGGATTTTTCTGTAGACCTATATAAGATACACAATTCCACTATGCATCATTTTGTTAAATCTCAAAGGGTTTAGGCAGCGTTTTCGTTGAAAACTCCCAGGCGGCTTGTTTTTTCCGACACCTCTAACAAATATAATTATATTTTAACCAATGTATACAAAATCTCGACAAATTATATACTAAAACCTTCCTCTTGAATCATTCTATCTATTTAAAAAAACCGCTTCAAAATGCGTTGCGTAGTTTTATAGATTTAAGCATACATAGGGACGGACAGACAGCGACAGCGACTTTGTTTTATACTATTTAGTGATAAAAAACCAATTTTATTAAAAGTAGCAGTTCCTACCAGAACAGGTTCCTAATTACCAATAGTCAAGGCTCCATGGTGAGAAACTTCTTCACCGTCTCCAGGAGCACTGCTTTTTAAATCTGGCCCTTGATCCAGCCGCCTTACGCGAGCTTCTTAAAGTGTTTGTCGGGGATATAAATATATGACCTACGTGTGGGTGACGCGAGCATTAACTTGGAATTTCCACATTTTTCAATATTTCAAAATTCACTCCTAGAGGGTAAAATAACAAATAGGTAACAGTTGTAATTGCGTAGCACACTAGAAATGCAGATGAGCACATAATAGTCCCCTATTTTATTCCAGTCACTTATAACTTACACCAGCAATCCAAGGTTGGAAAAAAGCCGGATTTATGGACAAAAGGAGCAACTCCCACACGCAACAATGCTATGATCTCTCTAATGAAGAGTTTTGTACACAAAGGGATGGGCCCAACTCTTTTATTAATACCTCAGGTTATGGGCCTGTCAGTTATGCCTTTCCTTCATGCTAAATGGAATCGATGTTTACGGTATTTAGACCTCTTTTTTATGGACTACATTACCCTTTTTCATACCGTCTTATCGCTTATCATGATTTGGAATGTCTCGATCTCTCTCTCTATTTGCCTGATTTCTATTTATCATGTTTAAAGATTTACAGGTTAGTAATTGGGGTTGTTTTTTGATCTTTTTTCCTTCAATAGGTATTCATGAAAGCTCGATGTTTGAATTTGATGTATCAAAGCGCACCAGCCGTGTTTGATGTTATCATTCCAGGTCAGTGTTGGATTTACATCCAGCTGTTTGTGACTAATCCCTTAGGTGTTCTCAGAGTTGCAAAAGATAAAATGTTTTTTGTTTTTATAACGTTATCGAACATTCTTAAATTTTAAATAATAAAACTGATACGATAAGCACAATATTACATGTAGGGGAGGTAAAAAAAAAACACTCCTATAATGACCACAATAGACAGAAAGATAGGCGCATACTATAAGGGTTCCATGTAATAAAATAAAAATAACATTGATATTTTTGGAACTCTCTGGAATTTATATGCAAAGGAATTGTTTCATCTGACAAAGAAATATCTAATAAAACGTGGCTTGAGACGCGAAACATTCTTTAAATAAAATATTTAACTAGGTTACGAAATAGCGTGAGAAAATGCACCAGTTAGCTTGTGAATTATAATAAATTCAGATAATTGTATTCTTGGAACTTATATTTATTTACATATTTACAATTAAAGTAAAAAATACAAACTATGATATATAGAAAACATCCTCAAAGCCCTCGCTGCTGTCGATAGGCAAGGTTCCCAACAGGCTGGCAGCGTTCCCTTTTTGGATGGCCAAGCTTATGCGTTGGCGGAAAAAGCTCCCAGCCCGTCGGTCTCCCGAAGCCTCGATGAGCTTGGATGATAAAATCCGAGCAAATCGGCGAGCCTCGAACCCCCATGGACCCATGGTTTCAACTGCGAATGGCATGAACGAAAAATTAGAACCAAGACAAGCGTATTTTTTAAATTTGGATTTTTCAGCACCGGTCGCAGCCGCCCCAGCGACTTTACAAGTCGCCAGTAAGTGGGAAGGCGCAAGTGTATCAACACACGTGGCATCCCACACCAGCGGCTTGCCAACACTCCACGGGATCAAAGTCATACCATCCGGCCTCTTGCCATCGTCACGCGCAATTCCGACTGGTTCTAGTACAGAAGGCACGTTGGCAACAACAAGAGCCCTACGGATAATATCATTAAGAGCCGCGTGGCGTGTAAAACGGCCGGCGCTTAAAGAGCACGAAAGCCCATGGTGGCCGAGCTCGTTGACAAAGTCTCCGCAGCGGCAGCGATGAGGATGATTGGTCCTGGAACCAAGACGGAGACAAAAGTGATTCGGTCTAACAAAGTACCGATGTTTGTAGATGGAATGGCTTGCAACCAGAGACCCGATTCCTTCTCAGAGACAGCTAACAAGCGTGCGCGGTCCGAATTTGAAGAAAAATTGGAAAATAGATTTTGCCAAGTTTTTTCGCATAGAGGCTTGTCCCACTCTCTCTGAGAGTGACTTAAGGTTAGCGACGGAATATTTGTGCCTGGACAAGCTGCCTGCCAGGCATTTCTGGCATCGGATAGGTGAGAAACCTCAACGGATCCAATAGATGGGTCCAAAACAGATCCAACGAGGTCGCCCACACTATATACCGACGACAGAAATGCCGGCAGTGAAATGTCTGAAATTTTCCGCACTCCTAGACCACCATAACACACGGGAAGGGTGGCCTGAGACCACACTTTGGAACTTATTATTTAACTTATTGAAGATTTTTCACGAAAAACCCAAGAATGAGTGATAGTTTTCGGACTATGGTCGGTACGGTGTGGTCATAACTGAATCTTGTGAGATAGCATACATACCTAATAGACATTAATTAAAACGAAACAAGACTCAAACACGTTAGTATTTAACGTTTATGATTGAAACTATAAACGTAAAAATTCGGTAAGTTTAAATTTAACATTATTAAATCGTCCACTGACAGCGATTTTAATCATTTATTTACCCAAACATCCTAACAATTAGAATATCATTAAAATAGCCATAAAGATTTTGTAATTGTAGTTTTTTCGTAAATAAGTTAAGCAAGGGTCAGAAATGATACAGCCTCTATGAATCATACAAACAGAAATTTCCCAACAATAAGTTTTTGAAGATCCAATGTTGGCAACATTAAAACAATTTAAGCAACATTAACGCTGAGCACGCTTCCGTTCACAGTGAAAGGGGAAAAATCAAGTTATTTCAACGCCACCATAGTCAGCTGAAAAAGCTTCCTCGAACGCTATTGGATAGTTCTGCTAAAGGCCTTCCTTTATATTTATTGCCATCATTTTACCAAACAATACACGCTTTGCTAACTTATATTTATTGTTGTATAAACCGAAAAAAAGTTTTAAAACTACGGCATAGAGTTTAAAGTGCATTGAAACTTGTGTTCAAAAACGGTAAATAAGTTTTTGCATATTTGGCTGGCTGCCACGGAGTGTTGCAGGGAAAAAAATCGTCTGCCGCAAATAAAAGATGTAAGAGTAGAATAGTTTGTTTAGTAACTTTGTTTTGGTGCATAAAGTTTTTGATGTAATAATATTTTATAACAAGGGAACATTGAAATTAATCTATTACTTCATAATCGGTTCTCTTCTAGGCTTTATGTGCTCATACACAAGAATATTTACAAAGGAGTTTACATGGATTGGTTGACTATTTTTTTTTATATACTAACATTATCTTTACCTCTTCTTATGGAATCTAATATTTTCTATATTAAACTGATAATAAATCTATTTCTAAGGAATCATATAAAATTCACAATTTATTTTTAATTTCATCAAAATTCGTAAACAAAACACACCATTAAAATTTTCCAAAAACATTTTAAACAACCCTAAAGAGTCACGCATTCCCATACATCTACGTTATCACCGAATAAAATATGCATCGTCCCCACTTACACCACATCATATAATTTATATCTAACGGGGATATACCCCCAAAAACGGCATAATTACATCAACAATAATAATTCAAATCAGGAACGTTTATACGACCATTTAGCGCCATTAAAGAGTAATGAATTAAAAAACTTACAATGCAACAGTTAAATGTTTTACCAGTATTAATTGTGAATTGTTATTTGAAGTGGAGACGTCACGCGACGCGTGTTGTGACTCGTCGGGCGTGTCGTTGGTAAAAGCATGTTATTATATCACGTGCAATACGGTTGTTTTAACTATTACCGATATCTGTAACACCGTGCTTACACTTATTTAAAATACGTACAATATTTTGCTAAAATGCAATTGATTTTTTTGACATTTGACATTAGAGCTTCTTGCTGGAGTCTTCTCAGTCAAAGTGTATTTTGAACCGATGGTAGGATCATTTGTAATGTACATATATGCCTTATTAGGGCCTAAACTGAATAAATGAGTTTGAGTTTCACATCCACAATTATACTAGAGAGCTGGTTGGTTATAGAAAAATGTGGTTAATTTGTATTCCATGCTTAGAACTATGTTAATTATCATGCATAAACTAGAGTACAAAGTGATTTATCGAAGGATGTTCTGTTAGATATAGGAGGCTACATTCATATATCTATAGTAGTTATAAAATCAATAGGGTGTTGATCAGATTATCGGGGTCATTCAGGATTGCTAGGGTGACGAACCGATTAGGTTTTGATTACAATCAAAATGGCTGCGATTTTACTTGGAATATGGCAGTTTGATTGCAATGATATTTTAACATCAAGTCGGTAGGTAATCTCAACAACAGAAGTAGATAAACAGATCCAAATTTACAATACACTTTTCCATATTATGTAAAGATGAAATAAACAAGTATTTTGTAAATGTGTCAGCAAAAACCGACATAGTATAGTAGATTTCTACATCATGGATAGTTTTTAGAGATAAGGTTTTTGTAAATCAGCTACTAATGTCACATGACCGCGATAAATGATGACTGAGACTAATATAAAAGGAGCATACAATTTATGAAAATTGTATCAACCGATTGGTATGGCAGACAAACAAGTAGCTCTGAAAGCACTTATAAGCACTTTTAATAGGGAGCGGTTCACAATTCCTTCATAGACCTTAGTGACAAAAGAAAAAATTAGGACCATACTCTGTAGAAAGAAGCAGCTAGCCGAAAGTCATAGGTACTACAAAGATCCTATTCACGAAATAGGCAAGTCGATAGATAGAAATCTTGCTGTTTCAAAGGATGTTTATGTTCTTGCGATACCGTTGATTTCACGGGACGATGGCCACGCTGAAAACAATTCCGGAAAGGTCGAGTCTTGACATTTGATAGAATACCCCCTGGAGCATGAATAAGCCACGTTTTATACTTTGGATGTCATGATTTTATTATTTTTCGGTCGGGGATATGTTTCGATAGGACCGGAACGATGCTCTTTTCAATTGGCTGCTTGAAATATTTTACGAATAAAGATTTTTAAAAAGTTATTCGATATTCCATTCTAAATATCTATTCATGCCTGTTAAGCAGTAAATTAGTGCAGCGATAGAGACGAATTTACAAAATTACAAACTAAATAGACAGCCACCAATACTAATTTCTAAACAGCACCCTATCATAACTTATCACCACCTCAAAGTCTTATCAATATTAGTCTACATACTACCAGACAAGGTACCAGGGAGGCATAATGCGTGGAGGGCTAAACTCAACAGTTATCTAAACAATCCCGTAGAAGAATGTTAATAGTTCCAACGTAATAAAGCATGGAGGTCATGGCACGCGACCACCTCACGCTACTTCAGGTATGTGGAGTTGATACTGTATGCTAGGAGACAGTTTTTATAATGGTTGTAAATCTTTAGATTGGTTATTGTTAAAAAAAAAAAGATATTTTTCATATACTGATTTATAGGTGAGTGTAATATGGGACCAAATAGAGAACCAAAAAACATTTTAGCTGATGGACTGCTTAATTAAAGAAATAAGAGTTAAACATGAGAACAAAACAATAGTACGAAAATAGGAACAAAATTAAAAAAATATTGGTACACGCCTACTTATACCAAAATATTAAGGGACCTGAAATATTACTTATATTGAAATTCAACGAACAAAGTCGACCAATTATTTAATACTTCAGAACTTCATGAAAATTCCTCATGTAATAAAGATAGGCAAATAATTCGACACATAGCTTCGCGTCTGTACCGTCATTTTTCCAATAGCCCAAACTAAGAGAATTTTCAATTTTAAGCCTCTCGCGAGACGGGCGTTACGCCGCTGGCATTAAAATAAAATACGGTCTGTGTCGTCAGTCGACACGTAAACGCCATCCATCACTCGCCCGTGTGCAACCCCCTTTAGACACTGCACAGACTAGCGACAAAAAGTCGGTGAATGCAAATTATGTTTTGGAACAGGAAGCTTGGCTTTGTTTTTGCCGTTTGGTGTATTGCAGGTTAACATAATAGAAATTTATCATTGTACATATCATTATTAGCACTGATATAGGTACTTAGAGTACTTAGACGTATTTATTTTATTTTATTAGACTACTTCTTTTCCATAAATATACGTGTTATAGATAATGAAACCCAGACTCAGGATGAATTGACATGTTCATGCACACAAATGTCTGTCCTGCGTGGGAATTGAACCCACGACCTGTGGCGTAAAATTTAAACTAAATTTATTATTTTTTTGTCGCAAGTCTGCATAGTCCTTATGTGCCGTAACGGTATTGACGCGGAGAGAATTTTTGAAAAATGTAAAAAGGTCACTGGAGACGTCACGTAGAGTTCATTTATTTCCTGTTCGACTTCTTTCAGTTTGGGCGTTCCTGAGAAGCAACGCGGGTCATAATAAATGTTTTTTTTTAACTTTTCAATCACAGAATAATATAGCAACAAAACCAACTAGTCTTTGGTCTTAGAAAGAAATTAACAAAAAAAACTTTTACAATAAATTACGATCCAAGTTGATCGGTTTTTTTTGACGGCAAGTATTCGTATAAAATTCCAATACCTACTCTGAAAATCTATGTCAAAAGGAAGGAAATTTAATAAAGATCCTTTTGGATCGAAGAAAATTTATTTGGGACATTAATTTCAAAGAACCTTTTAGAATAGGAAAAATTCATGAAATTTTGGTGCAAGAAATTGTTAAAGAAAAACAACATGTTTTTTCTACATGTATGTTAGGCTTGTGTTTGACCACAATCTCACCATAGTATGTGATGATAGCCGAAGGTGGTGAGCACAAAAAGCCAAGAAGGAACTGACTCCCAAACGCAACTGCCGGAACACACGATTTTTGTCATGGCTTTCGACTGAGCTATCAGTTTATTTATCAATTTATGTATATATTTACAAATAGTATTTTACTGTGGTTGGTTTCCATGAAGCAAGATCTACTGAGATTGCAATCTGTTAGCTTGGTTTTGGTAACTTAAGTTGTATTATTACTTATTTGAAGTCTTATAACTAACATTAAAATAGCAAAAAATGAGTTTGTCTTTTTATTTGCAACGTTTTCAAAACGAAGCCATCAAACCGATCGTGATAAATTGGTAGTTTGGACCAGGAATATTAACAGGGGATCGAAGGTGAAGCCGCAGGAGATAGCTAATAAGCGTATATGTGTCACGATAACGAAAAATAACCTTGGTTTTTGTCTACTACCTCAAAGTCAAAGCCATTTATTCAGTTTAGGACCAACGAGGTCGAATTAACTAAATTTAACAACGACGGGTTCGGAATTCAGCCTACCTCATCAGATCTTTCAAAAATATACTTAAATCCGCTCCTGTTCTCTAATTTACATTCTCTTTTTCGCAGGACCTCAACAACAAAATGCAGTGGGGGCTCGCCACACAGAGAGAGACGGCGACGGGACGAGGATGCGACGACTCTAACAGGATTCAGTGCAGCTTTGCACCGAGCGCCTCCCCCGCCGCCACCAGCATTACTCCGACGACTTGGTGTCAAGGAGCCTACTGGAGTTGGGAAGGTACGTATTGAAATAGACATACAGAAGATCTGTCTTTCGTTCTCGTTGTTGAAAATAATAAAACGAATATACTAGAAGAAGTGACTGTAGTGTCTTGAGTGACTCTCGCATGTATATTGATGTTCGACTTTGCTGGAAAACTTTGCAGATAAAAGTTAAAATCAAAAATCAGGGTCCCAATTTCACTGTTTTAAAAGTCAAATTTACCTTCAACATAAGTCTTCAGTCATATTCAACGTTTTCTTTTTAAAGTTTCAGGATAATTTTAGATATAAAATTAATCTCTCTAATTTATAAACGTCAGGATCGGATCAAAACTTTTCCCAAATGTATATAATTTAACTTACAAGCTATCGCAACATTCACACGATCGAACCATGTAAAAGCTGTAAGATTTAAAAGCAAACACAGCATGCTCGAGCTGCGAGCGATTAATATCGCTTTAAAGCGCTGCCATCGTTAAAGGGCAGGCTCATTAGCGCAAGATCATCGCTTGTCTCATTAGACGCTACCAATTAGTGAGGTCCGGCTTGAAGCGGCTCTTAAATCATTGCCTGTCGTGACAAGGGGCCATTAAAGTTTTCGCATTATAGCTGTTTTACTTTTAAGGAGCACTCAATGAGTCTAAGATGCTCGCAAATTGGAAATGTGTTTTAGAGGCAAAGTGTCTGGTTAGGGTGGCAATGGGAGTGATAAATAACCTGGGATATTCCTCACACACGGCCATCTGATCCCAAATTAAGCAGAGCTTGTAGGTACTATGGAAACCAGATAACTGATATACTACCTAGTCTTGCCATAAATATTGTCACAAAGAAAAAACATTTTTTTTTATTGCAAATAATATTTATTACTTTAACAGTATGTTAGTTTAATACATAAATAAAAAACAATTTAAAATATAAAAAGCTTATTCGAAGTGGTCTCCATTGGCTGCAATACAGTCCTTTAAACGTTGAGGCCAGTTATCAATAGAAGCACGCACTCTTTCCATGGAAAAATTCTTCACTGCCAATCGTATGGATTGTTTTAGGGACTCCAAATTATCATGGCGTTTAGAGCAAGCCGTACTCTCTAAAACTGACCATAAATCATAATCCAGCGGATTAAGATCGGGACTAGACGACGGCCAGTCTTCAGCTCTGATGAAGTCCGAAACGTTTACTTCCAACCAAGACTGCGTGGACCGAGCTTTATGACCCGGCGCCGAGTCTTGTTGGAAGGACCATACTTGGTTATTGAACATGGTGTTGTTAAGGGGCTTAACTACCTTCTCAAGAATGGTATCTTGATACACTTGTGCCGATGTTTTGATACCTTTTTCACAAAAATATGGCTCAGTCACTCCTTCATAGCTAACACCCCACCAAACCATCACTGAAGTCGGATAATGCCCACGTTGCACTCTGTCGACTAATTGGGAAGCTTCCTTAGAGCTTTGAGCATAAATACGATCATTTTGTTTGTTAAAATGTTGCTCAACTGTAAAAATTTTCTCATCCGTAAACAAAATTTTTCTGTGACCTCCCTTTGCGTACCGCTTCAGTAGTTGTTTCGATTTTACCACCCTATTCTTTTTTAAATTATCAGTTAAAAAATGACCAGTGCGTCTCTTATAGGCTGCAAGTCCTAAGTCATCTTTTAAAATACGCGACATGGTTCTGGGTGCTATCTTCATCTCCCAAGATAAAATCTTTTGCTTTCGGACAGGATTTCTTCGAATTCTTTCCCTTACTGCTTTAACCACCTTTTTCGTACGAACACTACGTGGACGGCCAGATCTTTTTCTGTCACAAGCAGAGGAGGTCTCATTGTACCTATTAATAGTCCGGTACACAAACATTTGACTAATACCAAGCGTATGGAGAGTTTTAAAAATTGCATTTGGCTCCATACCAACTTTGTGTAATGCAATCACAGCGATTCAGTTCTCTTTATCAACCCACTCCATTTTAATATCGCAAAATATTGTCCAATGTATTGGCGCCAAAATTAGAAAACCCAATGAACAATCGTATAAAAATGACAGATTCCAAATTCAAATGTAATATCTTTCTTATTTTTAATTGTAACAGTATTTATGGCCAGACTATGTATATATAGGTAGTTCTTTTAAATCTAATATAATACCTTTAAACGAGCAATTTTTGTATGTATATACCTATATATACAGGGTGTGGTTTTGCATTTACGCCATATTTACGGAGGTCGATATTTACCTTGTATAGAACACGATTCAATTATAAAATCGTACTCTTAAAATTACATATTATTTTTAAACTTTTGTAAAAATAAAAATCCCCCCGTCCAATAAAATCACATTAAGTTGTTTTATAAAATGACCTCGCGTGTACTAAGCACCGCGCCATGGCGCCACTGCGCACTCCGCGCACTCCGCACGCGCCGATGTATGTAGTCATGTATGTACGGTCAGTCCGCAGTCAGTCAGTTGTCCTCTGACTGCGAGCGCGCACGCACTGTGCGTGACACGCGCAATCTTCACACCGCGCGAACTCCAACGTACAGTACAGTGACAATGACGGAAAGTTATTCAAACGTCGAATTTAGCGGGGATTATTGGCGATCACATCCTAGGACCATATTTCATTGAAGGCCACCTGACCAGCACCACCTACCTACAGCTGCTTCGTCACGTTGTCAATGAGATGCTGGAAGACATCCCGTTGGCTCTGCACAGACATTTGTTTTACCAACAAGACGGAGCTCCTCCTCATTATGGTCTCCAAGTGCGTCAGTATTTAAGTGAAGTGTTTGGAAGCCAGTGGATCGGTCGTGGTGGCCCAGTGCCCTGGCCACCGCGCTCTCCGGACTTAACACCTTGTGACTTTTACTTGTGGGGAGAACTTAAAAGACTTGTTTATGTTGAAGAAATATCTAGTGTGGTGCAGTTAAGACAAAAAATTGTGTTGGCATTTGAATCCGTTAAAAATAATACAAATGTTTTGCGCAAATTAAAAAGAAACTTGCGACGCCGTGCTCAACTGTGCATCGAGAATGAGGGAGGACACTTTGAGCAGTATCTTCGAGTAACATAGGTGCGTAAATAAACTTTTTTTTTAAATAAATTTAATGATAACTACCAAATAGTTTTTATTTGGTAGTTATCATGCCTAGGTAGGTATTTTTGACGTTTCACAGTCCGGTAAAGTAAGAAGGTCAATTTGGAATTATTTTATTCCAATAATTTTTCGTACCTAGTTAGTATTCAACTCTAACAATAAAATAAAGAAGGTTGCACCGCGCAAATGTAGAACAGATACCTACGATACGCAACAGCAAAACATACCTACGTACCGGGTCACCGACCGCGGCGCCTGTGTGGCGCGGCCGCCACACAGGCGCCGCGGTCGGTGACCCGGTGACCCGGTCGTCTCCTCGCCGCGCCTCGCCCCCGGATCGCAGACCTATTCTGGGCACTCGTGCTTATTCTGATTTGACGCTAATCACAAATCATCAATAATCGTTGACTAATCTACCATATAATTAATTACATATTTTTAAAATACTAAATTAATCATCTACTATTGGTTCTATAAATATGGCGGAAATGCAAAACCACACCCTGTATAATCTGAATCTCGGAAACGGCTCCAACGATTTTCTCTGAAATTTAATATGCAGGGGATTTCGGGGGCGATAAATCGATCTAGCTAGGTTTCATTTTTAGAAAACGTCTTTAAAAAAAATACCGAGCAAAGCTCGGTGATCCAGGTACTATATACTTATATGAATAATTACACCCAGAATCAGGACAAACAGACATGCACACTTTCTGTCCTGAGCGAACGATAGACAAGCTAACTTCTGATTAACCATTATCGAATTTAACTCTCAAATGCTATCGACTGGTCTAAAAGACCGAGCGTACACAGAACGGCACGTACTAGAGAGACAGACAGACTGCTCGTTCCACGTTCTAAGACAGAAGCTAACGAGGCACACCCTGAGAATAACTACTGAAATACCTTAACAAGATTAAATTGTTTACCTGTTGGCATTTCATTGATTATTTTCAAAGATATGTCGTTTTTTTATACGTGAATGCAATAGAACTTTCTTCCTTAGTTTATTCGAATAGTGATTAAATTCAAACTTATTTCAAACTAGCTTTCGCCCCGCGGTTTCACCCTCGTTCCCCAGGGATCTTATGTTTACCGGGGATAAAAAGTAGCCTATGTTCTTAATACTCAGTTAACAGGGTTTGCAATAAATACAGAATGATTTTTGATTGTTTAGGAAACTTTGTCTGGAACACCTGTTTTTCTTCGCATTGGATATCAAACCCTGTAAGTTTATCTAAACTAATAATAACCATGTATAAGTATGACAACCTAATGCCAATAAACGACCCACAAATCGTAACCTTTCAAAACAAACTTCTATCAAAACTATATTACATTTTTCTCATATCCGTAACGAAATCAAATAAGCCTTAAAAATAACAAACTCCAGCTGTGTTTCATTTCAATCGTTCTTTAATCCACAATAACAAGCTGGCGATAAGGAAAACTTAAAATGTTAACCAATGTTTCTATACGGATAATCTTTTGTAAAACTAACGTTTTGATGACCTATAAACTTTGTGAAACGAAATATTTTCTTGTGATGTTGAAGATTTATAATTTTATGGAACTTGTGACGTAATAACGTGACGAATATAACTAGGAAGATGGCCATTCTGATTTTACACGGACTCTATCGGTACCTCAATTATCATTTTAATATTCTATTATCTATTGTAATATAAAGAATAAATAAAAATGTAGCAAATTTTATAATGATATACCTAAATTGAAAGGTAATTCGCTACTTTAAATACCCAATTCTCAAAAGTAACAAAATACATTTTTCAATACATTTGCTCGGAAAGTGACCCTTATTACATCGCATTTAGGGCCATAAACCGAGCTAAAACACACGTGTGCGTAATTTAATTTTCCCTACAAAGTTAAATTAGTACCTTACTACAAGTTATGTGCACTATATGCGAGTATTTTGAATTTAACCGGGTAATACAGTTTTTTTTAGTAACAAGAAAGAAATTTTATGCCGCTGAAAATCCATATACATTTTTGGAATAAATAAATGTGTAGGTACGTCTTTAATTAAGTCAAACAAACATTTATAATCAAATTATTCATAATCTGTTATAAAATATTAAAATATTTGCATTTTATCACTAAAATTATATAAATTAATTAATTATTTTAAAGTAGGCTGTATGTTCATTGACCATCCATTTGGCGCGTGAAAAAAAAACTTGCTCGCCATTTCCCATAATTTTGTTTCCAAATTCATTTATTAGCGAAGGTGGGTGGGTGGCTGTAACTCACAGCCTCGTGCGTAATGATCAACTTAGCTCACTTGTATCATAATATACTATTATAGCTATTATGCACTATCCACATTTCCTCAATAGAATGCAAGCAAAACATAAAAAATTAACAGTCGCTTACTGTGAAGGCGTAATTTGCAATTCAAGGAGCTAAACCGTGGATGAAATGGAATGTCTGGTGGTTCGTAGTACGGTACAAAAAGTGCCGTCGTAGCAGCGCTAGGGCTATGCGATAAGAAATGTGTCCTTTTAGTGGGACATTTAATGGAAGTATTTGGGTTAGGTAAAGGTGGAAAGGTTATTTTTAGGTTATGTTAAATTGTGTTCGTTAAACGACCTCAAAAAACTAACCAAATAAAGGAAGAGGTTATGACTACGTCGGTGGTATTATTATTTTAATCTAGCTATACTTTAATATCGATTATAATGATTCTGTTTTTTTTTTGTACGTGGCATTCAGATTTTTTACATAACATTTTTGATAATTTAATAATTTCACTTAAGTACTACATAAAATATCTTTCTAATCAAATATTATTGAAACTTCACAATCAAATTATCAAGTAAACTAGGCATTTTATATTATAAACAATAAATTTCGTAATTTTTATTTTACATTTTTTTCGTTATTTCATATTTTTCCAATAAAAATCATTTGCCCAAGCGCAATAAATAAGCTATGTGTGTTCAAACGTGTCGGAAAATTGCGTTTGGCGTGTCGAAACAATCTCTCGCATTATTAGGGCTTAATGTTATTGCTACGGCTCCCGTGGGCCTTCCTTAGGCCAACTGGATACTATTGATTTATGCTAGATGTGACACGTTTTTAACCGACTACAAAAAAGGAGGAGGTTCTCAATTCGGATGTTTATATATTTTTTATATATAATAGGTGGATTTTAGAAAATCTTGTTTTGTTCGAAAGGTACTGGTAAAGGTATAACTACTCCCTTAATGGTCACATACAAATTTCATAATGATCTGATCATGGACTTTGAAGATATGACGGAAATCCTCAACGAAAAGGAGCAGGAATATCGCGATTGAAATATCTTATTCAATATTGTCGACAAATATTATTCATATATGATTTTATTTTTTTCCTGTTACCCAAATGTTACCTGGAAGAGATTGCTTAAGCAATAAGGCCGCCTAAATTGTATTCTCTTTCATAATTTTATATGTCTATACTTTTCCTGTATGCATTGATCTTATTTGTAACTATCGTCCTCTATTTATTTGGAGATTACAATAAAGAATATTTCATTCATTCATAATCTCAATCAGTGACAAATCTTGATGGGTATTCAATACACAAGAAACTAAAAATGGAATTAAATCGGTTTTACTTTTTGTTAAAAGTTATATAAATAAACGATTAATGGCGATGATAGCAGCTAAACGACGAAATTTTAGTTTGAAGGAAGACATCGAGTGGAAACTATAGGCTAGCTATCACAATCAAGTTGAAAATCTCTCGCCAAGAACCTATCCGTGTGTCCCGGCAGTTGCAGCAGCACTTGAGATCCAGTTACCTTCAATGTTCTTTAAAGGTTTTCAACACATTGGCAATTTCCCTTGCATTGCTAGTGTCTATATGAATATATAGTGTATATGAATATATAGTGTGAGTATATAGTGTTTTTATTCAAATAGGCCTTCACAAGCACTTGCAATAGTATGACTCTAACGCACGGTTCGGAAGGTTGCTTTTACCGAGAAGAGCCGGCAAGAAACTCAGCAATTACTCTTTTCAAAACCAACTCAGAATTTACATAAAATTATCTAGTATGACAATATTTGTGTGTATATGACGATAAGGAAGAAATATATGTAAGTATCAAAATTATGAGTAACTCAGTAAATAAATGGATTGCAAGTATAAGCAGACTAGCTCCCACAAGCAGCATCTGTTCACAATGGCAAATGGCTTTAGGCAATGGTAGCCACTTACCATCAATTGGACGGTTGCTTTTAGTTATTCTGCATTTAGTGGTAGCTCAAGTTACTATAATTATAACGTACATAACATTAAAAAAAAACAAATTAACTAGTCTCCAATTAACATATTTAAAGTAAACATATAATTACTTAATGACTTAATGAATGATTACTAATGAATGATTACTTAATGACTTATAAAGAGAATTAATCAGATGGGTCACATCTAGTAACAAAATCGAACATTGTTACCTTCCCCCACTATTCTTCTGTCAATTTGTACCGGCCAATGAGATCGACGACCGCTGCCCGCGGGATTAAACTCCTTATTGATTATTGGACCCTTTTTTATAAGACTCGGCTCAAGTGATGAGAGAATAGCGATATTATATAGAACTTTTAAATTCATTGACTTTCTATTAAGCCAGTGACATGATAGGGAAATATTGAGGTAGTTTCTAGAAAGATCTGGCTCTCCATCGAGTATGTAGATGGTAATTGATTTATTACGTTCCAATTTTAGGTAATTATAGCTATAGAAGTACATTGAAATAAGCCGCTTTTCAATTCGCACAGGAATTGCTTTTAAAACTTTATGAAAATTAATTAGTTAAATATATACCAGATGGATGTACCTATTGACAATTCAGAGTTGGTCCCATAGTAATAGTTGATAAGGTTGAAAAACCCAACAAAGGTCACTGTACGTCAATGGTCAACAACTAAATTATTTTTGCATACTCCGCTTATGACTTAGCCCACACCAGGCGGGCTTCTCTCAAGTATAGATGATTTATATAGTAGAGGGTCCGTTATTGATACAACTACAAACCTACTTTTTTTTCTTTGATGTACACGTGATGCAAGGAAAACATAAATATTGGCATTATTATTTTGTTATCCCAAACGATTTGGTATTTTCAAAAGAAAGTTGATTTAATCACCCTTTTGTTTACCTTTGAGTCATGAGAGTTTTATATATGAAATAGAAATAGGACATTTTTAAGATGAAAAGGTCTAAATCGTTTAGCTAACTTATTTATTTCAGTGATCAATAATACTCAATCACCCAGACACTCACACAAAACAAGTATTTCTTTGTCTACTGTTTTCTATGATTAGACTAGCTTTCCGCCCCGCGGTTTCACCCGCGTTCCCGTGGGATCTTATGTTTTTCTTTGCTATAAACCTCACGGAGCCCGAGACCTTTCCAACGAATGCAAAACCGTGGAAATCGGTTCGTGCGTTCTGGAGTTATAGCGTCAGGAAGGAAAACCCGACTTATTTTTATATAGTAGATTTTACATAATTTGGTTTTAAAATTAAACGTAATTGTAATCCTTTAAATCACCGGAGGTTGCTGCAAGTACTAATACTCCAAAGGGACATATTTTAAGTATCTACTAGTTGCACTAAAATATTAATGGTAGGATATCCAACCTAAAACTAATATTATGGACAAAACAACCTGATTTAGGCTATTATCAACAAGAACAACAAAATGTTACAGACCGGACAAAATGGAGTTTCACAAAATTTATTCCAACTCGCTACCTCGAAAACTATAACGAGAGGCTTTAATAAATACAAAGCAATCTCATAATTAAGTTAAAACTCAATATGGAGCCAGAGTTTAGGTAAGCCAGGTTTTTATCGAGTTAGCTTTAAAAATAATTCAGAATATTGCGACAGTCTCCGCTTCATTTTAATTAGATGTCGATAACGATTTTCCCCTTAGTACAGCAGTAAACCCCCTAGTACCAAAATTTAAAACCAACTCAGAAATTGCATAAAATAAAACAGTTGCTTCCTACATATTGCTCGAGTAGGTATTAAAATTTTGTATGGAACAGTTGATATTTTTTTCGTGATTTCACAGTGAGTCCCATAGTAAAAGCTGTTCATATTGATGAGTACATCCACCCCTGCAAGTATTGCCAATGACTAAAAAATCAACCTGTATAAGCTATTTATTTGTATTGTATTGTAGGTACATATTACTATATTCTTTGAAACTGTGAAAACATAGAAAAGCTAAAATCTTAAAACAGTAATGTCTGAAATATTTTACCGTATGTTTTCGCAACCGGCCGGAGGTAAGTAACTTGCATTTTTATCCAATTAAACAAGCCTTTGTGTGCACAGTTCTGGGAAATAAACTCCCGACCATAATTAAAGAAATTAAAATAACTACACAAACACCAGCCTGTTTATTGTTCAATTTCTATCATATTCATACTTTTTATTGAATAAGTACACGTAATAGCATGAAAAAAACATAAAATGAATAATAAATTCAAAGAAATAATAATAGTTAATTGAAGTTACCTTCCATAATATCTAAGATTCTAATTTAGTAAAGTGCATTCACATATTAAGCGGAATTTCGCGGAATTTCAATGACCCGTCAATAATTGCCGTCACGCTCACACAGATGCAGTAACCGCCTTTAGGTATGCGATGAAGGTAATGCAATTGTACGCGACGGAGTACTGACAGGTCATTGAACGAAATTCCGCTTGTTACGTGAATGCACTTTAGAAGGAGTTAGGAATGAGTAAATGTGTTTGCCAACATTCTCAATCAAAACATTGCATCAAAATCCTAACGCTAATAGAGAAAAAGTTGCCAAGAACTATTCCAATATATCAAACATACGATCGCTGCAACTTTTTAATTGCCTATTGTGTAGATGCACAATTGCACATAACTGTGCAAAAAACTAAATTTACTATTATATCACCGAATAAACATGATATAAGGCTAATAGACCTTTTAAACTTCGACGTAAATGGCAGTTTTTTGCGAATTATCCCCAGTGCTTGGCCCATCGCCAATCCGAACTGCGGTGCTCGTAATGCGATGGTACAACTACATTTTGAATTTGCAATATTCATTCTAGTTTCAGAGGATAAAAATGTTATTCTATTCTCACATATGAGGTCATGTATTGAATTTTTAATGGCGTGGTTGCGGAGCGCCAGTTTGTTCTCCATATCAATTTGAGAATCTTGGGGTATTATGTGGTGTGCTAAGCTATTTCTGAACAGCTTGTTAGGTGATATTGTTAACAACAGAATGTCTGGAGCGATCATAAAATCTCACGTTATTATAATCAAATGAGATTTTTTGGCAGTTAGTATAGATACAGGTTTGTATTATAAAAAATATATTTGAAAACACAATCTAGGTATTTCTAATTATGCAATATTGCTAAAAAATTAGAGGTTATTTCATATTGAAACTGATTGCAAGAAAGTTACGTAATAAATCCGCTGAATTATCGAATAAACGGCCGAGAACTGTTATTTACACAATGTCGTATATTCAACACATTCACATCACAGTATTACATTACATTAACATTATTAACAAAACAAAACGCAGTAGACTAAGTCATGCTAGCTATTACAACCCTGGCTAAATGTAAACAATGGGCCGCGACCTCACCCGGGTACCCGGGTACTTTGTCACGAGCATTTTACTCGCTCGTTTTACGTCTGCTAGTTTTTGTACGCCTTTTTAGCATTTCAACATTCGATACTGTTATCGAGCTTTGGATTGCGTTACTGAGTTCGTGTAAAACTAGTCGGCTTGTTTGTAGTTGTTTATTGCGTTTGAATAGAGAGATTGTTTTGACTTTATGGTTCACTTCAAACACTTCTTTATTCTTGATTTATTCTACAGTGCATTTAATAAATGGATTTCTTTCTTTTGAGACATGCAGCAAGTTTTTGGTTTTTTTTTTCAGCTTCTAATTTTAAAGACTACTTAGTCCATTCATCGGTTTAATCGGATTGATCAGGTTATGTTTTATATATAGGATAAGTAGCATCCAGTTATCCATAGCGAAATCGTAGTCTCCTACTATTGTCACCATCACAATTCTCCATTTCTGTTCTTGTTTCACATAAAATAGTACCTATCACCTCATTTAAGACTAATTTTCGACTGAAACTTGTACACAAAACAAAACGTCAAATGTGAATTCTAAATTCAAATCAAAACAATTATGCAGCCAGTTCACTAATCAACGCGACAGAAACATTTAAACAATTCTCTTTGTAAAATACAACACTGTATGTAGGTATACAATAGTTAGAATTAATTAGTTGGCGGTTACCTGGGCGGTTCCAGCGCCGCAACACACTGAACAACGAGTAAATGCGCCAAATTATGTTATCTATAATACTTTAGGTGAAAGCTTTATATTTCATATACAAACTATTCCCCGCGGTTTCACCCGCATTCCCGGGATAAAAAATAGCCTTTAACTTCCTCAAAAATTGGGCTATCAAATGCAAAAATATTTTTTCAAATCCCGACTGGTAGCTTCAGATATTAGCGACGTTTATAAGTGCTCTCCTAGGGCTTATACTGAATAAATGGCTTTGACTTTGACTTTGAGGAATTTATAAGCTAAAACGCATCTCCATCATGGTAGTTAGGTTTAATTGAACTGAGAGGCTGTACTTTGGCAAATAATTGTATAACTTTTATTGAAACCCTCGAAGGATCTAATATTTTAGAAATTCATTCTACCATAAAAACACAATGGATTGTTTTTTTAAACTTTTAAATGAAGGGACGCAAGGTCGGCTGGCAGCGGGTGAGCCGTTAATCAATTACCCCGCTTGTTTTCACTCAAATTATCGGCTATTCCGTCCCTTTTGCACAATTGGGGCTATGAGACAGGCGAGTTGTTTCCAATTGTCAATAAATTTTTTTTGCCTGTTTTTGACCATAATCTCGTCAAGGTGTGTGATTTAAGTGATGATTATCGACTTCCCTCAAGTTGAAAATCTTGTGGAAGCCAACCAATCAACTGAGTGATATTTTTATCGATGTTTCTTATTTCGTAAAACAGTCTTGATCGTTCATTGCACGCTGCTTCCTTCAGATATATTTTGATTTGGACTATATGTGCATTCCATTATATTTCAGCCTAGCACCATCAACATCACCATCAGTCTTTTGGCTGATGAAATTGGCTGCCTGCCATGGCATACTTTCAATAAATCACTATAAAGATAGATGGTTGATGAGATATTTCATTTAGAGTGCCTTAATAAGAACAGTATGGTGTACAAAGCAACGTAAACTACTAACAAGCAACTCTTTTTCGAGCATCGACAAAAAATACAAAAGTGCCGAAATGTTTTGTTGTCGACCGCATCATGGATAACTACCACTATTATTCTCCATTTTGGTCCATTTTTTATATATACTACTAGTTTCCGCCTCGCGGTTTCACCCGCGTTCCCGAGGGATCTTATGTTTTTCTGGCATAAAAAGTAGTCTTATAGCCTTCCTCGATAAATGGACTATTCAACACTAAAAGATTTTTTCAATTCGAACCAGCAGTTCCTGAGATTAGATCGTTCAAACAAACAAACAAATTCTTCAGCTTAAGAATATTATTTTTAATTCATCATAGCCTATGGTAAATGCACTTAATAATCATTGACCTCTTGGAAAATCAGTTAATTTACCAATACTATAATCACGTATTGCATGGCCCACACGTTCAATTCAAATGTTCCGGATCACAAGGCTTCAATTGAACAGCTGAACACTTTCGCTTGGCTTTTTTATTTTAATTACCGTTTGATTGATTTTGCCTTGAACATTTTCTACTCAATAAAGTACACTTGGCACACGAGTATTTGGGTTAACCCTTTAGTAGTCAATGTAATTATTAGGAGTTGATCAATGTCAGCATGATAGTGATGATATGTCCAAAGGTGATAAGCACATAAAGCTAAGAAGGGAACTGAATCTCAAGTACATCCACGGAATATACACCGGTTTGTACCTACTGGTGTGAATGGTAACATTTTTTTCAAAATATGCTGCACAACCTCGATTCCGAAGTTTAAAGTTTCCGATTCTTTACGTATTTTTTTATAATTTTATGAGCCATTTAACAAATATCGTTTATTGTTCACTTTAATAATTGAAACTTAGCCATCATAACGTTAATAATTAAACAACAATAAACGTAAACTCTTACCATGCACTCTATATATACCATACCAATTACCACGGTATTGTATAAAACAAATTTTATATCAACCATTATGAAAAGGAAAATAGCTTTCATACGGTCGCATAAAATCGAACGCAGTCCATTGTCCACCGAAATCTACGTTTGATAAGCTTATTACTACCGCAAATGTCGACGAAATTAATTAGTCCCCGGTCCCACCGACCCGCAACGACCCATTGACGGTTAACTATATGGTTCAAGTCAGGAGCGAAAGTGGATGAATGAGACCATTAGATTTATTTTACAGATTTTTTTAAATATATTAAATACATTTATTTACAACAAGTATTTACAATAATTGTATAAAATACAAACTATAATATATAAAAAATATCCTCAAAGCTCCCGCTGCTGTCGATGGGCAAGGTCCCAACAGGCTGGCAGCGTTCCCTTTTTGAATGGCCAAGGTAATGCTGGATTAAATTATAATATCATTATTTTATGTGGGGATCTTTATTTAATTAAATCATCAAACTCAGCATTGCAATCGCTAACAATAACTTCAGTAAAAATTCTCAAAAGGCGGTAAATTCTAAATTCAAAATAATGCACTATCGCTATACATATACTGTACACGTGTAAAATATACAGCATAATAAGTGGAATTACCAAACTATATTCACGCACACATTCAAGTCCATCTTTACATAACAAAACATGGTACCGTTTTGACTGATAGCGCACCAAGTCTGTCAAGTCAAGTGAACCTTTGTTTTTCAACGAAGCTTCTAAAACATTATCCGCCAATCACTTATCACACCTATCCATATAATAATAGTGGTGAATTTGTGCTACAGTAATTTTGAATCAATGTGGTGCTGATAAAAATCTGAATTATCGAATAAACGGCCGAGAACTGTTATTTACACAATGTCGTATATTCAACACATTCACATCACAGTATTACATTACATTAACATTATTAACAAAACAAAACGCAGTAGACTAAGTCATGCTAGCTATTACAACCCTGGCTAAATGTAAACAATGGGCCGCGACCTCACCCGGGTACCCGGGTACTTTGTCACGAGCATTTTACTCGCTCGTTTTACGTCTGCTAGTTTTTGTACGCCTTTTTAGCATTTCAACATTCGATACTGTTATCGAGCTTTGGATTGCGTTACTGAGTTCGTGTAAAACTAGTCGGCTTGTTTGTAGTTGTTTATTGCGTTTGAATAGAGAGATTGTTTTGACTTTATGGTTCACTTCAAACACTTCTTTATTCTTGATTTATTCTACAGTGCATTTAATAAATGGATTTCTTTCTTTTGAGACATGCAGCAAGTTTTTGGTTTTTTTTTTCAGCTTCTAATTTTAAAGACTACTTAGTCCATTCATCGGTTTAATCGGATTGATCAGGTTATGTTTTATATATAGGATAAGTAGCATCCAGTTATCCATAGCGAAATCGTAGTCTCCTACTATTGTCACCATCACAATTCTCCATTTCTGTTCTTGTTTCACATAAAATAGTACCTATCACCTCATTTAAGACTAATTTTCGACTGAAACTTGTACACAAAACAAAACGTCAAATGTGAATTCTAAATTCAAATCAAAACAATTATGCAGCCAGTTCACTAATCAACGCGACAGAAACATTTAAACAATTCTCTTTGTAAAATACAACACTGTATGTAGGTATACAATAGTTAGAATTAATTAGTTGGCGGTTACCTGGGCGGTTCCAGCGCCGCAACACACTGAACAACGAGTAAATGCGCCAAATTATGTAAAGTAATTTAGTAAAGTGCATTCACATATTAAGCGGAATTTCGCGGAATTTCAATGACCCGTCAATAATTGCCGTCACGCTCACACAGATGCAGTAACCGCCTTTAGGTATGCGATGAAGGTAATGCAATTGTACGCGACGGAGTACTGACAGGTCATTGAACGAAATTCCGCTTGTTACGTGAATGCACTTTAGAAGGAGTTAGGAATGAGTAAATGTGTTTGCCAACATTCTCAATCAAAACATTGCATCAAAATCCTAACGCTAATAGAGAAAAAGTTGCCAAGAACTATTCCAATATATCAAACATACGATCGCTGCAACTTTTTAATTGCCTATTGTGTAGATGCACAATTGCACATAACTGTGCAAAAAACTAAATTTACTATTATATCACCGAATAAACATGATATAAGGCTAATAGACCTTTTAAACTTCGACGTAAATGGCAGTTTTTTGCGAATTATCCCCAGTGCTTGGCCCATCGCCAATCCGAACTGCGGTGCTCGTAATGCGATGGTACAACTACATTTTGAATTTGCAATATTCATTCTAGTTTCAGAGGATAAAAATGTTATTCTATTCTCACATATGAGGTCATGTATTGAATTTTTAATGGCGTGGTTGCGGAGCGCCAGTTTGTTCTCCATATCAATTTGAGAATCTTGGGGTATTATGTGGTGTGCTAAGCTATTTCTGAACAGCTTGTTAGGTGATATTGTTAACAACAGAATGTCTGGAGCGATCATAAAATCTCACGTTATTATAATCAAATGAGATTTTTTGGCAGTTAGTATAGATACAGGTTTGTATTATAAAAAATATATTTGAAAACACAATCTAGGTATTTCTAATTATGCAATATTGCTAAAAAATTAGAGGTTATTTCATATTGAAACTGATTGCAATTATAACGTACATAACATTAAAAAAAAACAAATTAACTAGTCTCCAATTAACATATTTAAAGTAAACATATAATTACTTAATGACTTAATGAATGATTACTAATGAATGATTACTTAATGACTTATAAAGAGAATTAATCAGATGGGTCACATCTAGTAACAAAATCGAACATTGTTACCTTCCCCCACTATTCTTCTGTCAATTTGTACCGGCCAATGAGATCGACGACCGCTGCCCGCGGGATTAAACTCCTTATTGATTATTGGACCCTTTTTTATAAGACTCGGCTCAAGTGATGAGAGAATAGCGATATTATATAGAACTTTTAAATTCATTGACTTTCTATTAAGCCAGTGACATGATAGGGAAATATTGAGGTAGTTTCTAGAAAGATCTGGCTCTCCATCGAGTATGTAGATGGTAATTGATTTATTACGTTCCAATTTTAGGTAATTATAGCTATAGAAGTACATTGAAATAAGCCGCTTTTCAATTCGCACAGGAATTGCTTTTAAAACTTTATGAAAATTAATTAGTTAAATATATACCAGATGGATGTACCTATTGACAATTCAGAGTTGGTCCCATAGTAATAGTTGATAAGGTTGAAAAACCCAACAAAGGTCACTGTACGTCAATGGTCAACAACTAAATTATTTTTGCATACTCCGCTTATGACTTAGCCCACACCAGGCGGGCTTCTCTCAAGTATAGATGATTTATATAGTAGAGGGTCCGTTATTGATACAACTACAAACCTACTTTTTTTTCTTTGATGTACACGTGATGCAAGGAAAACATAAATATTGGCATTATTATTTTGTTATCCCAAACGATTTGGTATTTTCAAAAGAAAGTTGATTTAATCACCCTTTTGTTTACCTTTGAGTCATGAGAGTTTTATATATGAAATAGAAATAGGACATTTTTAAGATGAAAAGGTCTAAATCGTTTAGCTAACTTATTTATTTCAGTGATCAATAATACTCAATCACCCAGACACTCACACAAAACAAGTATTTCTTTGTCTACTGTTTTCTATGATTAGACTAGCTTTCCGCCCCGCGGTTTCACCCGCGTTCCCGTGGGATCTTATGTTTTTCTTTGCTATAAACCTCACGGAGCCCGAGACCTTTCCAACGAATGCAAAACCGTGGAAATCGGTTCGTGCGTTCTGGAGTTATAGCGTCAGGAAGGAAAACCCGACTTATTTTTATATAGTAGATTTTACATAATTTGGTTTTAAAATTAAACGTAATTGTAATCCTTTAAATCACCGGAGGTTGCTGCAAGTACTAATACTCCAAAGGGACATATTTTAAGTATCTACTAGTTGCACTAAAATATTAATGGTAGGATATCCAACCTAAAACTAATATTATGGACAAAACAACCTGATTTAGGCTATTATCAACAAGAACAACAAAATGTTACAGACCGGACAAAATGGAGTTTCACAAAATTTATTCCAACTCGCTACCTCGAAAACTATAACGAGAGGCTTTAATAAATACAAAGCAATCTCATAATTAAGTTAAAACTCAATATGGAGCCAGAGTTTAGGTAAGCCAGGTTTTTATCGAGTTAGCTTTAAAAATAATTCAGAATATTGCGACAGTCTCCGCTTCATTTTAATTAGATGTCGATAACGATTTTCCCCTTAGTACAGCAGTAAACCCCCTAGTACCAAAATTTAAAACCAACTCAGAAATTGCATAAAATAAAACAGTTGCTTCCTACATATTGCTCGAGTAGGTATTAAAATTTTGTATGGAACAGTTGATATTTTTTTCGTGATTTCACAGTGAGTCCCATAGTAAAAGCTGTTCATATTGATGAGTACATCCACCCCTGCAAGTATTGCCAATGACTAAAAAATCAACCTGTATAAGCTATTTATTTGTATTGTATTGTAGGTACATATTACTATATTCTTTGAAACTGTGAAAACATAGAAAAGCTAAAATCTTAAAACAGTAATGTCTGAAATATTTTACCGTATGTTTTCGCAACCGGCCGGAGGTAAGTAACTTGCATTTTTATCCAATTAAACAAGCCTTTGTGTGCACAGTTCTGGGAAATAAACTCCCGACCATAATTAAAGAAATTAAAATAACTACACAAACACCAGCCTGTTTATTGTTCAATTTCTATCATATTCATACTTTTTATTGAATAAGTACACGTAATAGCATGAAAAAAACATAAAATGAATAATAAATTCAAAGAAATAATAATAGTTAATTGAAGTTACCTTCCATAATATCTAAGATTCTAATTTAGTAAAGTGCATTCACATATTAAGCGGAATTTCGCGGAATTTCAATGACCCGTCAATAATTGCCGTCACGCTCACACAGATGCAGTAACCGCCTTTAGGTATGCGATGAAGGTAATGCAATTGTACGCGACGGAGTACTGACAGGTCATTGAACGAAATTCCGCTTGTTACGTGAATGCACTTTAGAAGGAGTTAGGAATGAGTAAATGTGTTTGCCAACATTCTCAATCAAAACATTGCATCAAAATCCTAACGCTAATAGAGAAAAAGTTGCCAAGAACTATTCCAATATATCAAACATACGATCGCTGCAACTTTTTAATTGCCTATTGTGTAGATGCACAATTGCACATAACTGTGCAAAAAACTAAATTTACTATTATATCACCGAATAAACATGATATAAGGCTAATAGACCTTTTAAACTTCGACGTAAATGGCAGTTTTTTGCGAATTATCCCCAGTGCTTGGCCCATCGCCAATCCGAACTGCGGTGCTCGTAATGCGATGGTACAACTACATTTTGAATTTGCAATATTCATTCTAGTTTCAGAGGATAAAAATGTTATTCTATTCTCACATATGAGGTCATGTATTGAATTTTTAATGGCGTGGTTGCGGAGCGCCAGTTTGTTCTCCATATCAATTTGAGAATCTTGGGGTATTATGTGGTGTGCTAAGCTATTTCTGAACAGCTTGTTAGGTGATATTGTTAACAACAGAATGTCTGGAGCGATCATAAAATCTCACGTTATTATAATCAAATGAGATTTTTTGGCAGTTAGTATAGATACAGGTTTGTATTATAAAAAATATATTTGAAAACACAATCTAGGTATTTCTAATTATGCAATATTGCTAAAAAATTAGAGGTTATTTCATATTGAAACTGATTGCAAGAAAGTTACGTAATAAATCCGCTGAATTATCGAATAAACGGCCGAGAACTGTTATTTACACAATGTCGTATATTCAACACATTCACATCACAGTATTACATTACATTAACATTATTAACAAAACAAAACGCAGTAGACTAAGTCATGCTAGCTATTACAACCCTGGCTAAATGTAAACAATGGGCCGCGACCTCACCCGGGTACCCGGGTACTTTGTCACGAGCATTTTACTCGCTCGTTTTACGTCTGCTAGTTTTTGTACGCCTTTTTAGCATTTCAACATTCGATACTGTTATCGAGCTTTGGATTGCGTTACTGAGTTCGTGTAAAACTAGTCGGCTTGTTTGTAGTTGTTTATTGCGTTTGAATAGAGAGATTGTTTTGACTTTATGGTTCACTTCAAACACTTCTTTATTCTTGATTTATTCTACAGTGCATTTAATAAATGGATTTCTTTCTTTTGAGACATGCAGCAAGTTTTTGGTTTTTTTTTTCAGCTTCTAATTTTAAAGACTACTTAGTCCATTCATCGGTTTAATCGGATTGATCAGGTTATGTTTTATATATAGGATAAGTAGCATCCAGTTATCCATAGCGAAATCGTAGTCTCCTACTATTGTCACCATCACAATTCTCCATTTCTGTTCTTGTTTCACATAAAATAGTACCTATCACCTCATTTAAGACTAATTTTCGACTGAAACTTGTACACAAAACAAAACGTCAAATGTGAATTCTAAATTCAAATCAAAACAATTATGCAGCCAGTTCACTAATCAACGCGACAGAAACATTTAAACAATTCTCTTTGTAAAATACAACACTGTATGTAGGTATACAATAGTTAGAATTAATTAGTTGGCGGTTACCTGGGCGGTTCCAGCGCCGCAACACACTGAACAACGAGTAAATGCGCCAAATTATGTTATCTATAATACTTTAGGTGAAAGCTTTATATTTCATATACAAACTATTCCCCGCGGTTTCACCCGCATTCCCGGGATAAAAAATAGCCTTTAACTTCCTCAAAAATTGGGCTATCAAATGCAAAAATATTTTTTCAAATCCCGACTGGTAGCTTCAGATATTAGCGACGTTTATAAGTGCTCTCCTAGGGCTTATACTGAATAAATGGCTTTGACTTTGACTTTGAGGAATTTATAAGCTAAAACGCATCTCCATCATGGTAGTTAGGTTTAATTGAACTGAGAGGCTGTACTTTGGCAAATAATTGTATAACTTTTATTGAAACCCTCGAAGGATCTAATATTTTAGAAATTCATTCTACCATAAAAACACAATGGATTGTTTTTTTAAACTTTTAAATGAAGGGACGCAAGGTCGGCTGGCAGCGGGTGAGCCGTTAATCAATTACCCCGCTTGTTTTCACTCAAATTATCGGCTATTCCGTCCCTTTTGCACAATTGGGGCTATGAGACAGGCGAGTTGTTTCCAATTGTCAATAAATTTTTTTTGCCTGTTTTTGACCATAATCTCGTCAAGGTGTGTGATTTAAGTGATGATTATCGACTTCCCTCAAGTTGAAAATCTTGTGGAAGCCAACCAATCAACTGAGTGATATTTTTATCGATGTTTCTTATTTCGTAAAACAGTCTTGATCGTTCATTGCACGCTGCTTCCTTCAGATATATTTTGATTTGGACTATATGTGCATTCCATTATATTTCAGCCTAGCACCATCAACATCACCATCAGTCTTTTGGCTGATGAAATTGGCTGCCTGCCATGGCATACTTTCAATAAATCACTATAAAGATAGATGGTTGATGAGATATTTCATTTAGAGTGCCTTAATAAGAACAGTATGGTGTACAAAGCAACGTAAACTACTAACAAGCAACTCTTTTTCGAGCATCGACAAAAAATACAAAAGTGCCGAAATGTTTTGTTGTCGACCGCATCATGGATAACTACCACTATTATTCTCCATTTTGGTCCATTTTTTATATATACTACTAGTTTCCGCCTCGCGGTTTCACCCGCGTTCCCGAGGGATCTTATGTTTTTCTGGCATAAAAAGTAGTCTTATAGCCTTCCTCGATAAATGGACTATTCAACACTAAAAGATTTTTTCAATTCGAACCAGCAGTTCCTGAGATTAGATCGTTCAAACAAACAAACAAATTCTTCAGCTTAAGAATATTATTTTTAATTCATCATAGCCTATGGTAAATGCACTTAATAATCATTGACCTCTTGGAAAATCAGTTAATTTACCAATACTATAATCACGTATTGCATGGCCCACACGTTCAATTCAAATGTTCCGGATCACAAGGCTTCAATTGAACAGCTGAACACTTTCGCTTGGCTTTTTTATTTTAATTACCGTTTGATTGATTTTGCCTTGAACATTTTCTACTCAATAAAGTACACTTGGCACACGAGTATTTGGGTTAACCCTTTAGTAGTCAATGTAATTATTAGGAGTTGATCAATGTCAGCATGATAGTGATGATATGTCCAAAGGTGATAAGCACATAAAGCTAAGAAGGGAACTGAATCTCAAGTACATCCACGGAATATACACCGGTTTGTACCTACTGGTGTGAATGGTAACATTTTTTTCAAAATATGCTGCACAACCTCGATTCCGAAGTTTAAAGTTTCCGATTCTTTACGTATTTTTTTATAATTTTATGAGCCATTTAACAAATATCGTTTATTGTTCACTTTAATAATTGAAACTTAGCCATCATAACGTTAATAATTAAACAACAATAAACGTAAACTCTTACCATGCACTCTATATATACCATACCAATTACCACGGTATTGTATAAAACAAATTTTATATCAACCATTATGAAAAGGAAAATAGCTTTCATACGGTCGCATAAAATCGAACGCAGTCCATTGTCCACCGAAATCTACGTTTGATAAGCTTATTACTACCGCAAATGTCGACGAAATTAATTAGTCCCCGGTCCCACCGACCCGCAACGACCCATTGACGGTTAACTATATGGTTCAAGTCAGGAGCGAAAGTGGATGAATGAGACCATTAGATTTATTTTACAGATTTTTTTAAATATATTAAATACATTTATTTACAACAAGTATTTACAATAATTGTATAAAATACAAACTATAATATATAAAAAATATCCTCAAAGCTCCCGCTGCTGTCGATGGGCAAGGTCCCAACAGGCTGGCAGCGTTCCCTTTTTGAATGGCCAAGGTAATGCTGGATTAAATTATAATATCATTATTTTATGTGGGGATCTTTATTTAATTAAATCATCAAACTCAGCATTGCAATCGCTAACAATAACTTCAGTAAAAATTCTCAAAAGGCGGTAAATTCTAAATTCAAAATAATGCACTATCGCTATACATATACTGTACACGTGTAAAATATACAGCATAATAAGTGGAATTACCAAACTATATTCACGCACACATTCAAGTCCATCTTTACATAACAAAACATGGTACCGTTTTGACTGATAGCGCACCAAGTCTGTCAAGTCAAGTGAACCTTTGTTTTTCAACGAAGCTTCTAAAACATTATCCGCCAATCACTTATCACACCTATCCATATAATAATAGTGGTGAATTTGTGCTACAGTAATTTTGAATCAATGTGGTGCTGATAAAAATCCTTCATTGCTCGCGCAGTTTATGACCAATAGGCACGAAAGCATGTACGAGCAAAATATGCTCCTAGTGCTTTTTTCCACGCTCGTACGACGTACATTCTTTATGGGAATTTATAGAAACTGTTTGTTTGTTAGCTCTTAGGGGTGCTGCACACGATTAGATAAGTTTTAGCTGTCAAATCAGATTGCATTTGGCACTATTATTAACCGACTTCGTTTCCATACTGAGAACGATGGGATAATGATAATAGTAGTCCGTATTCATAGTGTAACATATTTGCAGTCTTGAATTCAGAATCTGTGTTTTTGAGGGGCGTGTTCCAGTAGTTTTTAGTTACTATTCAAATTCAAAAATCTGTAGCGACTAATTACTTATTTTCAAAGTCAGTCATTTTTTTTTTACTTTGTATAGTCTTGTGTTTGACCACAATTTCACTAACTTAAGTGATGATGTTGCCGAAGGTGGTAAGCACACAAAGCTCAGAAGGAACTGGCTCTCAAGTGCAGCTGCCGGAACACACCATTAGGTGTTTGGCGACATATTTTCAACATGAGGGTGGTAGCCAGCTAGGCGGGTACAAAGTACCCTACCACCGTTCTATGGTTTCCTCACGATGTTTTTCTTCACCGAAAGCTTAAGCTCATTGTAGGATTCGAACCCACGACTTTCGCCGCAACATCCAACGTCACTACCACTGAGCTATCATCGCCTTAAAAATTGTTCATTTTTTCAGTTTAGGCACTAAGGTGGCACTTATTATGAAAGTCGAAGCTTTAGAAGTTACCACCAGTTCGAAAGTTAGACTTAGAACCGGCAAAACTCAGCAATGATACATTTTCTATTTAACAAATACATTGATAACATAATCAAATATTTATAAGCCCTAAATAATTCGAAACACATTTTCCGCAATATCCTTGCTACAAGCCGTGGTAACAGTTATAATATACACAAGCGTGTCTGTATATACTTAGATACCTTTATCTACGATGAAGTACGACAGGATTGCGTTTAAAAATATTGTATATCACATAATATACGATTATTGTAATGATTATTACTTGAGAGTCGGTGACTCCAAAGTATTTATTGGTCTAATTGTATTAATAGTGAGTGGTCACGGAACTCAACCCTCTTCCATTCCCTTTAATATAGCCAATGGGTTTATAAACATGTTGTTTTAATGGGTCATGGGGTATGCGGTATTGTGGTGTACTGTTATGGTTTTTGCCATTATGAAATCGATAAAGGCTGACTTCCAAACCGGTGGTGACTTCAGTAGCTTCGGCCTTCGTAAGTGGTGTAACTGAATTAGAGGCGTTGACTTAGACTTTTTGTTTTTTTTTTCCGTTGTATTTCAATTAGTGTATTAGTTATTTATTTTCCATAGTACAACCTCTGCTTAGTTTAGGTACATGGCCGTGTGTCAGAAATGTCTTAGGATATTTATTTATTTAACAATGCGAAATTCTCGCCATACTTATTGGCTCTAATTTTATATTACATCGTGTATTGTTTTCATTTTGCTCTGAATATTTCTTTGGGTCAGTAACGATTAAAATGTGAAATGTGAAAGATTTTAGAGTGTGGTGCAAGTAATAGGCTACAGCTCATTGTAAAAATTCTTATAATTACCTAGAACCACAAAATAATTTTAGTAACAATTAAGTTCCGCAACAGATATTTATGAATTTTGGTCTAAATAGGACATAGGATACTTTTATTATTATTTTTTGTGTTTATGCGTATTATATTTCTTTAACAATTGTAAAAAAAATAATGGAAAAAAGTTTTTAGTTTTCAGTCACTGGCAATACTTGCAGGGGTGAAAGTAATCATCAATATGAACAACTTTTATCATGGGACTAACTCTGAAATCACAAAAAAAATATCAGCTGTTCATTACAAAAGTTCAAAACCTACTCGACCAAAATGTATGAAGCAACCATTTTATTTTATGAGATATCAGAGTTGGTCCCATAATAAAAGTTGTTCATATTGATGAGTACTTCAACTCCTGCAAGTATTGCCAGTGACTAAAAAATACCCTGTATATAAAAGATGTAACCTTGCTGAGTTTCTTGGCGATTCTTCTCAGTTGAAGGCGACTTCTGAATCAGTGGTAACTTCAGTAGTTTCGACGTTTATAAGTGCCCTCCTAGGGCCTAAACTGTATAAATGGCTTTGACTTTGACTATGCTGGGTGAAACTACGGGACACGGGTAGTATTCAATTATCATACATGTGTTTCTATAAAACTGTTATTGTCTTAAATTAATGGATAATAGTGGCTACTAGACCAAGATTGAGGTCTTGTAATACTGTATTATTGTAAAAAAATAAGTCTAGATTGTTCATTGTAGTCATTTGTTTTTTCGCTTCCTCTATGTTACTTGCGTTGCATTAAACACGCCTCTATAGACACTTTTCACAGCGATGCCGCCATAAAGCCCTCATTTGACCTATTTAAACATAAAGTCTAGTATGAAAACAAAAATATAGACTCTTCTATCTATATTTTTGTTGTGTTGATAGAAATACACGTAGGAAACCAAACAGAGATTGGTTATTGAAATTTGTCGCCAAATCGTTGTACTGCACTTGAGAGCCAGTGTTCTTCCAGAATCCACTGAGCAAGCACGTATGTTAAAATAAATTCATTATATTTCCAACATTTCCTATTAAAATATGCGTAGCAAATAGTACTAAAAATTGATTTTCGTAGCACGTATTTTTGAGAAAATTGCATATTGTAATTATTAAAACTGTAGCAAATACTTCTACGAATAGCCTATATTTCGTAGCTCATGCTACGGCCGCTACAACCACCGCATGTCTCGTAGCCCCTCTACGCGACACAGACATAGCTCGGAGGCTGCTATCGATTGCCTCGGCCGACGTAATTGCCTGCCCTTTCTTCCTATTGACAGCAACCACGCTCGCGTTCAAATCATCTGCGTGCGGCCATTTTAAAACTGGAATGTTAAGGATGTTTTTGTCAAACCCATTTTCTGTTTTATTGAATTTGACCCCAAAAAGAAGTTATGTATGATCCCATATTGTATAAATGTAGATATGCGGTGATAATATGAATTTCAAGCATTGACACCTTTTAGAATTAGTTCAGTTAAAGATAGGTTCAGACAAATTAACTTAAGTAGTACTATCAAACAACTTTACTGTAAAAACAATAAATTATAATGAACAAGTAAATTCAACGGAATGAAATTGGCCGTTTACACCGCGTGTCACGAAAACCGTACACAAAAGAAAACAAACGCGATTCTTGTTTCTGCACATTATTAGTTCTGCTGGAGTGTGAACCCCGACCGCGGCCGAGATGTTGGCTACTATTTCAATGGGACTCCACTGTAATGACGACATTATTTTTTTTTTGTATTCCATTGACTACCCCAATGCTGAATATGGACAAAATGGTTATTTACTCCATTTCGTAGCTTTGCAAACGTTTCTTTGGTTATTGTTATTATTTAGATACTTAATTAGAACTCCTTTTTAATTCTTGAATAATATGGTACCTGTTTTTAATCATATTTTAGCCAAAATGGGTTTACAATATAGCTATTTTACTTACGCACATCCTGTCAATTACTGCATATTGTTGGTAGTCAAATTTCTGCAGCCTATTTTCCATCAACCTATCATTAAAATTATCATTTAAATTAATTTTAAAACAAATTTGGAATCTCATAGTTGCTTCTAATTACAAGTTGGCAACTAGTTGCACCACAAATAGTACTCCGATGTAATAGGTGTCGTATTGTCTCGTTGAAATTTACAGCCCGTTATTGCTGCTACTGTGAATTTTAATACCTGTTCTAGAAGCTGTTAAATCCTTTTTGTTATTTTAAAAATAGAACCAGTATTTGTTTAAATAAATTTTTTTGAGTGGGTTTTTTAAATTTATTATTCTTTTAGTATTTTTAGTCAAAATAGCCTAGGGCCTAAACGGAATAAATGGCTTTGACTTTGACTTGAAGGTTGACTCCACTATCTTGTTGGATTAAAAACCAAAAAAATTGTAACTAGATATTTAATCTCGTAAATTAACATAATCATTTTATAAATAGAACATTTATTTTCTCCCTTTTCTATTCATATATAATAAACAATAGTTTCATAACCAACTGCAGTTGTTATTTACGATTCCATAAAACATAACGATTATTATTATGCAAATACGAGCTAAGTATAACACTACTCGGTACAAAGTTCAAAGGACTCTCCTGTGGGAGACATACAAACGCACCGGTACTATATTAAAGCGTGGAACAATAAATTTGAATAAGGGATAGTTATGCGGTTTCCGTGTCCGCCAGTGTTTAAATGTTACTAATTGCAACGTTATATATATAACGTGATATGTTATGCATTATGATAACGTTATTTACTTTTATGGTGTTACTTTACATTGTTTTAGGTATGAAAGAATAATTGATATATAATCCTAATCCTAACTAATATCATAAATGTGAAAGTGAGTTTGTTTCTTTGTTCGTTACCTTTTCACTCTTAAACCGCTGAACCGATCGCGATGAAATTTAGTATGCAGATAGCCTATGGTATGGAGAAGGACATAGGCTACTTTTTATTCAGGGAAAACAAGATCCCTGGGGAACGCGGGTGAAACCGCGGGGCGGAATCTAGTTTATAATATTACTAGCTTTGTTTGTTTGTTACCTTTTCACACCTAAACCGCTGAACCGATCGCAATGAAATTTGATACGCATATAGCCTAGATAGAAAATGACTTAGGCTACTTTTTTTTCTCGGGAACGCGGGTGGAACCACGGGTGACAGCTAGTATAACATATTCCTCGCATAATAATCCCCTTATTCAGACCTATTCGGTTGCGGTTCCGATTCGGTAGACAAACCGATTGAGTAGTCTACTGAATAGGATAGCTTCTATTTCCTAATTTCAGATTTCCATTTGGAATCGAGGCAGTCGATCGGTACACGATCGCGGCAAATGAATTCGCGGCTAACACAACATCAACCTAAATTTAACAAAATAAAATCGTCCGTTCCAAACGGAATGGCAACCGAATGGGTCTGAATAAGGGGTAATAGTTGCAACTAGACATAAGTTACAAGTTAAATTCACAAGTGAGGACTTGACGAATGTATTGAAGTTGTGTCGTTTATGCGCTACAATCATTGGTCAAAGCGTCATTATGGCTTAAACAACAGCATTAAACAACCCTTCCCTTCACATAACGCATTGTTAGTGTCAGTAATTCAGTAGAGTACAGTTATGACGAAAAGTGTTTGTTACTATTATTGATGAGCTTTTTGAGTTTTTCTTTTTATATTTAGGTTCTATTACGAAATAAACCATATTTTTTTTTAGAGTTAGTTGTTATGTTTCTATAGACACGTGATAATGACACTGGTGTAAAATGTAGACCTTTACCTAATAAACTTTATTTTTTTGTTTTTGTGACTTGTGTTAGACCACAATCTCACTATGGTCAGTGATGTTGTGGCCGATGTGGAAGGTGGTACCGGCAACTGGTAGATATTTGGCGACAGATTTTCAACTTGAAGGTGGAAGCAAGCTAGTCAGGTTTTTCAAAGTACTCTAACACCGTGCTGTCACTGTTTTTCTTCACCGAAACTTAAAGCACATTGTAGGCTTCGAAATCACGACTTCCGTCACGGCATTTGACGTCACTATCACTGAGTTATCATCGCCTTAAAACTTACATCACATTTTACTCAAGAATATTATAAATGTTCAAAATAAATATATTATTTACATTGTTAAGTACCTTGGTAAATTATAATAACATTAATCTCCTAAACACCGCACTATCAGTAACTATATTAGCTTAATTTTATAGTTTCTGATAGTTATCTGAAAGTTATCAACCACTTGTGTCGTCGATTGTACTTATAGTGACACACGTCACAACTTATCTGGCCGCTCGTTACCGCACGACAGCCGAGCGTCAACGCAACGACCGGCAAATTGTCGCAGCGATATATGAGCAAACTTAATAACTGCAAAAGTTTTTAACGTCGCGTTGTAAATCTTGCTGCTACTCGCACGTGTGTTGGGGGCATTATGAGACCGCGTGTGAACTTTTGTAAGTGCACGCGTGTATGTATTGTTTCAGTTACTGAAAATGTGGGAATTGTTTTCGTTTTTTATTAATTAGGGGTGGGTATCATCTTTTTATATCATTTATAAAAAGAGCTTAAAGCAATCATTTCACCTGGCAAAGTTAAGAATACTGAGGTAGTACAATTACTAAATTTCTGATTCCTTTTAGAAAATTTATTCATGCTATGATGAAAAAAAGTAAGTGGACCGTAACTGGGGTAGACCGCCTGCATGCTATTCAACCTTTAAACTTAAAAAAAAAAAAACAATGTCATCCAGTATTTTTTAAAGATCGAACATAAAAACAAATTACAAAACCAGTTATCTAATGAACTGATAACAAACGAACCGAATCACAGACAAACGAAGTGCATTTTAAACTAATTATTAACTTTCAGTTTCAGCCAGTTGAAATTCAAAACTTGTTTAATTTGTGGCGCGGAAGAAGTGTCCCTTCCCCATCCGTGCTTAGTCACGTAACGGCTCTAAAAGTTGAGAAACAATCGTTATATTGGATGACTTTGAGGTCGTGCTACTAGCGGGGCCTTTCGAATACTTTCAGTTCAATACAGTTTTTAATATGTTATAAGGTGAGGAGGGAGGTTTTCAGCTGAACCAATAGGATGTAAAATACCGATTTTCTAAGATTTTATATAGTAATAATAAACTTTGAATTTGTCTGTCTAGCTATTTATAAATTAATCTTATTTGGTTATAAAATTACTTAGGTATATGAATTAAAATTTAGTATTTTTAGTAATAGGTTAGGATAGTGTAACTAAAATACTGGAAAAAAGTACCTAAAACTGTACCTAATAATGTTTTATGAGTCTGATTGTCGGATTATTACAAATGGATTGAAATACAATAAACGCACAATCGATCCGTTACAATAATAGAAAACATTGGTGTAAAGGACCAGGTGGTACAAATATATACCAACATGGACACAATTCGTAAAATCAATTCAAAGTTCCAATAGAAACAATCGAAACTAAGCACCAATTCATCACGAACAACAAACATTCGTTACTCTGATCCTGTAAAAATAAATAATAAATAAATATTCTGGGACACTATTCCTCACACACGGCCATCTGACCCCAAACTAAGCAGTGCTTGAGCTATGGAAGCCAGATAACTGATACACTACATATACTACCTTTCTTTTGTAAATATATACAATAAAGAATATTTCATTCATTCATTCATTTATAGACTTCCAGACTCAGGAGAAACAGACACGTTCTTGCACACAAATGTCTGTCTTGAGTGGGAATCGAACCCACGACATGTGGCGTGATAGATAGGGTATCTTACCAACCACGCCAACCGGTCCGTCAATTACTTTTTTTCTAATTATAGTAAATAGACTTTACTATGCTTATATCTATTTACTGGTATACCGCATAAAAAAAAAATTGATTGCTATAATCGGCGGCCATATCACTATTAGTAATCTATACTTTGTGACTTTTGATGAAAGACGTTATAAAAGGTTGTACCTAATAGACGGGGTTGCACAGATGACATACAAATTAAAAAGTATACTATTTATGATAGAACTTTAAGTCATAAGATTAATCCCTAAAATCCCTTTTATCCCTACTATAATAAGATATGGGAAAGTGTGTTTGTTTTGGTATGTTGGTTTATCCTTCTATCGGGCAGCAATTACGGAGGAACAGATCGACGTGATTACCAGGACCAGAGAGTACCTAGTTTTTATCCCTAATGGCGGGGGGCAGCTAGTTTATGATAAATACCCGCATACTCAAATTTGACCATTTGCTTAGGTACATGCAAACATTGACTACAATCTCACTTTGGTTGTCACATATCTACTCGATATTCTAAATCAAAACTCAGTGGACGTACTACATATAACAGCATGGAACTGTTCTGGTTCTTCTATAGTTTCAAATCGATAACTTTTTTCAACATCTGTAATGATCACGCCTTCCTCAGTTTTCTCTCAGTCCGTGAGTTTAGAACCTTTTTGGAACACCCTTCAAACACCATTGACGCATAATGAGCCCCTTTACACCCCTCGGCGTTTAAACGCTTTCGCCTTTTTCAACCTTCGCGTTTAATTTTGACTAACGTTTCGAAGTTGGTGATTATTTTTTATTTTCACCATTTGCATTGTGTCTAGTCAGTGTGCTTAACATTTTTATTTTGTCTCTAATCCCTATTTTAGCTAATAGAAAAGGTTGTAAAATATTATTGTTTATTTAATCACTACTTCAAAAATGCCATCATTAAATTTTTAACGAACCGTTGTTGAAGATGTACTTACGAGCAGACGATTAAATAGATAGGTGCATAGCTATATTTAAACGAAGAGGTAGACAATTATATGTCTTCTCTGGTATTACTTTACTAAGATTTTAAAGTCATAGTCAAATCTTTTCTCCGTTTGTGCATGAATGACAAAGCTGCTGAAATCACCAGGTTACCGGTTTTAAAGTCAGCCTTCACCTGGCAATCTAAGGATCTATTTTGGAAATTTTTTTGAAACAATATTTGCAAGATACTGGGTGGATCATTTGAGGTAGTAAATTTTCCAAACATAAATATGTTAAATTCGTCATACTGAAATATATCATCTCGAAATATAGGTACACCAGTAAAAATGTTTGACAATACAAATCTATGCAAGTTAAATTTTAAAGATTACCTTAAGATAAAAGAAATCTATCTATAATTTTTTCTACATGATACTCTAGAAAAATATTGGGTATGCTCTACATGGGCGTAAATAACCACGCCATATCGTTATAACTAGTTTTATTATGAAAGTTGGTAAACATGCGGCGACGTGTGGAGCAACTTTTCACCTAAGTAAGTTTGCCTTTAGCTCCGTGGCTTTATAAAATTGATGCAGCTTTAGAGATTGTTACCTTTGGATCTTTTAAAGATTTTACGGCTCCTTTTGTAACTCAAAGGTAAGGTTGACAAACCTATACAAAGTTGTATAGGTTAGATAGGATATTAACAGTTAAGCTTATAATGCAGTTGCCGAGAGAATGCGTCTCATGGCCTTGTAAGTAATGAGCTAATCACGGAAACGGTTGATCTGATATCCATAAGACTATCACGGGATGGTTCAATATTTCCATAGACATAGTTAAGCTATTATTTTTAGGAATCAGAAACTCCTTCTATCCTAAGGGTTATTGTTATTGTTACGAGTATTTTTTCTTGAACAGATCTTAAACATAATACTTTGATAATCAGATGCAATAATGAAAGTGAGAGTTTAAACACTTAAGACTTCTTAAGGGTTAAATTTATACAAATCACAATATTATTAGGAAATAATTGAAGAAGACTTTATAAAGCACTTATAAATTCAAAAGAAAACGATCTCATTATCAGTAAATATGCAACATGTCAATGTAGCCAATGCAACAGTACAGTTAAAGCACAGTAATCCAATTTGCAGTAAGTTCCAACTAAGTTACGGCAATTCGCCAGACTTAGTGATTTAAATTTACAACTTGGTCCATCCCCGACACACTTGCAATTTTAACGATCACCTCGGGGAACTTTAAATCAGATGCCTTTAAAGATGTAGGTAATGGTGCGGAGTTTAGTGTCACTCTCGGATTAAGTTTATGGTTTAGTTTTGATGCAAGTTGGAGTTTTAATGTTTAATGTTTTTGAGAATTAGCTGCTACTCATCGCTTTCTAAGTAGTTGAAGTTATTTGAAAGTGAGATTACGTCAATTACCAACAAATATTACATACAAACCAGCGCGAAGGATAGTTATTGACTAGCCTTAGCATTATGCTGAGTCCGGACTTATTTCTGGCATCACGCAACATTACATATTGTTTGTTTGTTGGATACTGTCTAAATTGTTTGTCTGTGTATTTAGTTTCCTTTATTTGATGTAATGTTTGTATGTAATGTTGTGTGTTGTCAAGAATAAATGTTTTTTCTTTCTTTCTTTCTTATACGGGCCAGTTGACGTGGCTTTAACCCTCTTTAAATTTGCCGTGGTAGGACAACCATATGACATTAGTTTTTGAATGTACTTTAGATCATTAAAATTTGTTTATTATTTTTTTTTACTTTGTATAGTCTTGTGTTTGACCACAATCTCACTTAGTTAAGTGATGATGTTCCCGAATGTGGTAAGCACACAAAGCCCAGAAGGAACTGGCTCTCAAGTGCAGCTGCCGGAACACACCAATAGGTGTTTGGCGACAGGTTTTCAACTTGAAGGTGGTAGCCAGCCAGGTGGGTACTACAAAGTACCCTACCACCGTGCTATGGTTTCCTCACGATGTTTTCCTTCACTGAAAGCTCAACCTCATTGTAGGATTCGAACCTACAACCTTCACCGCGGCGTCCGACGTCACTGTCACTGAGCTATCATCGCCTTAGTGAAAAAACATTTAAAAAATGCAGCAAAATAGTCAGAATATTAAATTAACAATCTTAATAAAGAATATTTCGATCCCCTTTACACAAAATTTTCATAAACTCACATAAAAAAATAAACGCAAAACATTTTTATACCTCCCATAAAACCGTGGAAATTTAAACGAATAGGCAAAAGTGTCGCTTCTCAATGCTGATGGCATCCAAGGATAATTTAGTGGAGTGGCCTTTTTATTTAACTCCAGTTTACGAGAACGCTTGCGGTACTGGCCTCCCTTTTAAATTTACTGCCCTCAGTACTATCAATTCAGTGGAACGGTACCGGGAACGTTTCTAAGAGATTGTGTATTTCACGACGATTCACGACTACTTAAACCTATTTATGTTAATGATCGCCAAAGAATTTTAATTAAAAACGTTGATAATACTGTAAAAACTATACTGTGCAAAGTTGTAGAAGAATCTGATAAAATTCCGACTTTCTTTTCTTTTCTCTAGAATAAACGCGATGCTAAAAAGAAAATGTTATCGAAATATTAATAATAATCATATTTTTCTGAGAAGATAACCTTTTTCCACGGTATGTGCAATATATCATGCAAATCCATTACGACCTAATCGAAAATTATAATCATTTCATATCTTATTTCGAGCCATGTGCTACCTACACCAGAAATACTTCAGCAACAATAACAAAGGTAACAAAACAATAATTTTCATGCCACATAAACATAACAAGGATGAAAAATGTATGCTTGTACATTGCACAGACGTTCTGCAATCACCCTCGTAGCCAACGAAACCAATGTTTGGTTTAAATCTGGCACGGCGCACCCCTTCGATAATTTTCACCTGAGCCAGCGCCCCGCGGCGCCCCTTCCTGAATTTATGCCGGCTGAGATACCATCTTCATCGTAAGAATTCAGGACACACTTTAAAACAAGGAGGTAACTGAAGAAAAAAAATACTGGAAGGGTTATACGTACTTATTACCTACTAAGGCGATAGTAGCTCAGTGGTAGTAATAATAGTAAAATCTTTATTGAAGAAATGAAGAAGTGTAGAAAAACACCGTGAGGAAACCATAGCACGGTGGTAGGGTAATTTGTAGTCACTGACCTGACTGGCTACCACCCTCAAGTTAAAACGGTGTGTTCATTAGATAATAAAGTTAATAATATTAATTTGTCTAGGTAACTTATTGATTGTAATCATAATGCGTAGGTTAAAAAAAACAACGCTATAAAATACAAGAAAACTACACACATATTTCTTCTAGTAGCTATTTATATCAAGAATTTTGAGAATAGGGGGGCAAGTGTCGCTTACAATATTACGATGTTAACCACCGAAGACGATTTACATAATTCATTCAGGACTCAAGATAGAGGGGGAACGTATGCTCTGATTTAATATTGTACCAAACGTTAATTGGACCTATAAGGCTTTTAGAGTATTAACTTCTAATGTGGGTATTGATTATTATTAAAATTTTATTAGGGTTGCTACAGTGTCATGATGCAAAGATAGTTGTGATTTTTTTATTTGATTTTTTTTTGGGTAGGCTTGTGTTCGACCTATATTACCATGATAAGTGATAACGTGGCCGGAGGTTGAGCAGCTGTCGGAACATCATCATTTATCGCCAAACACCTAAAGATGGTATTTGGCGATAAATTTTCAACATGAAGGAGCTAGAATAAGTTCTGGATTAACATATAGCGTCACAGATACTTTTTATCTTGGGAACGCGGGTGAAACCGCGTGGTGGAAGATAGTTTCTAATAAGAAGAAATACAATAGAAAAAAAAACATACAGTCGAATTGAGAAACTCCTCCTTTTTTTGAAGTAGGTTAAAAAAGCTGTGAAAGCACTGTAGAAACTGATTGTAGGATTCGTATACGGCGTATACTATACGCGATCTTCTCTACGTAGAGAAGGTAACTCAGTAGTTATCATCCAGAGTCATGGTGAAAACAAAATAAGCAATGTTTTAAGTTATTCCAAGGTAGTCTAGTCGTCGATTGGTAGACTACGAGTATGTAAATATCTACAATATCGGATTATGCAATTTTTAACGATAATTAATGAAAGTCGGTATGACATAAAAAAAAACTAGCTGTGCCCTGCGTTTTCACTCGCGTTTCTGAGAAAAAAAAGTAGCCTATATCCCTCTCCATACTATACCAAATTTCATCGTGATCGATTCGGTGGTTTAGGCGTGAAAAGGTAACAAACAAACAAACTCACATTCGCATTTATAATATTAGTTAGGATTATTATAAAATCCTTAGAATCTATATTATTTTAATATGTTTATATGACAAATGGGAAGAAAACACCAGTTAAGATAAAGAGATAAAATAAACATTTAATCGACAGCTACATTACAGGATGTTACATAAAAGCTTTACCACCCCACAACGACTAGGTAGTAAAGAAGTTAGCTATCTCGTCAGTGCATCGTATCAGTGGCATAGTGGTAAAGCATACATTATTCATAAATCACGACACATTCTTAATCTTGCCCACCCCCGTGCGCCCTGAGTCGCGAACATAAAAACCTACGACTGACTCGTTTATAACAACCGCCTTTGTTTATACCTTTGGGAAGTGACGGTACAATATGAGGTATTTCTTATTTATTTATGACATGAGAAATATTATAATGTCATGGTATGTACTTAATTGTTTTATATTTCTCATTCTGTTGTTTTTTTTTTTTTTTAATGTTTGCATTGATTTGTAGTTTTCTGATAAATTTAATTCTTTATTTTATTTTAGATAGGCTTTTGTTTCATAACATTCACACCATGTTAAATAATGTGATTGCTTCAAATTACTGCGCCATGGTTTCCTCACGATGTTTTCCTTCACCGAAAGCCCAAACTCTTTGTAGGATTCGAATCTGTAACGTTTGCCACGGTATTCAATTTAAAAATTCGCCCGTGTATGTGCTTTTTCTGAGTTCTCAAATATATTTTATTTGAGAATTAAGCAAATTTGACGGACTAGTTAGCGCGGTTGGTAAGATACCTTACCTATCACTTTGCAAGTCGATTCACACCCCGGACAGTGTGTGACATTTGTGTCAACATGTCTATTTGTCCCAAGTGTAAGTATTTAGAAAAAAAAGTAGTAGGTACTAATGTAGTATATCAGTTATCTGGATATTTATTTTATTTTACTAGTAAGTACAAAAAAGTTAGGTAAGTATATTTTTAAGTGAAAGAAGTATTTTCTTAATAAACTCATACATTATGTTGTAATGTAGTAAACAGGTGCGCCTTCTAAAATTCTGTCTTTATAGTATTTAAAGTACCTACCTACTTGCTTACTTTTTACGTGTCCCAAGATCTTGTAATAAAATATTTTATTATTTCCGTTTTATAACTTTCTGTCGCCACCTTTAATAACTTAGATCCATATTCTAGGATACTGTAAAATGTGGTTCTACCTGTACGTTATTACGTATAAAAATAATAAATTCATCAATTTTAGAAGTTATGCACTAAACTTGTAATTTATCATTTCTACATATTAAATTCGAATAGTTCGTACACTAAAACTGAGAAGACAGCAACTTTTTTTTGTGGAGTTATGAATTTATAGAATAACTAGCTTTCGATCTGTTGCTCCATAGCTGTGTGATTGGACCAATCATCAAACACACTTTCGCGTTTATAATAGTAAAATATACTAGCAAAGCTTCATTTGACATCACAGAAACACTAGATATAATCATGAAGGTCTCATTTCTAGAACAGACGGTATGCTGCTTCTACGCTATTTTTCTTTTCCACAATTGTATAGGTAAACCTTTTTTATAAAATCAGGTAACACCAAAGGATATCCATCGACATAAAACCATCCCTCTACGTGTAGTTTTTAAATCTCATCATATTTCATAGCAAAGTAAACAGCATCAATAAGATACGATAAATCGTTGTAACCTCTGCATTTTGTCGATAAACCGTCATTTTTGCGACAAATTTCTTTGGGCTGTCGAGGAAAATCTGTATATTTTATGGCGGGCCCTCTCGTCGCTTCCTGATTGATTGGACGAGTCGTAAACGTGGTCTGAGGTGATTTCAGAGTGTTTACGTGTCCTCGTGTTGGATATAAATCGTGCAGCTCATTATCGTTATCGTTATTCTGCTTGTTTTACATTACAGCATCGTAGTGCAATGAATTTATATATTTTTCATTGTTAACATTATTTTTACTGAAATCATCAATTATTTACTGCATAATGTTTATCAGAGGTCCCCTATTTTTGGCCTAGTTAACCCCAGCAAAGCCTCGCAAGTCAAGACAGTTTAGAGTCGACCCCTGGGGATCATACCCCACTTTGGAAACCTTTGATATAAATAATATAAGTTCAAATATTTATACTAAATCTTTGGTAATATACATACTTACTCAAAAATATATTTTACTTAACAACAGCAACAAAAATTAACTTATTCAACACATCACCTATTAAATTAATTTAATTGCTATCCAACTATAGGTACTATAGGTACTGCACTATATCGCTTACGTACCTACTTATCGTGCTAAATTTTTCATCAAAATTATTGAACTGAGCAACCCCGAGTTTATTATAGAAATTTCTCTACTTAGCTCATGGAAGGCGCTGAAAGTGTTCAACGGATCATTATGCAGGCTTAATTTTATGCATGGACGCTCGCGCATCGTCACGATAGCGCGCCTCCGAGCTCCGCCGCGCGACGCCGCCCGCGGCCCAATTTCAAACAAAATTTAAATTCCCTTCGACACACGATTCGGCGGAAATATCCGACGGCTGCCGGAGGAAAAGTCACAGTAAATATTTGCCATAAATATTATACCATTCTATTGAACAATTACACAATAATATACATTATTTATGTATCGATCTCATTATTTAATTTGTCACCATTTTACATTGCGTTATTTTATTAGTACTTAATAAATGCTTATTGATTTTTTCTTTTCATAAAACGCAGTAGGTAGGTGGGACGTTCTTCTTTTTTATCGACAATGACTAGTCTTCTCCGCAAAAAAAATATTATTGCTCAAAAATACTAAATTTCTATATTTTTTTTTTCATAAATACACTTACTTGACAATGCAACAATTATAATATCCTCAAAACTAAATTTTAATTATTAATATTTTTTACAAAATTATTGTGACGTAGTATACAAAAAGCGTGACAGAGGTGTTTTACATACAAATAAAGTGTGTCCCTCTGTGACCACTGTGTAAGCAAACTGCTCTCGGAAAAAAAAACACATTGAAAGTTCCTATCTAAAAACATTTACTGAACTACTTAACCATTGTTATTAAATTAATAAGAAGATTTTTTTTTAATGTTTCTATTATTAAATAAAAAATATTTTATTAGCTGTCTCCCGACGTATATGTTTTTTGTTGCTACCTTTTGTCACGCATTTTATGGTTCAAAATAATGTGCGGTAGTAATTTTGACCTTGGTCACTAGACAAGAGCATAGTCCTCCTCCACTGGACCTATGCTATGCGTCCCTACACCCCGGGAAAACCAGTCAGCCGCTCGCAAACAGTAAAAGGAGGTGCGTGTGTTTATTTACCGACCACTCTGTCACGTATGTTTCTACATCCAAACGTTATTGTAATTTCTTTGTTTCAATATTATTTTATTGATTCCTAGATAATTGTTAGTTTTCTTATGTTGGTTATTATATAGTCGATTATTTTGTTAATTTAAGGTGTTACCATCTGGTAAATGGCATTATCTGCGGCTGAAACACAACGACGTGAAAAAAGGAAACTTAACCCTGAAATAAATAAATAAGACTACGATAAAAAGACTTATAGTATCATTTTAAAACTGTTATATATAAGGGTAACTTTGTTCGGCGGGTAATAATTATTTAACACTCCGTCATTTCGTTTACCACTCTGCCACACTTGTCCCCCTTATAATTTAAGTTCAAAGTAGTGTATGTTCCAGTTTATTGGTAATATTTACAAAAGTAACGTTTTCTAGTATTACATGCTAAACAATAAAGGTGTTCACCAGATTTTCAAGTTACTTTATTGGAAGACTCAAAATATTAAAAAGTTTTTTTTCTTAAGAAGCAAAAATGTAACAGAGTGGTATTGGATAACATTTTTTAAGTGTTTAGAATTCCGTCTCATGGAGCTAGCTAAAAATAAATGTTTGTATTCTTGATAAGAAAGTAACAAGAAACTGAAGATCTGATTTTGCATGAAAAATAAAACATTTTTGTGACAGAGGTGTTAATTTTTTGTTACTATTCCTACAAAATTAGTAAAACAAAAATTATAAGTATTAATTCGATGTTTTATATGTTTTTGAAATCGAGGCAATAATTGAAAATACATTTTACTAAAGAAATCACATGTTTACGTTTTTTAACTAATATAAAAAAAATCCTGTCAGATTGTCGATAAAAAGAAGAACGTCCTAGGTACATACATGTGAACTGGAAATCACAATAAATATACCTACATGAATATGTATGCAGTTGTAGAGATAATACTAATTACTTTAATTACAACAACGCATTTATCTACACTTCTGTTACCTATTTAATTTTCTATAAATATTACTAACAAACAAAAGCAGAAATCATCAGTTAGTCGGTGTATTTTGTAGTGCGTGGTTTCACGAGCTTTCAAGTCAATTTTAGAAGCAATTTTACACCGTCTTGCTAACAGCTTAAAAAAATAATTTAAAAATCCGTAAGCGTCTTTTGTTTTGAGACCCTAGTCCTACTATTATGAGTGTAGAAATACGATGAAATTCACTGGTAAAATGGGCGTGTAATTATGGCAGCGATCGCATATTTCAAAGGTAAAGTCAAGTTCAGTTACTGTATTTGCTTTTACCCAAACTGCGAACCGCTTGGGGGCGAAACCGCAATATGGGGCCACGTGGAAACTTATTTCCCCTATCGCGTCATATCTTGAAGTTACAACGTAATGAAAGATATGAAGTTACTAAAGTAAGCAAACGGTATACATATATGTGAACTTGAATATCAAATACTAAGTTAGTTGAGAAACTGAAAACCGATCCGATATAACTAATATTACTCGTGTGTTTGTGCTTTGTTTTATCATGTACTAGCTTCCGCCCGCGGTTTCACCCGTGTTCCCTAGGGATCTAGTAGCCTATGTCCTTCTTCGTACCATAGGCTATTTGCATACCAAATTTCATCGCGATCGATTCAGCGGTTTAGGCGTGAAAAGGTAACAAACAAACAAACAAACTCACTATCGCATTTATAATATTAAAAGTTAGGATGTACGTCGGCATCTGTTTTTCCTTAAATTTAAGTAAAACTGTATATGCTGGAAACACTAATAAACTGATATTCCTCACCACACGGCCATCTGAATCCCCAAACTTAGCAGAGTTATGGAAACCAGATAACTGATATACCTAGTACTTCTGTTCTAAATATATACTTGTTATAGAGATTTACACCCAGACCCAGTGTTGTGTGCACACAAATGTCTGTCCTGGGTGGAAATCGAACTCAGGATCTGCGGCGAGATTACTAGGATATCTTATCAACTACGCCAACCGGCTTGTCTAGGCTTTGGGTGCTTACCACTTTCGGCCACATCATCACTTTCTACAGTGAAACTGTGACCAAAAATATATCACTTACCTAATAATAAATTATGCAATTTCTCCCAATAAATATTTCACCATTGATAAAAAAAAAATGCTTTGCATTTGCGACAGTTTTATTTGTGACATAAGAAAGTTGTAAAACATAAAACGGTTATATTATAAGAGACTACACCAAAATGTAGGTACCTACAGTTAAAAATATGCATTACGGATATAATTCCATGAGATATCCCGACGAGATAATTTAAATCCCTATCAAGGCAGCAAATGAGTTTCCCGTTGCGTTGTTTACAGCGTAAGAAAAAAAAAGAATAAAGATGGCCGCCCGTCACGACGAGACCCATTTCGCTTGTTGACAACAAGATTTGTTTTTTCCTTCTCAACCTCACGGGCTGTTTGTCATTTTGCGCCGCAAAATAATATTATTATTACGTTTACATATTATTTGTGATTGCGAGTGTGCTGGTTGAAAATAATGTATTTTTTTAGAAGAAAAATGTTGACATTAAAATTAGCGTCAATATTGTTTAGTCTCAACCAAATATTATTTAAACAAAAAAAAAGTATTATGTAGGAAAATGTTAAAATACTCCTTAAAACAAGTAGGTATCAAGTTTCTTATTGATTAGTAAAATGCACCTATTATTTTTTTTACTGACGTGTATTATAATAGTCTATGCATAGCTTGGCTTAAAAGATAAAAATATCAAATAACCTCAGTACTAAGGTCGGCGAATAAATTAAATTAAATTAATCAAATTTTTATTCAAATAGGCCTTCACTTGCACTTCTGAATAGTCTGACTCTAAGGCACAGTTCGAAAGATTGCTTTTCCTGAGAAGAGTCGACCATAATCTTAAACTACCTAATATAGGTATCCTTATTATATTATTATTATTATATTATTATTATTATAACGTAGCATCAATCTTAGCAGCACTAAAACTCCAAATCAATTGCACATATTATAAAGGTAGTATCACACAACAGCGACATGACGAGTGCACTCGGCTGATATCTTTGTTGGACGACGCCGACGTTGCGTCACTCAGGATTTGCGGATTTAACCATCAACGGGGAGCGATACACAGTCGGTTGAACACGAATTATTGACATGTCAGAACGTGTAGAGTTGAGGAAAAATTCGACACTAGATCGGCTTTTGTTAGCCTTTGGTTTCTACCTAGTGCTTAACTGTCAAACTGTGCTTTGTCAATTGTTTTATGAGATTTTCTATTTAAATTGGTGAGCTTACAATTGAAAATTTTTACTTGCATGCAATATGTATTTTCTAGGCTTTGTCTAGTATGATTAGTATTCTTGGCAACCTTTTCACTCACCATAAGTAAGAAAAAAAATAGTGATTTGTCTATTTGTAATTTTTTCTTGAAAATCGGTTATTAAAAATATAAATGTTCATTCATATAGCCGAAAATTAGCAAGCAATGTCCGAGAAACAATGTTCACCATATTGTCAAATATTTTTAATAATTTAGTTGTAACACATTTTTATATAATACTTTATTTTCTTATTATATATAGATGGGACATATCCTGCTTAGCCAATCGTTGCAATACACAAACTACGCAAATAATTAATTTCACATCTATCAGTATAAAGGCCCACGCACACAGCCGCGCGATATCGCCGCCGAAAGCGCCCGGTCCGTCAGTCAGACGGCTTAGAGGATTTAGCGGGTTGCCTGCGAGGTGGAATCAAACGCTCCATTGAGCTCAAATCCTTACTCTAATTTAAATTTAAGCGTTTTTGACAGTCTCTATGTTGTCGTTTGCAAATTATAAAACGAATGTGCTAACATTTGCGATTTTGAGGACGCTGTTTGATTTAAGACTTTTAACTATGTAAGGGTATCGGAATTTATTTAATTGAAAGTGTTTTTTTTAAGCAAACGTGTTTATGGATACTTATATACAAGGATTGTATCTGCCTACTACTTGGGCTACGTGGAATTACATTTCAAATAACTTATATTCAGGGAATTAACTATTTAAGTACATCAATTTCATCTTATCCCCCCATTATTATTATTACACAGTATCCTAGAATTATTTTTATACATTCAGAGAGGACTCATTAATTTATTACAAACGTTCGCGTCACCGCAATATATCTTTAGGGAATTTAATTTTAATCAGTATAAAGATATAAGTACACAATATCATTAATTCGCCCGGGAGTCGGTCGCGGCGGCTCGCCGGGCGCTTTACCTACATTACCCACGAGATGATATAGGTAACAAACGAACACAAAAAATTTGCGTTTATAAAATAAGTACTTATGATTTTAAAACATTACATCACTTTTATTGCTTTACACAGTTATTGCAAAACAAACTCCCTATAAAGCGACACTCAAAGTCAAAGTCAAGGCCATTTATTGTTTAGGTCCTAGCAGGGCCAACTTGTGAACGTCGAACCTACTGAAATTACTATAAAAGTCAGCCATCGAGAGAGCCTTTTTGGATAGTCTAACAATGTTGGCTTTTTCTTTTCTTCAAATGTTTAACAATTTTGAAAACATTTTATTATACATAAACAAACAAAAAATGAAAAAAATAATACACTAAAAAATGATGATCCACCAGTTCAAAAACAATAACGTCCCAACTCAACATAACAATGTGATGAATAATTCAAGCAGTGAAGCATTTCACGAATTAGTTAGACATCTATATATAATTGTGTAATGGAATTTCCCGATCATTAATTAGTGAAGTTACGTGATAGTCACTGACAATAGGTTAGCATTGCCATGTAGTGAGCCGATTGCAAATGCAGTTATAGATAAATAGCTTATAGGCTTTGTCGCCACAATACAGTACGCAGTTTACGAGTAGGTACGTGATATTAAATATACTGGGTGATTTTGTTATCACTGGCAATTCTTGCAAGGGTGGAAGTACTCATCAAAATGAACAACTTTTATGATGGGACTAACTATGAAATCATGAAAAAAATCAGCTGTTCCATACAAAAGTTCTATACCTACTCGACCAAAATGTATCAAGCAACCATATTATTTTACGCGATATCAGAGTTAGCCCTATAATAAAAGTTGTTCACATTGATGAGTACTTCCACCCCTGCAAGTATTGCCAGTGATAACAAAATCACCCTGTATAGGTAGATGCTGAGCTTTAGTACAGTTGGTTTGTTGAATTATATTGTAAACTAGATTACTAGATCTTACTTAAATTAAAGTTTATTACGTCTGCCACTATAGTTTTTGAATGCTATATAAAATACGATTAATTATACTTTATTTTAAAGTTATCGCGCCCCCAAAAAATATCCATAAGTCATAGAGAAATATAATTTAGATTGTAAATGCAAGGATAACATTATAGTGTATTGAAATTTCATGTCACTCATATATACATGATTTAATGCAGAATAAAAAATTTAAATGTTTATGTGCATTTATTATGGATATACAAGCCGTAATGGCAAGAAATTACATTACAAATTTAGCACTGGAATAAAAAAAAATACTTTTTATCTCGGAAAAATACTAGATCCCTCGTGAACGCGGGTAAAACCGCGAGGCAGAAGACAACACTCAATAAATATTTCGTCAAGGTAATATACAAAACTATTCGGCAACTATGTGTGGATTACATAACCTTATTTCAATTAATTTCTATTTGAAATAACCTTTTTATCAATAGAAACATGAAATTTCAAAAATTGATTCAGTTGCAATAAAACTCTGTTTGCAACTGAAATTAATAGAAATTGATTACAAGTAAGCAACATAATAGACTAGCTGAAAACAATGTAAACATTTCATGGAAGGTATCTACCAAAGTTTGTTTACCTGGCGGTAATTTTCCGACACGGATTACCCGTAACCCCTTCAAACTATTCGATTAGACAGCACAGGTGTAATTAATTCCTAAGTAATTACTATCGTCGTGATTCGCGAGACAGGCTCCCCGAGATAAATAACTAAGGGTTGTCACATACGTAGCGATTTCAGTGACACCACATCTGGGAAACCGTGGCGTGACTTAAATATCTAAGTACCTATTTATATCTGTCAAATTAGACGCTTTCAGAGTTTTAAATTCGTGAACATCTGAACTGAAATTATACAATTATTAATATTGAAATACAAACATGGCCGCAATTATCGGTTAACCAAATTAGAGAATATGTAATGATTGTAATAATTTCAGTGTATCTCAATAACATAACGATATACATTTCATTAATTAGATTAGACAATTAATAACGCGACTAAAATTGTCTCGTTTGTGAACAGCCTATGCTAAATACAAGTACCTTGAAGTTCGTGCAAGTGATAAAATGCATGAGGCGTTCAACTTCACACACACAATAAGTAGAAATATAAGTTTCCTAAACTTATTCCTTCAGCATAACTGCACTGAGATTCATTAAATTTAATTTGGCAGTCAAAGACTTCTATCTCTTCTCTCTCTCTTCATATTATATCTCACAGCAAACTAATTAATATTCATTGGCTCTTCATATTTTACCTTTTTCGAATGCTTAAATAAATGCCATTTAAAGTTATAATTTAGTTTAACTGTGTTAAGATTAAGTTTGGTTGAACGCGCTAATCTCAGGAACTACTGGTTCGAATTGTAAAAATATTTTAGTGTTGGATAGCCCATGTATTGAAGAAGGCTATAGGCTACTTTTTATCCCGGGAAAATATAAGATCCCTCGGGAACGTGTGTGAAAACGCGGGGCGGAAGCTAGTATACTGGGTGATTTTTTTGTCACTGGCAATACTTGCAGAGGTGGGAGTACTCATCAATATGAACAACTTTTATTACGGGACTAACTGTGAAATCTCGAAAAAGACATCAGCTGATCCATACAAAAGTTCAATACCTATTTGACCAAAATGTATGAAGCAAGCGTTATATTTTACGCGATATCAGAGTTGGTCCTATAATAAAAGTTGTTCATATTGATGAGTACTTCCACCCCTGCAAGTATTGCCAGTGACAAAAAAATCACTCTATATAATAAACAGTTAAACCATCATTAAAATAAAGCAATTTCAAAACATCCAAAACTTTACACCTAATAATTCCGCCACAACACGACTAACAGGTAGGCAACTACCGAATCGTCCGCTTCTTACTAGCTCACAAATCCGCAGCTAACGAACCGTCTCCAAACATTGCCGAACTAAGTGAGCTAGTCGGCGCTAGTTTTCCGCGTAAACTTGCAGACACGTTACAACGCGACCCCGCCATGAGAATATGGAGGGCTTACTTTAAATTCTACTTGAAATTCTTTGCCTCCATTAAATTTGGCATATGCCCTAAAAATTTTAATAAAAAAAGGCATTATTTTAAATGCCGCCAATAAAATAATTTTATTATCACAATTCAAACACTGATTTAGTCATAAATTCCAATCAAACAAACATGAAATGATGATAATTAAACCAACACCTTAAATTTATCAGACAATGCAAACTCATGTAAAATCTCTTTTCAGGTGAAAGTGATGCTCAGAGTGGGTGCATCAGGCGAAGGTCCCTTCACAAGTGGTACACAAACATTCTCTATGGATAAACGTAAGAAGCAAGTGAGTTTGTGTGAGAATGCGCCCAGTGTGGCAGCACCCGAAGACAGGAAGGTTGGTGTGGCTGCTCCGAAGATGTTCGCGTTCGATGCTATATTCTCTCAGGATGATTCACAGGTTAGTTTTGGTTTTGATTTACAATTTGTGTCAAATAGAAATTAGTTGCTGTAATAAAGACATTTTTATAATTTTTGAGGTATCGTGTCGTTCAGCAGTGATAATCCGTAAAAGTAATTCCAAGAAAACTTAATCCAAAATATATCACAAACCATTTTTATTAAAGTCTTTTAAAAAACACTGAGCAATATTATATGTATTACCAATATAATGCAGTATATTTTTTCAGAAATTTACAAATTTTACCACAATAATTTTTTTAATGTTAGTTATTAATGACTAAAATTACATTAATTATCTATATATGTATGTATTTACAAAAGAAAAGTAGTATATGTAGTATATCAGTTATCTGGCTTCCATAGTACAAGCTCTGCTTAGTTTGGGGTCAGATGGCCGTGTGTGAGGAATAATGTCATAAAAATTATCGAACACTAACCAATGTATAAAACATCTAAAAAAAAGGGGAAACCACGATTATTTTGTTAAATTTATCCTTATTATGATTTTTAATGACCAATCTAACCATAAAGAGTATGCTATATAATTATGACGTCACATGCTTGTATTTCATACAAAACTCCATATAAACCTATCGTTTTGACATTTTATAAAGAGTTGCTGATTTGAATGTGAGTCAAATACCCTATTGTACGGTAGCCAACTTAGGCATATTAGTTGCGAAAAGCGTGAGAGCTGCCAAACGCGGTGGTAAGTCGGTTAGTGGCTGAATAAGCCGGATGCTTTTACGTATATAAATTGTAGAATACATCTAGAAATAACATTATCTTGTTATAATCAAACAAACTCGTTGATAACTAGACTGGTTTTCCTAAATTTATCGTGAACACTATTTTTTATCATAGTTTTAGGTATTTACGTAAAAATCTATGTCGATATTATTATTATTTTATAGGCTCTTATAAAACTAAATGATTTACTTACATTATCACATTATTAATATCTCCATCATCACCCACCGTCACGTTGCCTGCCGTGGCGTGACGTATCGTGACTGTTTCTGACTCGCGAAGATGATGTTTGTCAATTTTCTACAAAACTATATTTAAAGACGTGGCGGCGATATAGCTCACATCTGGGAACGAACCTTGCGCTATTTGTTCTTGAATTCTTTATACATTTTCCTAAAAAATTTGAAATACAAATGAATAACTAAGTCACGTGATATTCCTGGGAATGGCATGTCGGTTTTATCTTGAACGCCAGCGCCCTATACGAGACCCGCGTGTTCGAAAAATAAGAGAATGCTTTCCCGCTATTATATTAAACTTTTCTATCTGCCCTGAGGCACAAGTAATAAGATATAGCATACTTAATTCATTTTTAAAAATAAATATAGTTACTCTTCCTAGATTACAGAAACCATACTACATAATTCATTTGGTTCTTATTTCAATACGTTATAATACTAATAATATTTGTAGGCAAACATGTCTTTAGTACAGCTTCTCCAACAGATCAAATACCACCATATTGAATGATAAGTAATGTACAATTATCGCTTCATATCATGTCTTGCCCCATTTTTATACCCAGCCGCTGCGTCGCGCTCCCAAGTTGTATGCCCTCCTGAATTTCATGCACCAAAAATGTCTCCAGGGCGCGAGCTTCCAGTTTTCATGTTTAAATTGTTAAACGGGGTGCAGTGTTCAAATATCACCAACTTTTGCAGACTCTTGCATTTTAGTTAGCATTTTTATATGCATGTTACGGTGTTTAGGCTGTCATTTGGTGGTAATTTAGCACATTGAAAAATATGGCGCGTCTTCACTCACTTCACTCATCTGAAGTGACTAATAATAATAATTACAGCCTATATCTGACCACTGCTGAGCACAGGCTTCCTTTCACGAATAATGGTGAAAGGGGAATGGGCAAATACTCCACCACGCGTGCCCACTGCGGATTGGTGGAGGTAAGCTAGTGTTCAACCTACTTTTGGGAGTTGTCAAGCCACCTAGGAGGTCTCCAACTAGCTTAACGACCATCACAATTAAGTGATAGCCGGGACCAACGGCTTTACGTGCCTTCCGAAGCACGGAAACGCTCAAGATGAAATACCACTAGACGGTCACCCATCCAGGTACCGGCCAAACTGGACGGTGCTTAACTTTGCCGATCGGTTAGGAACGGCTAATAAAGCTATGCCACGAGCGAATAATGAGAGAAGTGACTTATACTTATTGCATTTGTTAACCAGTTACTTTCAAAGCTTATGAGGCTTCCATATCAGAGGTTGTAATAATAAATGCTGTAAAAATAAACAGAAAAAAAGACTGTACATTTTTAACTATCACTTTCAGTTAGTCTGTTTTTTTTTTCAATTGAAATAGCATCTATTGAATACAATACGAAAATGATAAGTTATTTGTTATACACTATTATATAGTCGAAGGTTGCACTAACCTTGAAGCATACAGTTGAATCAATAGAGTTCGCAAACCCAATAAACCCAATCGTAGCAGAGATGATTTTCTTATCCGGTTGTCAGATAGTCTCAACTGTACTATAACCCGCCATAAACAAGTTATACAATCTAGATACACAGCGCGAACTAAACAAAGCGTCAGACACACTAAAATCTATAACTCATTGTACTCAGTACATAAATTATTATGCAGTTAGTAGGGGTTTCCACAATCCCATTAATACAGCGTAATCCCCTTTATCTGGAGTGTATAGTTGTGCATTAGGTGATGTTGGTGTACTTAATAATGTAACGTGTAGTAATATCGTTTGTATGCAATTTGAATACGTTTATTTGCTAAATACGCGGCGCATGGATTTGTTGAGCTTTATCTCTTCTCACTGGTTTGAATTGGGAATTATGAGTTGCTGTATTTATTGTATCGCCTATATGAAAATTAACTACTTTTTTCTCAGTAATCTTATCGAAATTCCACCAAAATACATATATCGGTTTATTATTCCTTATTTTGTTACGGATGCTCAAAGGTGAATTTGTTCAAATATATTGAATACGTTCAGCAAGTTTTATTGAATCATAAGAAAACTGTTATTATGATCTAAAGTAGTTACTGTACATACTTACATAGCTATCTTATATATCTATACACCTATCTATGTAACAAGCTGCCTTCTGTCTGTGTCAACAAGATGGTAACAAGGCAATGTACTCAGTGTTCCCTTGAGATGCTCGGAGATTCTCGCTGTCGCATAACTATAGCCTACCTTTTTATATTAAAGATTGTCGTAGATGGTTTGCTTTTTTATCATTGACGCTCTTATTTATAAGATCCGGGCAGCTAGTCTAATATATAAAATTCTCGTGTTTGTCTGCAAACTCCTCCGAAACGGCTCGACCGATTCTTATGATTTTTTTGTGTATATTCGGTAGATCTGAGAATCGGTCGTAGGCTATTTTTTTTTATACCGCTACGCGGGTGAAACCGCGAGGGGCAGCTAGTCTAATATATAAAATTCTCGTGTCACAGTGTTTGTCTGCAAACTCTCCGTCTTGCCCGATTCTTATGAAATTTTATATGTATATTCGGTAGGTCTGAGAATAGGTCGTAGGCGTCGTAGCGTAGGCTATGTTTTATAGCGCTACGCGGGTGAAACCGCGGGGGACAGGTAGTTATACTATATAAATAACTCACCAATCTTTTTCACACCTGCGATAGGTATGTTAACTTAATTAAAGATAAATTTATCTTCAAGACATATAAAAATTATATAACATTAACTAATGTATAAAGAACATCTAAGAAATAAGAAACATCGATTATTTTGTTTCTTTTTTTTTTCATTACAAAGCTAACCACAAAGAGTAAATATTTTGATTCTCAACAATTATTATAATGTCACAGTTTAGTATACAATACAAAAATCCATCTATCGTTTTGTCATTTCATAAAAAATATCTGGAGTCTGTCAACATTCCAATACGGAGACAGGTTATATATAGCTGATGTGCATTAGAGGATGGTTTATATACAGTGGACACTTTAAGTACTGTCAGGTGGACCGTCTGCATTATAATGTGCCTCTTGACATAAAAAAATCCTTCTAAATAGATAACAAAGTGTTGTTTTTGAATCACTTGAATTTGAAATCACTTCCAACTATACTATTTTATGTAAAGAATGGTGTTTAAAAAAATATTTACTTATATTATATTCTATTCTAATGCCCATGTCCAGCTTTTGTACTCCAGAAGAGTCCATTAGCAAATAAATTGATAAAATTTAAAGTATTACGGTATCTTGTTATTTTTGAGTCACTCGGTTACCAACTCTATTAAGGATCTAAGCATTTTCAATTAGAAAGACGAGACGAGGTCATTAAAATTTTCATTCAAAACAATTTTAGTATTACGCCGAGTTGGATCCCTAAGCTATGGTCGCCAAGTTTTACGGGGAATTTACGCTATTTGCTGTACTTTACAATTTGCTTTAAATTTCTATGATTTAATATTTTACTTGTTATTGATAACTGCGATATTATTCTATAAAAAACGTAAAAAATTATGATCTAATAAGTTTTTCAAAGGTAAATTTTTGAGTAAAATAAGCCTTAATTCTACAAAGTGCTTTAGATCAGAAAATATTAATAAATCTCTCGGAAAATTGGCAAAAAAATCCCAAAATTTCGACATTATATCTAATCGTGGCCACCCCACAATCTAATCTGAGTGCTACACTTTAAGTCCTTTTAATTATCTGTGCCCCCTCGGTCACGAAAGAACACGAGGCTCAAGGCTTACCTTGCTTACCGTGGAAACACGCGCTAAGTGGGGGCTCAAACTAAGTTATTCAATGGCTTATACTCACCTTTTTGTTGCTGTTTTTTTAAGTTTTTGGCAAAGTTTGGTCGATTTTGTGGCGCGTTAGAAAAGTTTTAAGTGGGTATGGAAAACCACTTATCTACTTTCACATACGAAATTATTGTTCTACGATTCGGTAGTAAAACTAATATAAGTAAACGGATCCATTGTCGTAGATCTTCCTGTAATACAAATTATGGGGACTATAAGTGACAATCATTGGAGTACGTACATACATAATAATTTATTACTACTTAATTAAGTCAATAGTTGAATAGTCCCGTAATTCCTGGACACATAATAATTAACTAAGATATAAGGTGTAAAGATATTACTAGTACTATACTATTATTACTACCTTTTACCAGTTAATCATATTGATGAGTACTTCCACCCCTGCAATTATTGCCTGTGACTAAAAAGTCACCCAGTATACTGTAATGTGATTCAGTGTCTTAGATTACGCAATAGTTCACATTATAAATGTGAATTAACTAGAACCTAGAGTATACATAAGCAAGCTATAGAGCACGCCTTACTGAGTATGAACCGAAAGCACAAGTATGAACACAAAAGGATCTCAAAAGGGGATGCGGGAGACGCGAGGCGGGTGCAGATATTTCGTCATTCATGGAACATCGCTATGAAAGCGCTATACCATAGCTAAGTATCAATAAAACATTCGCTTACGATCGGCACAACGGATACTGTTACTCTATAGCCTGCTTATGTATACTCTAAGAGTAGAACCAAAGGTATAATCATCAGCTTCTATTTAAAATATTCATTTGTTCCAGACTGAAATGTGCTCGAGTGCTCTGACAGACGTCATCCACGCAGTTATCAATGGGACGGACGGTTGCCTCTTCTGCTTCGGACACGCAGGACTTGGTACGAATAAATTATTTGATGATTTTTGGTATAGCAGATGGAATTTAGTTGAAATAATCGTGGCTAAATGATGGCTTTGTGTTTCTTCAAACAAAATTTATGAACATCTAAAAAATTTGCTTAATTTTACAGGCAATTTTAAGTGTGCCACATAACGAAACGAATCCATAAATTAATTTAAAATAAATAGGTACGTAAAAGTGCTAAGCCATCCCAAAGGCAGATGAAATAACTACAAGTATCATATCCCCAGTAGTTGATTAAAACACCAAAGCCCCAGAAACCGTACGCGCTGTTTATTCACACTATAAAGTGCTGAGATTACGGAATAGCGAGGAGGAAAGGGGAGGAGGTCCAATTTGCATCGAAATAGGAAAGACTTCAGAAGCTCATAATTGAAAGTTTGATAAATGCATGGTTGGTGCGAGCAACTAAAACTTTAATATTAAACAGAGTGTGAAATGAAGTATTTATACTATTTTCATCAAATCTTAAGTTTGAAAGTCTAGACACGAACATAATAAATCACGCGATGAGTATTATAATGAATTCGAAACACAAGAAGGTATAATAAAATTAAATTAAATAAGGCGGTTTTTATTATTGGGAAGAGATTTCGCAAATATAGATAGTTACAATAGGCTATTGATAATTCATGGATGCAGTAAGAATTTAAAGACATGTTTAATACAACACAGGTTTTGCAAATTGCAAAATACTTTTCAATAGGTAACACAGAAATCTATTGTCATCAATACCCGAACAATCCACAATCCATTAAGCTGGTTAAGTACCAACAAGACGGGAAACCAATTTGATAACTTCACAGACACCAAATAATTTTACAAATAGTAATAATATAATATTCATTATTACAAAAACCAACGGATTTTAATATGACTTTGTGCTAATCGACATTTTCTTCGGAATAGCAGACATCTAATAAAACAATTTTTTGAGAAATTTAAAGGATTGCAAGTCCACCAACTAAAAATGACTTGATACATAAAATTCACAAACATTGTAAACCTGAGTCCTATATCCTAGTGGTCTACTTCTTCTGGATTTGAATCTCCATGGTCAACTATCTTAAAAAATTAAGGTCAAATTAAGATACCTACCTACTTCTACCAGAAGATCGTATTATTAATTAATAATACACGGGCTTATTTGAAGCCCGTGTATTGCAAATTAAATGAAATATTGTTCCACAACAAAACAAAGCGAGGAGAAATCTTAAAACGAGTGCCTACACTTACCCCTAACGAAGGATTAAGGCTTCAAAATGTAAATTGAATGAAAGCGCCGGAAATGAAACTTTCAGGATGTAAACGCCTGAAATCGCACTAAGTCTCAGATTAGTGGAATACCCCGCTTATTTTGAGGATTGTCCTATTTTCGAGTGAGTGATTTCGAACCTCATTTTAAATTATTTAAGTTTTGTCTTAAACACATAATATAAAATGAGGATTGGGGATACATTTTATAATTTACAAACTGTTTTGATGGAAATCCTTGCATCACAACACTATCTGACTACTTCTTAGAATAAGAAAAATGTAATGTAAATGTAATGTAAAAAATACGCTTAAAAAATCATTAAATGTATTATACTTGCAAATATTTTATTTTATGAAAAACTAGCTTCCGCCCCGCGGTTTCACCCGCGTTCCCGAGAGATCTTTCTCGGACGTTTTTCTGGGATAAAAAGCCTAAGTATCGATAAATGGGCTATCCAACATCAAAACATTTATTCAATTCGAACCAATAGTTCTTGAGATTAGCGCGTTCAACCAATTAAACAAACAAAGTCTTCAACTTATTATAAGTATAGATAGATAAAGATTTGAAATTCATTTATTTTACAAAAAAATATCGTGAGTAGAACGTAGGTAGATGCTTCTTAATTTGCACGCGCAAAATAATTATTCTCAGCAATACATAATCCAGTCACGATAATATTAAATCTTCTTAACGATTTAATCTCATCTGGTACCGCAAGATTTGGAGCGATTACAACCTTCATGCTATAATTAAAATCTATTAATCTAATTATGTGCCTTGTTACGTAATATGAGGCTTCAATTTTGAAATCCTTAGCTTTGGTTACATAATTAAGTTTGATTAATTCATATTTAGGAAAATTTGCTAAAGTCAATTCTTCTTCAATCCGTCACATGCTACCAGAACTTTCTTTCTGATGTTTAATCCTCATTTAGCTAAAAATCATCAAATTCAAGCTAATAATATTAGACAAGAAAATTTAAAGTACTATTCTGTACAGGTAAATCCTATACAATGTTGGGGCGACCTGACTCCTCCGCCACGCTGGGAGCCATCCCCTGTGCTATAACCTGGCTGTTTCGAGGTATAGCTGAGCAGAGGCACAAGTGTGGCACACGGTTCTCCGTCAGGGTATCAGCTGTGGAGCTATGCACTAATACTAATCAGATACGGGACCTGTTGGCGCCTTATCAGAATGGTAAGTGAGAATTATTTTAGATAATCTTTTTAGAATTAGCAGGAAATAGCTTTTCATTTTTCCTTATAATAATATGAAATTATGAAAGAATAATATTGCAACAAAATCAACGCCTAGCAAAATTCACAAATATTGTAATTTTTGGTTATAACTCACAAATTGTTATACGACTAATCATTCCATCGATAAAGATTCAACATTAGCTTCAATAGATTTATTTTATCATCAGATACGGAACAGTCACCTGGGGTCTATCTCCGTGACGACCCACTCTTTGGAACACATCTACAAAATCAGTCAGAACTTCGAGTCCATAGTGCAGAAAAAGCAGCCTTCTATCTGGATGCAGCATTGGCTACAAGAGGAACAAGGGAAGAAGGAAAAGACAGTCATCTCTTGTATACTCTGCATGTGTACCAGTACAGCGTTGGAGGAAAGGGTGCTGGTAAGTTTTAAACCATTAGTTGTAAAAAGAAAAGAATTTAAATATCTCAAAGAAAATACACTCACACTATCACAAATAAGATGGTGTCTACAGCTAAAATAAAACTGTTTGTTTCTTTCCAGTTGCCGGTGGTCGTAGCCGCTTACATCTAATAGACCTAGGAAACTCTGAAAGAGGAAAAACTAACGGAGGAATACCGCTTTCCGGCTTAGGAAATATATTATTAGCAATTTTCAATGGCCAAAGGCACCTACCTTATAGAGACCATAACCTCACGCATGTCTTAAAAGAATGTCTAGGTTCTTTAACTTGTCATACAGCCATGGTTGTACACGTCTCTCCTAATATGCAAAATTATTCCGATACTCTTACTACATTGCAACTGGCATCAAGAATACATAGACTAAGAAGAAGAAAAATAAAATATTCAGCAAATAATAATGCAGGATCAGGAGGCAGTTCCGGTGAAGATGCATCTAAACCTAGTAGCAGTGAACCAGATCCATCAAGTAGCGATTTATCAGCAGACACTGTTATTTATGTGGGTCCATTGGACGATGCAACGGATGGAGAACATCCTCCAGTTTATATACCGCATATAAATTCTGGAGACAATAGGTGTATTATGAGTAAAGCGTTAAGAGGATCAGCAGCGGAACAGAAACACAAATCTACATTATCAAAAGTTATTGAAGAAAAAAGTCCATTGCATAAACTTTATTCATCTCCTAAAGCATCACCTCTAAAAACTATTCAACCGTGTCATACACCTAAAGCATCTCCAGTTCATTCTGCTTCTGCAAAATCGACGCCATTGAAAAAAGTAGGTCCAAAGCAATTTACTGAAGATGTAAAAAGTAACAGTGATGAACAGTGGATAGATGGACCAAGAATATCAAAGTCAAAATTAGTTGAAGCGAGGCACATAATTAAAGAAACACAAGGTAAAAAACGAGAAACTTGGATTGACGGCCCAATGCAAGAGCCGAAACTGCCTTTACAGTTTGAGTCTGTGCCAATTCAACCCAATCCAATACCATTACAAGTTGGAGTTCTCAGTGCTCATGGCAGTGAAAACATTGGCTATGGATATATGGATAATCATAAGAAAAATATGATAAGGAAATGGGTGGAAAATCAAACGTCTCAAATACATAAGTCAAGACATAATTCACCAAGCCATAAAGGACAGTCAATACAAAAAGATTCTGGTCCAAAAACAACTGAGGAACCAGAACCCACTCATAGAATGGAAATGAAAGATAGTGTAAGACGTCTTCATGTTGAAGAGTCTACAATAAGGACTGGTTTGAAAGCTGGTTCTAAAGGTATGTCAATTGAAGAAGAAAATATTGGACCACCTGTATACGAGCAAAATGTAGTACAGAAAAAGCCTAGTAATTCAAAACATCAAGTAAAAAGTGATATAGACGAAGATGAGGATAGTGAAGAATTAGCTGAAATACCACCTGCTCTACCGTTAATACAACCGAGCAGTCTAAGTAGTCGAGAAGTTTCTATGGAAAGTTTAGATATTAAATACAAGGAAAGGTTAAGAATGGATGATGAATTAATTTCAAATCACAGTAGAGATATTGATTCTCATGGTATGAGTAGAGGTCTAGATGATGAAGAAGACGAAATTTTAGAAATAATTGAAGTAGAAGAACCGTTAGAACCAGTCCCTATGCAGGATAGTTGCTTACAAGTAACTGAAGAAGATATAGCATTTTGTATGGGTCTAACTGACAACCCATTACTAGAAGTTGATCATGAAGATGACGACCATCCTCTAAGAATTCTTAGTCAGGAAAACCTAACCGTTGCCTCAACGTTTACAGATACTTTATCACTATACAGTGAAGTAGAACGACAAATAAGGAATGAAGCATATCTTAGGCAAACTATAGGATTTTATACGGGGAACTTTGATGACTTGGGTGAATTTAATCCTCATGAAAGTTTACCTTCATCTAGATCAAGGATTGAGGATCTTATGGGTTTAACTGAGTTATACGGGTCACGTCGACAGTTAGACAAGAATGATATGCCAATATCACGTATCGCTCCACAATTTCAATCATTATCACTTTGTAATGTACGAGACACAGAGGAATTTCATGGTGACGGTTCCGTTTATAGTGAGCCAGCATATAGACCAAGTGACAAAATATGTGACAGTTGCAAAAGGACTATGTCGAGGCCGGGAAGTGCGTTAGGTGAATGTGATGCGTATCATGAAGTAGCGCACAACGACTGCTATGGTCCTTTTGAAAGATATAGAGGAAATGACATAACCGATGCTCGGATAGCATCACTAAGACATCCAGATGGAGCATCCGACCCAAATTTACGAGAGGAAAAGCGAATTCCAGGAAACGGAGCGCCTTCTACTACTTTTAGAGAGTTAAAGTCAAACTTACATTTAGAAGTTACACCACCTGTAGTTACGACCGAACCTCGTTTGGAAAAGAGCGAGAAAGGAGATAAAACTGTCGCTAGAGTTGTTGCAAGCTCGAAACCCGATGGCTATGATAGTGGCCATGAATCGACGCCGAGAACTGGAAAGCATAGTCCTGCAGCTACATCGCGGAGAGCTGAATCAGGTTATGATTCTGTCCCAAGAGATTCGGACGCGTCATCTTTAGATTCTTATCCAACGCGCCGTGCGGCTGTAGCTCGAGCACATGCAAAAAAGCACACAACAGCGAAATATAAACAGCACAGTGATCGGTCATTCTGTTCATGGCTTCGAAACCCCTTCACTTGCAAATACGCTGACACAGACCCTGAAATTAGCGACTTCTAGAATAATATCATGTATTTTAATGTTAAAACTTAAATATCGTTAAGCTACGTTACCGAATTTATTCTGGAGACTGCTTTTGTACTCTAGTACTCGTATTTATGAAATAAATGCTTTGGCACTAACTGGATGAGGTTACCGTTGTATTTTTCTAGATCTACAAGCTTCTGTGCTCTGTGAAACTGTTTCAAGACTTTTAAATATAAATTAGATAATTGTAACACAAAATGTAAATACAGAATGTTATGCAATTGATGATGTAACTAATCATTTATCTACTTCGGCTCATTTTTGTACTTTTATACTGTCATCAACAAATTCATTTATGATTAAGGAGTACTTTCAACAATTGGAATAGCTTTTACATGAGATAAATGTTTTAAATAATGCAAAACATGATCAAGAGTCTTCCTCTGTCTTCCCTAAATTGTGACTTCTTCAATTCGAGATATCTTATCATTATTTTCTATAGTCACACTGGCACTAACCTCATTATGTCATTTTGTTACACTTTTGCTTCAAATACTTCATCATTGAATTTTTTATCGACGAGATTATAAAACCTATGTTGAACCTACATAGGCAGACAGTTTTTGAATATATCTTAAATTTTAACTATTTTTTAAAAATCATAACGAGTAGCGTGTCGGAGCTCGCGGATCCACAAATTCCGTGAATAAAAGTATTTGAAATCAAAAGTGTAACATTAAATTGAACTTTGTCAAAAACTATAGTTTGTAGAAGTTAGACTGTTGTGTCATTGGCCATGTCTTAAATAGCTTTAATATTTTGATATTATTGTAATTATTAATCGTTCACTATATCGAGTCGGCGTGTCCGTTTGTATATAAAACTTAACACTTAATTGCAATCATCATGGCTTTATCGAATGTTGGTGAACTTAGTTATCGCTTTATTGTCAATGTTTTGTTATTGTACTATTAATATTACAAATATATATCCTAAATTCTACTATGCGTTCGTATTAGTTTACAAATAAATTGTTCAACTTCAAATGAAAACGGTTTTTTACTTTGCCTGACAAGAAACATGTAACTTATCCTACTTATCACAGAGCCTATCTTCTATTGCTGAGTAAGTATCACAATACAGTATACTAGGCATGCCACATAAAGATATCAGTTTTGCAGATTTTAGAATATAATTTGAATTAAATCAATTATTTTATTAATCAACACCTCTGGAATAACTTTTTAAGTGTAGACAGTAGTTGTCAATGATCTCAAATAAAGATGTAAGAGTCCAATAAATATATCAAAGCTAGTTGAAATGATCAAAATAATTTAGAAATTCAAACGAGTCCACAATCTTTTAAACAGTTTAAAGATGTCATTCGAGACGACATGAATACAACGTAGCACATAAAAAAACCCATGAATAAATAAAAAAATACAAGTACTCTCGCACCCCAGGGGTGGGAATTTCAAAATCTTTTGGGATATAAACTTTTTCCCCATGTAAAGTGGAAACTTTCCCCTGCTAAGATGGGGCCCATTATCTTTCATTTCGCTAGTAATTTAACATTCTCCTTACGCCCTAAGAAAATCAAGCTATCAAATAAGATGTTTTACCCTCTTTTTTTCAAGGGGCGACAACTTTCTTCCTGAAAATCTCCCAATAATTTGTTAAAGTGGCAGCTGGTTAGCCCATAACGCTTATCGTGTTCTAAAGAGATTTAACCTCTTTACGTTGTTGGGAAATTGGATGAGAAGCAATATTTCTATTTCCCGAAGTAAACGTGTTGTTGCTATAAATTCCACTGTAGGTGTCGCGTCTTTTATGTAAGTATGTAATAAAGTAAACTTACATTTTCATTAGTATTTATCTATTGTACACATAAAAAGGAAAGTCTTGACTCAATCACTGACTGACTCATCTACGCCCAGCCCAAACCCTGGATCCTAGATTGCTGATTTTTTTCACAGTGGGTCCCTAGATGATGTACCTACTCGTAGACAAGGAATTAGGCCGGGATTATTAAATTCTTTGGGGTTGAATTCAGAGGGGGGAGGGGGTAAAATCAAAGCGGCAAGCTAGTAGCAACGACTTCACATAATGAACAAGAAAATTGTATTGTACTATTTAGAGTGGCTTCTGCTCCGCGGTTTTACCCACGCACAATGGATTCTGTTTTCTCAGGATAAAAAAATATCCTTAACCTATATTCCAGGAAATTATTTATGGGTAAAATTTTGTCTAAATCTGTTCATTATGATTATCGTATGATTGAGTAACAAATTTTAAAATCCACAAAAACATAGTAGAAAACATAGGCACAAACATTTTCATTTATAAGTAGGATGTACCTGCCAATTTAATGTGTGGCACACATATTGGAACTGAAAGAGACATTCGGTTAATCTTAAGTAAAAACAACAGTACAGTTAAAACTCTTTTTATACTTTCAATAATACCGTGGATAGGGTAGGTTGATCTATGTTTCGTCCCAACAACAACCCTAACTAACAGTATCAAAATAACCAAGTTAACCAATTAATCACTACACACGTAATAAACATTCCTATATAGAATAGTGGTGACTCAGACCCCAAATGAACAGACAGAGGGGTTTAATAATCGAATGTCACATAATACGCAACCAATAAGTACAAAATACGGATAAAAATAATATCCGAAACAAAAGGTACGCGTTGCCGACCCGGTAGTCGAATCCAAAACGTGATGGGAACACCAAATGAGACATATCGACTACACATGTGTTCCTCAAGGGAATTTCAACTTTATATTAATGGGAATAAGGGTACAATGTTTTCAATAGATTTGTATTTATAGTGTTACAGATGAAACAATGGAACGTGATGTGCAATGGAAAATGCAAGCTTAGAATAATATAACGAGTAGGTATAAAGTTAGTTACCTACACGTATGATACTTAATTATATGGCATTTAGTATCGCCCATAAAAGATTTATAAATAGATATAGGTTGTACTTCTTAGGGGTACAAACGTTTCAAACAAGATTCAGTGAGCTGAAGTGGTAATGAACAAGGCATATCGTTCCAAGACAGGCTTCTAAGTGGTTATCCTATACTTCAATGGGTAGAATGACGCTCTATATAAAGGTGGATTTTCACGAGTGTGGTTTCGCAAACTCATATACTTGTTTAAAAACCGAATTTTCACCATAAATATTACTCACATTATAAAGATCGAATGATCAGGATGTAGGACCTCAACTATGGTAAAATTTGCTTGTAAGATAGGCGTGTGCTTCCGTGTATCGATACTAGTATAAGAGTGGTATTTAAAATTCTCAGTGCTTGGGATAATGCGCAACTGCAGATAACCTAAAATGGTTTCTTAAAATCTTTGATCTTGGATCCTCCAAAAGCCTGAATTACGATTATCTACTCCCTGCTAGTTTCCTCATTTCATTGGTCTACCGAACGAAAAACGACTCGCACTACTAATCTGTGCATTCTTGTTCAAAAACTCTTGTAACTTCTCCAAAGTTTATCGATTTTTTTTATCGATGTAGCCTACCCACTGCTACTTCAGCTTGCTTATCAAATACTCAGAGCTTCAGTTCAAGAAATGTTGTCGTTCTAGTAGCCTTTATGATTATACACCCATCTCAAACCTTCACATGGTCTTCAGCCAAAACTTAAAGGGTAACAATAGAAACGTAAGTAGTATCGTGCGCCAAGTTTTGTTTCTCCAAAAAGGCCATCCGGGATACATTATGGGGACGCACTACGTGACATGAATGGCTAAGGGTCGCTTTGTACACACGATACTGTATGCCTTATGCAAGCCCCGGATAAATTTCATGTGGCTCTTTGAATAGAAATATTGGTTCTTTGTCTAAATACGCGCACTTTTGGCTTTGCTCCCGCTGTAGCAGTTTTCCGAATCCAAATGGGTTTAATGTAGCATTAAGTTGCATCAATAAAATATAAGGTTTTATTCAGTGTGGAACGTTGCAAAGGTATGTAATGAGGTACTTTATGCACAGTGAAGTAAGATGATGATGATTTTTGCTATGACTAAGACAAGAAGGTACGAACAGTAAGATATTGGTTAATAAACTACTGAACATAGAAGAGTCATGGAGCATATTTTAGACTATTATCATCAACAGTGGATAATCGTGATCTATATAAGTCAGTTTTCATTCATAAAGCATCTTTTTACTCGGTAAGAAATTTTGCATCTCATCAAAACCTGTAACTGAAATTAGGTAGATTTTTATTATAATATAAAATGAAACAGTATACCTTTCTCATCGAACATTTACCGAAGTTACACAAAATCGCGTATATTTTTCACAGCTTCAAATCTGGCTCGGTCGCGTTATGTCGGTGGCAAATCGAATTTGTCTCCTTGGAGTTGAGCCGAATCAATCTGCATTATCCTTCCTATCGTCAGGTATAAAATAAGAGCGATGAGCAGAAACAAGTTTGATAGTTGTGTTTAATAAAAATAATTTAATTTAGGTTAACTGTCCACAGACCATATATGCTCTGTTCGCCCATACAATTTCTAAGTCATCTGAGCTGTGGATTTGAGGAGAAAGTCTCTTGTCTAATGCAGACTTGGCAGACCGGACAGACCTTGACAGAATATTATGAGATTATAGCCAAATGCAATCAATAGTAAAATTTCATAAAAATTATCGACAACATGATACCCCTGCCTGCATGGGAGCGTTATATAAAAACAAGCATAATTAGATGAGCTAATAATGTTGCTGTGTATATACAATGTTGGCAGGCCGGTTGGCGTGGTTGGTAAGATACCCTACCTATAACGCTACAGGTCGTGGGTTCGATTCCCACTCAGGACAAACATTTGTGTGCATGAACATGTCTGTTTGTCCTGTGTCTGGTTGTAATTATCTATATATGTATGTATTTACAAAAGAAAAGTACTATATGTAGTATATCAGTTATCTGGCTTCCATAGTACAAGCTCTGCTTAGTTTGGGGTCAGATGGCCGTGTGTGAGGAATAATGTCCCAGAATATTTATTATTATTATTATTTATTATTATGTGTGTCTTTATTTGATTGATTTTTGAGAAAGTAACAGATTTCTATACTCTATGCGGTAGTACCTTGCACCAGCTACCAAGACGTGTTGAGAGACGCTCGGAGCCGCAGCGATTTCTCAGGATTTGAGGGTACACTTCAACTTAAAGCGCACGCACTTTACACTGTTTGCACTGTGGCTTGGCCAACATTTCACAACCAATAACGAACCTTAGATATACCTTATATTAAAACGATATATTTGAGTTTGAATTTGGAACATATCTTTTTTTACTTTAGGTACCTTTTGCTTTTTTGGCCAGTATTCTTGTCTTCATCGTAATTAATATCAAACTTGTTTCTGCTCCGCGGTTTTACCCACGTTCCAGGGTATTTTAATTCCCTATATTTTAATCCAAAGTACTTATGGTCAATATAATATTATGTGCTAAGTAAGTATCGTCTGAATCCGTTTAGAAATTACGACGTGAGTAATTACCTTTATTATATTCGAGCTGTAGGATAAGCTCTCTATACCAGTTATAGATTTAGGCCTCTACTATATCAAGCTACTCTTTCAGATCCTGTATAAGCCATATCCACAGTTTTCTCGGCTTCTTGACTTCTATGATCATAAAATAATATAAATAAGAGATTTTACAAAATATCAATAAATTAAAAGTCCAAATTTTATATAGTTTCTTAGTTGTTTTCCATGTCATTTAAAACTAATTCAACAGCGACAGCTTTACATCCTCTTGCGGTACCACCATTAATCAATTGAATTGATTTAGCTATAAACTTAGGTACTTTATGTAGTTCTTCTATTGATCAAATTAATATTATATTAAGGTGCGTTTGAGTTGAATTTGCATTAAAACCAAATGACGATCTCTTTAGCCATCATTTCAGATTTGAATGATAATAATCATAACTTTGCTGTAACTAGCAATATTTGAATAGGTACGCAGCTAATGATCCTAAATAAGATTAAAGAAGCTATATTACCTCGATTACTTCAGTGCTTACTGCAAATAATATTTCTAAAGGAATAACGTGATTCGACTAATAAAATATACGTAATCCTAATAAAATATAGATTCTGATAAAAACGTCTTAATGCTAACAAAGCACTGGGGCACTACTACTTGTTGTAGTCACAAAATTGTCGCCATTAATATATATGTACATTCTTGTATTTCTTTTGATACAATATTGTCAATTTAAACATTCTTTGTTGTTCACACAACAAAACAAAAGTTAAAAATTATGTAAATGTAATGAAACAATTTATACATAGTAAAACCAATTCAGGCGGCATTATCGCTGAAGCAATTTCTTCCAGGCATCCTTATAAAACCTAATAATATAAATTACGTACCTAGCAATATTGCATTCATTCATCATGGTGATGAGGATGAATGAATTAATGCAATTTTATATTAAGAAACATCATAAATTCTACTAATTAAAATAGGTAGTACTTTATTTTTATGTGCACCGTTTAGATTTACTTTGTAATCGAAATAGTAGATTATTATTTTATAATTATGTTGCCGTGCAATCGCTATGTCGTATAATTACTGTAAAATTATAGATGTCTAATATTGTTACGGTCACTATTATTAAATTTTATAGGTACTAAATTGATTAGATGACAATTTATATCAAAACTGACTTGGTTTTACATGAGATCTCACAATTTTTTATAGTGGAAGAACTGCGTTGCGAGACTTTTTAAATTTCATGTTTTTGATGTGATAAATATTACGAAAGGCGCGTCGCGGATTTCCTCGTATTCCCGAAAGATTTAATATTTTCCCTGGATAAATGTACACATTTATAACAATAGTAGGACCCATGCGCTATTAGGCACTCACACGTAAAACGTCCAAGTAACAAAAGTACAGGTAAGTCTTATCAAAAATGACACGTACTTGGCTAATTCCCACCGAGCCTCATTGATCCGGATAAATTGCCGAGAGCCAGCTAAGACGCCTCGCCTACGGTGATCTGCGACGCCATGCGCTTTGTTGCTATTAATACTTGTGTAGGCGTTAAGCTTTTTATATGCCTTAATGGTCATCTTGGTTTATTGCTCTCACTGGACTACTAATGCTGATTTTGCGTTCAAATCCATTTGTTTTTCTTTATTTGAGTAGTTTTATCAAAAACGAGTAAATTAAAGTTATGTCTTACAACAATGGAAAGTATAGTAAAAATTTATGTAAAATTAATAACAACTTAGATTGTCTTGAGCAACATATTCAAACATACTGTATAAAAAAAAACATAGTAACTAACAAACCTTATTTTGCAGGTTACAAATCAATTAAATATACCTATAATAATATATAAAAAAAAAAACTATATTTCTTCAAAACAATTAACACAATATCAAACAGTATAACTATAGGTACTTTAGTTAAATTTAGCACTAGAAGCGGAACAGGGACATTTCGGGCCATTAAGTCTGTCTGAAGCCGGAACATATTGATTGGTTCCGCATAAAATATGTCCCGAGGTGCACTGTGCAAATAACTTGCAGAGACCTGGGACTCAATGGCTGGGACATAGTATCTTACATGTGGAGGAGCTTTTGTGCAGATGTAATACATGTGTGACCTTTGTGTTGAAGATAGGAAGGTGGTTTGATTTGACTTTGTGAATCTACAGACCGATCGTAATTAAAAGAAAATGAATGACACAACACTAATATAAGATTTTGCAATTGCAACATACCTTCGGAGTTTTTTTTACATATGAAATTGTTATGTTAAACTAGCTAATCTCCGACTTGCGTTGTAATGCTCTTGAATGTTATGAAATGAAATGAAATAATTTATTCATTCAAATAGGCCTTCACAGGCACATAAGAATAGTCAGACTCTAACGCACGGTTCGGAAGGTTGTTATACGAACTCATAAGTTACATACAAACAAATAAACAGACAAACATTGATTTATAAATATGTAGATACATATATGGATAATACTTAGGTAATAAAAAACTGATAAAGCTTAATACGTACCTACAGTAAACTTATATAGATACCTATAGTCTTGATGTAGAAGGCTGGATGATTTCCAGTCTTGGACCAACAATACGATGCTAATAACAATCTTATTTAGTTCTTAACATAGAGTAAAGGTAATCAAGTAGACCGTCTGCATGCTTTCCAGCCTTCTGACATTAACAAACATTTATAATTACTTCCAAAATGTATAAAATATAAATACATGTAATTAAAAACAACCACCATTATAAAAAGTAAACGATCGTTATTCACCAAGAATAAATTATACCCAATCCCAATGCTCATCATATACCATTTTATGATGCTCCCCTTATTGTCTTCAATAAAATTCTAGAAGATAGCCTATAAAGTTTAACGTTACCGGTTTTGCAGTAAAAAATCTTACGTGTAATAAAGTTCGTTGTAAATCAGCTCAGATTTAAATATGAGATTTTTTTGGAAGAAATTGGTACCTATATATTATACATATACTTGTTGTTTGGATACAGCGTGGGGGTTCCACGAGATTGTAGTTGTGGTTTGTTCGCCAGCCTTTATTTCTTTTGTATCTTAGATATTTATATACTACCAGAACTATCGCCATCGTACACCTACTTCAGCCTTAATTCAATAGGTTTTGGTAAAATACTCTAGGCGAAATTTTCTTCATACATTTTGAGTCATTTTAATGAGTCTGTTCCAAAATCAAAAATTCTCAGTGGCAGAAAAATTTAAATTTGCTATCATCAAGAACAAGTATTGCTAGCAAGGTTATGTCTTATTCACCTTGTAAATTTTTGTTAAATAATTAATTTTGCTTCATTATGACACCATGACAACCATTAAATGTCAACGTAGTTAAACGTTATTTATGAAACTTTTCAAAACTACTCCTTTTCTAATATTCTTTCACCACGATTGAATGAAATTTTATGACCTCCAAGAAAACGCATCTTTTCTACATAACAAAAAAAACTTCACAAACAAAATATCCTTATCATACCTACACTTTCTTACCGAATTCACTTAACAATTTATAGACGCGCATGTGTATAAAAATAACGATACGCAATTTAAATAACAATATAATAGCGTTCTGTTTATGTTTCAAATCCTAGCTCACGGGTTTTGTAGTGTGGCGTATACGCATAGAGAGCCGATAAAATTTATTGTCACCCATGCGACATCTGGTGCCACCCCCCTACTAGACACAAGTTAAGAGATACTAGCGCATGTAGTAGACAGTATGTGGTTACTGGTGGTTACATATTTTTAATAAATTTCAGTTTGTGGTCGCATAGTTCTGCTAGAGGCAATGAGAGCGTTTTCTGTGCAATAATTTTGGGAATTTCTATTAGTAACCTTTTTCTCTGAATTGATTCATAATGATGATGATTACTTTAAAATTATTAATGTTTTCTGTATTAGGTAATAATTGTTCACAAATAAGTCATGTATGGGTATAGTAAAACCAATTTCTACTTGTTCCTATAAATAATGAAAGCTATCACATTGCCCTGTAGTTAACGTTTCTATTTAAAATATTCCTGGAATCTTTAAATGTTGGTCCATAGGCCTCAAACCTTCGTCCTAAGGTACCTAGGTTGATGACACTAAAGCAGAATAAAAATTCCAAAAGGATTATAAAGACGCTATCATCCATAACTTGAACAGCGGAAGAGGAAGACGAACGCAAACTGTTTCCTGTTCCCACTCGACATTCAGAAGAATGAAACCCTCACAATCTCATTGTATACATATAACTGTGTAAGAAGTTACTCCTTTATTCTGGTATGAACCTACTTTCTCATTTCAGGGCAACGGTCATGTGAAGGAATCATTGTGAAAAAATTAGGACCGGTGCATTTTTAAAAATACTTTAATATCATGTAAATTGTTTTGTTTTTACTATCGATAGGCTTATGTTAAACCACAAACTGTTCATGGTAAATGATAATTTGGCTGAAAAAGGTAAGCACTCAAAGCTTAAAAGGGCAACTGGCTCTCAAATGGAGCTCCCGGAACGCACCGATAGGCTACAGATTACGCCTGCCTGGCGGGTAATACAAAGTACCCTACCACCGTGTTATGGTTTCCACATGACGAATGATGATTTCCTTCAGTCAAAGCTCAAGCTCATTGTAGAATTTGAACCCATGACCTTTCGACTCACACTCGCTCACCGACCAATATTAGGACTACTAAGCTACAAGCAGCAAATCGCAAATTGCTGACAAAACATTAAAAAAAATCTGTTCTTTTAATTGCGCCTTTTTTATTACTGATACAAAAGGGTGCAAGCCTCGATAAGATTCCATAGGAAATCTCCATCACCCATTTATATAATGCAATATTTAAAGTGCAGAATTGCAACAATTTGCCGGCGCGTCTCAGCATCCCACCATCTAGATTCAAATACTTCCGTCCCCAAGCAGTTAAAATTAAAGCAAATTAACTTTTTAACTTCGCTCACCCCCAGTGGCCGACGGAGTGTAATTAAAACGAAACAAAAGTCAACTTTATAACGCCCTTAGGAGCCGACTATGCGTTTCCCTTTTTTCGTAACGCCAGAGTTTATGTTGGATCGTGTGGCGTTTTTAATTTTGCGGGGAGTTTTTGTTTGACATTTATTAAGATTATTTGGTTAGTGATTACTTCAATGGTAAGCAATCCCTTTTTATTTGCCGACTTTTATAAAATATTAAAAGTAAAGATAATTTTTCCAATTTAGCACCAGTTTTTGATGCAATTTCCAAGGTTTCAGATTATCAAATCACAAGCAAAAATACAAAAAGAAGTATTATAAAGACAAAATAATACTTAAATCATATGTCTTGAACCACCTAAATCTTCATAGATTCTCTTGTTTGTTTGTGTTGTTTTTATCCTATACCTTTAACACTATCTTTTTAAAGTCATTTGAAAAATACTATTTCATGAAAGCAATAGACATCTGTTGCAGCTTTCAAATCTATAATAGTCGAACTGTGACCGGGTGTGTCGGAGGGACTGTTCAAATTTCCTTTAAAATTGCAATAGTTACGTGACCTGAGAAGGAATTCCTATATCAATTGTCTTTCTTATTTTTGCTTAATGCTGGAGATGACAACTAGCGATGCATTTAGAAATTGTTGATTATATTGTTAAAATTAAGTAGGTACTAAGTAAAAAAAAATTATAGATAAAATGATCTGGCATTGGTCAAGTGCAAACTTCTTATGTTATTGTCATGTAACTATTAATTTAACTAATGAACACGATCCCCTGTTATTGAAACAGCAGACGATAACGTATAAAACATACTACATCCCTAATACGATTTAATAAGATTAACTTTCTTGTTGTACAAATTATCAATACCAAAAGCAAAGTCCTGACTCACTCACTGACTGACTCATCAACGCCCAGACCAAAATCTCAAACCTAGAAAGCTGAAATTTTACACAGAGGCTTTCTTTATGATGTAGACGAAGAGTATGGCAGCTATTTTTCGAAATTCAGCCTCTATGGGAGTAAAATAGGAGATCAGGGGTGAAATCGTGGAGTGGAAAACTAGTAAAGCTAAATACACATTTGATGAAGAGAGACGTTTATGTGACTACTAGTCCATTATTAAACACCCGAGGTCAATAACCAGTACAAGACATTAATTACGTTCAATATAATTGAACCGCTCCGCAGTTTAGATAACGCCAGACCCTGAAGCGTTCACACGTTCAAGACGAGCACTTCTAGTAACTTTATTAGTGGCTAGTCTACGGTCGATGGTGGTTCTAATATAGTTTTCTTTGTAGACTTTAGTGTTTCTATGATGTAATTAGCAGCAAGTTTACGTCACTTTTGGAGACTTCAGAAGCCTATACGCAGAAATACTCAGAGCCTTATAACCATGACATATCTATTTAAAGACTCTAATATCCCAGACTTATTTATAACTAGCTGTCCCCCACGGTTTCATCAGCGTTCTCGAGAAAAAAATATAGCCCATGTCCTTCTCCATACCATAGACTATCAGCGTACTAAATTTCTTCGCGATCGGTTCAGTGGATTAGGCGTGAAAAGGTAACAAACAAACTCACATTGGCATTATAATATTAGTTAGGAAGGATTAATTACTTCTAAAACATTTTATAAAGCACTGTAATATTTTGTATGTGAATTACCTCCGATCTTATTTCATATAAAAACGTTTCCACAAACGGTTGTAAAAGACATTTAATATTTTCCCCAAATAAACCTTTTCAATGTATCTTTATAAATCCACGTCTCATGGAGTACGGAGCTGAATCGATATACGCAAATCAGTGATAACAGGGGTCTCTAAACTTTTACCGTTTATTTCCCGGTTCCCGGGGTGCCTCGTCCCCGGCTCCCGCGTCTTATCGCCTCCAATCTACAAATCCAATTTCCTAAAATAGGGATCGATCCGACAAATCATCTGGCCAACTCTATTATCCCCCGTTCAGGGGATCGAACGATGACTTGCTTAGCGCGTGGACAGTTTAAGAAATGTATTATTTACTATTTATTAGAAGGTCGCATGGCTGTACTGTATAATGCTGAGTTTCTTGCCGGTCCTTTTTAGAAAAAGCTTACTTGAGCATTGACTGGAAACTCTTTTCTAATTATTCAGCTTTCCCTGCTTTTCCATACGGCTAACTTTATTTTAAAACTATCTTCATATATAGCTTATATGTCCGTGTACATTATTATTGTGATCATGCGGGTTCTCGGCATCGGTCCCTTTACACCCTCCAACTATCCAAGGATCTGTATCTTATCTCAACTTTTTGACGTATGTGGGCTCTTTTTGAATATTATATGACAGTCGTTAAATTTTGTCGTACTTAAGATCGTACGATTAAAAATCTTATTTTGTGATTTTGCTGCCCTTATTTTTTGGAAGAAAAACTAAGGGCAGCAAAATCACAAAATCGTACTCAAGATCAGAAAGTAGGTACATCGGAGAGTCATGGTATATAGCCCATTAGACTTACTTTTAAAGTGAACTCCAGTAAATCTCAAACAATATGACGTTATTTATGTGACCGTTTAAAATGCATTACAGATTTATATTTTATAGGAGAATTTTTCAGCACAGTAATATTTAGATTCAACAAAATAATATATCTAAATGTAATATTTACATCCAGGTATGTTCTCGGTGACCCCAACATCCTTTATCCGGGATCATGGCATGTGAGACGACAGCTGCGTGTTCCCTCAAGCCTTTGCAATCTCGTGCCGTGATTTTGTTCAGTCCAAACCTTTTTCTCATCATTGTTTTATTTTATTTCGATGCATACCATGTCATTTATATTTTATTGTAAGATTCTTCCAGTTACGGAATTTGAGCTTATCATAGTTATTATGTAGTTTATTTTCACACCTTGAAATTCCCTATGAATTAAAACAATTACTTTTTTTTTTTTTTTGGCAGGAACAGAAGGTGGTGGGTCCAGGGGACCTTCTTCCACCCTTACGTGGACTTGAAAACAATTACAAACAATGAATACTTTTATACAATCACACACACTCATATATAATAGAAAGAGATGGACAGAGAGAGAGAGAAGATCGCATGGAGGGGGCATAACTGGTGACGTCACATCCGTAACGCTTTTTCCTTACGTGACTATTTCTGGCAGTTAAGTCCAACCACAAGCCGTTTAAAGGTACATCGATCCAAAAATATAAAAAGGACTTAACGTAAGTATAGGATATTAGTGACAACTTTATATAATGTTGTATGAAGTTTTTTACTATGTATATAAGCCTAAGTTTGACCACAATCTCACCATGGTAAGTAATGATGTGGCCATAGGTGGTAAACACATAAAATCTAGTTACATCTGGCTCTGTGCAGCTGCCGGAACACACTCGAAGATGCTTAGCGATAGATATTCAAGGTGGTAGCCAGCGAGTTATAACAAAGTACCCTACCATCGTGCTATTGTGTCCTCACGACGTTTTCCTTCAAAGAAAGCTCAAATTCTTTGTAGGATTCGAATTCACGACCTTCGCCACGGCATTCTACGCTGCCTGTGATATGATCGCCCTCTAAGTCAAACCAACTTAAACCACATTACTGCAAGAATTCACTTTAAAAAACTTTACTAATAATAATCTGTTTAACATTTCATAGTCTGGCTTCAAACGAAAATATTAGCTATTTTACCAAACCTAGTTTTCTCCCAAAAATACCACATTCAAAAACCGTGGACAGCTTTAAAGTTATTACCAAACGTGGCTCTACTGTTAAAAAGTGCAATATATTGAGCTACAATGACGGCTTAACTCAAGCATACGTCTGGTAACCGAAACGATTGGAACTATCTGAGATATAGCCACTTTGAGCACGTAATGGCAGCCGAAATACGATCTGGAACGTAGGGCGAGTGCACACGGAGCACGCTTCGTGACAGCGGTGCGAACGAGCTTCCGAAACGATACATGTGTCGCTGGCTTGATAGGGAAATGGGATTTTTGTTAAAAGTCCTAATTTATTTATGGTATTGATGATTGTTGTAGGCAAGAACTGTTTCATATATTCAGTGTTAGTTAATTTCTGCTTTCCAAATACTTAAAACAAAAAAGTCAGTTAATCAATATCAAAAAGCATTTCTTCAAATTATGACATGCACTTATGATTACATAAAATTGGATCCACAACGACTTTGAAAAAATTATATGTATTGAGGTTTTGCAAGACTCAGACAAACTGGCAACTCTGTTTAGTCACTGATAAATCAAAAGAAATAAAAAGATTCACCAGCCATTTCAAAAACAGTAGATTTCCACCAACTAGCAACGACTCGATATACTATAAAGCCTCAACTCACATAACGGCGTTTATTCCGAGCTAAGTGCATTATGTGGTTGCGGAAATCTCCTGCCGAAGCGGTTGTCTACACGATTGGGGTAATTACGTACCGGGTCGCGTCGACTTTCCACGAAAACTACACGTTTATGTAAAGGATGTTTTTTACTCACATTTTAATTGTTTCTTGAAATATTTATGCAAAACTGTATTATGTAGTAGTAGAAGCATTACCTAGACTTGTCAATATTGGTTTATTTAAGCAAAATTATTGCTACAAATGATTGATTCGTTTTTTTAAGTTAAGCCACTGATCCGCTTATGAAAAACGATGATGAAGCATCGAAAGAAGCGTATTAGTATCTACTAACCACTACTACCTATTATAAACAATGGCTCACTTTACCTATGTTATTAAACTTAGAGACAGAAAGAGAGACCGACTTTCCCTTTAAGTTTTTCCTATATTATGTTTGTACTATAAGGTATTCTACTAAAACATTCTGAGATTTTGCTAAAGACATTCGAACTCAATGATTAATAATTGAGATATTTATTTTAAAATTATTATTAGAATTGATCCAATTAGTTAATCCAAATATCTTACGTAACAAGAAATAAGTTCAATATTTTTTTCCGTCCAATCGACTTCTATAACAATATACATAATAGCCCCGCAAGATTTCAATCTCGCCACCAAACTCGGAAGCGTCCTATTTACATAATAAAACAAAGGGCGGTGCAAGGAAAAAGTCTTTAGATTACACGTTCACCTTCTGAAGACTTAGGCGAGACAATTTGGAAGAACTTCACAAAACTAAGATGAAGTTAGAAGCCACTAAAGATTTAAGTTACATACATTGAATACTAAAGACATTTTAAACGTTTATAGTAAACTAACTTCCACCCCGCGGTTTTATTGAGATCTGATGATTTCCCGGGCTAAAAAGTATATACAGGGTGATTTTGTTATCACTGGCAATACTTGTTGGGGTGGAAGTACTCATCAATGTGAATAACTTTTATTATAGGGCTAACTCTGATATCGCGTAAAATAATATGGTTGCTTCATACATTTTGGTCGAGTAGGTATTGAACTTTTGTATGGAACAGCTGATAATTTTTTCATGATTTCACTGTTAGTCCCATAATAAAAGTTGTTCATTTTGATGTGTACTTCCACCTTTGCAAGTATTGCCAGTGATAACAAAATCACCCAGTATATCTATCTTAAAAGTTATTCCAAGGTAGCATCTATCTATGTACCGAGTTTCATCGAAATCCATTAAGCCGTTATGGAGCTGAGTGGTAACAAACACACACTAACTTTCACATTTATAATATTAAGTACTTAGTTGTAGGAAAATGTAAGAGCCTAATGGATAAAAATAATTGATTGCATCTCGATACAAATGACTACTTCATCATGTCTTTAATTTCTGTCTCTAGGTATCGTTGATAGATATTGCAGAAATTCAAAAAAATACCATATCATTATCAATTATTTACAATAAGAACAATGTATAGTATTATATAAGTACATATATAGGAAATTTTCTCGAGGCTGCCACCTATGCTGATCGGTAAGGTTCCTAGCAGACTGGCAGCGTTTCCTTTTTGAATAGCTAAGGTAATGCAATCGCGTAAAAAGTTCCCCACCTGCCTGCAGTTATTAGTGTCCCAGAATATTTATTTATTTATTTATTAGTTTCCTGAAGCCTAGATGAGTTTATCATTTTATGATTTGGCTTGAAAACCTACATATATTCTAGAGCCGGTAAATTGTATGAATGAAAAAAAACAATTCCCCCTTACTAGAATAGAATAGAATAGAATAGTTTTTTTATTTGACAGTATATATCAATTTCTAAATCTATTACATGCTTATACTAAAATTATTAAATATACTACCAACAAAAGGCAACCGCACAATAACTAATCGGTCTAAACCAGATAATACGAAACAATAGCCATTTTTTACCCCCAACTAAACATGAACAGGATGTGTTTAATGAAACTTTTGGCATAATATGCTGTAAATCATAAAAAAGAACAAAAAATCCTTTTATGTCCATTGGTAAAATCCCAAAACTGCAACCCTTTACTTGTTTAACAAAAATCCCTTTTAAAAAGCTCGAACAAGCTGTGTCGCGTCTCGTTCTCCCCGAGAAGGGCATTTGATTTAGATAACGGGCCCTCTTATAGCTTAGATCGTGCACCCGCCCTTAGTAAGGGCTAGGTCCAGGTATGGTCACGGATTCAGCGATATATTAGGTTTTAATAAAAAAATAAACTAAAAGTATTTGTACTAACACCAATATTATATACATAATATAAACTCTAGGGCCCCTGTACCCTAGTACAGGCTTTAAGATAGCCCCGGTCTCTTTTTGTTATATAACGTTAGAAAGTGACAGATATATTTTTTTAATGCATCTCACGTAATAAGGAGGAATTACTTCGGTATTTGACTCACAATATACACTGAGAAAATCTTATAATATGGTACTAAAGATAACTCAGAATTTGTGTTACAATAATTAATCAACCCACATGGTTTTATCTATCGGCTATCCATAAAAATATCTATCAGCCTATCTTGCCTATCTAGGTGGTCGCGTTGGCACCCTTTGTGTATGGGATCTTAAAAAATATTGTACCGATCAAAGATTCAAATAAGAAGCATTTTCTGAAATTAACTAGGTACTATTTTAATGTCTCATAAAAAGTATTTTACATTGAATTAAAATATACAAGACTTAATTTATCGATTGCTTATTTTATGGCCCCAAGCCCGTAGTCAGCATTCTGAGTACAATGGCTGGTGTCGAATTGAAAATGTGACTTTCATTTGTATAGAAAGTCAAATGTAGAAAGTGATTTTTAAAGAAATTCAACAATGCTTCCCCCTTTCATGCACTTTCCCAAATTACTACTTAGGTTCCTTTTTATTTTGAGATTCAGAATCTCAAACAGCGGCAATGTGTTGCATTAGGTACATAGTAGGAGATACATTTATGTAGAAAAGTTCAATTTATAAATAAGAAAAAAAACCGGCCAAGTGCGAGTCGGACTCGCGCACCGAGGGTTCCGTACAAACTTCGTCCATTGTTCGTCCATCAAGGGAAATGCACAATTTTATTTATTTACCTTATTTGAGGTTGGTGCCAATTAAGCTAGACCTCTAAATTGTATGAGCGCCGATACAACTCAATTAATTTTCGGTCTTTATTAATTGGTGTAACTATGTATGTATGGGGACACTCTTTAATTTTCAACTTTTTTAATTTTTTAGAATTTTTCCTTTATTTGTGCTGTAAGACCTTGCTTTTTGCCATTTTTTTAATATATTTGAGTTGATTGAATGAAAGGTAAATTGCGATTTACGATTTATGACGTATTAAAAAAAACTACTAATTAGATCTCGTTCAAACCAATTTTTGGTGGAAGTTTGCATGGTAATGTACATAATATATTTTTTTTAGTTTTATCATTCTCTTATTTTAGAAGTCACTGGGGGGGGGACACATTTTACCACTTTGGATGTGTCTCTCGCGCAAACTATTCAGTTTAGAAAAATATTATGCTACAAACCTCTATATCATTTTTAAAGACCTATCCATAGACACCCCACTCTTATGGGTTGGATGAAAAAAATATTTGAATTTCAGTTCTAAGTATGGGGAACCCCCTACGTGTGAAAATCTTAATACGGTTCACAGAGTACATCTACTTACCAAGTTTCAACAGTATAACTCTTATAGTTTCGGAAAAAAGTGGCTGTGACATACGGACGGACAGACAGACAGACATGACGAATCTATAAGGGTTCCGTTTTTTGCCATTTGGCTACGGAACCCTAAAAAGAGAATTTAAATAATGTATATCTTTTCCATTACCTACTTATCAAAGACAAGAGTTATTTTTTTAAACACTCGCTTTCCGGATAAAGTTATATCATGGCCAAGGGAACTTAAGTCTTTTCGGTCCACCCACTCAGCGTTCGGACCGCTGACCAGGTGGTAGCTCAGTTCGTTTCGTTAGTTCAAAAAAGGAATTTGTGTGTACAAATTTGACAGATATATATATACAAAATATGTGAATTCTGTACAGAACACAACGGTAGGCGCTTGGCAACGGATTTTAGTACTTGTAGGTGAACACTACAATGTTTATCTTACCACCTTACCACTTTTGACTTCACTGCTGGCAATTAATATAGCCCTTCAAAAACAACAATAAATATAACATAACATGATGCAGTTCCAATACATTTGTGGTCGGTTAAACGGATTGATGCGCATTGAACGAGTGACTCGTCCACCCCTGCCCCTGCGAGACCGTACTCAAACAACGGTTTATCTTTATCTGCCCACTCCGCTCCGTGTCGAAACTATAGTTTATATTGTCACAGGAACGTGTAAAGAGACTTCATAAGTGAATGAGATAAAAAGTAATGTAAGAGAGGTAGAGCATAGCATGTCGCTCAAAGAGCAGCTCGACTGGGGAAGTACCTCCACTTTACAGAATACCGCAGCCAAATAACTTATACTTGTGTTCCTGCGCGTGAGTAAGGTCGCCAGAGCTCATTGGGGAGGGTGGATGGGTCGGCAACGCGCGAGAGATACCCCTGGTGGTGCAAGCGTTCATAGGCTACGGAAACCGCTTACCATCGGGCGGACCGTATGCTTGTTTGACGACAATGTTGTATAAAAGAAAATTAAAAAAATTGATTCGGCTACCGCCTTCGGCTACATCATCACTCATTACTAATCGTTGTGAGTTTCTGGATAAACATAAGGCTATCCATAGTAAAATAATAATTATAAAAAATATCTGTGGAGTTCCCTTGTAATATAAACATATTTTTATGTTTGAATAGCTTCAGCAATATCTCGTTGCAAGTTTCAAGATAAAATAATAGTATTCTTACCTGCCTATAAAATTTGTCACTAAGAAAGATAATCCATACCTTTCGTAGTTCTTAAAAATTCCCCCTTATCTCAAGAAGCTACTGTCCGTCCAAAAACGTTGAGGTTCTGAATAAATTCTTCCGACTCCATTAAAACGTCACTCATGCTCTCCCGCGAGTAGAGCCGTGACGTCATGGGGCCGCCGAGTCGGCACCAAAATATTGCACGTTTCCTTTCATGAAATATTAAATAGGCATGTTACTCTCAAAAGAAATGTCCATTTTGGGAATTAATTTGACCTCATTTCTGATGTTTTTTCAGAATAGACATTGGTCAGTAGCTTTTTAAGGTTCCGTATTTTTATTATAAATACTTAACTTGTTAAACCTGTGTTGATGGCATGCATTAATAAATAAAAATATGAAGTTATCTATAACTCGATTTATCGTAACCAACGATCCGAGTGAAGAAATAATATTTATAATATTTTTTTAATATACCTTTAGTCTTCAATGCAATGACCACTTACCATTAGGTACCTATTTGTCAACCTATTGACTAAAAAAACTTACTTTAGTGCAACACGATCGGCGGCGGTCGATTGACTTTTAGTAATCTTTATTTTTTATTCAAATTTGTAGACGACATTTTTTGCCGTCCCATGCCGACCGATAGTGTAACTTAAAGCATCGTCTCATTTTACCTTCCTTTTGCTACATCTAGCTAATATTAAAACGTGAACGTAGCCATAATTACTGATCAAACTGATAGCTGTAGGGCAAGTTTCTATTAAAAACTCCGTAGACGACCGAGTCGGGGTCTCTTTTAATCAATACTGTAGCTATTCCGCGGCTTCGTCTGAGTATTTTTAATTATTCAGCTTACTTAGCCATTCTACGCTATATTGACTTGGGATATTTCATTTGAGATTTATTAATTAACTGAGTTGGTTGACGTTTCGTTACCTGCTCCGTTCTTATTAAGTTGTTAACAGAAAAGATTTTATATTTTCAACTAGAAAACCTTTGGAACGATTAGACTAACTTTAGTATCGTTTGGCAGGATAGGGGGGTTTATGTAGTGGGGTGCCCCATCTCCCCTGGTACCACTCCTATGAAAAGGTAACGCATCAAAACACTTGTTGTCAATGAAAGTTGGGTCAGAGTATAGGAAAGGGGGGCCATATATAAAAAAATCACGAAGTGTATGGCGATCATATCTTCTAACCTAAATCCGGGTCGATTCTGAATAGGAAGAGATTTTAGAAGTGACATGACACATGTGATATTTTTTTACGTTCCGTTTCATCAATTATGCACGACAATTTACTGGACATATAGTATGTAAGTAATAAGTAAGTACAACAGATTTGTTGTCAATCATCCATATTTAACGTCTCATTTTCACTTTTTATCGGATTTGAGGTTAGAAACAATTTTCATTAATTTCTCGAAAAATGTTCATTACCTTTTAATAAGAGTGATAACGTTATAATCAGGGACCCAACCAACCCCTACCACCTTCAACCCTTTTTACCCCTCTCCTCGTGCCAAACGATACTAAAGTCAAGCCGCCAAAAACCTACATAGAGATTCATCACTGGCTTTAAAAATTTTAGGACATAAATCCACTCTGAAGCCGCTTTGTCGCCTACACGGTATTGCCAACAAAAGAATACATAAGAACATTGGATGATGGAAAAGAGGTTTTTTTTTTTTACCACATTGTCGGAAAACAAGCATACGGTCCGCCTGATGGTAAGCGGTTACCTTAGCCTATAAACGCTTGCAACACCAGGGGTATCACTCGCGCGTTGCCAACCCATCCCCCCTCCCCGATGAGCTCTGGCGACCGGAACACAACTACATTTATAAGCTATTTGGCTGCGGTATTCTGTAAGGTGAAGGTACTTCCTCAGTCGAGCTGCTCTTTGCGCGACATATCGCTACGCTCTACCTCTTTTAAATTAAATCTCTTATTTTTTTTAATCACATAAAATCTATGATAGAGGCTATCTAAATCCTAAAACATAATTACAATGCATAAACAGACCGACTGATAATTATAAATCCTACATGTATGTATTTAATAAAGATTCTATATTGATATTAAAATTTTAAAATATAAACTGCAGCTGACTTCATCGTAAAACTAATATTGAAAGTTTTAAACTTTATAGTTTATGAAAATACGTTCGTGATAGTATTTTTTTAAAATTAAAGTTGTCTCAATAATGTTATATGCGTTAAAACCAAGATTTAAAGCTGAACATTGCTAAAGCTACGAATGGAAAAAAAATCAAAAGCAGAGCAGATCGAAGGAAAGATGCTGAGAAGATTTTTGTGAAAAGATCTTGATGTTTTTAGCATAGAAAAGAATATAAGTAGGTAAGTAGCAGAAGAGGGAAAATAATACTTAGTTGAAAAATCAAAATAATTATACTAAAATATTTTTATTTTCTCTTTGTAAATTTGTCATAGATTATGAATTCGGGTATAAGGTTCAATTTAGTTTGTTATTTATGTTAAGTGTAAGTAGGTAGTGATAGCGTGTCTCACCGCAACGCACTAGATAAATAGCCAATGTGAACTAATTAGGCTTCGTGCCAATACGAAGCGTTTTTCGCCATTTAATCAATACTAGCTTCCGACCGCGATTTCGTCCGCGTTCCCAAGGGTTGTAATGTTCTCCCGGGATTAGTATATAATAAATAAATAAGCCTCCCCTAATGATCTCCAATAACGGTCTTGGGCGGCCTGCATCCAGCGTTTTCCAGGGCCCTTTACAAGGTCATCTGTCCACCTTGTAAGCGGACGTCCTACGCTGCGCTTGCCCTCTCCATTTTCACGTATTTAAATATAATGATAACGATCATAAAAACATTGTTGGTTTTTTCTTAAAGTATTCCACCACTACTTCCTAGGTAATCCGTCAAAATAATCTTCTTAAAATAAACGTACCTGGATAACCAGCTGTTGATCTCCCTCAGTCTATGCGTTTCTCACCCTGGGTAATTGAGACACCTTACTCACAGGACCGGTGGAAATCATTCCTTTGATTTTTTACACAACACTATAGTTCAATGATTGTCTATCTATGAGAACATGCGCACGATTTCAAGAGTGTTTAAAGTCTTTCGAGAAAGATAAACGGCGATGTTGATCCGGTTTGTAAACGGAGTGTCCAATGGTGAACTTGCTCACCGTAACTGTTGATTGAGGGTAGTTGAATATTTATTATCGTTACGCAAGTACCTACAGTGACATAGGTAGGACAATAAAATCTTGTCTATGTTATATAAAAAGCCACCTTATACGTTCAATTTGGCGAAAATTATTAAATTGAATCGTTTTTATTTGTTCAAGGTAGGTACTAATGAGAATAATAAATATTCTTAAATATATGTAATAATATTATATAATCAATAATTCTTAGTTTTTAATAATAAAAAATTGCAAACGGTTCTAGCCCATACAGCCTAATTTTGTAATTGTATTTCTTGTTTGTTTTAAGTCAATAATTATGTCTGATATCCAAATATAACATAGACTAAAGCTAAATCTAGTATACATATAGTCATGTCAAGTCAAGTCAAGTCAGTCAGGTTTTAGTAAATTGGTGGCTGTTTTACTAAATCTTTTCGTGGACTATTTGAGACAACATGAAAAGTATACACGATATACGCATTCATTTAATTTCACTTCACTCGTGCACTTGTATTGATCTTTATTGGACAAAACGCCACCCTTATCTAAGATGCCACCAAGATCATTCAATAAAACTCAAAATACACCGATTTCATGAAAATAAAAGGAAAGCGCAATGTCACTTCGCAAGTTCCCGCCAATGGTGTATTTTGCCAATGTCAAGTTATAATATAAAATTCTAGTCAATTAAATTACAAACAGCCAAGTCAAGTCAGTCAGGTTTTAGTAAAATAGTGGCTATTCTATTAAAACTTGTCGTGAACATTTTAAGACAGCCTGAAAAGCACCGAATTCATTTATTTTCCCTTAGATTGTTCACTATTGGACAAAATGCCACCTATATCATTCAATAAAACTCAAATTACATGATTTCATAAAAATAAAATAAAAACGCAACGTCGCTTTGCAAGCTCCCGCCAAAAAATTCCAAGTAATATTATTTATGGTAGAAAAACAATTGAAGCAAATGTCATGGCAAGCCTTACTTTATAAACACTATTTTTATCTAAGCCAGAATAAAACCTACATACAAGAAACCTACATCCTCGTAGTAAAGTCGAAGTACTCAGAACACGTGAACCGTGTACCCAACCCTTTAGTTAGAACTTCAGGTGACATGTTACATCGGCAGCCGGTTTCCACTAACAAATCTAATTTGCCCGTCCATCGGCACGTCCAACTTTTTGATAGAGGATTTTTGAAGTACCATTTGTACCCACGTGGCATTTGAGGATTTGCATTTTTTTCTCACTATCTCTCTGTATGCAGGTTTTAAGGGTTTTTAGATAAAAGTTGGTGAAATAAACTTTTTAATTGAGTTGGGGTTGGAATGCTCGAGTGGTGGGAATTTGGAATTTTACTCAGGATATAAATGAGATTGAGCACCTTATATTTTGTGGAAGTTTATTCAGTCACTTTTGGTTCAATTTTTTTTTATTAAATACCTTATTGATAATATTTCTTTATTAGCAATTTTTATTATAGACACAAAATAAGCTTCATTTTGTTCGCTGCATTTTTAATAACAATAAATAAATAAATATTCTGGAACATTCCTCACACACGGCCATCTGACCCCAAACTAAGCAGAGCTTGTACTATGGAAGTCAGATAACTGATATACTACATATACTACTTTTCTTTTGTAAATACATACATATATAGATAATTACACCCAGACACAGGACAAACAGACATGTTCATGCACACAAATGTTTGTCCTGAGTGGGAATCGAACCCACGACCTGCGGCGTGATAGATAGGGTATCTTACCAACCACGCCAACCGGCTCGTACAACAATATTTTATGCACAATAGAAAACGACCGTAGAACAAACCCCACTCTGTTTAACGTCGTAATAAGTAAAAATATAAATATTAATGCTAGAACAAAAGGTAAAGTTATTAATTATTAACGTAGTACTGATGTTCTGTGACCCAAATCCAGAGTTTTCCCCAACAAGTAGACGGAATTGTTAAGTAGGGGGACAATACCGCATGCAAATATGATGAAAAATTATTTAGACCCATATTTATTAGATTTGGCTTTCTGTTATATTATAAAAACCAAGAGAATTTGGTAAATATGTAATATGTATCACATGATTCAGCTAATGAAGCATGTAATAAAGTGTAAAGTAATTTTTGATGCTTAATAATTTATGTAAATGCGTCTGCAAAGAATTTCATACATTTTTCTAATTTTTTTCGTATCGTCAATGTCAAATTCAAAGCTATTTATTCAGTTTAGGACCCAGGAAGCATTTATGAACGTCCAAGCTACTGAAGTTGCTGTTCGTAAGTCAGCCTTCAATTGAAAACATCCGGCGAAATCTCGGCAAGGTTACATCTTTGAAATATTTTTGAACTATGTCGGTTATTATTTTCTTTTAGCAATTTAACAACATATGAAACACCAAACTAGTTACTATTGAATTAGATTTTTTGAAATTCTAGTTTATTGCATGATCTGTTAAGCTTGGATGTTCCCATCCCTTCGGTCTTTCAGTCAATCACCTTTTCATTAACTATAAGAATTAACGGTTTCTTATTACCGATTATTTTGCTCGAAGCCCTTTTGATAACCCACTTCTATGATGTCTCCTACAACATAATTTATCCTACACTTATTTTGTTCCAATAACCGCGGTAAATATTACAATTAATTTAAAAATGGCCAGTAAAATAATATTGCAAAAAATGAAATTCGATTCGTATTTAGAATTTAAATTTCTTATAGAAAATTTATACTTTGTCCTAGGAGAAGCACTTAAAAAAGTCAGAACTACTGAAGTTACATAGAACGTAAGCGAACTAGAAGAAGAATTTAAGAAAACTTTTAGGTACATGGCGACATAATCGCTTTTTGGTAACTTATTTTGTAGTACCCGCCTGGCTGGCTAATACGTCTTTTATGTAGACTTAAAATGACTGAATTTATAATATATCTGCAACATATTATACATTATTATGCGCAGTGAAGTGAGATAATGTATTGTGAATCCTGACCGCTTGCATAATATGCGAAGGCGAAGCAACGTCACTTACCTACCTATTGACCGAGCAACGTTCATACGCGTCATTTGATAGTCTTCATGGATGATTTAGTTTAAAATATAACAGTATTCATAATTATAGTAGTTTTATGAATAATTTAAATCATGTCTTTCACTGATAACTAGTTAAGAGTTACTGGTTCCAGCGGCTTAAGTTCTTTCTCTGTGAAAATGAACAAGTTCATGGGGTCATGTTTGGGTTGAATATGGTGCTGATGATGATCGCTTATTATCATCATTGCCCTGGTAACGGTCACTTTTAAACTGAAGTCATCGTAGTATAAGAATCTCATGGAAAATCAATTGCTAATCTTAAAGTGATTATTAGGAGAACGAGATGTAGCATCCATCTTTTAGGCACTAGGTTCCTACTCTCAAGAGTTCATTATAAATATCCACCATATTATGTACTATATGTAACTATATTTAGAAAAACTTTGTTCTACAGTAAATAATTAAAGAATAGTAGTTAGACATAATTTTAGATAATTATGATCTCTAGTTACACCGTAAAATATTCAACAAAATGATTATAGTAAATTAATTGTCAAAAACATTACGATTTACACTAAAAGTCATTTAAAACTGACTCAAATTTTATTTCTCCAGTTTTAAAACTATTCGTAATATGTAGGGACAGACAGTATTTCTGGGCGGTGCGAGTGCACGACTAATTGACCGGTGGACGGACGGCCGGACGGACCGGATGGCCGGACAGGCGGACGCGGTGTGCATTATTCACTCCGCCAATCGATAGTGAGCTGCGAATGTGAGTGAAACTATACTGGGATGAATCAGCCAATTAGGTTCATTTTTTATTTTTTTGTTGTAATTAATTTTAGCTCGTGAGGAGATATTATTTCTCTATGAAACAAGAGACGCAGGAAATAATTTACTGTCTAAAAATGTATCATGATAGTCATTATTTATGCTCACATAACAACTCATCTACTATAATGAAATCATCAAGGTGTATCATGTTTTTAGAGATTTCAGAATGATGTGTTACAAACCAATACACGCTAAGCCAATATAGTCTAAACCTAACTCCCACAGTATATAGAGTAGTGTTTACTCCTATAACAGGGATATACTCCAACTATGTAAATGTGTATGGATCCTGAAGCAAGGCTAAGTGGTAGGTATTAATTGAAATCGTCATGACAGACGTGAGTTGCGACGCCATTGCGGTTGACGTCATACACGTTACATTGAATATTAAACAGCTTCATAATGAAGGTGGTATAATATTAATATAGTGGAGACCTATAGCTTATATCTATACATAGATATATAAGGATTCCTATTCCTGTCAGATTCTTGTAAAAAAACATGTAGTTAACCTATTATTATTATTGAATAGATCTTAAAATAGTCTAGTTAAATATTTAACATACTCAGCTGTAGTGAGTTACGAGCAGACAGACTGAACTAAAGTGAAATACAGACGTGCTATTTGAGAACCGCAGGGCTACATTTAACTCTAGTGACTAAATTCTAGTTAAATATACTAACTTGTTCAATTGAAATCACTCTATTTGTATTTAATACTATTCTGGGTGGAGGTTTCTCTTGATCTTTTCAAAACAGTTGAATTTTCTACATGCTGAACAACAAAAAAAAAAAAACTTTTTGGTGGAACAAACATAATCAATCTTTTGTAGGTAGGTACATGTTTGAAATATTTTTTGCGATTTCAGATAGGTTCTCCTAGGAAGTATCGAAAAGATAAGATCTGCAAGTGTCTTCTCTCGTATATTTACCGATATTGCCTGTTGATAAGTGATTGATTTCATGTTATTTTCTATTTTTATACAAAACAAAACGTCAATATAAAAAAATCCCGATCCAAGAACTATAGTCGAGTTATATTACTTTCCGTTTTATTAATAATAATATTTCTCGGAAGGGCAAAAATTGTTTACTCCTACCGAAACCCTTAATCAGCAGTGGTCGACCTAGAACCCCGAGATTATATCATATCTATGTACCCAGAACCATTTAAACTAGAACCTTTCGGAAGAGGTTGCGATGAATGTTGATAAAGGAGGCGTTACATGGGCTAGGATAAATTTACTTTTACTTACGAAATAGTGTTTTTTGTTTTGTTGTAAAAATATGAAATATTTTGCTTCATCTCATTAAATCAAGGATCACTCTGTATATACTGTGAAATAAATTAAGTAATCAACAAACTACTGCATAAATTATTATTAACAATTCTTATTGATATTTCCATATAGGTTTCCATTTGGCGATGATAGCTCAGTGGTAGTGACGTCGGACGCCGCGGCGAAGATCGTGGGTTCGAATCCTGCAATGAGCTTGAGCTTTCGGTGAAGGAAAACATCGTGAGGAAACCATAGCACGGTGGTAGGGTACTTTGTAGTACCCACCTGGCTGGCTACCACCCTCAAGTTGAAAATCTGTCGCCAAACATCTATTGGTGTGTTCCGGCAGCTGCACTTGAGAGCCAGATCCTTCTAGGCTTTGTGTGCTTACCACCTTCGGCCACCTACCATAGTGAGATTGTGGTCAAACACAAGCCTTTACAAAGTAAAAAAAATAAAAAAAAAAGGTTGTTCACCATGCAGTTACAGTATAACATCATTTACATGCCTTTTTAGTTTTGCAGGTTACCTAAAGTTATTTTTCATCACCGGACCTGCTACAACACACTAAGCAATTTATCCGATTACATATTTTGCGGTGCACTGCTTCAGTTGAAAACATCAGTCTCAATTCTAGCTATTCTATCCTGATGGATAAGTAGCTTTATAGTTTTTTGTATCTTGCAAGGGATGCGTAGAGGTCTGAGTAGAATGGTGGTGTATTGTAACTCCAGGTAGCGCGACATTTGGCCACGGTTCAATCCTGCCCGGGACTCAGGAGGGACTGACGGCATCATCGTGGAGTCGGTGCGGCATGCAAATATCATTGTGTGGCACAAGTTTGAATTAAAAGCGATAAATGATTTTTCTCTTGCGGGAAAATTATAGTGTATAAAATCAAGGAAAAAATAGTAGATTGTTATACAAGGAGCTAAAATGACCCACTATATACGAGGTAGTTTTAGTAAAACCGAGTTTTAATGGGTTTTAGCGCCGTGTGTTACACTATACTTTTCACTACGATTGCGAGAAAATAAAACAATCCAATACAAGAACCCACTCGTTTTTCTGTCCTCCACTTCATAAACTTTTCGTAAGTATTTAAATAAATGCTTTGTGACCTTGACGGCAACAGATTGAAAATTATTTCTTTTCCTTTCTCTTCTATTTGTAAATTAGGGTCTCCATTCTCACTAGATGATGACATTTTCACTATTGTAAAATTAATTATGGTCACTACCAATTCAATTTGCAATTAGAGAAAAAAATAAAAATTATAAAGATTTCGCGCCAATGTCTTTTTTTTGTTTCTTCTGTAGCCGCAACACATTGCATGCATTCTACCAGAGATCGCCGATTTTAGTTCCATTTTCAAAATTAAAATGAAGTTCTTTTTTTATGAAACAGTAATAAGTCGAGTCTTTATTCATGATTATTCTACTTATGACTAAAGACTTTTTCGTTTTTGTAGGCTCATTGTCATTTGACACACAAAAATTAAAAAAGAAATACTTTTTCCCCTAGAGGAAGAATTGCTATTTTTTCTTCGCTCTGGTACGCCACAATGACGGTCTTTTTGAGCAAGATGAGTGAAAAAACAATTTATTCTAATTTTGAATTGTTTCATTGAAAAATAAAAACATTGATACAACGATAAGCGTGCCTTATTCCGATATATTGGACGTTTCCTTCAAGGTTTTGTGTGCTCACTAGTGGCGTTATCACTTCACCATTTTTCTCGGTGAGATTTCCCTCACGAACATGTAGTTTTTAAATGAAAGCTATTAAAAAGGAGCAGAGACTTTTTACAACACATCATTAATTATTTGTTTTAATAAAAAAAGAAACAAGTCGGCTAATAGGCATGAGGGCAATTGATATTAAAAATGGTCAAAAATGGAATCATTTTACACCGCTTTTTAAGAGCCTCATACGAATAACAAACTCCTATGGGAAAACCTTGAAAGTAAGTTCATTTTTACAACTCAAATGTTCACGGAGAAAAGTCAGTCATTAATTGCTATAACCTTCTAATATATTGCGACTACTTCACGACTCAGCTAAGTAATACTGGAAAGACACCAACATTAAACCAATACCGCCATCAGCTCACAACCTGCACAACTGCTAACAGATCAGAGTTTCCCAAAGCGGCTTCACGGCCTCCGTCACCGCACTTTACGACCGCACACGGCCTGCGACTACAGCAATCACTCATAAATGTAACCAGAGCTTTAACGCTATTTATAATTACTCCAGATAGCTGTACTGGGGATCTGTTGTTATGAATATAAATTAGTTCCATTCCTTTGCATTGTGGTTTGAAAGCCGTAGATATGCACATACACTTTAGTTTTATCTGCCTCTATATTAAACTGCCAATTGTTATAAATATTAGCCCAGGATTCGTTATTTCTTTGTTTTATTCTAATCTTCTGGCATCTTATATTTCCGTAAATTTCAATTAGATGTTTCAGCCGACTCTCCATGAGTCGCAAGACAGATAATATATCACTTAAATGGTATTTTTTTTAAACGCTTGAAAGACATTCATTGAGTTTTAAAATTAAGGGTGTCTATATAAATTAATGAATTGTTCTTTTTTTAATATATTAAACAAAGATCTAAAACGTCAACGGCTTTACGAGTAAATTTTTAATAATATAAATTTATGATCCTTTAAATCATCATAGCCTAAGTTAAATTTAAAAGATTCTCATCCTAAAAACAATTACCTACCCTAGCCAGCGCTAGCAATAAAAAGGCTCACGAAACCAACAAATGAACAATCAAAAATTATCAAACAAAGGCACATTACATAAAGAAAGGCACTCGAGAAGCATATTATATCAAGCGAGCATTACAGGCCCGAGAATATTGCTCTGAGGCAATTTACGAGCTCCATTGCGGCAGGCCTTATCTTCAATATTAAAGATTTCATTAAATCATGGCCGGGCCGCAATAAAACAGTTTGATACCGCATTTATGCCGATGTCGAGTCGGGTGACCAACTTAATGACGTGTACTTTTTGGGCCTTACGTTTTGGTACAAGGTGTAAGCGTAAAGTTGTTTCTAGCTAAAGATTTAGTACCAACTGTAACATAAAATAAAACATAATACAACAAACACGATAAAAATCGTTGTAACAAAAATAACAAGAATTATATTTAGAGGAAACTGAACGTAGGTAATTCTGATACTTTCGTATTGTTAAATATTTTTGAATTTTAGCAAAATAGGTAACCGACATTCGACAGTAAATGACTAGTAGATATTGTATAGTATAGATTTTGCTATAGCAGTTCCATCATAAGATGGCTGATCACACAAAACTACAAAATGTGACGATGAAAATGTTGAAAATAGTACCTGATAATAAAAACTTTTAAAAAAACCTCAGGATGAGGAGAATGAATAGCTAAGTTATATTTTTATTTTCACGTCACTATGTACCGTAATGGACTTCAGAAGAAAATAAATTAATGTCAACATAGACCCATCAGCTTATGACTCGCATCAATCAATAATGTTACAACTGGGATATGCAAGTAGGATTTGCGATTTGTAATGTCCAGTATCAGGCCAAAGTACCTGTACTGACCATGCCATAAAGTCCAGAATCGAATGAGTAGATTTAAATTACCATAACTTAGCAACGGCCAGTTATAGATCGGGAATCACGTTTCAGCAGAGGAGATTAAGTAATCCCCTAAGTAAGTACTTATAAGACATTTATTCACTCAATTATAAAGCATATTATTATCATGTTTACCTTTATCATATACAACACTCGAACTAACAAAACAAGCAGCCAAGTCACGTCAAAGATACTTTCAACATTAATTAATACAGGGCCTAATCCACCCCGTCCCAACGGAGCCTTTAGAAGACGGGCCGGACCCGTACCGTGTAATAATTATCAATGGACCCTAGGGGTGAAACCTGCCCGTGAGCTACCTTTTCTATTTGCATTTTACAACTTTAGACCATTATGTGTTGTGCGATTTAATTTCGTGAAAATAAAGGTTGCTACCAAATGGGGTAATGGGTATTATCACTTGGTTTGATACAGTATTTGCTTAGGGAATGGGTGAAAAGGGCGATGGGGAAATACTGTATTAGTTAAGAATTTACAAGATATCGTATTGGATTGGTGTTAAAAAGTGGTTCCAATTTCAATTTTTGTATTTATGGCTCCACCGATTGACCGATGATTCTGGCTGAAAACATATTAAAAAAGAAAAAAGAACAATGGAACAAACACCTAATATTATTATATTTTTAAAAGTGGTTGCAGGGCTTTAAACCAGCCAAGATTGAAGTGTACTCTCCGTAATATCTAAGCCCTCTTCTCGTCTCATACTCGCATCAAATAAGAATTAACTTAGCATATTTGGAAGAAGTTCATTGTTTTTCTTTGAGCTCCCATACATGTCTACTTATTTTTATAATAATCTTTGATACAAACAATAAAGGGTGATAAAGGCGTGAATGGATATTAAATATCCACATAAACTTTTTTATTTTTACTATAAGTGTAAGGTTTTATTCTTGCCTCGTTTTTGAACGATTACGATGTTTTCTTTCACCGAAAGTACAGTAAGATTCGAACCCATACTTACAAGTCCCCATCTAGGGACAACATTCAATAATAGCTTTTGAATTTGGCTTTTATTATAACAATCCAAAATACATAGTGAGGTAAAAATTAAAAACGGCTATCAAAAATAAATTAATTAAAAAATGTTTTAAATACAGGAATCCAATTAACGCACAAATGCGGAAAGCAACAGAATCTGATTAAATTCATACAGACTAGTAACGTATACCCAGTAGTCTGTATATCACAAAACCTCAGTCGCGCCACTCAATGCAAAGGTATTTCCAATTACTCTCGAATCCTTCCATTTTCCTATTGCGGGAAAATTTATTACTGCTCTCTCTTTCTCAGTGGCCCCAAATTTAATGGTGTGAGAGAGACGGAAGATGAACTTGAGTCATCTCATGAGGCTGAGTTAATTTTCATTCGCCCGCGAGGTGTCGCGACTCCACCTTTCATACGTAAATTGAAATGGTAAGCTCAAACTATTTGTTTTATTATGCGGTATCTACTGGTGGTATGCAAATTCTATTTTTACAGGGACGTTAGTTTTAACAAATTTGCTGATAAGGAAAATTTTGAGGAATCCTCATTATTATTAATTTGTTTTTTTTTTATTCCACATTATCGGCAAACAAGCATACGGCCCGCCTGATAGTAAACGGTTACCGTAGCCTATGAGCGCTTGCAACACCAGGGGTATAACTCGCGCGTTGCCTACCCTTCCCCCCAACCCGATGAGCTCTGGCGCACAGGAACACAACTATAAGTTATTTAGCTGCGGTATTCTTTAAAGTGGACGTACTTCCACAGTCGAGCTGCTCTTTGAGCGACATATCGCTATACTCTACCTCTCTTAAAATTATTTATTCTCTTTAATCTACACAATCATGTTTAGTACATAAATATTTATTCAGGGTAGTACAAAATCATTTGAAGAGGTGGTGGTGTGAATCAATATGAACAACTTAAAAAAATACTTAACTATTTTGCGTTTCTGAATGGTCCAAAAGCTGTTTCTTAAAATACTTTTACTTTCACCACATGAATTATAACACCACCTACTATATTGATACATTATCTGTTGTAAAACGTGTATTAGATAATATAAAGGCGCCATCTTTGATTGATGAGTTATTTAAAGTTAAGTGAAACACAGTTTTACTTATTTTCTTCATAAATACGTGATTAATGTGAGTGGAAATACTTACAAGTGTGTTAGTAACCTCTTTGAACGTTTTGTATTGTTAGGACTTTATAATCACAATTTGTTAACCAAAATAGACGGAACTTTACCCTTTTATGTTCTAATTAAATACAAATAAACGAACTTAGCAAGAATATTTGGAATAACATACAGTTTCAAGGTATCTGTCTACTTTTGAAGATTTTTTTTTAATTTCTTTCAGTATTTTATCATGAAAATTACAAAATTATGAATGCAGATAAATTTTCTTGATTTCTTACTTTACAAAAATGTTTTAGTTATTCTTTCATTAAAGTTTCATAGTAATTGAATATAGGTATTTTTACCTAATATCCAACCAATGATGGGAACCTATTTAGACATAAATAAATAAAATAATTTTCAACACCTGCACGAATCACTACTGATATTTTCTCACCAAATTTAATTAAAATCAAAACAATCATTCCCAAACGTAGACGTCACTTATCCTTGATACCTCGTGCGAGACGCAAGCCACCAGATATGGGTCCAACCCGGCACTAACAACCCCTGTCATGGGTCACTGTGGGGTAATTACGGGAATTATTCATGTGACACACAGATCAGCTGTTAATGATCTTAATGCTGGGCTTGGGACCCTTGACATGGAAGTGATGGGGAGTTCCTTATTGGTACCTTTTAAAAATTAAAGTGTAATAGAATTGTTTTTTTGGTGGAGTCACGGAATATTTCCTGTGAATTCATGAATTCCCTTTTTTTGTACTATGTACCTATTAGGCCTGTGTTTGACCACAATCTCACCATGGTAAGTGATGATGTAGCCGAAGGTGGAATGTGCAACGGTAAGTCCAACTGTCGGAAGACACTGGTAGGTACTTGGCGGCAGATCTTCATCTTGAAGGTATAGCCACTCAAGTGGATACTATCTAATCATCGTGTTATGGTTTCCACACGATGATTTTCTTCCCCGAAAGCAACCTCATCATCTTAGCCGTAAGACGTCCACTGCTGGACATAGGCTCTCTCTACACACTAGTTAACCTCTAAAACCTAGATAGATTCCATATCTGCCGGCATGTCACCTTATGGCTGCATAATGTTATTTATTATCAAAACGAATTATTTTTTAATTAATAAACTACGACAACAAATCTTCAAAACATCTTGACTTTACACCATCATGCAATTATATAACAGCAACATTGCTTCAAGTACTTAGCTCATTCACAATGGAGGCACTCCACGAGCAACATCTGATCTATTAGTTTGAGGAGGCTCGAGGGTACTCACTAGAGGTGAAGACTGCTCCACGTCTCGTACAGGAGTCCTCACTCCACCGAGGGAATACTGAAACTTTGTAATATTTGGGTTAAGAGCTGGGTTTAATAGCTTTTTGAATTTAGAAATGTAGTTGCATCTGTTTCTGAATTTACTTTGAATTTTAATCTAGCTTTTTTATTTTGTAATTTTATGATAGATGATTTTCATAATTGATTGTGATAAGTAAATATGACATGAGTGCTTTATTTAACTACTACACTCCGTGATATGACAAATTAACAAAATCCTTTCAAATAAGAGGCCTATGCTAATGTTGCGAGCTTTATTCTATAAATTACCAAAGTTAATAAAATTGTTATTATATCTAAAATAACAGAACTTGCTGCAGACTAGACTAGAACTAATAATCCAGGCATGTTTTGAAGGGTACGCAACAAATTCAAACGGAGCGAAGAAACAGTTTCCCTTCAGTATTCTAAAATTGTTGAAAATAAAAACTCAACAAGCGGATATTAGCGGATTCAGACAAAACAGCGAGGTCATCGACATTATCATTACGCCTAACGTCTGGGGAGCTCCCAGGCGAATGTAAAGCAGGCTGACCACCAATAAAACTTAATGTTATTACAACTGAACCTTTTCAATTAGTATCGTCTTTATATTTAATCCTCGTCTTTGAGGAAACTTTGGAAGGGTTGCAACCATTTGCTGGCGTTGTTTCTGAAACAAGGAAATGACCGTAGAATTTTCTTTACTTAGTTTGGACAGAGACATTTGTCCATTTTAGCAGTGAAATGAGATATCTGAAACTGAATTTCTTACAAGGATACATCTCAATTTCATCAAAACCATATATAATACTAAAATTAAAATCAAATAATTATATACAAACAATATTTAAGTACCTATAAACCTTTGAATTTGTTTTAAATTAAATCCAATAAATAATTAACAACATCAAAAGCGGATATTGATATAAAATCATTTTTATTATACGAATACAAATATAATTTCTAACGTGCAAATAGATCTGAACGAAATATATTTTATTTTTTATTTTATTTTTATTTTATTTTTATTGCTTAAGGACAACCAGCAAGGCATTAACACTAACACTTTTTCATTTTTACATAATATGTATACACAAGAAGGTTTCATACATAAGTGGTGCCTCATTATTGGCTGCCACGACATTCTGATTCTAATGTGGACTAGTTATAACATTTAATATGATACATAACTGTTTGATCAGTTTCAAATTCATATAAGATTAAGATTAACAATAAGATTAAGTAAGATGAGAGGTAGTAGCGGAACAAGACGAATGAATGAATGAGACGGATGTTTTAATTTAAGACTTTGTTGGTTAAAAAAGTCAGTGCGGATTTTTTAAATTTAACAAAGGGAAAAGTAATGTCAATACTTGGGTTTCTTGATAATAGGCTCATGTATTTTTGTATCCGATTTATCGACTTATGTTGACCTAGGTTGCTCTTGGATAGTTTTGACTTGAACATGTCAAAATTACTAATTCGCGGGAGTCTTCTAGGGGCATTAATGTTAATGGATTCTAAGAGATTAGGACTGTCTATAGCGCCATTGATCAGTTTATGAGTGAATAACAGATCCAACAAGTGTCTGCGTTTCTGAAGTCCATGCATTTTATAGTGAGCGAGCCGATCATCGTAGGTGAGTAGTTTCTTTGTTAAATGGTCTTGAAAAGAGAGATGCCACAGGAACCTTTTTTGTACACCCTCTATACGTTTAATGTGTACGTCGTATTGGGGCGACCAGACCGGACTGCAGTATTCGAGTGTAGATCTTACAAGGGCATTGTAAAGCGTTATCTTAGAAGCGGAGCTTTTGAAGTGCTTACAGTTTCTTAGTATAAACCCCAACACTTTTAATGATTTTTTTACCATCTTGTCAATGTGTATATTAAATCTTAGTTTTTTGTCTATATACACTCCAAGGTCTCGCATTTCAGAGACTTCCTGAAGGATATTTGAGTCTATAGAGTAGTATCGTGGGTTACATTTCTTGCTCCTTGTGAATGTTATATAACAACATTTTTCTGTGTTTAGTTCCATTTTATTTACTTTACACCAGTCACTAAGCCTATTAAGGTCTTCTTGTACTAGCGCTATATCATTAGGTGAATTGATCGGTTTTGTTAATTTAAGGTCATCAGCGAATAGATAAACATTTGAGTGTTTAATTATTGATACCACTTCGTTGATAAATATGCTAAATAGCAAGGGTGCTATCTGTGAGCCTTGGGGTACCCCAGAGGTGGCCGAAAAAAGGTCAGATGAGTATCCATTTAACACTACTCTAGACTTTCTGTTAAAAAGATAAGATGTGAACCATTTGAGAAGATAGCCAGTAATGCCATAATTGGAAAGTTTACTCAAGAGGATGGCGTGATCGACTTTGTCGAAAGCCTTCTGGAAGTCGGTATATATCACATCAATTGGGATATTTGCATCTACCGAGTCAGAGAGTATATTCACAAAGGATAGGAGATTAGTTGTTGTAGACCTTGCTTTCATAAATCCATGTTGGTGAGGATTAATGAGATGTTTCACCTTCCAGGAAAGAATGGGGTAGAGCAGTGATTCAAATACTTTGGAAAATACAGGGAGCAGTGAAATAGGTCTATAGTTTGTTACTGATGATGTGTCGCCCGCTTTTAGTATAGGTACAATTTTAGCTTCTTTCCACGTGTCAGGAAAGATTCCCGTGTGCAGAGATTCATTTAATATTAGTGTGAGGGGATATGATATATTTTTGGAACAATTTACTATAAATAGTGGAGGAATTTCATCAGAACCTGCACTCTTTGTTTTGTCCAAACCTTTTAAAGCTTTAAACACTTGATCAAAATCAAATGAGATCGAATTGGCAATGCTCAGGAAAGTATCTCGAAAATTGGCTTTACAGTCTGCGCTCTGATCACTGGAACTAGGATTATAAACAGATGAAAAGTATGTAGCAAAGAGGTTAGTTATATCTGAACCATTATTACCGATGACGTTGTTAAGATGCATAGTAGATGGATAATAGCTTCCTCTGCTTTTTTTGTGTTTTATGTAAGACCAAAAAAACTTTGGATTGGATGTAATCGAGTTTTCAATATTGGTTATGTATTGTTTGTAGCATTGGTTGCTTAGGTGAATGTATCTGTCTTTCAAAATTCGGTAAGTGTACTTGTCTAGAGGGTTACCATATTTATTAAATCGTGTACGAAATTTATCTTTCTCCTTTAGTACCCGTATAAGGTCTTTCGAATACCAATGAGGGTATTTCTCACGCTTATTTTTTGTTAAGGGAACATGTTTTACTATAATCTCTCTTAAGATGTTGTAGAAAACAGCCGTCATATCATTGACATCACAGCATTGTTGAAATTCATCATCCCAGTTTATTAAGTTTAGATCTTTATTAATATTCTCATAATTAGCTTTATAGAAGTTATGTTTCAAGGCATTGTTTTTATCCAAGAAAGTGACGCTTTCAGAGAAGAGGGCTTTGAATTCAAGTGGGGGATGATAGTCGTCTCTGCAACTAAGAGGATCCATACTCACCGACAAGTTTTCGATATTTATGTTTGATAAGACTAAGTCGAGAGTTTTGTTAGTACTATTTTTAACACAGTTAAACTGTTTGAGCTCATTTAGTGCTATGAAATCCAAGAGTTTGTTGGGAAGTACACTATCAGAGCTACTATTTCCCATTAAATGGTTGTTGTTTGTCGAGCTCCAGGAAATATTACTCTGATTAAAGTCCCCGACTATCAAAATGTTGTCATGTGTTGTTAATGTGTGGCTGGCGCTATCAAGAAAATGATCTAAAATAGATATTTGAATGGGTGGAAATATATCCAACGAATCAAAGCTTTTTATAATAAAAAAAAATATTTGCCCATCGTAAAATAAGGCATTTTGTTTGAAATCATAGAGAATCGAGCCGAAGCTAATTGCATCTGAAGCAATCCAAAAAAAGGGATATCAAAAATACTGCAACCGTGTTTACGGCAAACGTAACCTATTTAAACAGGAATAAAACATTTGTTTCATAAACTCCATCGCTCCAGTATTTGCTCTACCCCGCCTGAAATTGATGTACTCCCGTCCTAAACAAACAAAAACAAAAACCTGAGAGAAACGGTAAAAACTCTAAGCACACCGTACGTACAGGGCTTGGCTGAAACAAAGTTCACCTGACCTACAATACTAACTATAGAATTCTGGCACGAAGCCTTTTGTACTGCCATTATTTGCTCAGGAAGGTATGCCCCGTTTGAAGCGAGCTCTAATTCGAATTCCACTCATATATGAAGGATTCCCTGTATAAGTATATAGGTAGGTAGGTAGGTATGAATTATGAAACAAATGAAATGTGGTTTACGTTGAAAGCTAGATTTTGAATAGAGAATCATTATAAATTATGAGATGAAAAGCTCACTTCTTACTCTGTGATAGTTTGGTTACCTTTTGACGGGCCGGTTGACGTGGTTGGTAAGATACCCTATCTATCACGCCGCAGGTCGTGGGTTTGATTACCACTCAGGACAAATATTTGTGTACATGAACATGTCTGTTTGTCTTGAATCTCGGTGTAATTATCTTTAAATGTATGTATTTACAAAAAAAAAGTAATATAAAATTACTACATATTTTATTTTATTTACTTATTAGATCACCAACAAAACATACATTAATACATTCACAGATACAAGCACAGGAATATACAACACTTAAATGATGTCCCAATTAAAGGTGACGACCGCTAGCAAATAATAAAAAGAAACAGACAACAAAACCAAAACATAAAATTATGAAGTTACTAAAAATTTTACGCTTCAAACAGTTAAAACATATAATTACAACATATCAGTTATTTGGCTTCCATAGCACAAGGTATGCTTAGTTTGGGATGAGATGGCCGTGTGTGAGGAATAATGTCCCAGAATATTTATTTATTTACTGTAATTCAAAACTAAGCAAAACCAAGACTGACTATAGTCCTCAAATTGTCACACAATGCGCTGTGCTCACAGAAATGGTGGGTCTTTGAAGCACGAGAAAATGTCCTTCACACAACATGTCATTTGGAAACAATGATGGTTCATGTCAAGCGACTATAAACTTTACGACAGACCCTCGGGCCGGAGACGAGCCGAGATTAGAAGCGGCCATCAAAATGTCTCCCAAATATAATTATCTTCACGCGTTCGAACTACATTTCGCTTTAGTAGAAGACAGCTGGTTTACGCTACATCTTCATTTGCTTTTATTTACCTTGCAAAAGAATTCCGTTTAGTTTAACGATGTAAATTTTTAGCTTCCCTACATTCAAAGCTTAAAAATACAGTGTTCGTTCATAATATGTCAATGGGGGTTATTTCTAATTTATGTGATGATGTGATGAAAACTATTTTAATAAAATTTATGTATTAGAAACAATTTCCTAATCCTTACTATGGTTCTCATAATCATGGTATAAATATTGTATCATATTGAAAAAGTAAATTATTGAATTACTTCCTATTGATGAACTTGATAATTGCGAATAACTAAGTTTCATTTTTATATTTACCTTCGCGTGTTTTTATTATTTATTTAATTAATTTTAAAATATAATTGTTTTAATTTAATAGTGGTTGCAAATAAAATAAATATACCTACTTTGCTCATTTTAGTTCGGAAATATAAATTATGATCAATACAAAAAAAGTTGAGCAAGCATTATGGTAACGCGAGCATATGAAAAACAAAAGGCATGTGTGATGCAGAAGTATCATTTCTCTGCCCTGCTCACTCAACATATTATTTCTGTTTTCTACTATGATATTATGCTCAGCCTAAGTCGTGTACTTTAATAGTTATAAAAAAAAATAGAGACAGTCGCGGATATGAACAGGAGATAAAGTACCTACACGAGAGATATTTTTATCATGTAACTTTGACCTTGTATTTGTATGAAATGTACTATCTTAACATTTTCGCCGGTTCAATATTCGACCCGGCTCTTATCGCGACTGATTCTAGAGTTCAAGGACCTCGATATTTATCGCTTTGGCTATTCGATAGACGTCATAACGTAGAGTATGTAAGCCGTCGACCTAATAAATGTAGTCCTCGGAAACCCTTTTGATTAAATTCAGAAGAAAAAGATATAATTGAACGCATTACAATATTTAAATGAAACATATACTTCCTTATGTAAAGCCTATAAAAGAAGGTATTCTACCACAACATGGATACTGACTATTTTATTTAAAAAATGCATATTGACCTCTACGTTTTCTCATCACTATTTCACACCTTTAACAGTCCACTACTAGACATACTCGTACACCTTTCTCAAAGCTCGTCACTCCTTCCGACTCTTTGTCATCCACATCCGTAGAGAACCCTCGGTTTATAGGGCTGGGGGGTATCCCACCAACACGAAACCTGTCACTACAACAAACTGTAACATTAGAACATAAATAAAAATAATCGAGATATGCCAATTAGTAACTATTCATCACCCCGGGCACAAAAGTGCCGTGAGACAATTCTTTTTAGCCACAATGCTCTCTGAAAGTAGCTACGAGCCATTTCGGAATAATGACGAATAAAATAAATGCATGATTTTAATCTCGACCGCTAGCAGCGCGTCGTAAAGTGTTTACGAGCGGCCACTTAGTGTATGGTACAAGTTACAAGCGCTTATATATGCTATATTATTCCTATATAGGAACCATTCCACATAAAAATCTTATCCCACTTCAACAGGTACAGTGAATTTTAGTGCCATATTCAATTTTTAATGTACTTAGACATTTAACTTACTCTCTGATAAATATGGCAGTTTTGCAACTATTGGGACAGGCCTAAGTTTAGTAGAAGATGTCTACATGCTGATGATAATGAAGAAAGCGCTCATCACTCTTCCACGCTCAAATTGTAATCGCTCCTGCTTCTTACCTGAACTCAACAGCCACAGCTACATAGGCGCGCGTCAAACGCCCGCAGTTTCGCCGGCCAACCCTTTGCTAATGCGATTTGTGTTTTATGACTTACGTAATGTGGCTGCCACGAAGTGTCAGGGAATGTAGCCCGTTGATTAGAGCCCGTGTCTTGCGTAAACGTGTTTCAAACTCTGCCGAGTGTTGTTAAATTCCTTTCGAATTCCCGTTTGACATTTATCGCTTGACCTATAAAGCTTCAGATATATTTTCTTTTAAATAAATAGGCAAAGACAAAATAGTTACGTACCATTTTCTCTTCTGTTTGTGGATCGTTTTTTTTTGTTGTGTTGCTATTGACGTCAATTAAAAAAAAACAGCGAAGTAAGGCCGGGTTTAGCTAGTTCTTGCGGCTCAATTTTCGTTGAAAAATTTGATGTTGATATTTTCCCGAATCTGTAGGGTTTCCAGCTCTTATTCCTAGGCTGTAAAAAAACACATAAGCTGTTGGAAAATATTTTTTCACCATTTTGTTACACGCTGTATAAATATTTCGCAGCGAGTTCCGTTCTATATCTGTAGGGGTCGTAAGGGCAAGGGAGCTCTGATAATAATGACCAAAAATGGTTTATGCCAAGCTTCTATTTACCATTAAACTTTCTTTCACATTGTTCTCAAAAGAACTCTTTCATGATTCGCGTCAATTATTTTCACCAATTCCTTTTCAGCCATAATTAAAAGTAATTGGAAGTAAAAAGCAACAAAAAGACGCCGTTTTATTTCCCCAATATCTCGATTTTTCTTTAAAAACAACGAGATTCTTTCATTACTCAAGCTCCCCCGAAAAAATATTATTTATCGTTCAACTTTTTACCATTGAAAAGAGATTAATTGAATTGTGGGTAGTTTTTCGGCGCACGCGGCGTCTCCTCGCCACTTCCGGTCGGCGGCGGTGAATGATTCCCCGTTTCCTGTTTGCGGCGACGGACGTAAGGTTTAACGATACGCTTTGTGCGCTGCCTACCTTAGTCGTTAGTCTGTAATGCCTCTTATTTATTGCGTCTAGAGAAAGTGTATTGTGCGTTTGGTTTTGTAGTTTAAAGGAAAATGAAATTAAAAATAAAAGGCGTTTTAAATAATACTTTATTTAATACTACATTTACCTTATTTGAAAAGAAGTCTGATAGAATTCGTTAGGTTATAAAAACTATAAAGAACTTTCTAAATACCTACAAAGTTGTCAAAATAACAACTCAATTCCGATCCAGCATAGAAAATAATTCTAGAGCGAAAAATGATAAATGCCAGTGTCCACGTCGAAGAAACAATAAGGAAGCTCCGTAACGAACGGTTCCTCGGCACAAATCTACTTTGTCTGGCACGTGACCTCGGGAACCACCCTTAATTAATATAAACTCCCTAAACGCAGCCCAGAGGAATCGTGCTACGTATAAAATATGACAGAACTATTATAGGGATGTAATGTCTCACAAGTGTGGTGTTTGATGTTAATAATTTGTAACGTTATTGGACAGGGAGGGATGTAAAAATGAAGCTGATCGTAGAAATTGGTCAGTAAGGGACTAGTTATAGCACGCATCAACAAAATCCAATGAATTTCGTTCCTTTTTTTAGCATGCGTTTGGCCAATCTCACTGTAAGTGTTGATGTGACCAAAGGTGGTAAGCACACACAGCCTAAATGGAACTGGCTCTCAGTTCCACACCGGTAGGAGTTTTACAACAGATTTTCAACGTGACGGTGGTAGCCAGCCAAGCGGGTACTACAAAATACCCTACCAGCTATGATTTCCTCACGATGTTTTCCTTCACAGAAAGGTCAACCTCACTATATAAATCGAACCCTCGACCTTCGCTGAGCTATCATCACCTTGAAATGGTTTATGACAAGCGTCGCCGTCTACAATATAGACACCCAAAACGCTTATTAATCTAATTAGTTAGATTCTAACCTCAGAAAAAGAGAAAAATACGTGTGGCACTCGGGGACTGCCGCGGTAAAGCTATTGCATAGCATTTCTTGCAATTATAATTTCTTTTTATTTTTATTTATGCAGTATTTTTTTTCTTTATACTACTAAGCCCGCGATAAAAGCTATGCAATCACTTAATTTAAAAAGTATTGATGTAGTTTCGTAGTAATTCCTTGATTTTATATGCCTTTTCCCTGCCTCTCAGTACTAAGATCGCTGATACTTCTTGCATAGTGGCTGTAAGGATGAATTCTTTAGTAATTATTAGTTGCAATTACAAAATAATGTTTACAATCCTCAAGACTTTCCCCTCTGCTAGTTTTAAAAAGGTTTCGTGGAGAATGGACGACTCCCCGGCCGTCAGATTTAGACTCCTCCGCCCTGTGCGCTCGGAAGCTGGGCCTTTACGTCACAGAAGCATTAATTTCTTCTGAAAATCCCTTACTTTGAGTGCAATCTCTGTTATAATTTTCTTTTCTGTATGTTTGGACAAGTGGAGGGATTAAATAAATAAATAAATATTCTGGGACATTATTCCTCACACACGGCCATCTGATCCCAAACTATGCAGAGCTTGTACCTACTATGAAAGCCAGATAGCTGATATACTACATATACCTACTACTTTTCTTTTGTAAATACATACATAATATATAGATAATTACACCCAGACATAGGACAAACAGATATGTTCATGCACACAAAAGTTTGTCCTGAGTGGGAATCGAAATCACGACCTGCGGCGTGATAGAAGGGTATCTTACCAACCACGCCAACCGGCCCGTCAAGTAGGAAATATATTTTACAATTGCCATGTTCATATTCTGAGTCTAAGTTGAAATATGATACCTATAACACATAGATAGGTGGATAGTTACAAGGAATATTTGCACATTAGTACTTTGAGTATTTTTTTTATGTAATTTCGCCATCGCTTTCTTCGACTTTATAACTTTTTTCCGTAAGCCAATTTCGATGAAACAAATCCTAAAACGAAGCGCCAAGCTAAGCTTATATAAATCTGTGAATTCGTTCGATGGTTTCGGAGATTAGCGTGTTTAAACAAGCAGACAGACAAACAAAAAAATCTAAAATTATTTCTACTTTTCCTACATCACTCCACACACTGGTTCTACACTTTTATCAAATGTATAGATAAAAGTAGAAAAAAGCTTTAACTGACGTGAGATACCAAACGATAATAATTCGAGAATTCACAGTAGTCTCACTGTAGTCTCACAACTAAAACATTTTTCATCATTTACTTAGCAATAAGCGGTTTACTTTTTGCGTCGTCTGCGACGACGGTACAATATATTTCTGTTAATAGTTTATTACACACCGGACTTATTTTACCGATTACATTTAATTTACACGTCAGCCTTGGTTTGTTGTTAAAATATAGATAATGTCAAAGTCAAAGGCATTTATTCAGTTTAGGCCGTAAGAGGACACTTATGAAGGTCGAATTGAGTGAAGTTACTACCGGTTCGGAAGTTGGCCTTCAATTGAGAAGAACCGGCAAGAATCTCAGCCACGTTACAGATTTAAAAATATACTAACAATTAAAAACAATAAAAAAATAAGAATATAGTAACCCAAACTAAAAAAAAGTTTTTATTAACAAGAGCGAATATGCTAATGGCTAAAATATAAAACAACATAAACAAGGTGACCTGTGCAGAGTGCAGCTATTTACTAAAATCGTATCATCAATATAATAAGTATGTATATGTATATGATAAAAAATAGATACAAGTAGTAGATTTTAATTAGAATATAATAGAAAATTTATTAAACTCAAAACATAAATTAACAACAGTTAACCTAAGTCTATGAAGCTGAAAAGGCCTCCAACAGCATAAAGTCGTAGCACTAGGGTATGCATAGGCCTAAGGAATACGGTGGTGGTTTTAGTCAGTAAAAGTCTGACATAACCCGGGCACTTAAAGCCTACTAAGGCCTAATTTCTCACTGAAAACCGTAGTAGCAATACTGCAAATCAAATAGCGAATACCAATAGTGCGATACCAATTTACGTTCATGGTTTTACTATCAAATACCTACCTGTCATGTATACCCTCTAGCTATCCTGTATTCCACTGACAATTCGATATTTCGACGATAACAGTATCGAATATTACGAATAGTTTTGCTCGCCGATGAATGTGTACCTATCTGTTTCATTTCCGAATGAATGAATCTATTTAAAAATAACAATAGGAAGCTATTTAAATAAAGTAAAGTATGAAGGTATAATTTTATTGTATTGCTATCATAGATTTAAAACCAAAGACGTTTTTTTTTTGTTATTTGTATAAACCATAACTTTGTCAATATTATAAATATAAGAACCGCATGCCCACTTATTACGTGATAGTAAACCCCAGGGTTTAAACATATCCGTCACATTCTAAGGTCATAAAATAAAAAATATTTAAGAGTTATAGAAAATTATTATAACAGTATAAATAATTGTTGGTTCTTTTACCACACCATTACTGTATAACAAAATACTATTAAAATATATATAAAATAATAATATCCACCTATAAAAAGTATTTTTATACCGTAATCGTGTGGTAAAAGAACCAACAACTATTTGTGTTATTAGTTTTAGTTTTTAGGGTTCTGTACCCAAAAGGCAAAACGGTGTTACACGGAGTTCTACCTCCGTCCGTAAAGTCCGTATATCACGGGTCTCTAGCTCGTAATCAAAATCAGTTAAGTTCTGTGACCTGAAACCGAATATAGAATTACAAATTAGATTAAATAATTTTTCCAGAGATTTTTCACTTACTAGAAAAAGATGACCCAAATAAGCGCCTTTGTGTCCTCTTTTGTCTTGAAAATATTGAGTAGAGTACAAATATATGTTATATTCTTGTTTATCTTGAAAAATTGGGGCTAAAGTTGTAGATCATTTTTGTTACGGGGCCTAACATAAAATACTACACTAGTTAGGAAGTAAAAAAAAAAAACTTTCACGGAATAATTTTATAGCAAAATTGCATAGATTAGTAACTCAACTTAATTAATCCGAGCCACAAAATTTAAGATAGCTTTATTATTATTGAATGAAACCCTCGGTGCGTGAGTCCGACTCGCACTTGGCGAGTTTTACAATATACCTACTTCTAGTGCTATAACTATTTTATGTAAAAATCTCGATTAATAGTATATTTTGCTTTCAGTTTCCCAAATATTCTCTAGAACAATAGTTAGTGTCAAAGTACAATTAAATAAAGTACTGACCTATAAATAAATAAGATCCTTTTAAAATAACACAACACGCATGCCAGACACAATTCCGTTACAATTTCATCACAAAAATATCTTGTTTGTTACAATTATTTATGCAAGTGGCACGTAAAGTGACCGTTAGCAAGTAACACCCGATATAACCCAGATTAACAACATCGGCGAGGTGCCAAGAGATTCACATGCATTTTGTGGGTTCGTCGCACTGCAAATTGTGAATTAAATTAGATGTTTTTGTTACCAAATTATCTACAGTTAGGTCAGCGATCAGTCTCTTTGTTATAATTATCCTCGTTTTTTTATTGATTAATAATGTGATATTATTATGATGATAAGGGATTGAGGTATAATATAAAGTAGGTAAACAGTTAATGCTGATACATTAGGATATAATAATGATAAATAATTAAAAATGTGTGTGAAATGAACACATTTTTTCTTTCTTATGGGGAACATTTTGGAATCTTCTCTATCTTTTTTTTTTAATGTCATGCATGATAGAGGCCAGAGTACGTTAAATAGGTAGAGTTATGGTTCTATTTGCTAAGTCCATGGATTTTCAAAATTAAAGGTTGAGCTACATACACACGTAAACGAAATAAAATGATAATAAAGTCGTATCTACATATTTGTTAAGACTATTGTCTCTGTTTGTACCTAATTGCATCGTAATTTTCCTGTTAAATCCTAATGAATGGAATGGGTAGTTGTCCGTTAATAGAGCAGCTAATGAGGACAAACGAACACACACACATAACACTAGCTTAGAGATAAGAACATTCCCGAGTTGTTGTGTGATATCCAACGCACATTATAGTTGCATTCTAAAGTTCTAGCGAATTTGTTAAACAACTCCGCTTTGTATTCTACCTTATTTGAAACTGACTTTTCGCTTGCGTAGTCTTTATAAAATATCTATATATTTTCTTAATATTCGAAATTCGATTTTTACTTAAAAAAAATATGTAAAGACACGCTGGTTCTACAAAATCCGAAAACGCATTTTTTTGTTATTGAGTTCGAACAACTATTACTATTGTATTTACCAACACTGTTTTTTTTTAAATCAAGATTTGGATAGTTTCAATGACAGTAAAGTGAAAATTATACCTAAGTGACTGTTTAAGTCATAAAGCGTTTTATGAGTAAGGGTCTTATTGATTCATTTAGGTATTTGAATTTGTTAACCGTTCGAAAAAAAAAGTGGAATTTCAGATCATGAAAAGTAATCAAAATTACATGTCCCCTGCGGTAGCACCCACGTTCCCGAGATAAATGTGTCCTATATTAATCCGTGTTCCAAGCTACCCCTCTCCCAAGTTTTATCAATATCGGTTCGGCCGTGAAAGCGGCATAAGGGACAGTCATACTGACAGACACCTACCTACTATTCTAATACCTACATGTTAGTAGTTAGAAGTAGCAGATATTTATTGTATCTATTATTCAAAATAAAGTTTTCATATTTACGGGATAATCGCCTGATCACACCTCTGTACATAGCCATTATATTTGTCTCACTCACACTCGCCTTCTCTTATGACTCACCAAATGCAAATCTGAGCTTCCTCGCGCACTTTAACCTTGATGTGTTTTTTGTCGGTTCTTCTCAGTTGAAGGCTTACTTCCGAACGGGTGGTAACTTCGACAGCTTCGACATTTATATGTGCACTTCTAGGACTAAACTAAATGATTGTCATTCACTTTGGTCGGAATTTTAACTTCTCGGGCATGCAGTGCTGTATGCAGTAAATTAAGATAAGTTATCAAAATTAGCAAGAATCCAAAGACATACAAACAATAACATCATTAGTAAGCATTAGGTATATGTACATAGTACTATGTACTAAAATAATTAGTTAATGTGTACGAGTCAGAAACAAGATAATATCATCTAAAACTGACTGATTGATAGATAGCGCACAACCAAAACCGGTGGACCTAGAGATTTGAAATTTGGAGATAATTCCTTGAGTAGGTACCCTAGAATAAATAATAACAAACAACTACCTAACAAACTAATCGTAATAAATTATTATAGCTTAATATTATTGAATCCACCCAACTTAAAAAAACTCCACGTTTAATAAACTTGTTGTCATGTTGGAATCAAAGAGGACGGTAATTTAAAAATAATCCAAACAATCAAACTAAGACCAAGAAACCCACACAAACTGTTGAAACTTACAACACGAAACTATTAGTTTATTTCCGTACACAATTCGTGAACGAAGAGCGTCCAATGTCCCATTAATAGCGTCATTCCAGGCATCCAGCGCTTCCAGTAGTGTTTTGTGCTCGCCAGCATGTGGACGTGCGCAGGAGTGCTCGCGCTAGTCGCGTGCGCTACCGCCATCACCCGCGATCAGTTCTACCCCCACGTTTCTTCCCCACCAGGATTGGAGCAACAACTACCCAGGGGCGGAGAAATACCCTCTCCTGAAGTGACTCTGAATGTACCAATAGTTTTCTATGGAGAGGTGTATGAAAGTATATTTGTGAGTATTTATGTTTTATTCAGTGAATGTGGTTTTATTTTGAAGTGTAAAGTTGGTTACGAATGAGCCTGTGTGTTTGTTGCGTTTTCAGGACTAAACTACCGTACCAATTTTGATGAAAATTGGCGAAGGTGTAGTTTGGATCACTGAAATCAACATAAGATACTATTTTTACCTAAAACGTAATTGAAAGCGCGGGGGACAGCTAGTATTAAAACAAGGATATTTGAGGCTTTTACTAAGTTTCTTAGCGGATTCGTAGGCGCATACCTACATATTTTTGATATAAAAATAACTTTTTGCATACTAATATACCTATAGAATAATATAATTACCTTTTTTTTATAACTCAATAGTGTAGTAATAAATACAGAACAATATTTGTTGTAGAAATAGTTATATTAAAATTAAATATATTACCTATACATGGAAAGAACGAGCTAAAATTAACAATATTTTTCACTGTGATTGGGTACTTTAAAGTACCCGCGTGACTGGCTACTACGTTCAAGTTCAAATCTGTCGCCATGCACCTACCAGTATGTTCCAGCAGCTGCACTTGAGAACCAGCTTTTTCTAGGCTTTGTGTGCTTACCACCTTTGGCCATATCATTACTTACCATGAAGACATTTTGATCTAACACAAACCTATACAAAGTAAATAGTAGATTGTTATACAAGGAGCTAAAATGACCCACTATATACGAGGTAGTTTTAGTAAAACCGAGTTTTAATGGGTTTTAGCGCCGTGTGTTACACTATACTTTTCACTACGATTGCGAGAAAATAAAACAATCCAATACAAGAACCCACTCGTTTTTCTGTCCTCCACTTCATAAACTTTTCGTAAGTATTTAAATAAATGCTTTGTGACCTTGACGGCAACAGATTGAAAATTATTTCTTTTCCTTTCTCTTCTATTTGTAAATTAGGGTCTCCATTCTCACTAGATGATGACATTTTCACTATTGTAAAATTAATTATGGTCACTACTAATTCAATTTGCAATTAGAGAAAAATTTAAAAATTATAAAGATTTCGCGCCAATGACTTTTTTTTGTTTCTTCTGTAGCCGCAACACATTGCATGCAATCTACCAGAGATCGCCGATTTTAGTTCCATTTTCAAAATTAAAATGAAGTTCTTTTTTTATGAAACAGTAATAAGTCGAGTCTTTATTCATGATTATTCTACTTATGACTAAAGACTTTTTCGTTTTTGTAGGCTCATTGTCATTTGACACACAAAATTTTAAAAAAAAATACTTTTTCCCCTAGAGGAAGAATTGCTATTTTTTCTTCGCTCTGGTACGCCACAATGACGCTTTTTGAGCAAGAGGAGTGAAAAAAAACTTTTGTCTATAAATAAATTTTGATATGAGAGCATTTAAGATATCTTACAAAATGTAAAGAAATTACAAATCATAACAACTTTGTATAGGTCTCGTAGAACCTGATATAATGTTTAAGTAAGACAATATTTTTACAATGCAAATCAGGCAAAAGTAAATACTCATTGTTTTCGGTAATTATTAGTCAATGTCCCAGATTTTATTTGAAATGGGTATATTCTGTGAGGTTAATACTACTTGCTTTTTTTAACGGCCTCGCAATATGTATCATAGCAGGTTCTACGAAACCTCTACGGAGTTGTTGCTACGACTTATTATGATTCGCGATTTCTTTTGATTTTCAGGTTGTAAGATTTCAGTTGATTTTTAAATTATTTATATGTAAAAATATTTCTATAAGAATTGATCCCTCAACTACGGTATGTAGCTTATTTTTTCACGTTCTAATTATAATCTTCAGTATTTAAGCAAATTTTGAATCTTTTCCTCTATAGAGTTAAACCTCAGTTTTAAGCGTATTTTTTAACCGAACTTCAAAAAAGGAGGATGATTACAATTCGTCGGAATCTTTTTTTTGGATATATTTTGGAGTGTCTATGGAAGTGGCTTTTTTTCATTGCTAATGTACTTTCCCTATTTCATTTAAATTGCGATATTTTTCTGCTCACATGGTTTACATTATACCATCCCATTTTGAGATCATAGACAAAACATTAGATTTATTTATTAGCATCTATTGTTAACTCTCAAGAAAAATTGTTACGACAAACTGAAACTTATCAATGGACGGTTAGTTATCATAATCTTACTATTTAACAGCAGAGATAGCGCAAAATTTGCAATTCCGATAAGGTTCAAACGAGAACATTGGCTGCACTTTGGGTCTCCGCGGCCAAACGGACGGAAATGCACGTGGGTGTATCGCTGCGGACGGGACGGTCACTGACTGCAACTTTGTTTATAATCCAAATACCTAATCTTGACATAAATTGTTTCACACAATTTTATCGCTTGCGTAAGTTCATTAGGTCTGTATTTTTAATACAGGTTGACATGGTAAGAAAATATTAGGCCAAAGTACCTACACAACGCCTAAAATGGTACAGGCTATCAAGTGCACCTGCTGGATCGACACATCAATTTAGGTGGTAAGCGACAGATTTTCTACCTGAGGATGGTAGCCAGCCAGGCGGGTTACCACCACCATCACAGAGCTTGGTTCCTCGTGAAGATTTCCTTCATTGAAGGCTCATTGCAGGGTTCGATCCCATAATCGAATCCAAGCCGTTTGACGTCGCTATAATAATAATATAATTATTGAACCTGATATTAAGTGATAGTTAAGGCGATAATCCCCCTTATTCAGACTCATTAGGTTGCCATTCCGATCGGAAGGGATTTCATTTTGTTAAATTAGGCTGATGCTGTGTTAGCCGCGAATTCATTTGCACCGATCGTGTACAGATCGACTGCCCCGATTCCAAATGGAAATCTGAAATTAGGAAGTAGAAGCTATCCTATTCAGTAGGTAGACTACTCAATCGTTTCGCCTACTGAATCGGAACCGCAACCGAGCAGGTCTGAATAAGGGGGGATAGCCCACTTTATCCGAGCATATTTATTTTTTCATATATATCTAGAGAGACTAGCAGGTAGGCGGTCCACCTGATAGTAAATGGCAACCGTCGCCTATGCACATTAGCAATACCAGTGGGATTTCAAATGTGTTGCCGATCTTTATAAAGCATGCAGATTGTCTCTTCATATAAAAACAGATTTTCGAAATGATGGCATCTTCAGTAACTTTCACTTAAATGCTCTCCTGGGTTTCATTTAAATAGCTTTGGCTTTTAACGTTTTTAAGGACCAAAGGCACAAGTGAACGATTAGAATCTGCATATAGCCTCCGTAGTCACGCTTACTCGTACGTTTTTGCATTGAAAGCACTTCGTAAATATTGTCCCAATATAACCTCAGGATCTCAGGATCCATTCTTCTAGTAGTTGAAAGGAAGCTTCTATGTCAAACAATAAGTATTTTTATATCGACAGAACACGTGTTGCATTTGTTAATTCAATCAAATTTGTCGTCAGAATCTTTTTTTTTTTTATACTACTAGGTGGCAAACAAGCTTACGGCCCACCTGATGATAAGCGGTTACCGTAGCCTATAGACGCTCATAACACCACCGGCAAAGAAAATACAATATTATATTTTCCCTGTCAGGGGTATCACTCACGCGTTGCCAACCCTGAGACATGAAGTTGTTAAGTCTCCTGTGCCTGTAATTCAGGCATTTTGATGAGATAAAGTTATTATCACTGAATATCTATTACCATTTGTGGGAGGCACAGAATTTATCATTTAAAAAAAATATCATACCTGACAATTATTAGACAGAAATTTTAGAGAGCGTTATCACAACGAATAAAGCAAGAGTCAAGACCTTTAGTTGAATTTAGCTAATATTATATACAAGATTCATTATCACTGCGTGGCAGGTCAAATACACATAATGTATGCCCAATAATACTTGATAAATATTCATACTATGTAATGCTGATACTATGTTATTACTTAAGTTAACTCATAATAGTTTTTCGTCCGGGATATAAAAATCAATATGTAATGACTGAAAATTAACTATCAAATTTTTATACTTAATACTAACATTAAATCCCCAAGAAATCTATTACGCGGTCCAAGGGCGTAGTAATAGATTTCAAATTCCTATTAATTTCACAGGACCTCCCTCACTATGATTTCCTTCACCATGAGTTTTTGAGAATTTAGTGGTATGCCAAAATATATGATAATACCTATATCAATTCATTCGGTACTCGGCCACGTATTTGAAATGTTACTAAACACTTGTAGAATCTCTTACTTTCTTGTAGGTATTTCGACAATAAATATAACTATTTGTTCACAGGTCAACAACTTCGGAGTACTGACCTTCAGAGCAGACATCTCATCTTTCCTGAATATAGAGTTCCCTCTGCCATATCCCTCAATAGCTGCATTTTACTCCAACGTAGACACCACAGATGAGGGTTCCGTCTTCTATAGGGAGAGCAACGAAACTCATATTTTATCCAAAGCAGAAGAAACCGTCCAAAACAACTTCCACGATTATTACGACTTTATACCAACCAGTGTTTTCATCGCCACGTGGCTTGAAGTCACTTATAGTGGCCCGACTCAGCATCGCAGGAATAGTTTCCAAATTGCAATGATTAGTAATGGGACTGAAAGTTTTGTAGAACTACTCTATCCTGAGCATGAGATCCAGTGGATTCAGAGAGACACGACCATCACAAGTCTTCCTGATGCCAAGGCGCAAGCTGGGTTCATCGCAGAGGATGGGCGAATATTCACGCTGCGAGGTTCTGGTAGCCAGCAGATCAGAAATATTGTTACGTAAGTATATTCATAAAACTTTGTAGTTAATCATTTGAAAACAAAAATTGTTATGTTGAATACAACTTTTTAAATAAATACATCTACCTAAAATGTAGATAGATACCCCGAATTTATAGCATTTTTTGGAACATGTAGAATTCATTTGAATCTGCGATGGAAATCAGGAAATGCACCAGAGTAGTAGCAATTTATATAATATTCCTAAAGCCTGGTTTATAATCATAACTAATTTCAGATGGTCAAACGTCCACGAGCCTGGCAGATATGTATTCCGTATTGGTAACCTATCTGCAGAAGAGAACGTCGTTGTTCCCGATGAATACAATCAAAATGAGGAAGTATTCGAAGAAGAGTCCAAGACCTGCGTGCTAAGTGGCCCGAGTGTATGCCACACGAACGCCAGATGTGTGGATTATCAAGCTGGTATTTGCTGCCAGTGCGTTGAAGGATTTTATGGAAATGGTAAATCGTGTATCAAAGATGACGTCCCACTCAGGGTACATGGCAAAATAAACGGTGTTATCAACGATGTGAATCTAAATGATGTTGACATCCAAGCTTACGTCGTAGTCGCTGATGGAAGAGCGTACACGGCCTTGTCACTCACACCACCATCTTTGGGAAGCAGTCTTCAGTTATTAAACGTTCTGGGTGGAGTCGTCGGCTGGCTCTTCGCCAAACCCTCGGGGGCAGCTAAAAACGGCTACCAATTAACAGGAGCATTGTTCAACCACACTGCTGAGGTTTATTTCCCTGCTTCTGGGGATAGAGCAACAATCAATCAAGAGTATTTAGGCCACGACGTTTTCGATCAGATAAATTTAGCAACAGATATCCGAGGATCATTACCAGTGTTACTTACTAAAACTAAACTGGAAATATCAGATTATGAAGAACAATATACCATTGTGGAACCTGGTTTAGTTCGCTCGGAATCTACCCGAACATTCACAAACAGGGTCACAGGTGAAAAGTACGAGCAGAGAGTGTCACAAACATTCACCTTCAGCGCTTGTCGACATGCACCGCCATCTCAAGAAGACACAGTTCCGTTAACTTTAAAGGTGGGTAAGCATTATCTTGAATACGAGAGCGATGATAACATAGTTAGATACGGAAATGGCAATAAAATCGTACCATTTGGACAAGAAGACCCTTGCATCACCGGAAGGAATACTTGTGGTCCTCACAGTACGTGCGTAGTTCAAGGAGACTCGTTCTCTTGCGTGTGCCAATCAGGTTTCACAAACTTTTACCACGACAATGTTGCAACTTGCATAGATATAGATGAATGTGCTGCAGTTACACATAATTGTGATAGTAACGCTGACTGCTACAACCATGAAGGTGGATTCCAATGTAGATGTAAAGAGGGTTACGAAGGGAACGGAGTAAGTTGCAATGTTATATCGGGCTGCAGAAACAAACGATGCGGTGCCAATGCACGATGCGTAGACAACTACGGTGGAGAAGCAGAATGCGTTTGCAATCTTGGATTCACTGGAGACGGATATTCTTGCTGGCAAAATAACGAACACGCCTGTGACCATTGTTCACCTTATGCGACGTGTCCTTTCTCTATAGAATCTAATGATTACATTTGTCTCTGTAACCCAGGCTACTATGGAGATGGACGTAACTGCGTTGAGGATATAACCGTTCAAACTACGACTACTATAACAACCGAAGCAGAATATAACAACACTTACGTTTTACCCAATTGTGGACTATTTGGTTGCTCATGTCCTGAAGGTTACACTTATTATCTGGACGAAAGAAACAACGATTTGTGTCGACAAGATCAAAACTACGAAGTTCCAGATCAAACACAAAGCAACGATTCTACAAGTAAGAATTTTCAAAATAATTTTTAAATTCTTTATGTCTTACGATTTACAAAAAATAATTTTATTTTCCTCTTTTCAGTCAGATGTGAAACCGATAAAAACTGTCCGCCAAATGCGATTTGTTCGTTTTTGGCCGCAGACAGAAACTCAAACGAACAAAGTTATGGACATTGCGTTTGTCCTGAAGGATACGAAGGCGACAATTACGAATGTGTAGAGAAATCTGGTCCCAGCTGTTCTTGCGGATCCAACGCTCGCTGCCTCGATACTGCAGCTGGTGAATTCATTTGCGTCTGCGATTCAGGGTACCACGGCGATGGTTACGAATGCCGACCTAACTTTAGCTGCACAAACAACTCAGATTGTGAGTATAATGCTGAGTGCCAGGCTGACCCAGCTAGCAATGAATTCACCTGTCAATGTGTAGAAGGGTACGTTAAGGACCAGAATGACGCTTGCATTCCTGGTGGACAATCATGTAACGGAGCATTATGTGCCGACTTCGCATCGTGTCTCTATGACTCCGTAATGGAAGTAAGTTACTGTCACTGCGATGACGGTTATGATGGCGACGGTATCACTCAATGTGTGATACAAGGGCGATCATGCGACGTAGCTAACGACTGCCATCCTGACGCAGTTTGCACGCCATACGATACCTCGTATCAATGCGTCTGTAGGGAAGGATTCTTCGGCGATGGATACTCATGTACGCCAGAACCCAATTGTAAGAATAACGCCTACTTATGTAGCCCTCATGCATCGTGCCTAAAGAAAAGTGATGGATACGTATGTGAATGCAATACAGGATACAGTGGGAATGGCAGTCAATGCGAATTAAATCCTAGACAATCTGGTAATTTCATGGTTGCAAGTGATGGTGCCTCTATATACCGCGTGCCCTTCGAAGTGACTTCAAGAGATTTCGCAACTCCGTTTAACAGTGCGATCTATCAAACTGCAGTAGGAATAGACGTGGACTGTGGTGCAGGAAAGATTTATTGGGGAGACGTCGCTGGAAATGTGATAAAGCGAGCCTCCTATGATGGTTCTGGATACGAAATATTCTTATCAATTGGTATGTTAGTTTTTCTTTATATTATCATTCGTGAAACTTGATTTTCTATGTCCAATTTAAAATATACTTTTTGGAACTTATAGTTGAATTATTTTTTTAATTACAGGAATTAAATCACCAGAAGGCATCGCTATTGACTGGTCGGCCAAGAATATTTTCTGGACGGACTCAAGGAAATTGACTATTGAAGTCGCTAATATAGACACGAAGATTAGGAAAGTTTTGTTTGCTGTCAATGGTATCAATAATCCAAGAGGCATTGCGGTTCATCCCCAAAGAGGGTAAGTAATCAGTTATAAATTTACATTCTAAGGAGTATTTTCATGTTGATGAGCTTGTGCTTTCTGAGATTTTCTACTCACAAGGTTACGACATTAATCCTCCTTCGTCGTCCAAAATTTCGATTCTTCTACTTTTGTACCGTTTTAGTTTTAAAATAGTGGAAACTAAGATGATGAAAGTCATCATCGCCATCAGCCTATAGACGAACATATATTGATCTCTTTCATGATAAGCTTCGTTCTGTAATAATTTTACTATGACGAGCTTAGCATGTAAGAATTTTGATGTTAAACTGTAAAAGTAGGTATATGTGTAAATGAAGAACCATTGCCCTCCATTTGAATTGTTCGCGGTTTAACTTATAAGTTTAATCCATGGTGGCAGCACCAGCAGTCTGGCACTATGGACGTTCTATTCTCTTTGGCTTTATAAAACGTCATAAAATATTCCACGTTGTAAATTGTGAATATATTAATATTATCTGAAGCAATAGCATTTAATGTTGTTTCTCTTTACAGGTTAGTACCTAAATAATAATTTGTACTTATGTATAGAAGTAAGTTGTGTGTGCGAACGCTTTTGTAATTCAGTCATATCTAAAAAATAAAATTACTCTTTACAGAGCAACAACTTGGCTTTTTGTTTCAATAAACAACATATTACTAAACAACATTAAATGCTATTGCTTCAGATAATATTAATATATTCACAATTTACAACGTGGAATATTTTATGACGTTTTATAAAGCCAAAGAGAATAGAACGTCCATAGTGCCAGACTGCTGGTGCTGCCACCATGGATTAAACTTATAAGTTAAACCGCGAACAATTCAAATGGAGGGCAATGGTTCTTCATTTACATATGTTTAATGAATAAACAAATAAATAAATTGAATATATTTAACGAAAATTTCTTCTTCTTCTTCTTCTTCTTGATAGAATGGCGACTGAAGCCAATAGCACAATTCCGCCAATGTCACGTTAGTTAAAGATAAACGAAGGGGATTCTTTTACAAGAAAATTTTGTTAGTTTTGATAACGAAAATTTATTATGAGTGGTGTAGGAAGAGTAACAGAATGCAAAGTGACCATTTTTTTTTTCTATCATTCTCTCTGTTTGAATACGATAATCAAGAAACTACTGTTAGGATCTATTCATGGGGTAACTTTTTTGTCAGAAAGCAGGCTGATAGTAAATTCGGCTATGGTCATTAGCAATACTAGGGGGATTGCGTTTCCGACCTTTATAAACCTAAAAGGCAACATTTTGGAGCGTCTAGTCTTCTTTCATCGAGACTGGCCGATGGAAAAGCTGCGGCCGAAAACCTAGTGGTTTACAATAATATAATCATTTTTCCAACAGAAAAATCTTCTGGTCTGACTGGAACCGCGCCGGACCAAAGATTGAATGGGCTAATATGGACGGCTCCCAACGAGGCGTATTCTTGGACAAATCTGACGTCACACTACCTAACTCTCTTGCCGTTGATTGGGCTCGTGATCGGCTTTGTTACACTGACGCTGGTCTGCTAAGCATCAAGTGTGTAAGAATTGACAGTATGGAAAGGGAAACGATAGCCACCGACTGTACGTACCCCTTCGGACTTGCGATCAACGGGAATAAGTTCTATTGGAGTGATTGGAAAACGTAAGTTTTTTTTTTTTTTTTTATTTATCATAATGCCGGCTCTCTTACCCATCTGGCTTCAACGCAACATTAACGCTTTAAAGTCAGAGATTTTAATTCAGTTAAGGCCCTGGGATGGCACTTATCGAAGCTACTGAAGTTACGACAAACAAAACTACATTTTATAAATATTTTTGGACAAATTGTCTATGTTGGCTATTCTTTACTTCAAAACAAAATACTTACCTAAGCATTAACACAAAAAAATGACAAAAATTCTAGCTTTTTTCATTCATCCGTATTCCGCCACATCATCCTTTACACAAACTATCAACTCTCTCGTGACCTCATCCTCACTACTTACTACTACGTAGAAATCCATAATATAAAAAGGCAAAGAGAAATTAGTTGTTCCATATTTTAGGCTAGCCAATTTTAGTAAGTCATTCCTTGGCAATTGCGTTCGTTTTTATAATAAAATACATCACTCGGTAAGCAAGATGATTTTAAATTTAAATTTTACGTAAAGACAGTTTTGAAGGAAAAGGCTTATTACACGGTAGCTCATTATGTTGAAGATAGGCATGTTTGGAAATAGTTACACTCTGCACAGGTGCACCTTGCATAATGTTTTTAATATATTTCTTTTTTAGTTTTAGCCATTAGCGTATTCGCTATTATTTAATAAGAACTTGTTTGCGTTACATTTTATTATTTACTTTATATTGGTATTTTTGTTTTGTTTTAATTGCATATTGTATTGTACATTTTGCTGTTTTTGAAAAAATATAGCCAATAGTCAGATTATAAAGAAAAAAAATGTAACCTTGCTGAGTTTCTTGCCGGTTCTTCTCAGTTGAAGGCTGACTTCCGAACCGGTGGTAACTTCAGTAAATTCGGCCTTCATAAGTGCCCTCCTAGGGCCCAAACTGAATAAATGGCTTTGACTTTGACTTTGAATCATTACACATCTTTTGTTGTAATTGTAAATTGCGCCATCCCTGCATTATTTTTTTAACCCCTCAGATTAAAAATCGAATTCATCGACACTGTAACCCAGCAAAGAGGTCAGGTGCCAATCGCGACTGCCTCAAGGAGACTGTACGGAGTGACAGTAGCACCAGACTGGTGCCCTGTATCTAACAACGTTTGCATGCAGAGGAATGGAGGCTGTAGCATCGATCAGCTCTGTCTACCTGACGGACAAGGCAGCAGGACCTGCGTGGACGGAGATAAAACCTTCGACAAGTATTAGATGTAGGATCTATTGAGGCTTCTGGGTTAGCGTTACCTGAAGGTGCTTATAATATTAAAAAAATAATTATTACTATTAAAAAATATACTCATGTCGTACAGTTAGCGTCAAAAGTAGATGGCACTTTAGTACCCTTTCATAATAATCTATTGACATTCTCTTGACAGTTTGTATGAAAATTATGAATTGTGTAATGTGACACGGTACTAAAATGCCAATCTACTTTTGACGCTGACTGTACACTAAACAACTAAAATCACATAGTGGAATTTTATGTGCACTTTTAGGCACTTTTTGAACGACCTACAAAAATGAAAATAAGATCGGATCGGGGCGGATTTTATGCGCTACTAATCTAAGTATAAAATTGAAAACAAAGTAAAATATAATCTATAGACTAGGCCGTCTAATGATTATTCAATGCAATATGTATATGAAGGCTACTTCATGTAACGCTACCATAGAAGTCAAATTGGCTTGAATGAATTCTTATTTTGATACTGAATAAGTACATTAATGCTCGACTGTTTAAGACATTGTTGACAGAAATGTAAATTGTATGCTAAGAGAATCTGAATCTGAGAACAAAATTACAATTATACTTGTACGTTTCTAAACGTGTTACGCTCAATTAATGTGAAAACCTCTATGACTGCCAAGATTATTTTAAAACAAGGAATAGTAAATAATTATTATATTTTTGCTAAAGTAAATAAACCAGTTTCTGTAACATCACAGTAAATATTTGATTAAAACTGTGACATCTTTGCTAGTGACATTTTAAGCAGATATTAACATTGATCAGTGTTTTAGAAACGGCCAAAACTTTACAGCAAATCATGAAAATAGTTGATGTATACACCAGAACTTCAGCATTTACTAACATTGGTGACTATCAAAAGAACGCTTTTTGTTTTTTTATTTTTGTTAAATTTAAACAATACTCATTATCAATAATTTTAAGAACACCAATGTACTTCAATAGATATAATTAATTAAAACCAAAGCAATAAAATAATTTATTTATGAATCAATTGATTTTTATTCATAATTCAATAGAGATTCAATAAAAATAATATATTTATATTTATTTAATAACTAGAGGTCAGTTACGAGACAATAAGATCCGTTACGTTCCGTTCAGTGTCATTAATACTCATTACTTCTCTCTCATTTAATTGCACAAATTCCGCCATTTTGTTTTTTCATATTTTTTTATGGCGCCAACTAAACATGTCAACAGTCTTTATAAAACGTCAACTTACCTTACTTTATAACATAAGATTTATTTTCGATTAACAAAATCTATCCTTGGTATAGGTTTTGATTCTCGTTCAATAATAAAATTCTTAGTCACGTTCAGTGCTATCAGTGACGGTCTTTCCCAATAACGCTTATGATTTCGAAGCGTCTTATACATATAGTTAAGAAGCCTCTATCGATAGTCTATCCCATACAATCGAACTCTAAAATGTCGACTTAAGTAGGTACAACTTAAATGCAAGTGGCTCTTCAGGCATCAGTATTTTGCTAGACACTGAACGGTACAGACGTGTGCAGATAGATCTTATATCACCATTATAAAAATCATAAGTATTTATACCTAGTTAATTGTTATAAAAGCTATAAAAATATTTATCTATCAGTGACCTCTCATATTCACTCATTCATCTCTAATCCTAAATACATAATTATATAATTGTGTCGCAGATGGATTGTCGAATCCGCTGTTTTCCAAAACATCTAGTTGTTTTACAAAACTATTACGCTATATACTATAACAACCCAACGATGTTCAGCTGGATTGTCATTGCGCTACGTTTTACAAATCTGCTTTGCAAAACTTACGTTTACATGTAAAGCAGAATGACTTATCTGTAGTCACAAAGAGCATTTTGGTGTAGACCATGATGAAATAAAAAAATGAGTATGTAAATTATTACTGTTACAAAAAATAACCACGAAGTGTATGGCGAACGCGAAGCACAGCGAGCGACTTCTAACTATAAGTGTGTCGTTTCTGCGTATTAAAGTTCAATAATAGGGTATTTGCCTGTATTAAATTATCCAACACTAACCAATGTATAAAACATAAAAAGGGGTATTCACGATTATTTTATTAAATTTATCCTTTTTATGATTTTTAATTACCAATCTAACCATAAAGATTAAAGCTTTCGATGCTATATAATTATGACGTCACATGCTTGTATTTAATACAAATCTCCATATAAGCCTATCGTTTTGACATTTCATAAAAAGTTGCTGATTTGAATGCCAGTCAACTTTTATTAAAAAAAAACGGTAAACGTTGTTCAGTTGTTTTACATAACGATGCTGTTTTGTAAAACAACTAGCGGTTATGTAAAACAGCTAACTAAGCAATCCAACCGCGACATAATATAAGGTGCTTACAAAAATCATAATATTATAATTATAAAAAACTAATACATTTATGGCAAGTTTAGAACATAAATGAGCTTAAAATCAACATTAACATTCATGGATACTTAGCATCTAAAATTTACAAGTTAATTATCAGTCAAAAAAGTTGTGATATAATTCATTAATAATACATTTATGTTACCATCATCAATACTTATAGATTAATTTTGAGGTATTCTTGTTATATTCAACCCCACAAATCCTCAGTGCGGCCAAATTTGAAAACTAGTGAACCGCCGAAAATTAATGCATTCTCCATAAATAGACCCACACCAGGCCATGTATGTTTGCTTTTAGCTGTAAAAATATATACAAAATATTACAATATACATACACATTATAAATGTGATAGTTTGTATGTTTGTTTGTTTGTGATACCACTCAAATTCGCAACGGCTCAGGATTCTTCACTAAAGTCTAATCATTAATTCAGTGGAGTAAACTGACAGGTTCTTATGTTAATTTGTAAAATAATGTTAGCTTTATTTATTGTAGCTAAAAATCGACCATAATTAAACAAAAGAGTAGTTCACTCATATACGAACTATTTTCTTAAAGACTGTCATTGCCGCTAAAACTTACCAGCATTAATGAAGAGTACCCCACATGCAGCTATGAGCGAAGCGAACCCAACCACAAATCCAAGGAACAGCCAGATCTGGGCACCGCGCGAGCCCATGCACCCACCTGTGTAAGACTCTCCACGAACCTGAAAAAATACACAATAGTGGTCAGCTTGGATAATACCACAGTCTATGTAACTCTTACAGTCGGCCAACGGACACGTCTAGACAGAGCAATCGTGCGGGGTTTGCGGGGTGAGAGAGGAGCGGTAGCGAGCCCAAGCTGCCATACACTATACAAAAGTGGCATTTCGCGTGACTTCAAACACGATCGACCACTGTATGTTTTTTACACTGTGATAATTCTGTATGTTTAACAAAAATGAATAACTTAAAATACATATTTTACATTAGCAAGAGCACACCTTTTTACACCAGATTACGAAATTCCTAACGTTTATATACTCTAATTAAAGTTTATGTAGGAGGTAATCTCCAAAACTACTGATCCAATTTTAAAAATATCTTTGCAATATAAACCTCATTTATTGAGGAATGTTGTAGATTACGTTTTATCCCGGGAATGTGGGTGAAACCGTGGGGTAACATCTAGTCCAAGAGGTATTCAATGAATCATACCGTAACACATATTATAGATCACACCATTACTATCTATATATATATATATATATATATATATATATATAATATGTAAATATGTGCTAAGCTTCAATCAAATCCGTTCAGACAATACAGTGAAACTGAGTAATAGAATTTACAAACTATATTTCAGGATTTCAGTGAATAGTATGATATTTAGGATCTCACAACAATTGATCATAAATTCTTTCAGTGTTGGATAGCCCATTTATTGAGGAAGGCTATAGGCTTCTATTATCCTGGGAAAACACAAGATCCCTCGGGTGAAGCCGCGCGGAAAAGCTAGTATCTAATCTAATATATAAAATTCTCGTGTCACAATATTTGTCTGCAAACTCGTCTGAAACGGCTTGGCCGATTCTTATGATATATGTATATTCGGTAAGTCTGAGAATCGGTCGTAATCTATTTTTCATACTGCTACGCGGGTGAAACCGTGGGGGATAGCTAGTATATTTATATAAACAATATTTACCTGAGCATTAGACACAGAATTGACCATGATGAGAGACAGTGTGGCCATCAGCCCACACACATGTGCTGCATTGGGCAACTCTCCCGGGTACACGACTTCTGTGTCTAAGATGAACCACCAACCAGTGAAGAACTGAAATCAATAACATTTTACGATAGATAATTACTTCTCTGTTTATAAAAAGGTACTTAATTTGATGTGAATGTGTACCAACCTGCAAATAATTATTAATTTTAATTAATATTTGTCTTGAGTCTGGGTGCAATTTTTTGTAAGTATTTAGAAAAAATTGTAAATATTTCAAAACCGACTGGTAGTTCGAGAGATTAGCGCCTTTAAACAAACAAACATAAAACTTTACTCCATTATTATACACACAGGTTGATCCTACTACTTAATTATATTATATATATGTTATGTATGTCATCAAATTTTGTATGTACTAATGTAAAAACCCATGTGTGTAGAATAAATGGTTTAATATTAGTATAGAACATACTCAGTTGTGGTCATAATAAGGAAACTAGCAGCAATATACTTCATAAATAATATATTTCATATAGACAACTAGCTGTCCCGGCAGACCTTGTTCTGCCCAATTTCTCGTTAATAGGTGCCCTGACAGATTTCGTTCTGTCTAACGCGCTTTTGTTTTGTTTTGATTGACGTCTAATGTTTGACAGCTGGGGATAGAGTGGTTTGTATTGGAAAAGAAAATTGTTGTTTTTACTATTTTCCTCGTATTATTTACTTTTTTTCTCTCCATAAAAACCTTCCTCAGACTTCATTAAACACAACCAAAAAGAAATCAGCCAAATTGGTTCAGCTGTTCTCGAGATTTGCGGTCAGCAACACATTCAGCAATTCATTTTTATATTATAGACTGAGAGTTAAAACTGTCTTTATCAGTTATTAATAAATTGTGAATAAATAATTATTGCACTGAAACTTTATGATGAGAGTGAAATTAACATGAGAGTTGCAATAAAACCAAAAAAAATGGCCGAAAACTGTATAGTTAGTAAGACAGGAGACCGGCTATAAAAAAAAATCGCGATGGAAAAAAAGAAAAAAAAGGGGTTGATCGTAGAGACTTTAATATAATATTTTTTATCTCTAAGTCATGACAAAATAAAAATCTTGCCGAAAAATTGAAGTATATAATTAACAAATAAAAAATAGGGGTTGATCGTAGAAGGTTGAAAATTTAGGGTTGTATGTATTTTTTAATGCTGTATCATAAAAAAATAAAAACAAAAAATTTTATCTAAAAAATAAAATTTAGGGGTGGAACACCCTTAACATTTAGGGGGATGAAAAATAGACGTTGTTTGATTCTCAGACCTACCCGATATGCACACAAAATTTCATGAGAATCGGTCAAGCCGTTTCGGAGGAGTTTAACTACAAACACAGCGACACGAGAATTTTATATATTAGATAAGGCATAGATGATAAATTGACTAGAATCTAGTCACTAGATAATACAAGTAAATGTCGCATTACTTAGCTATGAAATTAGGGCAGTTGATGAATACCAATTGCTTTAAGGTAGGTATTCAAGTAATACTATTTATAGATTCAATACAGCTGTAGGCCCTAATTTACAATGAGATAGCTTCTACCATGGTGTTGCTTGGGCTATAAATATAATGCACCTTATAAAATTGTTAAGTTGATTAATTACATTATAGTGAAATTACCATTGGATTCCTAACTACATGTCTTCTACAACAATTGAAAGTTTAGTTAGGTAGTTACCTGACCTGGTTACTTTGATCTTACTTATATTATGAAAACTTAAGTACTTTGTTTTTTAAAGTTATGATAACTCTATGTTATGAAATATAAAAAGTAATTAAGCTATGAATCATACTAACCAAGAGTCCAGCGAATATAGAAGCTACAATATTGCGCTTCTCGCCACTTTCGAACCACACACAGCTCGGCATCGTCTCGTTCTCGAAGCAATTCAAGTTTACCTAACTTAACAAAAAACACAAAAGCTGTTTATTATGTTATTTACAAAAACTTTACACAAATTCATTCAAAACCTCGAAAAAGTTTGTGTAAATAGAATAGGCGTATGACATAGGTATGCAATGTTGTATGTAATTGTAAATAAAATAAAAGAATGACGTCAATGACATTGACAAACATATTTTGACAGTGACGGTGACGTGCATGATTTTTAGCTAGGCATGTTCGCCGAATCGATAATTATCGATTATTTGCAAAACACCTATGTGTGGGAGAAATCTTGGTGAGGATTAGGAATGAATGAGCCATTGATTAATCTATTAAACGAAATTAATTATTAGAATAATATATTTTATTGTAAATTATTTATTATTATTATAATGTATCTTTCTGACATCACGGCGCGAGGACCGGTCTTTTTTAAAGGCGTGCCTGGGGATACAGATCCAACACGTAGAGGCCCCTTTAAGATATGTTAATGTGTTGGGATGTGTACACCTAGCGATACTATCTCTGTCTGCACAATTGAAGAGATACAGGTAAAGACAGCACCCGCTAAGTGCAAGGACTATTACAGAAAACAGGGAACTATCCTGGGTCTATGGGGGGGAACTTGCTGGACTGGTTGTTGGACTATTGATTGAGACAACGGAACGCCTGCCAAATCAAATGTCTCAATCTTTGATGATGTTCGTTATACAAATATATTTGATAATTCTGGCAGACGGTGACTCGCCACCAACTGAATGGGCCCCCAAAAAAAGTCACCAAAACCAAGGTGACAGAGGGAGCAACATTGGTGTCAGCAGCTAAGGGTGTAGAGAGGTGTGCACCGGTTTCACCATCGCGAGAAGGCTCGTGAGCGGGTTTCCCCGTTATTACGCAGATTGAGCACTTCCACCCTTTTGAGCATATTATTATTATTATTGGAAGTTGGGCTATGGTATGGTACTATACGTAGTTATTATGTATTGTTTTAGGGTGGTTTTCCAATGTGTCGCGAGGTGTTTTAACTAGCCAACATGACCGCTTAACGAGCGGTCTAAGGAGCGGACAAAATGTTTACCTATTCTCACAGGGTTGGCACAGGAGCATGAAATTAAAATAAAACTACCTGAAAGTTCTGTCATCTGAAATAATAAAAAAAATCGACTTCAATATTTGTACGAAACTAAAAAGAAAAAAATACTCCCGCGGTAAAGCTATTGCATAGCATTTTTTATCAACTTAAGCAATTATAATTATTTATTTATTTTTTATTTAGGCAGTTTTTTTTTTCTTTTCTAATATATATTTTTTATATTAATAGATACCTATATTCCTTCTCACAAACAGCATACACACACATATATACACGTTAGGTTTTTTCGTTACGGAATTTTTTGATTTGGTCGCCGCGCTCAAACCCCGAAGCCCGCGATAAAAGCTATACAATAGCTTAATAACGAAACTGGGGCAAGGAACGGATAAACGGAGCAGGGAATATAACTACAAACCACCTTTTTTACTGACATACCTAGCCCTATTTCGCACAACTTTGTACAAACAACCACAAAATCATTTACAATAAATACCAAAAGTTTTTTTTTTCACTACGGGGCGGCACCTTACTGAGTTGTATTGATTTAGATGTATAACGTATCTATCTATCTGAGTAGGAATCTACACCATTAAAATAATAAATTAAATAATCAAGTTATTACTTAGTCGAGTCTTTGGGATAACAAAAATATGATGTTTTTATTCTATCTATTATTGTTTGTACACACTGTAATAGTAAACCGTAATTGCATTTTTTTCTTAAAACCACATTCAATCTGTAAAACATTAACAAACACGACGCGGAGCACGTGCAGAGCCAGTAGAAACCGGTTTCGCTCCGTACGTGACGTGACAGGACGCGCGTGCTCACTCACACACGCGCCTCGCGCTTGTAGTAGTGTACCAGTACCTATCACAGCGCAGTTGTTTGCATGAAGCTTTGCCTCTGTTCGTACTCTGTGGTACGGTCAGCAACATAAGTAGCTGAACAGATACAAAACAAAACATCTGTATACTAAAACAATCCATGATGTATACATTTATAGTATGTAGGTTTTTGAAGACATACATTTTTAAAACACCACTTTACTTTATTTTTCCCTATTATTGTGAGATACTTATAAGTAATGTAATTATTCTTTGTAAATTTGTATCTGTTCAGCTACTTATGTTGCTGACTGTACCTAGTGGGTGGTTATATTCTCTTTGATGACCGCTTCATTAGGGAACCAATATACTGGGTGACTTTTAGTCACTGGCAATACTTGCAGGGGTGGAAGTACTCATCAATATGAACAACTTTTACTATGGGACCAACTCTGATATCGCGTAAAATTTTAAGGTTGCCATACATTTTGGTCGAGTATAGGTATTGAACTTTAGTATGGAACAGCTGATATTTTGGTCGTGATGTCACCGTTAGTTTCGTAATAAAAGTACTTTATATTAATGAGTACTACCACCCCTGCAAGTATTGCCAGTGACTAAAAAGTCACCCTGTGAAATAATATTGAGAGTATTTACCAAAGGTTTTTACTATATAATAATTAAGCTTTACAGTATAAAAATTAAATAAACCCATACTTGTTCTTTTTGTTATTTATTAATAATAATAAAAGAACATTATTAAAATCACATGGAATGAAACTAAATTACATTTGAGGTTTCAGTGTACTTTGGTACTCTTTTCACCTTTACAACCAATAAATAAAATTTTAAGAATCACTTTTAAAGTTACAACTGTCTCACAAAAATAAGGTGACATACAAAAAACTATAATACAAATAAAAAAATAAAAAAACAATTATAATGAGAACAAAATTAAACATAAGCACATACCTATTAATATTAATAATATTAATTTCATTAGAACTATGATATAAGTTAACATTTTAGTTGCGTGTGAAGGTAAAATGATATACATACATATTATAAAATATTGTACCATATTATACCTTAATTATTAGATTACCTATGTTAAGTAGAACAAGATTTTTGGTTCTTACTGTTAACATAGTGTAAACAAAAAGCAAAGAATGTATACTAAATAGCTAAAGACAGACCTCTTTAGCAATATCACAGAATCAAAGGTAGAGTACTACCATACCAATAATTGCAGATTCGAGTGGTTTCATATTTTTGTCTGTTTTTATAATATTTTTTAATAATTGGTGTTGGTAATTGTAATTAAAAAAAATCTAAATACAATAATTTTTTTGATGTGCAAAACATTTTTTGATGAATAAAATAATAATACATATATAGTTCTCCTTAACGCTCAGCATTTAATAACTTATATTTTAATATTTTAGCCCCACAGATCTTCGGTGCGGCCAAATTTATATACTAGCGACCCACCGAAAATGAATGCGTTCTGCATAAATAGACTCACACCTGGCCATGTGTGTTTGGTGCTAGCTGTAAGAAGAAAATTAACGGAATATTGTTTAAAATATACACAACGTTAATGTAGATATACAAGTTAAAAATCAGAACATAAATAAAACATGATAACATTATTTGAAATGTCAAATGTAGTAAATGTACTATCTGAAAAAAAATTGTGATAAAAAAAAACATGCGATATCACACCCACATTCCTGAGGATCCTATGATTATCCCGGGAAGATAAGAAGTCCCCTATACGTTATTCCAGTGTATGATAAATGTATCTATGTATGTTTCATCCAAATCCATTCAGCTGTTAATGTGTGATTGAGTCACAAACATACAAACTTTCACATTTATAATATCTTCTTCTAGTTATAAATCAAATATAATAAGACTAGCTTCCGCCCCGCGCTTTCGCCTGCGTTCCCGAGGGATCTTGTGTTTTCCCGGGATAAAAAGTAGCCTACAGCCTTCCTCGATAAATGGGCTAGTGTTTCAAATCGAACCAGTAGTTCCTGAGATTAGCGCGTTCAAACAAACAAACAAACTCTTCAGCTTTATTTATAGTATAGATGTTGTACTTACCAGCATTGACGTAATTAGCGAAAAGTATCCAGCAGGCAGCTATGAGCGAGGCAAACCCGACCACAAACCCAAGGAACAGCCAGAGCCGGGCGCCGCGCGGGCCCATGCAACCCCCTGTGTATGTCTCTCCGCGAACCTAAAAAGTGATAGAAGTTTGAAGAAACCGGTTGTTAGTATTTTTATAATTTTTTTTTTGTTGGTTATACTAGAACCACAGCGTAATTACATACAGTGGTCTATTGCGTTTGAAGTCATGCAAAATGCCGCTTTGTATAGGAATTCGTGGAGCAATGGCTCCATTGACCATTGCTCTGTCTAGACGTGTCCGTTGGCCGACTGTAAGAGTTACATAGACTATGCAAGAACTAGATTACTAAAAGGAAAGTTTAGATATGCAATGATAATAACCTGAGCATTAGACACAGAATTGACCATGATGAGAGACAGTGTGGCCATCACCCCACACACATGTGCTGCATTGGGCAACTCTCCCGGGTACACAGATGCTGTGTCTATGATGAACCACCAACCAGTGAAGAACTGAAAATAAAAACATATATGATATATTAGACTACCTATTTTAACAGTTAATCATATTTTTGTAACAATAAAAATTGTGGAAATTATTTAATAAAACACAAAACTTGATGTTAAGAAATAATATCGCCTTCCACTTTTTAATAGCAACATTATACGTGCATACATTTAACTTCGCTTGTAATTTGTAAGGTTTACTCACAATGATCAATTTTGTTACCTACCATCATTGATGATTCAAATTTTGTTGGTCATTCTACTTTCTGCTGTAACCTTACATACGCGAATACACTTGATTATTTTAAAATATATTTTTTATCAAATTCCCAAACTTCTTCATTACCATTTGGTCCTACGATCCGCATAAGAATTAATTAATTGAACCATATTGGATATTAATATAAATTGGAGAAGATAATCAGTTGGAAACTTTATATATCTGAAGAGGCAAAGAGGTCATATAGAGGACATCATCAGGTCACGAATTTACGGAATTAATATTGGATGATGCTCTGCTAATTTAATTAATTGAACCCAGTACTCTCTTGATCAGGTAGTATATAAGTGTATTTTCATCATTTAATAAGGTTAGTACATACAGATTTACTTTGTATAATTTTTTGCAATTTCAAAGTATGCCTATGTTGGTAGTTCATGTTCACTATAAATTGTATTTAAGGTCGTGGCTTATTTATTAACAGTTCTTAGTTTAAAATATTGTTAATTAAATTCTAATTTACGTGCCACGTACCTTAAAAGTGATATTAGTTTTACCATTATTAATTTTGCATAGGTTTCATTGATGTGTAAGTGCTACCTTTTGTTAAGAGTAGGTATAGCAAGATTGTTAAGAACAGTTAAGATTGTGAAGAACATTAATTAACTTAACTTTAAATCATAGTTATTCACCACTGGTACTGATTAGGTAATACTTATTTATGTATGTTGCTTCATTGTTAACAACAATTACAATCAGTGCTTAAGTGTTTAATTTCAATAATATAATAAATTTATAGTCTTGTATTTTTCTATTTATCACTAAATTATCATCACAATATTTGGCATTGTTGGCGTTATACAATTAATACAAACTCTAAATCTTCCTTTTTATGATTTGTGTACCAGTAATTAGCATATAGTTAATATTGCAATTGTATAACATTTCAGGTTAATCCCTATTGTTTGTATAATATCATTGCTGATCACAAGTCTCTCAGAATGTCCGAAAAGGAGGAATTAAAGGAGCTTAACAAGAAACGCGGCAGTTATAAAGGTCGTTTAACGGTTTTTTCATCGTATGTTGGTAGTTTAGAAAAAACACTAAGTTCATCTGAGGTATGTGAATTGCAATTACGTATCGGTAAAATGGAATCTTTGTACGAGCAGTATGATGAGACACAACTGAGAATTGAATGCCTCGTCGATGACATGACTTCTCAGCTTTCGGAAAGAAGTGAATTCGAAACACTTTATTATAAGACTATTTCGAAGGCTCAAGATATATTGTCACGTAATTCCAAACCACGCGATGATGAGAGCGAAAAAGGTTCTACTCATACTAATGTTTCTTCCTCTCGTAATAACCATCGGCTCGTTAAGCTACCTACCATTCAAATTCATTGCCAAAATTTAGTGGATCATACGATAATTGGTTAGAATTTCATGATTCCTTTTCTAGTCTGATACACTCTGTTGACGATATAGATGAAATAAATAAATTTCACTATCTTAGGGCGTCACTGGAGGGGACGGCTGCTGTGGTAATACCATCCATCGAGTTTTCTGCCAAAAATTATAAAGTTGCATGGGACTTATTATGCGAGCGCTTTGATAACAAACGTTTGTTAATACAAAATCATGTTTCGGCCTTATTTAACATTGACTCAATTACTAAAGAGTCCTCTTATAGTCTCAAACGAGTAATTGACCAATTAAATAAAAATTTGCGTGCACTGGAGTCCTTAGGTGAACCTACAATTCACTGGGACACACTCCTAGTACATATGGTGACTCGTAAACTAGACACTAAGACATACCGCGAGTGGGAAGAACTCAAAGGTAAGTTAGATAAGGATGAACGTATTACACTCACCAAGTTTTTAACTTTCATGCGAAACCGTGCCGACTTACTCGAAACACTAGAATTATCACACACCCGCCAATCAACTCAGCTTAATAAAAAAGATAAACTTAAAACTATGATAGGATCATTCACTTCTTCACAATCACATTTAAATGCACAGAATACTAATAGTATTTCATCAAAACTCTGTAATAAATGTAACGGCAACCACAACTTATCCGATTGTTCACAGTTTTTAGATCTTACAAATCAAGAAAGGCTACAATTATTACCTAATTATAAAGTTTGCTTTAACTGTTTTCGGTCTGGTCACTACGCTAATCATTGTAAGAAGCCCGGTTGTAAAATATGTAAGCGAAAACATAATACACTCGTTCATGTGGCAGATATTAGGTCAAGGTCAACGATGTCGAGTCAGGCATCTTCGAATGCAGATTGCACTGATAAGCCGACACCTGTTGATGAGCCGAGACGCGCCTTGTCCGCTTGCATCGCGGCTTCCGCACACACTGGCCATGAAGTACTGTTGTCAACCGCTTTAATTAAATTATACGATGCTAATAATCGAGAAATCATCGCTCGCGCAGTTCTTGACAGCGGAAGTACTTCATGTCTAATAACTGAAGATATGCATCGGCGATTAAACTTACCGTTTCATAGATAAATCCATTCTAGGCATAAATAATTCATTGTCACATATAGGTAAAATGATTCACGTGCCAATGAAATCATTAAACGAAGATTATGCCTGTAAATTATTATGTTTCGTGTTGCCTTCTATTACACAGAACGTGCCTTGTAGACAAATAAACTTGTCAAAATTAAACATTCCGACTGATCTTTGTTTAGCGGATCCTAACTTTTATAAACCGTCTGCATTAGATTTAATCATCGGTGCTGATATCTTCTGGGACTTGTTAGGATCTCAAAGGATTAGGTTAGGTGATGGCAATCCCGTACTTTACGAGACTAAACTTGGTTGGTTAGTCTCTGGCCCAGTTAACAGCGGTCATGATACGAAGTCATCATCATCACATTTAGTAAAATGTAATATTACTAATATTAATGATAACATTCAGCTTCTTAACGATGACATTCAAATCCAACTGATGCGATTTTGGCAGCTCGATGAGATTAGCCCTAAGTCATCGTATTATTCTCAGGAGGAGCAATTATGTGAGGATCACTTTATTAAAAACACTATTAAGCTTGAAAACGGTCATTTTTGCGTACGTCTGCCTCTTAAAAAATCACTAAATCTGTTAGGTGATTCATTTAAACGTTCTAAGTACTCTTACACAGTATCATTAGAGGGCAGATTTCAAAGCAAGCCTTCTTTTAGAAAAAGTTATTCTGACTTCATATCTGAGGATGAGTCACAAGGTTATTATGTATCTGAACTTAAACTTACTTCTCAGCAATTTGCGTACTTTATACCGCATAACGTTGTTCTTCGGGTTCAAGTAAAGTATACTACCATTTGGACTGACTCCACGTTTGTTTTAGGTTGGATGAAGATTCTGCCATATAAATTACACCCTTTTGTTCGCAATCGTGTAGCAGACATCGTAGATAAAATTCATAATTGCACTTGGAGGTATTTTCCGACGGATAAAAACTCGACTGATGTTATAACATGTGGCGTTGACGCAAACGCTATTCAGTCGTTGGATTTATTATGGTTTGATCCAGATTATTTGAAACTAGACACTTCTTTTTGGCCTTCAAAAATAGGAACTGTAGAAACTGTGGAGAAACTTCCAGAAATTAAACTGGACGTTTCATTATATTATGTCACCACAGATAATAAAACTGTTTTCATTATCTTCAGTTACTATTCAAACTATTCGTATATTGCGTATGGTCTACGTTTCTTTGCTACTTGTAATAAAAAACAGGTTGTTAAAACTAACTGTTTAAATAATTAAGAGTTACAAGCAGCATTAAATTTAATTATAAAATGTTGTCGAATGGAAATATTTCCTGAGGTAACAAACTTATGTTACAAAGTAAAGATTTCCCTAAAAGTGTCCGTTTAATAAATTAAATATTTTACTAGATAATAATAAATTAACTGGGTGGTCGTCTAGAAAATTCAGATTATCCCTTTGAAAAGAAACACCCTTTAGTTTTACAGTCCACTCATATCTCTACTAAATTATTGTTTTATTATGAGCACAACATATTAATACACACAGAGCTTCAATTGCTCATATTTACAATTAAAGAATCTTACTAGCCTATCGGCGGGCGAAATTTAGCTAAACAATGTTATGACCAGTGTGTGTTATGTAATCGCATGCGAGGTAAGATAGTACCTCCAGTTATGGAATACCTACCACAGCAACGTATCTCACCCAGTTACCCGTTTGAAAGTGTAGGGGTAGATTATGCAGGTCCATTATTGTCTGCTAGTCGTCAAGGGAGAGGTTGTGGGTTGGTTAAGGTTTATGTGGCGATTTTCGTATGTTTCATAACTAAATCAGTTTATATTGAAATAACCGTTATTATTATTATTGAACTGGTGGGCGACTTAACGGGCAATGATTTCATATCAGAATTAAGATTTATGGCTCGCAGAGGTAAATATATTTCCTGAATAATACTTCATTCGTTGATGCGTTAGCAAAATTGGTAAAATTTTAAAAACGTGTTGCAATTCACTGTCTAAAGATGTGGCCAATTAGTTTTAACTTTACTCCTCCTTATTTTCCTCATTTCGGTGGTCTCTGAGAAGCTAGTGTGAAGCGTGCTAAATTCTATTTAAACAGAGTACTGGGTAATTGTAATTTAACATTGAGGAACTCAATACTATGATGGTGCAAATTGAAGCACTATTGAATTTACGTTCGCTCATTCATCTATCCTCTGACCCTATTGACTTATCACCGTTGACGCCTGTTCATTTTTGATTGGAAGACCTTACTTCAATGCCAACGCACAGCTATGAACAGTAATCTCGACTTCAACTAACTCGCAATCAAGTAATTGAGAAGTTGCGACATAATTTTCAGTCAAGTGGTGTTCGAGTTCCAAGAATTGTTGCGGATTTTCTGGACGAGATGGCGCTAACCGAGTGGCCGATATAAGGACACCGAATGGAACTGTTCGCCGAGCATTCAGCAAGATTTGCCCTCTGCCTGATGATTTTTGTTGAAAGACAAGCTTTCAACGCCCGGGGGCATGTTAAGAAATAATATCGCCTTCCACTTTTTAATAGCAACATTATACGTGCATACATTTAACTTCGCTTGTAATTTGTAAGGTTCACTCACAATGATCAATTTTGTTACCTACCATCATTGATGATTCAAATTTTGTTGGTCATTCTACTTTCTGCTGTAACCTTACATACGCGAATACACTTGATTATTTTAAAATATATTTTTTATCAAATTCCCAAACTTCTTCATTACCACTTGATGACTAGTAATTCAACTAAAAGCTGTATTAGTGTATATCACTACACTTAGTAGTAAAGTGCAGTAATATACTAATTTAGCTTTTACCTGCTTGTATATAATTTGTGAGTAAATAAATAATAATTAAATCTCTCTGTGGTAACCTGGATATATACATCAACTATACAGCCATTCATAATAAAAACTGGCCATGTGTGAGTTGGACTAGCGCACAATGGGTTCCATACCATCCTAACTAATATTATAAATGCAAAGGTGAGTTTGTTTGTTACCTTTTCACGCCTAAAACGCTGAACCGATTGCAATGAAATTTGGTATGCACATAGCCTATAGTATGGAGAAGGACAAGGGATACTTTTAATTCCAGGAAAACATAAGATCCCTGCCTGGGAAACGCCGCAGGGCGGATGCTAGTTATCTATAAAAACAGCAAAAAAATCACATTTGTTGTATAATATTGAAGGGGGCTCCCGATAATTAATTTCAATTATCTAACTATCACGGTTCATGACGTCTGCGTCTGCGGCTGATACAGCCTGATGACAGACAGATACAGACGCACAGATAGACAGACTGATGGACAGCGGAGTCTTAATAATAGGGTCCCGTTTTACCCTTTGGGTATGGAATCCTAAAAATGGACACTGTTGGGTATAATTTTTAGCATAATAGTGATAATTGACACAGCTGCAAACTGTGCACTACCACAAAATAATTAACTGCTTGAACAGTTACCTACATTGTGAAAAAATTGAACAAATTCACACTTTGTTTAGAATTGGAATCCACAATATAAAACTTAAATTTTATTGTTTGTAAGGCAACAAATCTATCATTTAGAATTTGCTGGGCCTTCAGGGGTTGCTTTGTATGAATTAAGTCTGTAAAGTAGTCAGAATATCTTGATAATAAATAAATATCTTGGGACATTCCTCACACATGGCCATTTGACCCCAAACTAAGCAGAGCTTGTACTATGGAAGCCAGACAACTGATATACCTACTACATATAATACTTTTCTTTTGTAAATATATACTTATGTAGATAATTACACCCAGACTCAAGACAAACAGACATGTTCACGCACTCAAATGTCTGTCCTGAGTGGGAATCGAACCCACGACCTGTGGCGTGATTGATAGGGTATCTTACCAACCACGCCAACCGGTCCGACAAAATGCAAATCTTGTTTGTGCTTATGGCAAACTTATTGCATTCATGTTGGAATCCAATTGGAAAATCATTTCGTGTAGGTATCGCCTATTAATTTTTTGGATATCGCATTCAATTCCTAGAATTCAGAATGGTTACCTAAATACTAACATTAATAAAGCTATACTAAATTGCAAAAATCAGTTTTCTTGAGCTGCGGCTCAGAAAAATCAATGAATCATCAAAATACTAACCAAGAGTCCAGCGAATAAAGAAGCTACAATATTGCGCTTCTCGGCTCCTTCAAACCACACACAGCTCGGCATAGTCACGTTTTCGAAGCAATTCATGATTAAATGCAATTTAAATAACGCGAAACACAATAATTACTAAATATTTCACAAGAACGCAACGCAAATCTGCAAGAATGTTTTTATAAAAAAAAAGTGATTTGACAGTGACAGATTGACGTATTGACTCTGACAGTGACAGAAGTCCACGATTGACAAGTACCCATATAAAACTACAAGCAAAACACACGCATACCATACAGCCTTTTATTTATTATGTAATTTCCATATTTCATACAAAACATTAAATAAACTAATACTTGACTTGACCTAATAGGATACTTTTTTTTATGTAAACTAAGCTAATATTATCGAAACGAATATTATAAAGAAGAAAGACTTGTTTGTTTGTTTCGATTTAAGTCAAAAACTATTTGAGTGATTTTAAAATTCTTTCACCGTTAGAAAGCTACCTACATCTTCACCGAGTAACATAGGCTATATTTATTTCCAGAAATAATTAGGGATCCCTACTAAAACTTGAATAATGTAAACCAAGCGCCAAGGTGTAAAAAAAATGACAAAATGTCTTTCATCGCATGCGCTGCGAAAACTATTGATGATAGAACAAAACATACTACATTATTAAAGAACATCAATTTCTATAAAAAAAAATGCGTGATAGCATATGCCTATCTCCGACGGATAACTCATAATAACTGCTTCATTATTTTTAATCTAAAAGATTAATTACTATTTAAGAATTTTGCGAATGTGTTTGTTAGAACGGAAATTTAATGTAGAATATGTGTGCCCTTAACTCTATATAGTTTAAACAAATATGTTAGAAGATATCGCAATATAAAAATATAAATATTCGGGCGGCAAAATAATTACGCGCGCGGCAGTCATTCGGTCCGGCCGTCGCGTTGCAATGTAGGTGTACCTCCTACATGGGGATTCTGGCCTCTGGAATTTTGTATGGATGAAATTAGTTCCATGACTAATTAGGAGGGCACTTATTCCGCGAGAGGCGTGCAAATTCATATAGAGAAATGTCGTAAACGCTAACGTGATAGTAAGCGCTTATTACGTCAATTCTTTATACGGTAGGTACTGAGCTTGATTACCTAATAAGTATTGATGTGAAGTTGATTTTAAGCGATATCAATGTTGATCCCTCAGTGAAAATTGTTCATATTGATGAGTACCTACGCCCACCCAAGCAAGCAATGCTAACGACTTAAAAATCTCTCTGTATAATACATCTTTTATTGACGATGCTCTTTTTTAAGGTTCCGTAGCTCAAAAGGTAAAAAAAGGAACCCTTTTAAGATCACTCTCTTGTCCGTCTGTCCGTGTGTCACCACAAATTTTCTCAGGAACGGGTGGACCTAGCTGTAAAGGTCATCTGAGTCTTACACCTGCTTAGTCCATAAAAAAACCATTCAAAAAACTATTGAATGGTTTTTTTTTACTATCAACCTTCAATTAAATTGGAGCCGTCTCGCCAACACGCATCGCGCGTCTTTGTAAATAAGACTCGCGGGGATTCCTCCAGCCCATGCAACAATTATGCTGTCAAGCGAGATTTTCCTGCAGATCCAGTTTATAAAGCTGACTTGTTTACATCCCGGCATCATTTGTAACTATCCTCAGTATCAGACACCATGAAAACTCTGGCAGGTGAGTTTTAAGATTATAGGTAGGTATTACACTAAAAAGATATCCGAAAGATAAGTTATCACACTAAAATTGCCCCCCTTGAACGAAATCTTCAATCCGCGCCTGGCTTGTTTTTTTTAGTCTTTGTTTAAAATTGTGTTTACCTATTTATTATTTTATTTACCTCTTAAGTTCGCAACTTATGCTACTGATCTGTTTACAGCATTCACCATCCTCCTCATCCTGGGCTCCGTGATGATGGAAGCCCAAGGCTGCGTCTGCACCGCTGACTATAGTCCCGTGTGTGGTACCGACGGTGAAACGTACAGCAACCGATGCCAGTGAGATCATTCTACATCTAAATATCAGCTAAGAACACAGATTTATAAGCCTTCAGCCCAATCTAGTTTCCTTTCCATGGATATTTTAGGTTCAATGTGTATAAAGAATAAAGAATACCTCGCTTAGATGAATCCGGTTGACGCCTAGATATTATTAGATATCATAGGTGCTCATAGCCAGTTGCAATCACTGATCGTTATCGATCGATAAGTTAAGCAACTCAGACAAGGACAGTCAGAGAGGTGACCATTCGGTGACATTTGAACTCTGCGTCTCCGTGCTTCGGCGGGCACGTTAATGTCAGTCCGGTTGTTGTCATCTATACAGGTTTATTTTTAAAACACCGACAGTGCTTTAGGGAGTGGAAGTACTCATCAATATAAACAACTTTTACTATGGGACCAACCCTGAAATCACGAAAAAAAAATAGAACTTATCATACAAAAGATCAACCTTGCTCATTCAAAATGTATGAAAAGTTTGAATTTTTTTTCACGCCATGTTCTTGAGATTTGCACGTTACACGATACAAGTTGCACTTCGTATTTCTGCTTTTGATAATGATGACAATAATATTTTAGATTTATTCTGTGTCAAGTTTACACCATAAATACAGGAAAATACACTATTATTATTCATAATGTATTTCTTATTTATTATTGACCATTTAAGTACAGCTATGGCCGTGTATACGTATGTTAACTATCTTGTACTAACCAAACCCATGTATGATCATCTGCGTATTATGACACATGTTTATGCAAATAAAATAATTCTATTCTATTCTTGTAACCAGTTTTATTATTTTTAACAGACTGGCCTGCGCGGGCGCAAAGTTCTCGCATCCTGGAGCATGCGGAAAGGGAAGACCGACGAAAATAATTATATAAAAACTGATACAATTATATACGCTTCAAAACCATCTTCTTAGGGGTGACAGCATAAGCCTTTAGAAGTCCTCCGATGAACATTATGCATACTTCATCAACATAAGACTGTTCTTATATAGGTACTTCAATAATCTAAATTTTGTACCTCTGTGATATTTCTAATTTTTTTTTAATAAAAATATGAAATATTACTCTTTATGTGCTTAATATTTCTTTTTCATTTCTCTCTTTAATTCTAAGTAAATAATAGGTATCTATATTATACACTAAAATCTTCCCAGAAAAAATATGCATTTAATAACGAAAACCCCATCCAAATCGGATCAGTAGTTTTTGAGAAAATCGCGGTCATACATACATACGGGTCGAAAAGAGAACCTTCCTTTTTTTGAAGTCGGTTAAAAATTATAGAATATCTATGTCATGATCTGACTTAGGCTTCGTGTGCTTACCACCTTCGGCCACATCATCACCTACCATAGTGAGATTGTGGTCAAACCTATACAAAGTAAAAAAAAAAAACACGTTAAAATATTGAAAACCGCGAATCGCATAACAGAGTAACAAAGGGACTCTTAGCTGTTTTAAAAAGTAAGTTAGCCAAATAAAAGATGATTAGGTAGGTATCAGAATCTTCAGCTCCTCAATCAAGGACGTTCTGGACTGACAAAAAAAAAATTATAACAAAACAATGCGTATCTAGATCTAAAACAAATATTGAATTTGATTGACAAATAAACTGAATTATTTTATGGAGTTATCTCGTAGACTAAATTATGAAGGTATGCTATGAATATGAGCGATGATAACTCAGTTTGGGTTCGTGGTTCGGTAAGCTCAAGTTCATTGTAGGATTCGCCTACAGCTTTTTTAGTACTCGCCTGCCTGATTACCAACCGGTGTATTCTGGCAGCTGTACTTGAGAGCCAGTTCCTTCTAGGCTTTGTGTTCTTACCACATCGTGACTTACCATAGTGAGATTGTGGTGAAACTAGGCATATACCTACATAGTAAAAAAATAATTAGTTAACACATAATTACCCATAATAAAGAAACATTGACTATGCTATTAATTACAGTTTGATGTACCACAAGTGACGTATACAATGATGAGAAGGTTCTACAGCGCGTCGGGAAGACCCAGGAACTGTTGCGAACCATCAAACGCAGGAAGGTTGGGTATCTCGGTCACGTACTAAGACATGAGAGATACCGCTGCTCCAACTCATAATGATGGGGGTAATGGGAAAGCGACGCGTTGGCAGAAGAAAAAAGTCTTGCTTGCGGAACATCCGGGAGTGGACGAAGATTGCCAGCGTTGAGCAACTTTTCCGCTTGGCGCAAGACAGGACTAGATTCGCTGAGCTAATGGCGAACCTCCAGTAGTGGAGAGTCACATCAAGAAGAAGAAGAAGTGAGTATATACCGATAATATAATATTCCTACTAATATTATCCTACTTAATTTTATAAACGCGAAAGTGATGGGGATGGATGGATGGATGTTTGTTACTCTTTCACGCAAAAAATACTTTACCTACGGATTTGGATGAAATGTGGCGCACAGCTAGAATATATTCAGGATTATCATACATATAGGATACTTTTATCCCGGGAAAACATAAGGTTCCTCAGGAACGCGGGTGAAACCGAAACTACATATTTACTTACTGCGTGAAAACCAATACTGAAAACATAATAAGATGTTTAAATAACATTTGGTCACTTCCTTAAAGTTCATATAAATACAACTAGGTAAAGCACCCGTTATCCAAACCCACTGTTATAATATCGCACGGTTTTTAACAAATAAAAACCGGCCATGTGCGAGTCGGACTCGCGCACCGAGGGTTCCGTACAAACTTCGTCCATCGTTCGTCCATCACGGGAATGCACAATTTTATTTATTTACCTTATTTGAGGTTTGTGCCAATTAAGCTAGACCTCTAAGTTGTAGTGGGCCGATACAACTCAGAGGTCTTTATTAATTGGCGTTTCTATGTATATATGGGGACACCTTTAATTATCAACTTTTTTTTGTTAGAATTTTTCCTTTATTTGTGCTGTAAGACCTTGCTTTTTGCCATTTTTTTTATATTTGCGTTGATTGATTGAAAGGTAAACGAACCCTCGGTGCGCGAATCCGACTCGCACTTGGCCGGTTTTTTACTTTTTTATTACCTACCTTATTAACGTTTTGATGATATTTGATAAAATAAACGAGTAGTAAATTATTGTTTTAGAGGTGGTAATATTGTTTTTTTTTTCGCTGAATAAAATGTTTGATTAAACAAATATATGTAATATAACTTATATTTATATATATTTACTTATTTACTTTTGTACTATTGTACTATGTACTTATGTACTATTGTACTTATGTACTATTGTACTTATTTGCTTATTTCCTTATTTACTTAATTGCTTATGTACTTATGTACTAATGTACTTTCGTACTAATATACTTATGTACTTATTTACATATTAACTTATTCACTTATTTACTTATTTACCGATTTACTTATTTGCTTATGTACTTATTTACTTATTGACCTATTTACTTATTTCCTTATTTACTAATTAGCTATATAAGCTATATAAAAAAATATATGTAATATAACTTATTTACTTGAATTACTTATTCACTTAGTTATTAGTTAGTACATACTTATGTCCTTATTTACTTATATACCCATTTACCTACTTACCTATTTACTATTACAAATATATGTAATATATCTATAAAATTTAATTTAAATCAGACTTATTTACTTGTTTACTCGTTATCTTATTTACTTATTTGCTTATGTACTATTGTACTAATGTACATATTTACTTATTTCCTTATATACTTACTTATTAACTAATTAACTTATTTGCCTATGTACTCGTTATCTTATTTACTTATTTCCTTATGTACTTTTGTACTTATGTACTATTGTACTTATGTACTTTTGAACTTATATACTATTGTACGTATGTACTATTGTACTAATGAACTTATGTATTAAAGTACTTATTTACTTATTTCCGTATTTACTTATTAACTAATTTACTTATTTGCTTATGTACTTTTGTACTTATCTACTATTGTACTTATGTACTATTGTACTTATGTACTTATGTACTATTGTACTTATGTACTATTGTACTTATGTACTAATGAACTTATGTATTAATGTACTTATTTACTTATTTCCGTATTTACTTATTTCCTTATTTGCTTATGTACTTATGTACTTATTCACGTAAATATGTGAATAAGGATTTATTAATTATTTATTTATTAACTTATTTACTTTAATATTTATTTACCTATTTACTTTTTTATTGACATACTACTTTTTACCTACCTTATTATCGTTTTGATGATATTTGATAAAATAAACTAGTAGTCAATTATTGTTTTAGAGGTGGTAATATTGTTTTTTTTTTTGCTGAATAATATGTTTGATTATTAAACAAATATATGTAATATATCTACAAAATTTAATTTACTCGTTATCTTATTTACTTATTTGCTTGTGTACTTATGTACTAATGTACTTATTTACATATTTCCTTATTTGCTTATGTACTTATGTACTTATTTAATTAACTTATTTGCTTATGTACTATAGTATTCATGTTCTTATTTACTTTTGTACTTATGTACTATTGTACTTATGTACTAATTTACTTATTTACTTGTTTACTTATTTACTTTATTGCTTATGTACTTATGTTCTAATATACTAATGTATTATGTACCTACTTATTTACTTATTTGCTCATGTTCTTATGTACTTATACTAATGAACTAATATACTTATGTACTTATATACTTATTTACTAGTTTACTTATTTACTTAAATCCTTATTTACTTATTTGCTTATGTACTCGTTATCTTATTTACTTATTTCCTTATTGACTTATTTGCTTTATGTACTATTGTTCTTATTTACTTTTGAACTTGTGTAGTATAGTACTTATGTACTATTGTACTTATGTACTAATGTACTATTTACTTATTTACTTGTTAACTTGTTAACTTGTTTACTTATTTACTTATTTACTTATTTACTAATTAACTTATATTTACTTATTTGCTTATGTACTCGTTATCTTTTTTTCCTTATTTACTTATGTACTATTATTACATATGTACTTATTTACTTATTTATTTATATACTTATTACTGATTTTCTTATTTGCTTATATATTTATTTATTTATTCACATATTTACTTATTTCCTTATTTACTTATTTGCTTATGTACTTATATACTTATGAATTTATGTACGTATATACTTATGTACTTATTTACCCCTTTACCTACCTACCTATTGACTTTTTTTCTTTTTTACTTTACTTTTTTACTTATTTATTAACTAATTTACTTACTTATTACCTACCTTATTACCGTTTTGATGATATTTGATAAAATAAACGAGTAGTAAATTATTGTTTTAGAGGTGGTAATATTGTTTTTTTTTTCGCTGAATAAAATGTTTGATTAAACAAATATATGTAATATAACTTATTAACTTATTTACTTTTTAGGGTTCCGTAGCCAAATGGCAAAATTCGGAACCCTTATAGATTCGTCATGTCTGTCTGTCTGTCTGTCTGTCTGTCTGTCTGTCTGTCAGTCCGTCCGTATGTCACAGCCACTTTTTTCCGAAACTATAAGAGCTATACTGTTGAAACTTGGTAAGTAGATGTATTCTGTGAACTGCATTAAGATTTTCACACAAAAATAGAAAAAAAACAATAAATTTTGGGGGTTCCCCATACTTAGAACTGAAACTCAAAAAAAAATTTTTCGTCAAACCTTTAAGTGTGGGGTATCTATGGGTGTGGCCCTTCCTGGCAGGGCCACCACCACGGATTTGAATTCCAAGTTAGTCGCTATTTTGTCCTTAATTTGTCAAATTTTGTCCTCGAATATCAGATTTTGTCGCGCCCTGGTTCAAAAGTTATAAGAGTTTTTAGGTGGCCCTGCCAGGACGGGCTCTTCCTGGCAGGGCCACCTCGTATCTCAAGAACCAGACCCCCTAGCGAAGATCTGTTTGCTCCCAGAATTTGTCCCTAATTTGTCTAATTTTGTCACCAAGTATCAGATCTTGTACCTCTCTGGTTCAAAAGTTATAAGGGTTTTTAGGTACCACCGTATCTCAAGAACTAGGGCACCTAGCGAAGATCTGTTTGCTTCCAGAATTTGTCCTTAAAATAAGAGAATGATAAAACTAAAAAAATATATGATGTATATTACCACGCAAACTTCCACCGAAAATTGGTTTGAACGAGATCTAGTAAGTAGTTTTTTTTTAATACGTCATAAATCGTAAACCGCAATTTACCTTTCATTCAAACAACTCAAATATAAAAAAATCGCAAAAAGCAAGGTCTTACAGCACAATTAAAGGAAAAATTCTAAAAAATAAAAAAAGTTGAAAATACATACATACATAGTTACGCCAATTAATAAAGACCTCTGAGTTGTATGGGCGCTCATACAATTTAGAGGTCTAGCTTAATTGGCACCGACCTCAAATACAGTAAATAAATAAAATTGTGCATTTCCCGTGATGGACGAACGATGGACGAAGTTTGTACGGAACCCTCGGTGCGCGAGTCCGACTCGCACTTGGCCGGTTTTTTATATTTGAGTTGATTGAATGAAAGGTAAATTACGGTTTACGAATTATGACGTAATTAAAAAAAAACAATTCAAACCAATTTTCGGTGGAAGTTTGCATAGTAATGTACATCATATATTTTTTTCAGATTTGTCATTCTCTTATTTTAGAAGTTACAGACACACATTTTACCACTTTGGAAGTGTCTAAAGCGCAAACTATTCAGTTTAGAAAAAAATGATATTAGAAACCTCAATATCATTTTTAAGACCTATCCATAGATACCCCCCCCCCCACACGTATGGGTTTGATGAAAAAAAAATGAGTTTCAGTTCTAAGTATAACGAACCCCCAAAATTTATTGTTTTTTTCTATTTTTGTGTGAAAATCTTAATGCGGTTTACAAAATAGTTCTAATAGTTTCGAAAAAAAGTGGCTGTGACATACGGACGGACAGACAGACACAGATATGACGAATCTATAAGGGTTCCGTTTTTTTTCCATTTGGCTACGGAACCCTAAAAAGACATTAATTCTAAAATTGATTACATACACTAATAAATGCCGTAATACTTAACATAACGTTAAGTGATTCTGAAAATCGTTCGATAAATATCTACTTTTATTCGTTACTATTTTATTTGTCCTTCTTATTATCTACACGGTCCAAACTACTAATTTACCAATTTTCATCAAGTTTGGTTCGGTGGTTAAGCCGTCAAAAACAGACAGATTCACTTTCGATTGTATTATTATATTCGTAAGGGATTCATTCATATTCATAGACAGAAAGCAGGTTCGCAGCACTAAAACGCGCAGCAGTGTGTGAATAACTAATTAGTCATCCTCTGTCCCATTCCGGTTTTAGATAAGTTTTTCCTTATGCAACTGGTTTATAAGCATCAATTAATCAATTAAACTCCATTCTTAGTTTATTATTCTCTGAAACTTAGTTTGTTGTTTACAATGAAGCTCGCTTTCGGTAAGTGCTAAGTATTTAATGTCATTGTGTCACTACACGTCACATTACGCAAAAAATATTATTGGAAATAATTAAATAATAATTGAAAGAAATACATGAGCGTGAGCAGCATTCGCCCTTGAGATTTTTACCAAAAATATGGAATGGCAAATGGGTTTGGTAAACCAGGAGTGGACTGTATTTTTGCGATTTTGAATTTGGACTCAACTCGTAGCGGTACCAGATGTAGTCAAAAGTTTGGACGTACCTGCAAATCTCAAGGGCGAATGCTGCTCACGCTCATGTATTTCTTTCAATTATTATTTAATTATTTCCAATAATATTTTTTTCGTACTACTTGCTCAAAAAAGTGACATTCTATGCCACAAAAAGCGAACATAACAATAGTCATTTTTAATCTGTTAAAAACAGGGAAAGAAAATTGTACTGAATTTCATTCATCCTCTAGGGGGAGAATGTGATTTAAATTTGGAATACTTACCGAAATTTATACTGAACTGCATCTGCGTTTACACCATTGAGTTTGTATATAAAGCATTACACATCTTTTTGAAAAAGGAATACGCATTTATTATGCAGTTATGATTATTAAATAAAATTACGAAAACCGACGAAGCCGTATGAAAAATGTAACTCTCTCTATCAATAATTGGACCAATGTTTCGAATGTTAACTTTTACTTTTAATTGTCATTATTTTTAATCCCTCGCTTCGCTCGTGATTTAAGTTTTTAACACCCTCGCTACGCTCGGGAGTAAACCTCGAGTCCTTCGTTACGCTCGCGATTTAAATCGTCACCCGCGACAGAAGACACTGCTTTATCCCCTTGGTTAATAATCTACTATTGACGTATAGTGACACAATGACATTTATTTCCGATCATGAAGCTGTAGGTTCAAATCACACATTTTTTATGCTGACAATTCATCCATCAACTTCATATCCAAAGTCGATGGGTCCATCTGATGGTAGATGAGTGGCCACCGTCGCGTCGCGGACTTTAGCAATACCAGGGATAATAAGGCTGATGAGTTTCTGACCATACCCCGTACCTATACCCCTGTCTGTCTGTCTGTCAAGACCCCTTTTCTCAGGAACGCGTGGGGGTATCAAGTTGACATTAATATCAAATATTCAGGTCTGCAATTCCTTGGAGCTGTGAAAAACAAATCAAACTTCTAAATTAACGCAATCAAAAGATACGGCCGTTTATGCTGACATTATATTTTGATACTCACAAGGGAATCAAAACCTATACTTCTAGGTCAATGGGTACTTCCCATTGACCTAGAAGTATGAAATTTGGCAAGAAGCAATGTCTTATAGCACAAGTAAAGGGAAAAATGCAAATACCGTAGAGTTGGTAAACTGACTGCGACCTATGTCTACATACATACCTACATATAGAGACAACAGTTTTCCAACGACAAAGTTAAGTTAGTCCAGCTGATCTCTATTGTTATCTTTTGTTTTAGACGAATTATTTATATATATATATATATATTTCCATTTATTGTATCAAAATTTTAAACACAGTATTGTTTCTTCACACCCTTAAACCAGTGCTAGTTTGTCTGGGAGTTGCAATTCCTCAGATAAACATACAAAAAAACAATATAATTGATACATATAGCTTAGACAAATACAATATAGATACCTACAAGTTTTTTACGGAACCCTCGGTGCGCGAGTCCGACTCGCACTTGGCCGGTTTATATTATATCGATGCCAACTGGGTATTTTCCATATTACACCGGACGGGGTGTTAAAACATTAATTTGCACAATACATGATATAATAATTAGTGTTGTACGCACGTGGCAATGAGTCTGTACTTAATGTCAAAGATGGCTGCCAATAAAATCTCTATCATTAGATCTTAATTACCTAAAAATAGATCTTATTAATTTATTTGGTCACTTTGTTCTAGTATGAAGCAAGGAATACTAGTTTCTACTGTTTTTGCGTCAAAATTTATTTCGATTTCACCTGGATTTTTATTTACTTACCTAGATTTTCTTATAAAAAATTAAGGAGTGTGTCATTTTTCCAGATTTTTGTAGTCATTGATTTTATTAATTGATTAGATAAATAAAACATGTCGTTTTCAATGAAGATTACTTTAGGTAAGTGTATTGTATTAACTTCCTAATTCATTATTCATTTTCTAAACTAGCCCATGACCGCGTGGTTATTTTTATCTCTGACTTGTTACACTAAAACCGTCACTGCGCAACTCCCTTCAGTTATGCGCAATGGTAAATGTAAAAATGCAACAAAATACCTATGTGCAGGCGAGCACACTATCGGACAGACAAGCAGACATTAGTTGTATTTCTCAGTATAATGCATGCCTTAAAACCTTAGATTAGGGCAAGCTGAATCATTATTTTAATTAGAATTCCGTACTTCGAAACAAAAAACGGAATCACCGTCACTCGTCTAAGGATTTTTCTCAGAAATGGTTTAAGGTATCAAGTATTATGGAAAACATACTAAGTTTTATAAACATGTACCTACTGCTGTAAATAACTCAAGTTTCTACTTAACAATACGTAAAAAAATCGACGTTTCAAAACGTATTTTCATACTAAAAATACCACTCACACAAACCAATAGGGTAGGTACATACCTACTTCCAGGTGACCTATGTGCGGGACTTTCTCATAGTTAAGAGTCCTCCCACTTGACCATGATTTTCAATTATGTATGTATTATTACTCGTCTTCTACATATTATCTTAACCCATAATGCTGCTCATATCCGTAAGCTGCCTCGATTGTCCACACAACGGTTTTCAATTCAGTCGGACGTTCCTACTGTGGTCCATTGGGATGTAATGAGCTCCCCATGGTTTTCCCTCAGCGCTACGATATGGGGTTCTTCGAAAAAGGTATAAAAAGAACTCTTCAAGGCACCACATCGACAATCCCCCTGGTATTGCAAATGTCCACAGACGGCGGTGACCACTTGTTTGTCAACCTCCTGACATAAAAAAAAGTTAAGTCGAGACTTTTTTTTTTCAGTGTTCACAATCATCCTCATCCTGGGTTGCATGATGTCAGAAGTCAGCAGTATCTGTTTCTGTCCAGGAGATTCGCCAGTTTGTGCTACCAATGGAAAGACTTACAAAAATATGTGCACGTAAGTAACTCACCTTTTCCTTTTAACCAGGTTCGTGCTACGCCATTGCTTGCGATTTTTGAGTATAACTTCGATATCTGTCTGTACCAAGTTTTAAGTTATGCTTGCTGTGCTTATGCCTTCAAAAGACGCTGACCACCATTTAAGTTATGAAGTTAAAGTATCGTTAGAGTGGATGTATAGTTTTCAGTAGTGACGTCGTATGTCGAGATAAAGGTGGGCTCGAATCATACAATGAGCTTGACTTTTCGGTGAAGGAAAACATCATGAGGGGTTTCCTCACATAGCACAGTGTTAGGGACTTTATAGTACCCGCCTGGCTGGCGATATCACCCTCGAGTTGAAGATCTGTCGCCAAACAACTACCGGTGTTCCGACAGCTGCGCTTGTTAACCAGTACCTTCTAGGCTTTGTATGTTTACTATCTTCAGCCACATCATCACTTACCATGGTGAGATTGTGGTTAAACACAGGCCTATCTTTACTAATATTATAAAGATGAAAAGTTTGTTTGTTTGTTTGAACGCGCTAATCTCAAGAACTACTGGTTCGATTTGAAAAATTCTTTCAGTGTTGGATAGCCCATTTATCGAGAAAGGCTATAGACTTTTTATCCCGGGAAAACATAAGATCCCTCGGGAACGCGGGTGAAACCGCGAGGCGGAAGCTAGTATCTAATAAATTTAATTTTCAAAAGCATACCGTGATAAAAAAATTTAGCAAACAATCCTTTTCTTATGAATGCATTTAAATATCTTTAGTTGTGTCTAACTTTAATTGATTTTAAGTAAGTAGGTACAAAATTGATCATTTTTACAAAATTTTGTTAAAAACGTTAGGATACTTTGAGCTCGCGGCCTCGGGCTGAGGGCCCCGTCGGGCCGGGGGGGGGGGGGGCCTGTGGCATTTTGCCAACCCAGCCACCCTATAATGACGCCACTGGCTACCAAGAAAACCTACCTAACAATTTTTTTTCCTCTTCAGGCTGAAATGTATGGCAGCCACCTTCTGGCACAATGGACAATGCTAGTAAGAAATGACAAAGAGGCGAAATTCCTTAGGTATTTGCATACGTAAGGATTATCATGTCTTTGTCATGGTAAATGTAGCAATTAAGGAATAAGAAACCATCACTGACAGAGACTAAGGTGCAATCTTCATCAACGAGTTTGTCTCTACTCTATAAACAACCTGCGAATGTTACCCACAGATTACAATATTTAAAACCTGCGGAGTTTTCCCGTATGTCTGTATAATATACCTAAGTACATTGTTATATTGAGAAATAAAATTAATCGTGCAGGGTATGGATTTTTAATTTATTTCAATTTAATTTAATTAATGCAAATTACATTAAGTAACAGTAACAAAGATACTTAACACAACATACGTAACGTACAAAATTATGTACATACAATAAAAGAATTACCTACTATATAACCTATCTTAAAATAGATACTACTAACGTAGGTAGGTACCTATTAGGTATGAAGGGCGTTGGACTGGCAATTGCCTGTGAAGGCCTATGAAAGCCTATTTAAATGAATAAAATGTATTAATTTAATTTCTAATGTGTAACTACCACGAAAAATTATCAAAGTAAAAATACTAGGTAGGTAGACAAGTAAGTAGGATAAATCTAAGTATATAAAAGAATAACTGAATGACATAAATGCACAGCCCAAACTCCTGGAACTAGGACCGTGAAGGGATGGTTTTCTTGGACACTGTAGGTGAGCGCTAAGGGGTAAAATTGGGGTTCGCAGGTGAAACCGCAGGGCGGAAGCACGCGGGAGGCAATATAAATATAACAATTTCCAATCCTAGCAAACATAATGGTAGGTAACGGAGTTATTTCATAAATATAATAGGTATTTGGAGGACCGTGTGGCCTAATGGATAAGGCGTCGGACTTCGGATCCGAAGATTGCAGGTTCGAGTCCTGTCACGGTCGTTAAAGAAAAGTTATTTTTTATTACCTAGTTATGTAACAACGTCATAACTCTGTACAATGTACAATTACATACTATCTAAGAACAAAAAATATATTAGCAGGCAAATTCTTTTTTTTTAGATTGAAGTGATAGACTTTTTTAAACATTGTATAGGCTTGTGTTTCTCCACAATGTCACCATATAGTAAGTGAAGATGTGGCCGATTTTCGATATGTGTAGAAGGTTGGTAGAAAAGGCGCATAAGTAAAATTTTGTTTTTTTTTTACTTTGGCGGTGAGTATCTTTTGAGGGACGAGTGAGGGGGGGTGACGGTCGAGGGATGAAGAAATCGACGAAGTCATGACCCTTTCTTTAAGTGGTTATTACATTATCCGATTTAGGGACTTCCTAAATCGGAAATCGGGAGGTGTAATCGTAGTTAGAGCAGTTGCACAGAGACAAAGCTTCTTATGTACGTGCAAAATTGTTACCTATTTTGGCAGGGTTGTCACAATAGGTTAAGACAAATTAAACAAAACATTTGATAAATAGTTTAATTATTCAGTATGAGAGTAGGTATAATACTTTACAAATTACTTACTCTAATCATTTTCTTTTTAAATTTTTTGTTTATTAATCTTTTATTGTTTCTTTTAATAGTGTGGTAAATTCTGAATCTAACATACAGTTTTTTTTGCAAGTAATCTAACGGGAAACACTCACATGGCGTATCAAATTTACAATCTTTAATACGTTTATGTATTTCGTTGCCAACATTGACAATATTTATTTCAAGATCGAAATATTCGCGGAACTTTTGCTCGAGCAATTCAACAAATGCGATAAAATTATGAGGAGGTATATTAAAAACCTGTGGCCACCTTCCAGCTCCAGCATCCAGACCCTGGTTACCCCGCCGGGAACGAAGTTCAACAAAAGCATTTTTTTTAATCTCCATTACGAAATTGCAATAAAACTCACGTGTGAATTAAAACACTCGTACATAATAGAAAGAGACTGGTGGCGTTACATCCGTAACGCTTTTTCGTGACAGAAAAATCCTAATAGGTACCCCCCATCTATATAGAAGTTTCACTTCAAAAAGGATCATACAATAAAATAAAGGTACCTACTTGAAAAAGTAATAATCAAATATGTACTTACCTATTGTACTCCTTGGGATAATTAAGTATGATATATTTTTATTTTTTCTGGTATTATTCAAACACACAGTACAATAAACAACCATTATTAATAATAAAATACCACGTTTTTACATTAAGTACACAAATATTCAAACTTGCAACTAACAAAACAAGCAACGTGCATCGCACTGACCCTAAGATTGTCAACTGGCTGTACGCACGCGACAAGCGGCCAGTGGTCACGCACACATGCCCCGCGTGCTTGTAGTAGTGCAACCGATTCGCGCGGTTGTATGAAGCTTTGTCTCTGGTCCTTACTTCCTCTGTGGCAGTTGCTTCCGATTTAGTGCGATTGGAAGATCCCGATCCTAAATTATGTACGATTTAGGGTAGTGTAATCGCATCGGCAGTACGAGTCGTCTGTCCGATTTTAAGTGGTTATTACACATATCCTAGTTAGGACGCCGATTTAGGATAGGGATAGATGTAATCTTAGTTAGAGCAGTAGCTTCCTATGTAGGAAGGTCCCGATCCTAAATAGTGTACGATTTAGGATAAGTATAATCGCGTCGCTTCGATTAAGTAAGAGTTAGTAGTGTTGCCAACAGTCAAACGAGCTCTCGACCAGATTCAACTTCTAAAACCACCAGAAAATTACTAACAAAAAAGGCCCTACTTTCATAATCCACTTTTTTATTTTTATTTAAGTTACAAAACTTAAACAATAAGTTTATTAGTAATTAGTTTCCATTATTACTACGTAATATTGTCAATCAGTAAAACAACAAACAATTACAATTAGTTTTAAGACAATGATAGCTCAGTGATAGTAACGACAGTCCCCTCAAAGAATCTTTCCCCCCGAATCTCCCCCCAGAGTCGAAAAAACCCCCGAACTTGAAGGGAATCCCCTCCATCTGGCATCACTGTACGGTACAACGGTACGAGTCGTCTGTCCGATTAAGGATCCTAATTAGGATAAGTGTAATAACCATAACCACTTTAGTATAGATGGTTATCCATAGCGCGTATTGCCTATAGGCAATAGGCTGTGCCCAGTCATAGATGTGCGCGCTTCACAGAGTACTTTTTATATACTAGTGCGCGCTTCTTCGTTCCAACCGAGTGTCCCACGACACTCAGTTACTTTTTTTTTAATAATTAACGTTTTTTCATTTCGTTTGATTATGTTTGATGATGAACAAACACAGTATAAATCAGACATGGCTTTGGCCTTGGTCAATATGAGGCTGTATAGGCTAGAACCCTTTGCCTTGCCAGAAAAAGGATCTATGAAAAAAAATGTGTCAATGTCAATCGCAATTTGCTTGCCATTTTCAAATATTCATTTCAAATTTTAAATTTAAATTTGAAAATTTATTCATACGTTAAAGCCGTTTCATTTGAAATTTTGAAACGTTCTTTCAAGCCAGAACAGAAATAATCATAATTTAAATCAGTTCAAGAGTACATTTGTATATTATGGTTTTCTCGATGTATAATATCACAAATGAATAGTTTGTGCATTATGCATTTACTTATACTCAATAGTTTGTGGATGTAACTAAATTACGATCAATCAAAGTACGGTTCGGCCTATTCTTTGGTCATTTGTCCAAGAAATATTGTGATTTTAAAAATATTAAATGGAGATTCAAATGAGACATCGACCGGTAATACAAAATTTATTAATTTGTTTGTGCTCAAGTTGTTGAAATACCTATTTGTAATAATTACTGTAAGTCTTTGTTTGTATTTGATTTAGGTGCATAACCAAGATCAAGAGAATATTTATGCTATCAAAGGAAAAGGTAACGTAACTGTACCCGTTAAAAAGCTGGGCGTTGTTTTGCGGGGGGCCCTAGGAGACCTAAATACGAATTTACAATCTCGGCGTGATGTAAACGTTGGGAAAGTCGCTTGCGCTACTGCAGATTTCGAGAGAAATACTACATTGAATTGTGGTGCTGTCCGATGGTATGTTCAAATTTCACCACATTTATTATACCTCCCCTAAGTACTCTCTGACCCTAACCACCCATTAAACATTCCTAAGGCTACTCTCCGTAGAAGTAATATAATTATTATATTTATATCCCATGCATAATATGAAGAAAAACTTAAATAATCTTAAAGTAAATGATAATCATGAGTAGTAGTTAATTTGTAACATACTTATAATTTTTAATATCAGCTGTAATTTTAAACCATATAAAATTTGCAGCAATTACAGCCATGTTCCGTCTAAAGTGGACACAGGACTTGTCACCAGGATTGTTAATCAGGCTTCATCCCGGCCTCCGATTAGACGTGATGAAAGCACTGCTAACCTCGCTGCTAGAGCCACTCGTACTAGGGTAAATGTCATATAATCTTTGAATGTATCATAGTCCTAATAGAATAGATAATTGAATTTTCTGGCACTGCTAAGGTAACAATGAAAGTCAAGTGAATACAGAAAGAAAATTATCTTACTGACACTTCAAGTGGCTGAGTTGTAATTATTTTGAAAAGATGATTCAATATTAATAATGAGAGCTGTGTGTTGTCAATACTTATTTTTTTTTAATTATTCACCTATTATCACCAAAGAAACAGGTATAAGAGGTATCTCTAGGAATTGTGCTCAGTGTGCAAATTATGCTCAAAAATATCAAATGAGTGAGCAGTTATAAGAGAGTTTATATTTTCAGGATGCACATAAGCCCAATGAACTGAAAGAAACAATAAAAGTACCAATTCAAGCTAAAAAATGCTACCAAGAAAAGAAGACATGTAATCTGGCTACGGTGAAGGAGCAATCCAAAGACAAACACATAATATCCATGTTAAAAGGTCCTACAGAGTCCTTGAGAAAATTAAAACTTGTCGAAACAACAAATCGCAATTGTGAACAGAGTTCTAGACTTATTAATTTTACTAAATTAGAAAAACACTCGGCTTTGTTCAAGTCGGGTAGGACCTTGACTCCAAATCTTCCTAATGACATTGAAGATATTGATGCTGGTGACAATAACAGCCCACTGCTTATGGCCATTTATATAAAGGATATATACAAATATCTAGTTGAATTGGAAAGCAAATATCCTATTGAACTTGACCACTTGAAGAAACAGGTTTGTAACAACATTTAACTAAGTTTATTTATCTACCAGTATCACAGAATACCTAATGAGTTTTTTTTTTGTTTATCCTTCAGATTATAATTACTGGTAAAATGAGAGCAACACTGATTGACTGGCTTGTGGAAGTCCAACACCAGTTTTCATTACTTTTAGAGACATTACACTTGACTGTTGGAATCATTGATCGCTATTTGCAGGTAGGCTTTATCAATGAATATCTTCCAAAAAAAAGGTTTTTTTTTCTTTAGTCAGGTAACCAACAGCAATTGTAAAAAGAAAAAAATATTATGCATGGCCAATAACAGAGTTGTGTTATATGTTTATGAGGGTATAGGAGAGGAGAAGGGGTGGGGGGATAGGAGAGGGGAAGGGGTAGGGGAATGTAAAAAAATATAAATAAAGAAATTTTAATAATACAAAAAAATATACAGATATGGACGAATAAATCCATTTTATAACGTTATTTACTTTAGCCTCGAAAATGTTCTTGACTAGTCATTATTCTTACCGACTCCTCATCATACTACCTTACGAGCCTTATAATTTAAACTTAATAACATGTAGGCGGTCCCAAACGTGCAACGCAACCAGCTGCAACTCGTGGGAGTGACTGCTATGTTCATAGCCAGCAAGTACGAGGAGATATATGCACCAGACATCAGCGACTTTGTGGATGTGACAGACAATGCATACAGCAAGGCGGAAGTGTTCCGGTGCGAGAGAGACATCATGGCGAAACTTGGTTTCTGTCTCGCGAGGCCTATACCACTCAGTTTTTTGAGGAGGTAATGTGCTTAGTTAAATTTTTAATAATTAATATGTTTAACGCTATTCACCATTTTCTAATCGCCATTTTTTAATACCAATAAATATTATTATTGGAACAAATTTTCCGTTACGCGCGTCACGACCCTCTATTTAGTGTAGACGGTTTTGTTTGTGTCTGTTTAAAGGCTCTTATCTCTGGAACTACCAGTCTGATTAGAGTCAGGGGAATGAGGGTGAGGGGGGCGCGAAGTGGGGGTTGAGGGGTGAGGGATTTTGGAACGAAGTTCGAAAATCCCGAAGTCGACGAACTCACGACCATTTCTTTAGTGTAGACCTACGAGACTTATTATTTATTCGTAGACGGTTATCCATAGCGCGTATGCTATCGGCTGTGCCCAGTCATAGGTGCGCGCTTCTTCGTTCCAACCGAGTGTTCCACTCACACTCACGTTTTTTTCTAATGTCACTGAATGTTAATCGTTAACTTTCTTGACCTATAATGGATAAAATTGGATTTTACACATATTGTTGTATGCCAGTAATAAATGTTATCTCACTTTCAGATTTGTGAAAGCTGCCCATGGAACATCAAAGAATCATCACCTAGCAAAATACTTCGTTGATCTCTGTTTAATTGAATATTCTATGGCGCACTACCGACCCTCTGAGCTGGCGGCGGCGGCTATCTGCCTCTCCCTCTATTTGCTGTCAAGTAAAAAGCTCGAAAAGGTATGGACACCCACAATGTCGTACTACTCTTGTTACTCTCTTGAACACATCAAGCCCATAATAAGGAAACTGGCTAAAATTGTAATCAATGTCGAGAATTCCAAATACAAGGCGGTGTATAATAAATACTTAGACATAACGTTAGCTAGAGTCTCTAGTTTGCCACAGTTGAAAGGTGAAACTATTTTTGAATTGGCAATTGACTGTTGATTCCATAAGAATGGCTATATACCAAAAAGTTGTGTACCTACTGTATTTTTATGGTTTTATAATTGTATAAAAAATGGACAGATATTTTTAGTACTTACCTAATGTTAGACGCATTTTTGTATGATAGACGATAATTTGACTAGACGTAATATTTTGATGTATTACAATAATATAAACATAATTTTAAATAACCATATAATAAGTGTTATTTGATCCGAATCTAGGTTTAATCCAATTACGTAGGTATTTATATATAGGTATTGTATCTATGATGAGAATGAATGAGTACCTATGACATGATAAAAAATATTGTAAGTCCGATATTGTTATTGCTAAATAATGTTTTACTTGAGGTTTCTGAAACCCCGACTTTACAATATTAGAGATGCCGTGAGTTATAGTCTGTTAGCGATTTTTCGGCATTCCCGACGAATAGTGGAAATAGTCGCAATAGTTCTTCGACATAAAATAAATAAATATTCTGGGACATTATTCCTCACACACGGCCATCTGACCCCAAACTAAGCAGAGCTTGTACTATGGAAGCCAGATAACTGATATACTACATATACTACTTTTCTTTTGTAAATACATACATATATAGATAATTACAACCAGACACAGCACAAACAGACATGTTCATGCACACAAATGTTTGTCCTGAGTGGGAATCGAACCCACGACCTGCGGCGTGATAGATAGGGTATATTACCAACCACGCCAACTGGCCCGTCAAATACATACTATAATCTATTTTATAAATAAAAATGAATCGCCGAAATGTATGTACGCACATAACTTCCGAACGACGACTGCACCAAATTGGATAATTCTTTTTTTTGTGTTCGTTATTGTCAGGAAAAGGTTTGTATGAAGGAAAATGTTTGATGGAAAAAAATATACCGGAAGCGCGGGAGAAACCGCGGGGAAGAGCTAGTTTCGGGTGTTTCTATATGGGAGCTATCCTAAGTAAATACCGAACAAAAAAAACACTACAGAAATTATTCTGTATATAAATATTTTACATTTTATTTAATTAATATTTTAGCTGCTTTCTAAATACTTGTCGTTGATTGAATGGTACTTAATTTTCTTTTAATTTTAGTCTTACTTTTTAAATCTACAGTTTTTTTTTCTTTCAAATCTTATGACATACAATTTATTATTCGCTTTGAATATCGAATAATAGCGTCCAGCCGCGGCATCTCTACTTTTCATTGGCTGATTGATGAACAATGATTAAATTGTTATTTGTATTGAATTGTTAACAATTATTACTGAAGACTCATTATTATTATAATAATATATAATATTCTGGGACATTCCTTCCACATATATAGGTATTATAGGATATCAGCTGATGTGTTCGATTTGTAAAATATGATAACTTTTCATATTGTTAAATATATTTATGTAACATTGAACCAAAATATTTGATAATTTGTAACTAGACATGTATTTTCATTTATATGTAGGTATATTATTGTGATAGAATATTTTGATTCGATGTAAGTAATTTGATATACCTATTTAGAATTCTATAATAATGTGATGTAATTTGTTGAAAATAAAATCTGGTATTTATATTTATATACGGGAAAATTATATATATATATATATATATATATATTATATAGCCTAGGAAGTTCTATTTGAAAAGAGGAAAAATAACGGATAAACATTTAAGTTTCAGTCATAACGTCTTCCCTCGATGCGTATTAAAAAATAAAGATTGCGATCAAAACCTGTACTAAATCAGTAGGCTATACCTACTATCTCAAATGTAAATAAAATACTTAATGATAATTTTGCTAACAATTATAATACAATCAGAATCAATATTTTTCAATGGCTCTTGTGTTGTACTGTTATCAGCCGTTATAGGCAGAGGTCCCGGGTGAATTTCTATTATATTATACTAGCTGTTTCCTGCTGTTTCACCCGCATTTCCGGGACAAAAAGTAGCCTATATATAACCTTCCTCAAGAATTGGGCTATCAAAACTACTCCTTTATTGTATTTTATTTTATTTGGACAACCAACAAAACATACACTAATACACGCATGGTTACACAATACAAAAATAAAATCTGAGCTTTGCCTTAATTATTAAGTATTAGTATAGATAACGTAGGTAAATGATAGCTGAGTAGCAATGACTAAATTAATCTCACCGTGGTAATAAGTTGATGTGCCCGAAGGTGGTAAGCACACAAAGCCTGGAAGAGATCCTACCGTGCTTTGGTTTCCTCACAATGTTTCCATCACCGAAAATTCATTTATTCTTCCGTCCTGTTATGGGCGTTTCTACAGTCAAAATTTGTGCACCTCTATATGAAAATAGTTTTTTGAAGTTTGACGAAATCTGATAATTTGCAATATTCACATAAAACACTGCAAGAACATGAACATTTTCCAGAAAGTGATCCCAAAATTAATTTTGCTTTGACGAAAGAGCTTTATATCTTTATAAATATCTTTTACCTTACCTATCATAAGCAACAATGGAGAAATACTGATCAAATGATTGTCTTATTAAGAAATTATGATTTCGTAATAAATATGAAATTGAAGATACAGATAATCATTAGTATAAAATAATCAAACGTTGAAGATGAGATATCATTTGTGCGATATAATTCTAAGAATTGACTTCATTAGGACAATATAACTTAGAATGTATTCAAAAATCACCATTGCATTTTGTGCTCAGCTCATACTCATAAAGGTAAGAATAAAAAAAATATTAATGTAGTTAAGGTTATGTACTTTTTCTTTTATTTTCTTCACGACGGTTCATATTGACAAAATTATCATAATATTTCAGATAGTCTTCACACAATGCATTGCACCTGGCGAACTTACAAACATGGCACTACCAGATGGTTATAACATGGGTAGTTTACCAACTGCCATAGCAGCTAATCTGGCTGGTCTATCTAATGGTATAGTACCAGAAAGAATGACAAATGGCGGCTCCTTTAGAGTTCAAAGTTCATCGCCTATTAACCCATCTGGCATCTCAGTATTTGCTGAAAACTTGCTTATAGATGGTTCATTAGCTGTATCGGGAAGTATGCCATTCTTAGGTTCAGTGACTGTAGATGGTGCTTTACCTGCCAGGGGACAGGGGGCGGTCGCCTATAACTGCGGAAACGGCAATGTTGGGATTGTTAAGGAAGGTGTCCCCGATACCATCCCAGTTGGACCCGCATTTGGGGCTGGTGTGAATCAATTTGGTGGTCCTACTGCAAATAGCAGGTATGGTTTAGGAAAATTGGAAGCGTTGTGATACTGTTTGTTTAAGTTTTATTTTATTTATAATTAAATTATTATTATTTATACACTAAAGAATAAAACATGTGCTTGCGCAAAGAAACACGATAATACTTTTGAATTTATTTATTATAAATGGACATTATAGTAACATATAGTAGAATAATAATTTCAAAATCACGATAAGAGATACGATAATAATCATTGTAATGTCATAGGTACTTAAGATAACTTTCATAAAAATATTTGTAACGAAGATCACAGTAGTTGGATTGTAATATGAAATGTATGAGACATCACGTACATATATATATACCCAAGTAAGAAAGTTGAATAAGGCTTTATCAGTTAATGAGTTAAAATAAAAGAGAACTAATCACAGATAGTGTTGTGTTTAACTGTAGCAGTAACCTTCGTTTTGATAACACCACTCTGGTTGAAGAGACTCTGCCTGAACACCCATGTTGACTAGACGCTCTCTGTAAAGAAAGTTACATGATTTTTCACTTTTCTTTCATTGCACAGCTCACTGTTGATGCAGAGCTCATCCTCATATCCTCGGTCTACTTGAGCAGCTTGGTTGTCTTACTCTGTATAGGTTCATGTTTCCCCGCAATCTCACAATGGTAAGTGATGATGTAGCTAAAGGTGGTAAACATTTAGAAGGAATTTAACTCTCAAGTGCAGCTGCCACACCGGTAGATGGTTAGATTTTCAACATGATGGTAGTAGCCAGATAGGTAGTTACTACAAAGTATATGGCTTATTGTAGGATCCCACGAACCTCGTCACTGCATTGACAGTCACTACTACAGCTATCATCAACGCAGTACACAGTACAGTACAGTAGACAGTACCTGAGGTTGAGCATCCTGTACTCGGCGTCCCGCCAGGTGGTGGGCGGCTCGGCCCACAGCCGCTCGGCGAGCGCGGCGGCGCGCAGTACACAGTACAGTACAGTAGACAGTACCTGAGGTTGAGCATCCTGTACTCGGCGTCCCGCCAGGTGGTGGGCGGCTCGGCCCACAGCCGCTCGGCGAGCGCGGCGGCGCGCAGTACACAGTACAGTACAGTAGACAGTACCTGAGGTTGAGCATCCTGTACTCGGCGTCCCGCCAGGTGGTGGGCGGCTCGGCCCACAGCCGCTCGGCGAGCGCGGCGGCGCGCAGTACACAGTACAGTACAGTAGACAGTACCTGAGGTTGAGCATCCTGTACTCGGCGTCCCGCCAGGTGGTGGGCGGCTCGGCCCACAGCCGCTCGGCGAGCGCGGCGGCGCGCAGTACACAGTACAGTACAGTAGACAGTACCTGAGGTTGAGCATCCTGTACTCGGCGTCCCGCCAGGTGGTGGGCGGCTCGGCCCACAGCCGCTCGGCGAGCGCGGCGGCGCGCAGTACACAGTACAGTACAGTAGACAGTACCTGAGGTTGAGCATCCTGTACTCGGCGTCTCGCCAGGTGGTGGGCGGCTCGGCCCACAGCCGCTCGGCGAGCGCGGCGGCGCGCGGCCACAGGCGGCCCTGCAGCGTCGCCGTGTCCGACTGCTCCGACCACAGCGCCGCCTCCCCACCTACATACATATACCATGCATTAACTGATTTCTTCACTTGCTGATATGCTTTGCCCACAAAAACAAGTCATTTAGCCATCAGTCGAGACTCTAGAAATATGAAGGCCGAAGATTCCGAAGTTACCATCGGTTCGAAAGTAGAAGTTCAACTGAGAATTCACGATCTCACAAATTGTAGAGTCACAGTCGGAGCTTCTAGCTCCAACCGATGCGTTAAATCACCTATCGATGACGGTACTTCTTTTTTTTTTATAGTAACATCAGGAGTGGCAAACTTTTGCCCACTAGGATAACAAAGATAGCCAAATCCAACAGTGGACTTTGTTATCCTGAGAGCTATGTCTGCTTTAGTTTTCAGCCGCACCATATTATCCTGAAACTAGCTGTTTTCAAATTCTGCGGTGCAAGTGACACTATTACTATTCCACCGCAAAGATTCACGCGAAGCAAATACTTTTCAAACAGAACGAGACTTCTATAGTCAAAGTTAAAACCATCTATTCAGTATTCACCTTAGAATTATAGAATATCTTACCCAAAATCTGGTCTTTATATTCTTGCGCTATTTCAGCTGGACTGTTGTCGTAAACCTTCTGCCATCCAATGTACGGCGAGCACCAATTATTACCTGAACGGTAAAAAATATTATAATTATATAACCGAAAAACCAACTAGAAATGGCAAGATATCGTTTTTTACACATTTTCGAATTAACATAATAATAATAATTGATCGTCAAGCCACTACACCGCGGCACCGGTGTTCTGGCAGCTGCACGAAATCCTCTTCCCTTCTAGGCTTTGTGATCTTACTACTTACTTTCGGCCACATCGTGGTCAAATATTAGTTTATCCACAAGAAAAAAAAACTGGCATTTTTTTATATTCATTGATCAACCATATATAATTTTGGATGTAGTTTTAAGTAAGTGACTGACCAGCGCCAACCCAAGCTCCGTAACCGCAGTCGAAGTAAAGTGCGTCGTAGTTGGACATTATAAGTTTGTATCCTTTCTTGAGGAGCCCTTCAATCTGGGGGTCGGTACCTGTTGTCCATACCTGCAATCAAATAACTATTTAATGTCTAAAGCCTGACCAGAAAAATATTAACCTGCGTATAAAATATAAAACCAGGGCACCACTAGAAAATATTTTGACAGCTCATAGTAAAATCAAGTAGGTACACTTATTTTTCTGGTCGGGTTTTACCTGCGGATTCAACACTGGCTTTCATTTATACGTGTCAAATTAAAAAACAGATAGGTACACAGTTATTTTGAGTATTTCAAAGAACACTTGGTGCCTAGAGCGACCGCTCCTCTCGGACTACCCCAGGACCGGCGCTGATTATAGTTATACATTGAATAAGGGAGTAATTTAGGCCCGTATGCTGCAAGGCAAAGAAAGGAATAAGAACTATTTGTCTTTACCTTGCTACTGTTAATGATATTATCACTAAAACGATCCTCAGCTAAAACCAAAATTTTCTTTTTCTAAGACTTCGGTTAAGCTTTCTAACAAATAGCAATGCTTTCCGTTGCGTAGATTACACGTGAAAGTGTAACATAAACACACATTGAAATTTTATCAAATCAATAATGGATGAACTTTTCGATGTTCAATGTCCGGAAATTATATGCGAACAATCAATCATGAATAAAATGCTCTAATTTTTATTTGCTTATTTAGATGACATTATTGTAGTGAGACATTTTGTTATCTTTGAAATTACAAGTAACAATACAATATAGAAAATTGCTTGTGATCTAAAGTTAATCAATAAAAGACCTAAGTTTTGTAGGAAATTTTGGGAGCTTTAAACATATCATTTCATAAGTAATTTCCGTCGGATTTCTTGAAGAACTTTACTTCTATTCTAAATAAGTATTATTTAGAGTAATCTGTCTGTCTGAAAAAAAAGAGTTACTATTAATGAATTTAAGTTATTGTGAATCAAAACTTGAGTTAGGTACTTACCTGAATGATGTATTCATTTTTGTCCAAGAAGTTTTCAATGTGTTTGAATTCAGTCAATGTACTTGTCCACAATATCAGAGGCAATGTTTTTCCGAATGCCTGTAAAAGTGAAATGCAATACAAATATTAGTACAATACATATATAAATATAATAAATGTTGTATTAAGCGATCTAACTTAGGATTTTGGACTTTAGTATGTGATAAATATATTTTTACTTAGCTTTATATACATTTCATTGGTACAGAATGATTTTATATTGATAAACTGGAATCATCAACATGAACACTAAAAAAAATTTTGAAAACTGAAAAAAAACAATTGGTATAAAAGTATACCAATTGTTTTTTTTTAGTTTTCAAAAATAGTCCCTTAGTTAAAGTTATTCATATTGGTGACTTCCGCCTTTGCCAATTTATCTAACTAAGCTATAGTGTTACGTATGACCACAATCTTCTATGATATTTCATGCAGCTATGTTTGAGAGTTTGGTCCCTAATGATGCATGATAATGCAATGATAGGTGCAAGACGATACATTTCTAACTTGACATTACCTTATACGCCCTATCCTGCGCCTTCTTCTGGAAATAGTTCCAGAGCTTCAGGTAGCTGGCCTTGTCCAGGTCCCAGCGGTTCTGGATCATGAAGTTCTGTATCTCTTCCGAAGAGTTCCAGCATCTCTCGCTCACTTCGTCACCACCCATGTGGAACATGTCCGCATCGAACACGTCTACAGACAAAAAAACATACAGTTTTTTTCGTGAGGTATTTAATATTTTCAATTCAAGTAAATGAAGATGCATGACTAAATGTAAGGAAGCTAGAACCTGAAAACCAATAGCATCATAACGATCGTTTATTGTTTCGAGTACCACCACATTGACACAGCGATACGTTGATCGTAAGATCGTATATTGCTTGGTCAATGTCCTTTTCATATGACAGGCCTGTTGGCGTGTAGGTAAAATACCCTGACTATCAAAAAAGATGTGCATCAACATGCCTTTAATATGGCTACAAACATCTATGAAATAATATATTTACAAGTGATTAATTTTGTACTTATATCAGTTATCTGGTCTCTATAGTCCAAATGTGTATTTATTTATTTATTATTATTTTTATGATACTCACCGGCCATATCCCTGTAAATATCCTCAAGGTAATTGTAAAGCTCTTCCTTAATGGGGTTTAGTTGACCGCAGGGGGGCTCCACGCAGTATTTGGCCCAAGGCTCCGCCTTAACATTAATCAACCAAAATTATCATCCATAAAATTTGAATTTAAAACAGGCAATCTATAGCCTCAATTCTTATTAAGAGATGTAGAACATAGTGATGTGTCGCTCAAAGAGCAGCTCGACTGGGGAAGTACCTCCACCTTACAGAAGTCAAATAACTTATACTTGTGTTCCTGCGCGTGAGTAAGGTCGCCAGAGCTCATCGGGGAGGGGGGAAGGGTCGGCAACGCGTGAGTGATACCCCTGGTGTTGCAAGCGTTCATAGGCTACGGTAACCGCTTACCATCAAGCGACAATGTTATATAAAATAATTATATATATATATATAAATATATTAAAGGTAAATTAATCAAATAATAAGGTGATGAGTCAGGGAAGTAGTTATGCGTACCTTGAAGCAGACGGTGAGGTCGGTGTCCTGCCAGCCCTCGCCGACGTGCGCGGGCGCGTCGAACTCGGGCAGCACGCGGATGCCGCGCTCCAGCCCGTACTGGACCACTTCACGGATCGCATCCTTCGTGTAGATCTGTACATCATAATCAGGAGAGTTAGCTTCTACACTACCTATCACCCCTATCACCTCCGCTATAGATTTCCACAACGAGCGGTCTTGATTCTTGTACTTATATAAATTTATTCAATAGGATTTGTTATTGCTTTAAGATCGCTTGCATCAAAGTCAAAGTCAAAGCCATTTATTCAGTTTAGGCCCTAAGAGGGCACTCATGAACGTCGAAACTACTGAAGTTACCACCGATTCGGAAGTCGCCTTCAACTGCGAAGAACCGGCAAGAAACTCAGCAAGGTTACATTTTTTATATATTTTGTTTTTTTTTTTGGACAATCTGACAATGTTGGCTTTTTTTCCATTAAATTTTTAACAATTTTTAAAGAAATATAATACACATAAACACACAAGATGAAAAAAAAAACAACAAGAAAAATAAAAATAAAAAAAATCCAGCCAGCAGCTCCAAACCACTGACCAGGTCCAAGGTACATTTTATTGGGAGTGAGACCATAGGGATTAGTACATCACAATAACTTGACGAAATCTTTTTATTTTAATCAATTGTACTGTACAGGATATAATACTGAAGAGAATACTGCGCATCGCCAATAAAACGAATTAAAAGCAACTATCTCAAGTCAAAATACACTGAACAATAAAGCCATACCTTACTCGGTGAGTACGCTCCAAGCTTGGTCAACTGTGGTCTTCTCTCAGACACGAACGGAAAGCTCTGACTATCTGTGATGTGCCAGTGGAATGTGTTCAGTTTCACTACCGCCATTGCGTCTGCAAACAAAGATAATATGTTATCCAGCTCGAAGGACCAAAACAGAGATGGAGTAACTTGCAAGAAGAGTTTAATATTTGACATCATATTTTTTATAGCACATAGAAGCTAGAAAATAAATAATTAAAATGTCATTACTGAGACAGATGCCTTAAAAATACAGAAGCCTATTCAGACAAAAATCTATGTTTCATTTAAGGCAGCATACGACGAGAACTATTTTATTATTGGTTCACAAGCATAAAATGTAAATACGAATAGAAGCTAAATCTTAGGAATTAAGTCTCATAAAACGAATAAACAAAGAATGGAAGATTATATATTTATATAAAATGTATGATTACCAAGGGTAGCCATGATAGAATCAACTGTGTAGTAATTTCTGGAAGTATCCAGAAGGATTCCTCTATACGGGTACACGGGCTTGTCGTCGATCGAAGCATCTCGTACAATCTGTAATTAGAAAATCGCTAATTAAAATTTATAACAAGGTTCCCTAGGATAAAAGATGACCCAGGGTATTCTTTACTGCCCCTCTAGATCTACCACCACTCTGGAGAAATGGTAGTTGGTATATCTGCCGTCTCAACGGGGATTGAATCCGCTACCATTTATTGGGATGCGCGTGATGAGTGACCAGCTCCTGTACTACCTATCCAGGACAAATGGAAGTGGAGTACCTAAGTCATGAGATACTTGCATGAGAACCATGACGAAAGTCGTGGCGGCAAGACTTACCGCAGGTGATTCCTGGTCCCTTGTACAGGGCGCTAGGAATAGTGTGCCTCGCTATATAACCTAACGGTTCGTAAGTGAGGCTTCTAAAATAAATCTCTAGGTATAGGGAAAAAGAGGAAAGGTCTGGGTGAACAGATTTGGATATAATTTAGTACATTAGGTACCTAGGTATACTATGAATTATAATTATTACTCAATACGGGAAAACTATGAGTTCAAATACAAAATACTAGTGTTACTAAATGATGTAATAACAATTAAAAATAATATTTGAATGATAAACTGCAGGCATACTATTCCTTAGTGTTGGTCATAGGATATTAAAATTTTATACCTGACAACAAGTTGGTTTAGCAGAAGATGATTAGTCATTAATAACCCTGGTAAACCCATTTGGCAATACAAATGATTGACATCTCTGCCAATTCTGAATCATTTTTAAATGAGTAAAGCTTTGGTTACAGGAACATAATAATATTCCAACTAATAATGTAAATGTGAAAAGATGTCCGTATATTATGTTTGCTATTCAATCACGTAATCGCTGAACGGATTCGAATGAAACTTAGCACATACTATATAAATTGTACCTCGGATTAAAACGTAGGATACTTTTTGTCTCGGGAAAAAAATAAGATCCCTATGAACCGAGTTTTGAAGCTATGAATACAATATTTTTATGATGTTAGCTGCAGTTGTTTCCATAAAAACATCCTGGTCAAATACCCAAGTAATTTACAAAATGTGTATGTGATTTTTGCATTAGCATCATCAATGGTTAGCATTGACAGAATGTGAATAATTATCCCTGAAGATAAAAAGTCGTTTTGCAAACACAATTGTCCCGAATCACATATGCTAATCTGTATCAAGGAGTCAACGTTCTGTAACCGGTTGTCTAAAATTGTGACCATAATAATGTTAAGTATTTTATATAAAATCCGATGTCAGGGATAGTTATTGCAAATTATGTGACCGGAGGAAAACCATGTTATTATAAGAGTAATGAATATGAAGTATGGACATAGGTATATAAAAGACAAAGACTGAAAATTAGATGAATGTGCTGTGTAAAGGATGATGTATCTAGGAAAGTGAATACCGCGATAACGATTAGAATTGAAGAAACAGCTATGCTATTCTGTACTAAATCTCGACAGTGAATTCTCGAAGTGACTATTCTCTGTCTCGCTCGTGAAACTCGGTAATCAGGACTTCGCGAGTGAGACAGAGAATAGTCACCTTGAGAATTCACCGTCGAGTTTAAGTACAGAATAACATAGCAGATCTTTTCTTCTGTATTTCTGTTTAATTTTGATTGCGAAAATAAGCCGTTTGCCTGTGATTTAAGTAACTAAGTAAGTCTTTACAAGATTTATGTTTCTAGATTAGTTTACGCTGTACGTTGTTTGTTCGTAAGTTAATATCTTGCCGATCGATACCTTACTTAATTTCCTAAAAGTGAAATAAACTTTCATTTATTAATTCTTTATTAGCATAGATCTCAAACAACAAACAACTCAAACAACAAAATAACTAGCTATCTTTATATTTCCAGCAGCCGTAAAATCACGTGGTCACAGTCAATCAATTCACAAAGCAATAATATAAAAAGGTGACTAACCAATATATGATTTCTGATGTCATCGTACACGATCAGCTGCGAGAGTGTCTCTAGGCCGTGTCTGAGGCCGAAGAATGAGTGAGCAGAGATCGTGGCATTGATCCTGTCGCTCGATGATGGAGAAACTCTCAGTGAATAGCTCTCGTCAAAATTAATTGAGAATTCTGCAATGTAACATTCATACAACAACATAATTTGTCGAGGATTTACCAGGCGATATACCTTATATTATCTCTCTCCTTCGAAACGGCTCGACCGATTTTTATTAAATTTTATATGCATATTCAGTAGGTCTGACCATCGGTAACTATCTATTTTTTAAACCGCTATGCGAGTGAAACCGCGGGGGACAGCTAGTATGACTATAAATTTCACCTGCGCCGCAAAATTCGTGTTGGTAGTCCTGTCAGAACGTGTCAGGCCTTTGAGATGACTCTAAAAATCTCCTGTATAATAACCTAGTCATTCAGGTTTTTAAAGAAAATCTGGTTCTAGGGGAATATCTAGATACCTATAGGTATTGGTTTCCCGCTGTTTTTGATGCAGGAACACATTGGGAATAAAAACTGTCCCCTGTGAGATCATTTTAAAATCGAATCAGACATAGTAGGACGCAATTATTTGTGTTTTTAATGTCTGCATTTGTTATGCCAATTAAGATATCACGCTTAATTTGAACACTATAGAAATGTAATGCGTGTGATGTAAAATAGCTCTGCATGTCTAAATCTAAAATTACTGTTATGTGATTTTAAGTTTTCCAGACAATACATTGATGCTTTCACTTTCGTGAGAGCGATTGTTCAGTTTAAAACTCTTCTATCGTATTGTCACTATAAGATGTCCATGTGTTTTAGAATGTCATAGAAATATTAACTTTAACTTAAATATACTTGATGTCAATTTCACTAATCCCATTAACATATCTTATATCTGGTTCTACGCCTTATACAGACACATTCAAACATAAATTTGTATATTATGTCATCTTAAACAAGGTAAATAACCTCGGGGCTTGAATAGATACCCATGTCAAGTACCTTTCGCGTGCTGTAAATAAACAAGTGACCGTAATATCTTATTGATAAAGTGGTTTTTCGGTGTATTCACTTGTAAAGTTTTAGGTTACGAAGAAATTATTATAACGCCATCAAATGCTCGTGTTAGGTACATACCTTTCAAATCAGGATTTTCATTGAGAAGGTTTACGGTCAGTCCTTTTCCTGTAGGCTTAGGTGATATACCTCTTGGCACAGCCAGTGATATTGATTTTTTGAACCTCTGAAACAACACTTATTTGTTATGATATAAGGTCTAACATTATTAGTTGAGGACAAAAATCTAGGATCATTTATTTATTTCGCTATCTTTTATCGCGTGGACCCTGCATGTTATTTTTTTAAGTTGCTATTAAATACTTGTTTCTCTTCACATGATTTCTTTGACCTGCCAACCTCAGCTAGTAAAAATAATAATAAAACAAAGTCATACTTCTCCAGCCGCCGCCATCAGGTCGCTGGTCCTGCCTTGCTTTGAGAATTCAACCTCAATTTTGTTAATGTTAAGTTTGGATACGAAGTTGCCGAGGTCCGTTTTGCCTGTTGGTCTTGGCCAAAGAACTCCTGCAAATTTACAACAATTATGATTTAAATTTTGTCGCTAACAGAAAATTATAAATAATCCAAAGCCAAAATTCTAATATTTCTTCAAATGATGTTGCTAGACTGCTAGAGGTAGAAATAGAGAGAGATAGAGATATTTGAAACGGTAAATATAAAAAACATAGCAGTATTTTTGGCAAAATAAGATAAATAGGTATGCTAAATAATCGAACGAGAACATGTTATCAGGAAAGTATGGAATAGGTTATACAATCCGGTTAGGTGAGTGTTATACTTCAGTAGGTATATCTATTCTCGACTCGAACTGGTAGGTGCATGATTTAATTACGTCATGTAATCCAGTTTTTTTACTACCTGAATGCTGCGAGATTCTTTCTAATGATATGTTGCATTATTGAAAACACGAAAAGGTTGTGGTGTGGGCTGATATTAGACCCTTGTGAAATTCCAGCACGAATTAAAACGTTTTAAAAACTACCAACATTTACATAATTTAAATAAATAAAATATATTTATTATTCCAAAAAAAAAACCTCAGCAGCTATATTTAACAAGCACCGTAAAGATGTCACCTGGGTTCGTTTACCCATTCAAATTAGCAATATTATTAACATAATACATGGGACGTTCGGTCAAGAACCTTCCTTTGATCTTCGTTAAATAAACACGATCTTCAACAAATCAGACTTAATCGGCTTGAAAAGATCGGAGAATGAAAAAAAATGTGACAAAAACTGACAAGAGATACGCAATGCATAATTTACTCAACAAAATGATGATATTATTCGACGTCATTATACGATATCGCGACAAACATGAAGCTGATCCTGAGAATGGACAAGTTAAGGAAAATCATGAGAGCTCATCCTGAGAATGGACAAGTTAAGGAAAATCACGGATTATATCCTTGCAAATTATACTCTCGATTCAACAATTGTAAATTATATTTGAGTATAGATTTCAAGGCTTTAGCATGTCATTCCACGCTAGTCATCATACATTTTTCTTGCACTTTCACAGATCCGATAAATTAAAATTAACATATCATATTGTTTGGATGAACGCTTAATTACGGTAGTTTATTGGGTGTACGTCCCAAGAAATGACTGCCTTTACACTTTGTTTTTTCCATGTCCTGGGGGCAGGCTAAACTGAATTGCTTTTCTCCTAAGTGTCTCTTTTTTAGGTAGGTATATTCTGACGTCATTTGATACAAATAAGGATTCCGTTCAAGCTGACTTGAATCGCAATAAGAGATGGTGAAAAATATAGAGCAATGAGCTTATAAATATTAGAGTAGCAACGCTTTACAAACATTTCTACGAAATGCGGAGCCACTTGCGAGTTCAAAAGACGTCGCTTTGAAAACCATGTTAGTCTCATTTCTTCTACCGTCAAACTAATTACGTCAAAACGGGCCAGGGACATTTGGCGTCAAGCTGGGAACTATGACAGATATGCCTACAGGCATATACAAAGTGGCAACGCGTGTGCTGTAAATAGCTAATCTTGTTACGATAGCACAGATGTTAATTCCTCTGTGACGATAGTAACATATACAGGGTGATTTTTTGTCACTGGCAAAACAACTTTTACTGTGGGACCAACTCTGGTATCACGTAAAATAAAACGGTTGTTTCATACATTTTGGTCGAGTAGGTATTGAACTTTTGTATGGAACAGCTGATATTTTTTTTGTGATTTCACTGTTAGTCCTATAATAAAAGATGTTCATATTGATGAGTACTTCCACCCCAGCAAGTATTGCCAGTGACTAAACATTCACCCAGTATAAGATCATTGATGTAACGACTGTAAAGTCGAATAAGTCAACCTTTGCAATATTATCAATATTTTTGAAGTGCCCCTTACTTTTAATCATATATCCTCATATATCTATCTACGAACACCAAAATATTAAAATCAGCTTCAACCTACATCACCGGAACAAATATAGGTACTTACCTAATACCTATATATATGACCATTTTATTTAAGTCATTCATTGTATACGATACTTTCTATTCTACCAATCATTCATAATCGATTGAACTATATAGATAACAATAAATAAAATGTTGCATTGTTTAGAAATGTTCACCGAACAACCAACTCACGTTTATTTGACCTTCATAAAACATTATGTCGCGCTTTGCATTCAAAATCATTATGTTCGCGACAGACTTACTAACTTATCTTTTCTTTATACTATGGATAGATTTGCATTCAAATCATAGTAAGTAATGTTAATATGTTGTGTACAACTAGCTCTCCAGTGCAATTGCTTGAATAGATTTTCAACAGGGTGTCCAGCCTAAGAAGTACCACCACCGATAATTTGATTTACCGAAAGTTAATTAAACATTGTTTGATTTGAGCTCACGTTATACGTTGTCAACGATCCTAGCTCCTACATAAACTCATGTAGGAGGGGTTCCTTCAGTTGGTATAGAATCAATACTCTATTCATAGGAATACTAGTTAGAGTCATTGGGCTACTCGGCTAACCTCGTTATTTATTTTTGTGCTTTGATAAAATAAACGGTTCTCTAATTCTGATTTATAGTATTAAATCACTGGTCACATTGCTTCGTCGGCGTCTATAAACGAAGCATCCTCAGTAATAACTGATTATAGTAAATAGGATTAAAGTGAGGCGACACCCACATTCACAGGGAAGATTATTCTTGAACTAGTTTTAACTCATGCATTTGTATAGAACAGATACCTACCTATATTTCTTTCTACAATACCTAATATGTTGAAATACATTTTGCGATGACAACAGCTATCTAGCTACCTATCTAGGTAAAGGAAAACTTCGTATGTATGAACCATAGCATAGTAGATATAGGGGCGCGTGTTTGCCTACCACCCTCAAGTTTATGTTCTTTGACCACTTACCATGGTGAAATTGTGGTCACAACCATGCCTATGGCCACTTAAATGATTTATTTATGTAATTAATGTGTCAATAAAATGATGTTAAACCTGTTTCCAAATAGCTATCATAGCAGTTAAATATAAAAAGATATAGGTACACCGGTATCATTAAGGTAATGGCGGTATCTATTAGACTATAGAATTGTGTTTTAATATACAAAGTAACAATGACGAAATAAACCATAAATCCTGACAGTTGGAACTCACCTCTCCCTAATAGGTATTAGGACTAATCTCTTCGAACTAGACAAACTTTCTATCCTAACTAGGTAATATTATAAAAGCGAATGTGAGTTTTTTGTTTATTACCTTTTCACGCCTAAACCGCTGAACCGATCGCGATGAAATTTACGCATTTAGACGCAAATAGCCTATGGTATGGAGAAGGACATTGGCTACTTTTTTCTCGGGAACGCGGCATAAACCGCGAGGGGCAGCTAGTAGTCATATACAGGATGATTTTTTTGACACTGGCTATACTTGCAGGGGTGGAAGTACTCATCAATATGAACAACTTTTATCATGGGACTAACTCTCGAGATCACAAAAAAATATCAGCTGTCCATACAAAAGTTCAATACCTACTAGACCAAAATATATGAAGGAACCATTGTATTTTTTGCGATATCAGAGTTGGTCCCATAATAAAAGTTGTTCATATTGATGAGTACTTCCACCCCTGCAAGTATGGCCAGTGACTAAAAAATCATTCTATAAAATGAGTTCTCGATTAATCTTTATTCATTTGTCGACTTTCATCGATATCTAATTTATCTTACAATACTAAACACTTGAGATTAGATCGGTTCTTCAATAGAATCTTATCAGTTCAATCAAGTGATCTTAACTGTAGTTCTATATAAATAAACTAAGAGTAACTAGGTACAAGTTTGATGAAGTGAATTGAATGGATGGAGACCGAACAAAAGATGGATGGATAGATTGTGTGAAAGTATTAGTAGAGGAATAGATTGCATACCAAGATGACGGAACTAGAAGGAAATATTGCGCCTACCTACCCCAAACCCAAACGGTTAAAATTCTTTCCACACCCGTTTACTGCCTCAATATTATTTTCTTTATCTTTAAAACTGATGTATACCTACCCTCTTAATAAAAAGCAAATATCTATTACTAATACGACGGACGGACAGACTGATGGACAGACAGCGAAGTCTTAGTTATAGGGTCCCGTTTTTACCCTTTGGGTACGGAACCCTAAAAAACGTACCGAATTCATTGCAAAACATTTTGCAAGCCTCCAAACTTAAAACAGGATCTGTATTCTGTGGGTCGTTGCGAGTTTTCACACATTTCTTGTCTTCGCACGTCCACCGCCACTGCGGCACATCATCGGCATTTATGCTAAAACACAATCAATTAAATTTAATTTAACAAACAAACTCATAGTATAGATAATAATCTATACTAATATTATAAAGCAGAAGAGTTTTGCTCGAACGCGCGCTAATCTCAGGAACTACACTGGTTCGATTTGAAAAATTCTTTCAGTGTTGGATAGCCCATTTATCGAGGAAGGCTAAAAGCTACTTTTATCCCGGGAAAACATAAGATCCCTCGGGAACGCGGGTGAAATCGCGCGGAAAAGCTAGTTATTGATATCGCGCTAATTAAATACCTAATACTTACCTACATAGATAATTAATTTTGAGTAGGAAATCGGTTTTGATCGATCGTTGTTAGACGTGCCCGAACAGCCGACTAGAGAGTTCAAACTTAGTTGGTATGAACTGCTGAATACAGCTACGCAGTCGAGACATGTTTTTGGGGCAATCTACTCAGCAGAGGACTTTTCTGGGCCACATGACATTGATGGAACCTAAACCTAGCGTAAGGCATCTGCACTGATAGTGTACATGAGCCGATTCTTATCAATAGAAGCCATTAATCGACAATTAATATAGCTTTGTCAACGTCAAACCCACACGCATTAATAGCCACTTAATTGTCTAATCTACTCTATATATGACGATAGCTCAGTTAGTATTGACGTCATGTCGAGGCTAAGGCCGTGGATACAAAGCCTACAATGAGCAAGAGTTTTAGAGAAGAAACCATAGCGCGGTGGTAGAATACTCTGTAGTATCCACCCTCTTGGCCACCTTCAGATGAAATCTATCGCCAAGCACCTGCCAGTGGGTTCTGGCAGCTGCATTTAAAAGCCAGTTAAGTTCTGAGCTTTGGTTCTGACCACTTTCGGCAAAATCATCACTTTGTTCCCAGTCTTAGAGAGGACTTACCCGATTGGTAAGGAAGATTAACCACAAATAGATCTACATGTTTCGTAATGTAAAAACCGGTGAGTAATTTATGACAAATAGGGAAATGCTAGCAAATTTTAGATACCAGCAGTTCAGCACACGAAAAGAAAGAAGAAAGAAAGAAAAATAAATTTATTTTTTTCCAGAATACACACAAACCTAAAACTAGATATAAAAGAACACATTTTACAAATCATGACAGAAAGTTTAAAAAATACTTAAATAGATAATATCTAATCTGTGTGTCTCGGAAAAAAAATCCATAGAAGAAATTCTATAACTCCACGGTTTTAATAATGCCTATTTTGGAGATAAGAATAATTGCAAAGACTTTATGTAGTGTTCATAAAACATAATTTTATTATCATTTGCTTTCTGCCGAACATTGTGACGCCAACGGGCCCGTTAGCGCAGAGATTAGAAAGTTGGGGTGCCATGTCACAGGTCTTGGGTTCGATTCCCACTTAGGATAAATATTTGCATGCATGTCCGTTTGCTCTGAGTCAGGGTATAAATACCTCTGTATATTTACAAGAAATGTATAGATTTAGTATCTGATCATCGTCTAGGTAGGTACCTCCTTAATGTTACAGTTATAGTTTTTTTTTTAAAGGACCTATGATGTAAAGCATAAAAAAGTTCTTATGGAAGGTATTAATATTCCATGAAGCAAATGTATTTATTTATTTAGAACACATAGTACGGTAATACACAAAAATAGGCATTACATACATAACAAACAATTAGAAAGAAAGAAAGAGGTTCATGAATTAAATAAGTACATAATGAGACAGACGGACACACATTTTTTTAAATTCTGCTAACACCTATAAGTAGGTACTATAATATTTTTATCATATTCATTTATTTACAATAATTGTATAAAATACACACTATAAAATATTGAAAATATCCTCAACGCAATTAATTTTGAAATATCTCTTTTTATAATACCATATTTGGACAATTTCTCTTGTAACACATGTAATGAAAAAATACCTTTTCATTTTGTACTCAGAGAATAATTAATCCTATTAAAGTTTTATTCGTTAAAACGTGACACGTGAATAGGCAATAGTAATTTTGTTACTTATTTACGCCTATTATAGGTAACTATTGTTTCTTATATAAGTAGGTATTTTTGTTTCTAAAATAAAAATAGCAACACCATTTGCCTATATCACAGATAATAAATACAAGCTTGGGAAACAAGAACTACCTACTTCAGTCAAAAAAGTATCGGGAATGGATGATTTGTTTATGGTTCCAAATTCAATTTTTTGTTTTGTTGTTAGATTGCCACAACTGTTTTCCATTTTGCAGTGCTGTTTTTAGTTTGATCATAGGTATCTAGTGTGTATTGCAAATTTCATAATGGACAAAAACATCGAACAAAAAGTTTCTCTTAAATTTAGCATCGCCAATGGAATTTCGTGTTCGGAGTCCCTGAAAATGTTACAGAAGGCTTATTGTGATCGACTTTACCAAAAATACGAGCTTATGAGTGGTAGGACAAAGCGTTCAAAAGCGGTGGAGATGTGATGGAAGATTTGCCTCGCTCTGGTAGGCCATCAACGCCATCAACGTCTTCAACATAAGTTAACATCCCAAAAGTGAAGGAAATTGTAACTGAAAATCCTCATTCTAGTTTGAGAGAGCTAGCCGCTGAACTTTCTGTGTCTCACGAGTCGATCCGTTTGAATATACAATTACATTTTAAGTAATCACTTGCGTATTTAACATTTAGCCGCTCGGCTAGTCCCAAAAGACCTGAATTTTCTCCAAAAACTCAATCGCATAAGAGTCGCTGAGGACATACTAGAACGAGTCAATTCCAACCCGACATTCATGAAATTCATTGTTTCTGGTGACGAGACGTGGGTTTACGAGTTTGACATGCAAACTAGTCAACAAGCTTCGGAGTGGCGCCTTCCAAATTAACCGAAACCGAAAAAACCACGCAAAAGTCGATCGTACGTAAGTCAATGTCATATTGACCGTTTTCTTTGACTATCACGGTGTTTGGCACTCGGAATTCTTGCCGGAAGGTCAAACAGTAAATAAAGAATATTATTTGAGCGTTATGTGGCGTTTTAGAGAGTAAATTCGACGAAAAAGGCCAGTTTTGTGGAAAGATAATTCTTGGATTTTGCACCACGATAATGCGCCTTCGCACAAGGCCGTCATAGGGAACGAATTTTTGACCAAAAACTCAACAAATACCATCGAGCAACCACCTTATTCACCAGATATCGCTCCAGCCGACTTCTTTCTTTTGCCTAAAGTGGCCTAAACTCAAATTACCGCTTCGTGGCACCCGTTTTCATTCGGTAGAAGACATAAAGGAGAATTCGCGGTGAGAATTGAACTCAATTCCGGAAAAAGCGTTTAAATAATGTTTTGATGATTGGATTATTCATTAGCGTAAGTGTATCGTTTCTGAAGGAGCACTTTGAAGGCGATAAAATAACTTTGGATAAATAACTAACATTTTATGTATTATTGATCGTTTCCCGGTACTTTCTTGACAGAGTAGTATTTTAATTTTAGTGAATTCGATAATAATTTCTGATCACGTGTATAAAAAACGTACGTAGTACGTATATGTAGATATTTAGACATATGTAGATATTTTCTACTTCCTAAAGATTGTTTCATGAAAATGCGTTTTTCAATGGTTTTATGTCACAAATAGGTGATTTACAAATACAGTAGGTATTTAGGTAAAAATCAATTTTGAAGCGAAAAATTAATATTTCCGTGTTAATTTAATTTTAACTTCAGTGCAGTTTGATAAGATTGCTATCTAAATTAATTTAATGAAATGCCTGAAATACCATTGGTGACATTAAAAACACGTTCTGGACTCTGGAGTATATGCTATGAACCAATTGACGGGCCGGTTGGCGTGGTTGGTAAGATACCCTATCTATCACGCCGCAGGTCGTGGGTTCGATTCCCACTCAGGACAAACATTTGTGTGCATGAACATGTCTGTTTGTCCTGTGTCTGGGTGTAACTATCTATATATGTATGTATTTATCAGTTATCTGGCTTCCATAGTACAAGCTCTGCTTAGTTTGGGGCCAGATGGCCGTGTGTGAGGAATAATGTCCCAGAATATTTATTAATCAGAAACATTATTGTAGTGAACAGGAGTTATTTATGGTATTTCAGCGTTGTGCCAGTTCTAGTATGTAAAGTAAAGAATAACTTACCAATCAGCTATTATCACTAATGAGGCAGTATATAAGACAAATCTATGAAGCCACATTTTAACCTGCAACAAAAATATATGTTTTAATTGAAACGTTACGGTTTGGTGTTGCGCGAGAGACGTGAAAAGGTGCCATTGTCACGTTTTATAACATCCAATGAAAAATCTGCCATTATTATTTTAGCAAGTAGAATTTATAAAGCATAGACATGCACATAAATGTATATAAAATATTTGACAAACTGCCGTTCTCAATTATTTAAAATTAAATTTTAAAATGGTAGTAAGTCGCGATTCTTGGAATTCTATTTTTTTGTAGGTAGTTTACGGACGAGCGTCCCATTCGCGAGCCAACAGATTAGAAATGAACTCATGAAAATCAATGGAGTGGGAGTGGTAGAGTGTATTCCTGAGGTTAAGAGACTAAGTCTTAGTCTCAGCAAACCTTAGGTGATTCAGGTTGCGAGTCCCTTACAGTCAAGCCATTCAAGCCAGTCCTTTTTGTATTGGACTCCGAGGTCTAGCGATTTCTTATCACTACTTGTGCTGTTGTCACAGAGATTTTGTAACTTCTAAATAGGTACCTATTTGGTCTCCACATTTTGCTATTTGATTGTAATCCATAAAGTCTTGATTGCTGTGTCGTAGGCTTTTTGATAATCTTTCACTGAATAAGTTTAAAACTCAATATACAGTCTATACATCATAGACGTAGAGATTACAAAATTGGGAGCTATTTTATGATACTGCGATAAATAATTTAATGACGACTAGTGGTGGTAAACAACAAATTCTCTAAAATCTTTACCTACTTCTCCTGGATTATATGGTGCTATATTTACTACTGAGTACTTCAACACCTACAAACGTGTTGGGTGGGCCATCCCAAGGACATGGCCAACAATTACGAGGCCCGTACATTTCTTGATCCTTCGAGCCGGATCAGAACCAGCGACGTATGGAAGTACCTATCTAGAAATGTATTATGCCAACCATTGCGAAGCCCGTACATTTATTATCCTACATTTATGGGTAAAAAAAACGAAAAATTGTTAGTACGTGCATAAGCACTAAGTGATTGTTATGTTTAAACAGTCACTTTCCACAACCCGTTCTGTCTTAAACATAACGAACAATCACCTATATTTTGAGCAAACACGGCATATTTTTCCCGGTTATATTTACGGTGATCTACTGCTGCAATTTAACTATTTTTATTATGTAATAGGCCTGTGTATGACCACAACTTCCATGGTATATCAGTATATATTTTTTTACTTGGGATAATTGTGTCTATAATATAAGTCCTATTATTTTTGTGTCACGTTTGTGGATCTCAATCTGGCTTTGTAACTATTTATTTGTTATTCTTTGGTGTAAAATTGTTTACCTCTACATAATAAATAAAAAAAAAACAATATCATCATGGTTAGAAGAGACAGAAAGAAGGGAACCGACTGTAAAGTACAAGCGCCTACTGGCATGTTCCGTCAGCTGAACTTGGGAGCCAGTTCCGTCTAGGCTTTGTGTGCTTACCACTTTCGGCCACATCATCACTAACCACGGTAAGATTGTGGTTAAACACAGGCCTGAACATAGCAAAAAGGAAAAAAAGTGAAAGAGTCGCTGACCAAGAATAGTCAAGTACTTACCGCATTTATTAATTAAATACTGAACAAAATCTTTTTTAAATTGGTTTTGCTATTATTTTATCAATAGAGTCTAATATTAATAAATTAATAAATGATGTGAATCTTACTTAAACTTTTGTTTTATTAAATCCCCGTCAACCCCTTGGAGAGCAAATAAAGTAATGAACAACTCGTACCAAATGTTCGGACATTTAATATTCTGTGCTCTGAGCTAGGGATAGAAACTTGGTAATTTTCTTTTTTGATGGTTGCTGATAGGTACGATACATAGCTAAGAGAATAAATTATTTTGAAAACTCTAAAAAAAGTTATTAAAAATAAGTTAGTTAAGTATAAGGTGACGACAATTATTATTTTTGGGGTAGGTAAATTATATTTCATCATGATTTCCTATTACATTACTGTTTGTTTTAATATCATAGACCACTTGGTTCAAAAATTACAACGTTTTCTTTACAAAGTTGCTAATAAAAAAGTTAACGTCGATTAAATTATGACTACGAGTACTTTCACATGTGCACTTCATGGAGACTCAACCAGGTACCTATATATCATTCTGTCTATGCTTTAACTATAAAAACTTATTATGTTTTATCCTCGGCTACTTCGATTAATAGTTTAAGATACATCTTAGAAAATTATTACGAAGGTACGCACCTGTTATTTGCACTTGTCAACAGACGTCCACACTCAACTGCCCCGCAAATATCACTACCTATACTACCTAAACTATACCTACATTACACTGCTACAGAAATAAAGTGGACATTTTTCCCGCCCATTATGTACCATACCCATACACGAGATGCGTGCGAGCGAAACTTGTTTTTAAAACGCGTTGCAGCCTTTTACTGAAGTTGTGTTGTTGTTTGGTCAGACATATTTATTTACCGTACTTATAAAATTGAGTAAGTACCTACAGATAGAATTATAGTTTATTCCTGGGAAATTCTGTATTTTATGATGGTTAGAATCCTACAATGAGCTTGAGCTTTCGGTGAACGAAAACATCGTGAGGAAACCATACACAGCGTAAAAGTGATAGCACGGTGGTAGGGTACTTTGTACCTACTCGCCTGGCTGGCTACTACCCTCAAGTTGAAAATCTGTCGCCAAATACCTATTGGTGTGCTCCGGCAGCTGCACTTGAGATCCAGTTCCTTCTAGGCTTTGTGTGCTTACCACCTTCGGCTACATCATCACTTACCATAGTGAGATTGTGGGGTCTTAATAACGCCGGGCGAACTGCTGTTTTATACACTTTACCCTTTGTTTTAATAGGAATACGCGGATCACACAGTACTCCTGTAAGTGATCGCCATTTTACCCATGCGGCGCTGATCCTATCAGTCACGTCAGCATCAACGTTGGCGTCTGTTGTGAGCATGGAACCTAAATATCTGAACTTCTCTACTGTGGGAATAGGCATTTACCCAATAAAAAAGGTTTCAGGTATTATATTTCCACTAAAGGGACATTTCAGATACTCAGTTTTGCTCCTACTAACCATCAGGCCGTACTTTTCAAGAACCTGTGTCCACGTATTTAGGAGTTCCTGCAGATGTACTCGTCTATAATGAGCTCAATGTAATATTCTGGTACATTTTGGGCACGAAGAGCCTGCCAGACTAGCTTACGTGGTACTCTGTCGAAAGCATTTTCGAGATCTATGATTCGAGGACCTACTGCAAAACTACTGCAGGACTATATTCAAAACCATTATTATGTGACAAATATCATCTAAGAATTCGCAATAGGTAGGTACCTAATTGGAAAATTAAAAATAACTAAAATCGCTTTACGTGTACTGTGAACGAACACCTATCCGCGTCGTCGAATTCGCTGATATTCATTTCACCACTTCTCATCGTATGAGCCGTACCCGTACGCGCGCTGCTAAACTAACAATATTGGCCGTGTTGCACTTCGGCAACAATCCCGTTGCCGAGGAATTTTGTCGCTGAAATTTTGCATACACGTTTAGTTTGGATGACAATGCATGGATAGCTAAGTGACGTCATTCTAATTACAATAAGGCGGGCTCCCAAAGATGGCGGACTAGGTAATTTTTATGCATTCCCATGATTATGGGTATCAAATGAAAGGGTTTTCTGAGGAGAATACAAAAATAAAATGACGTCACACCAAATTCAATGTGGCAGACGCCCCAAGATTTATTTTTGAAGTGAAACTTCTTTATCGACGTATGGGAGAAATTTTTGTAGCAAATCGTCACGTTTTTCGGTTACGCGCCATGTTGCTTTTATTATGTTTTCCCGTGTTTTGGAAGGCAAAGGGTTCTAGCTCATACAGCCTAGCCATTTATCTTATTTATCTTCTTAGTTTTGAATTATTGTCTGACATCTTAAAATATAAAGGTATGAAGTTAGCTAGCGAAAAACATTGGTTGCCATTTTATCGACGTATGGGAGAAATTTTGTAGCAAATCGTCACATACAGCCTAGCCATTTATCTTATTTATCTTCTTAGTTTTGAATTAATGTATGACATCTTAAAATATAAAGGTATGAAGTTAGCTAGCGAAAAACATTGGTTGCCATCGTCACGTTTTTCGGTTACGCGCCATGTTGCTTTTATTGTGTTTTCCCGTATTTTGGAAGGCAAAGGGTTCTAGCTCATACAGCCTAGCCATTTATCTTATTTATCTTCTTAGTTTTGAATTAATGTCTGACATCTTAAAATATAAAGGTATGAAGTTAGCTAGCGAAAAACATTGGTTGCCATGGCAACCAATATTTTTTAGTAAGCGTTACTTCCGTCAGAATTTTAATCAGGGACTTTTCAGAAGTTTCACTTCTACCATGTGTGACTTGCACACACACACACTTTTTTTTTAGAGCGTGTTTATCACGCTCGAGTTTTTTAGTATTTTATAAACTCTAATATATTTTTATGCAAATTTGCTGATTATTGTTTTTTTATATTAATTACACTAAATTGGCAGCACTGTGCGCACGCGAACTTCTGTTGAGGCAGAATGCGGAACTGAAGGTCGGGCGCAGTATATTATTGTACCTACCATGGCTACGTCTACGTTAACGAGTAAAATAATAGACCTACAATAATACAGGAGCTACGTTTCGGTGCGTGCGTCGAAGTCGCACGATATAGTTCTCTTGGTAGTTTGTGCACGATAGAACGTAGTGATTATATCCTCTTTGGTGCACGATATCACCGGCATGCGGCACGCTTTACGAGCCCATCCTTCGTCCGTCGTCGATTAAAAAAATGTTGCCAGACACAACCGATGGCAACATGACTTTTTGGCTGGAACTTGCTAACTAACCTTGCGTTTTTGTTTTATTTTTATTTCATTCATCAGTGTAGTTTTGTTCAATCCAAGTGCAGTAGTGAAGTGAAATGAAATGAATGTACGTATCGTGACTTTCCAGATTATATCAAAAAGTACGTGATAAGTTTTAGTAGAACTCACTTTATATTACAACTCTACACTGCAGCACTGGCAAAAAATAAGTTGTAATAAAAATGATTTTTTTGTTGCCATACTGGAAAATTAGAAGACGAAGAAGATGGCAACACTAAAATAAATGTCAACCAACATTCTATGTCAGTGTCAGGGTCAACTGACTGTTAGGCTGGGAATACACGTCAGATTTTTCCATCCAATAGTCGGATCCGACTATCGGAAGCCAGCGAACATTCAATACAATTCCATCCGACTATTGAATCGGACGTGTATTGTATGTTCAAACAAAGTAATGGCTCTAACGCCTTCCGATAGTCTGATCGGACAGCCTTAGGCTGGGAATACACGTCAAATTTTTCAATCGGATAGTCGGATCCGATAGTCTGATCAGACTATCACGTTGAAGTCATTACTTTGTTTGAACATACAATACACGTCCGATTCAATAGTCGGACGCAATTGTATTGAATGTTCGCTGGCTCCCGATAGGCGAGGCGGATCCGACTATCGGATGAAAAAATCTTAAGTGTATTCCCAGCTTTAACGTCAACAAGCAAACGTCAAGTCAAGAAAACAAAATAAATAATGTCAATTATTGACAATGAGATATAGAGCATGGTAAAAAGTAAAAAGTGGCAAAAGAAAGCTGATTTATCAATTAATAATTCTGATTTGCACACTTACAATTTAGAGAATACTCGTGTATCACTAGCACAATGGATCCGGCTCTGCTGAGGGAACGGGAGGCGTTTAAAAAGAAGGCACTTGCGACGCCAAGGTATGTAACATCTCGCCTAGCCTAGCAGCGCTGGTGAACTAGTACGCGTGACGCTGGCTCGCGTACTCTTGCGAGCAATTATATAACTTTCTCTCGCTCATACTCACTGTCCGTCTTCATACCAACTAGAACACAAGAACATGCACTTTTATTTTATGGCAGCTATCTCATCTCATAATAATTACCCTTGTAAGGATATTTTTGTTCTAAAATTTAAATAAGTAAAAATAATCTATACAAGATATTTTTACATTTATTATTATTATTATTGTATTATATTCCAGTATCGAAAAAAAGAAGAGAGATGATTCACAGAAAGATGAAAACAAAAAGAAATCTAAAACATCATCATCAAGTTCCGTCAGCTCCGGACCAAAACTTGATGCCTCCAAGTAAGTAAAGATGCAAAACTTAGATAAAATACAGAATAGAAAAAGTTTATAGACCCATATTAGTCTATCACTGATGGAGAAATCAATTACTTACTTAAGGATATTATGAAAACTTATTAATTTTTTTTATTGTTTAGTTATAAAACAATGGCGGGCAGTTCTTCATACCGTTTTGGAGTACTGGCCCGCATTGTCAGACACATGAGAGCGAGGCATCAGGAAGGTGATGACCATCCTTTGACTCTAGATGAGGTCCTGGATGAGACCAATCAGTTAGACGTTGGAAACAAAGTCAAACAGGTAAATAGAAAATAAAAAATACTGTTTATCCTAATTGATATAGCAGTCTACCTTAGCACTTATTAATTCAATCAATACACAATTCTTTTAAATAAGTGTTATACAATATAAAATAATATTTTTGCAGTGGCTCCAAACAGAAGCTCTACAAAATAATCCAAAAATAGAATGCACTGATAATAAATATATTTTTAAGCCTGTATATAAAATTAAGGACAAGAAGTCATTACTCAGGTTTGTAGTAAAATATTTATTATGTATTATATATTGCCAGAAACTAATTTTCAACTATTATTTTTGTCATATATTTAAACATATTTGCAGATTGTTAAAGCAACAAGATTTGAAAGGCCTTGGAGGTATTCTCTTAGAGGATGTCCAGGAATCTTTACCTCATTGTGAAAGAGCACTGAAAAGCTTAGCTCAGGAAATATTGTATATTACAAGACCTACAGATAAAAAGAAAATATTGTTTTATAATGATAAAACAGCTACTTGTGATGTAAGTTATCATTTATTTTGATATATTTGTTATTCTTTTGTTTTTCATATATCATTATTCAACAATAATAATTCAATCATGAATAAACAGTAATTACCAATAATATTATTATAATTAAATAGTTATCCAGTGAGTAAGCATTATGAAAAACAATAATTGTGAGAAAAACATTGTAAGATTAATTTCATAAAATTTATGTGTAGACATCAACACTGTAATTAATTGATGAGTAATTTATGATCATTATAAAAACTAAAATTAAATCATTATATTTACTAGGTAGATGATGAATTCGTGAAATTATGGCGTGCAACAGCAGTAGATGCAATGGATGATGCAAAAATTGAAGAATATTTAGAGAAACAAGGCATTAAATCTATGCAAGACCATGGTCCAAAGAAACCCATGGTACCAAAAAGAAAGAAAGCCGCACAAAAGAGAAGACAATTCAAGAAACCCAGAGACAATGAACATTTGGCAGATGTTCTTGAAACATATGAAGACAACACTTTAACTGAGAAAGGTGTTACTATAAGTAATAAATAATGAACTTTATATAATCCTTTGTATTATTTTCAACTTCTTCAGTCTACACATAATTTTTTGTGTAATGCTTGGGAATTGCTCGAACAATAATAGAAGTTATAAAAGAATAATACCTATGTTATAAATACCGTATTTTGATGACTACGATACCGTATTTTTCGAATTCTAGTTTGGCAACACTAACTGACCAAAACAAACGTCAAATCTTGTGTAATCTAAAAGGGGGTCACACACGTCGAAGATACTATAATATTTTATCTTAAGATCATGAGACAGCATTATACTATGAAAAGAGAAGCAACGACCTACCTACGTTCCTTCTTTTTCGCTGGTATAGCTCTTTAATTGGTTGCGTGACAAATGTTTTTACTCTGTTGGAGAATTTCTCAACTAAGGATAAATTACTTGCCTTATATACAGTTTGTGTTGTTATTAATGTTAGAATCTCGGACATAATTTTGTTAATTCTTACATTTTATTTACTAATTTCATTTCATTATTTTTGTTATTATTTCGATTGGTTTTGGTTTTGTCTAATAATAAGTTAATTAAAATATAATTAGAAAAAAGTTAATATTGCCTGTCTGATTGACGAAACATGATGTGCTACCTACATTTATTATATAACATCTTTATACCATGTCTCTAGCAAATAAATGATTCTTATTCTGTCTCATATATCTTAAGATAAAATACTATCGTATCTTCGCCGTGTGTGACCCTCTTAATTCAGCGGAGTAAACAGACAGGTGCTTATGTCACTTTTTATAATAATGTTGCCATATTTATTGTAATAGTGATACAGTTCAGTGTGATTCAGCTCACTCGCACAGAGTTAAATTGAGCTAACTTTAAAAATAATTTGAAATAGATATTCAATTTACCAATAAATGGATAATAAATTATTGATTCGCAATAAGTTTATGAAGTAATTGGGAAAATTCTTAGAAAATTAAATAATGTTTTGTTTTACGACGTAATCAATCAATGAGTGATTGATATGAATCAGTGACTGATGTGAATAATTTTTTCATAACACTACTTGTTTTTCATCATAAACTGGTAGCACAGTAAATGTCATTTTGATTATACTTGGATCATAATAGATTACTATTATATACTACTTGGATTGAGGAGGTGGGGAGCTTTGAAATATATTTAAATATAATCCGAAAAACGAAATTGTTCTTTGAAGTCTATGAACTGAAGATATTTCATAAAATTCACCGCAAAGATGACATCACCGCAATTCGCTTTGTCGTGGGATTCATATCAAAATAGTATATGCAGCGGTTTGAGTGCTCTGCAACAGGTTAACAATTGGCTTATTTTATATTTCCTCCCTATTTCCCTTATTGAACCTCCCTCTTTTATAATGAAAAAAAAAAGTTTAATATTGACTTACACAAGCTTCTGTTTGAAATTTGTTTTGTATAAAGATTTTTTCCACCCAATAAAATTCTCATTTTTAAAAACTATTGCTTGCAGAATGGTGAGCTTGTGGACATGACGCTGGCGGCGGATGGTCACCACGTGAAGGTGCACCAGCTGGTGATGTCACTTGTCAGTCCGTACATTAAGGACCTTATTGCCTCTGCACAGTGTCCGCACCCTGTCATATTCCTCAATGTAAGTTGGTTATTATTGAGCTAAGTAGACCATATTGTCTTGAAATTAACACATTTGGGATTGATTTTCAATTGCTGGATAAACCATGTTTGCTTTTTTTAACCTATACTTTTTGCGGAACTAAGGAAAATAAAAACATGCTTTTTATTTTTTTCTCCTAATATTATGGTCCAAGAACAGCATTGCCAGACGTCTAGATTTTGGCTGGATGTCCCGATTTTTAAATCAAAATTAATTATTATTATTATAATGTATCTTTCTGACATCACGGTGCGAGGACCGGTCTTTTTTAAAGGTGTGCGTGGGGATACAGATCCAACACGTAGAGGCCCCTTTAAGATATGTTAATGTGTTGGGATGTGTACACCTAGCTATTATTGCAAGTCCTGCTTACATTTGACTGTTTTTTTAATTTTTATTCATATTAATTTAATATTCCATTATAGACATTTTCAATATCCATGCAGGGGAGATAACATGAACTACACAAATCTTGTATTGCCATGTTTTCATCAGAGATGTGAAAAAATAGTTTAGTAAAAGTGTTTAAATACAAAATACGTATTTTCAAAATAGGTTTTCCAAATAAAATACCTTGTTACTTTTTTAACTGATTTAATTTTAATAATAGTAGGTATTTGTTCAAAGAGTTCATCTTTCATGTTCAAAATACAGTTTGATTGACGCCATTTACCTAACATTTTCTTTTCGCGCAATGTTGGCATTATTGATGTTGTTGACACCATTTAGGACCACAATCAGTGCGTTCATAAATAAAGTAATTTTGGATTTAAGAAGGAAAAATAAGAAAAATGAATTAAAAAATGTAACAAAACTATTTTGTATTTTACAAGTACTATATAAGGTCCTAATAAATGAAGTACGGTCCTTTTGAGGGATGATAGTATAGGTCATAAATATTCCGAAAAAAAATCGGTCGTAATTTTAATGAAAAAAAAATCGGCCAAGTGCGAGTCAGACTCGCGCACCGAGGGTTCCGTACAAACTTCGTCCATCGTTCGTCCATCACGGGAAATGCACAATTTTATTTGAGGTTGGTGCCAATTAAGCTAGACCTCTAAATTGTATGAGCGCCCATTTTTATTTTTTATAATTTTTCCTTTATTTGTGCTGTAAGACCTTGCTTTTTGCCATTTTTTTTTATATTTGAGTTGATTGAATGAAAGGTAAATTGCGGTTTACGATTTATGACGTATTAAAAAAAAACTACCTACTAGATCTCGTTCAAACCAATTTTCGGTGGAAGTTTGCATAGAAATGTACATCATATATTTTTTTTAGTTTTATCATTCTCTTATTTTAGAAGTTACAGGGGGGGGACCAACATTTTACCACTTTGGAAGTGTCTCTCGCGCAAACGTTTAGAAAAAAATGATATTAGAAACCTCAATATCATTTTTGAAGACCTATCCATAGATTCCATAGAAAAAAAAATTGAGTTTCAGTTCTAAGTATGGGGAACCCCCAAAATTTATTGTTTTTTTTTCTATTTTTGTGTAAAAATCTTGATGCGGTTCACAGAATACATCTACTTACCAAGTTTCGACAGTATAGCTCTTATAGTTTCGGAAAAAAGTGACAGTGACATACGGACGGACAGACAGACAGACAGATAGACAGACATGAAGAATCTATAAGGGTTCCGATTTTTGCCATTTGGCTACGGAACCCTAAAAAACCCATTAAATGTATTTTTTTATTTTTTAATAAATAATTTTAACACTGATTATGCTGTTAATGGTTTTAATTAATGCTTAGTAGTGATGAAGTACAATTTCAGGTTTTTTTTCATTAAAATTACGACCGAATATTTTTTTTTATCATTTTCGGAATACTTATGACCTATACTATCATCCCTCAAAAGGACCGTACTGGATTTATTAGCACCTTATACATATATTTATATAAAGTATATAAACCAAATAAAATACAAAATACATTTTGAAAAAAAGTATTTCAAATGTAAAATAAAAATAGGTATTTTACATTTTGTATTTGCATTTCAAATAATTCACATCTCTGGTTTTCATTAATAAATATAGTATATCTTATGACTTATCAATCTTTATAATTTCAGCAAATATCATACAAAACACTATGTTCAATACTGGAATACATATATACAGGTGAAGCTGTTGTAGCCAAGGAGGATATGCAGGAAGTTTTGACGGCAGCCAATGCATTACATTTAAAGGGATTCGATGAAAAGGTTTGTATACATTTCAATATGCACCTGCACCTTTGAATTTAACGGGGATAAGATTTGAATTAATGTATTTGTTATTCAGTTTCGGTGTCTGTCGCACAGTTTAAACTTGTATAGACACCAATGTTAATCTTCAAAGCATGTTTTCCTAATTTACGGTACTTTCTTTTTTGAGAATTGAGATAGATTTATTTGTATTTGAAACATTTGTAATTTTTAATAAATCTTTAATAGTTTCTGGGGTAACTGAATCCTACTGATAAATTTTGGTGAAAGATAACATCATGTAGAAACCATTGCACAGTCACATTCACATCCTGATGACGCCGACTGTACAAGGTGGAAGGCGAAGGCGTTGATGTTCAAAGGTGAACAATTTAGCTATAAAATATATCTAATATATAAAATTCTCGTGTCGCGGTGTTTGTAGTTAAACTCCTCCGAAACGGCTTGACCGATTTTCATGAAATTTTGTGTGCATATCGGGTAGGTCTGAGAATCGGACAACATCTATTTTTTATCCCCCTAAATGTTAAGAGTAGTCCACCCCAATTTTTTTTAATTTATTTTTTAGATATTTTTTTTTGTTTTTATTTTTTTATGATACAGCATAAAAAATACATACAACCCTCTATGATCAACTCCTATTATTCCATCGCGATTTTAATTTTTTTATAGCCGGTCTCCTGTCTTACTCACTATACAGTTTTCGGCCATTTTTTGTTTTTGTTTTATTTGTGTATTGATCGTAGCAGTGACTGTTATACGTATTAATTTTTCTGTGCAACTCTCATGTTAATTTCACTCTCATCGTAAAGTTTCAGTGCAATAATTATTTATTCACAATTTATTAATAACTGATAAAGACAGTTTTAATTCTCAGTCTATAATATAAAAATGAATAGCTGAATGTGTTGCTGACCGCAAATCTCGAGAACGGCTGAACCGATTTGGCTGATTTCTTTTTTGTTGTATTGATGAAGTCTGAGGAATGTTTTTATGCAGAGAAAAAAAGTTAATAATATGAGGAAAATAATAAAAACAACAATTTTCTTTTCCAATACAAACCACTCTGTCCCCAGCTGTCAAACATTAGACGTCAATCAAAACAAAACAAAGGCGCGTTAGACAGAACGAAATCTGTCGGGGCAGCTATTAACATAAAAAAATCAATGTCACTTTGTTTTAGAGAAATAGGGCAGAACAAGGTCTGCCGGGACAGCTAGTTTATAAATAAATTTATGACATTAATTGTTTTAGAATGCCATTAGCACAATGTTGGCTTCATCATCACCAACTCAGCCACAGTTTGTGGACTTGACACATAGAAATAGTAACATAACGATGAAAACATCTGAGAAAACGTAAGTTTTAAATCTATATCTATACTAATCTGAACTAATCTCAGGATCTACTGGTTTGATTTGAAAAAGTCTTTCAGTGTTGGATAGCCCATTTATCGTGGAAGGCTATAGGCTACTTTTTATCCCGGGAACACGGGTGAAACCGCGGGGCGGAAGTTTAGTTATTCCTATGTTCAAACATTACGGAGCTAAGTTGTAATAAACATACATACAAAAAAACTTTGGCATTAATATTAGTGTCTTTTATTAATTCCAGTACTGAAATCGAACAGTACTGGGCAATTAAAGAAGAAGATACCAATATGACTGAAAATACACATGAAAATAGTACACAGTTCCAAGATGAAGCATGCGAGACAACAGAACCATCTAAGATTATTATTCATAAAAAGAAAATTACGACATCTAACAGTAAGTAATATTAATATAAACTGTAAGAAATAAACTGCCCAAAAAACTTGTTTCATACTGTGAAAACTAAATCTAACATTTTTTTAGAGATCAACGAGGCTGTAGACATATATTTACAAAGACAGAAAATTATTTAAAAAAAACCAAGAAAATATCTAAAATATGGAGACGGATAATGTTTCTGAATATTAGAAACCAACTACAACAACATTTCTAACAGACAGACAGTTTATTATTTTGAGACATTATATTGGTGGTTGTCCAACATTGTTCAAATGGTGGGTAGATTCCGTCTGGCTGACATGACGGCCTCTCTCATGCTGACCTGCTTAGATCATATTTCCGTCTATACTCGCACACAGCGGGACCTTTGACCGTGTGCGCACTGTGCAGAAAAAAAAAATATTCTGGGATATTACATATTCTACTATATAAAAATAAGTCAGGTTTTCCTTCCTGACGCTATAACTCCAGAACGCACGAACCGATTTTCACGGTTTTGCATTCGTTGGAAAGGTCTCGGGCTCCGTGAGGTTTATAGCAAAGAAAAACATAAGATCCCACGGGAACGCGGGTGAAACCGCGGGGCGGAAAGCTAGTTACTGATATATTTGTTATTGTCGAGTTGATTTTATTTGTTTTTTATTATGTACATACTTTAATTAAACTAAATGTCACCATATTAAGGTCCTTTTTGTTTTGGACGACCACATTTTGTAAGGCTGCGTTCACATCACATTTTTATTTTTATGCTTTTTCAGAAAATGCAACACCACTGCAATACACATTATCAAATCAGGGCACCTTGCAACTTATTATAAACCGGTTCATCTACTATCCGAGGTATACGAATAAAGGTAATGGCCACCGACGATGGCAATGTGTCGAATACATTAATTACAGATGTCCCGCAACAGTGCTTACTAAAGACGAAATCGTTGTTAAACGGTGAGTGGGCACATGATTTTACATATTTTTTTTAATCATCATCAATAAATTATATTATTAATCTATACTAATATCCTAACTAATATTATAAATGCGAAAGTGAGTTTGTTTGTTTGTTACCTTTTTACGCCTAAACCGTTGAACCGATCACGATGAAATTTGGTATGCCAAAGGCTACTTTTTATCCCGGGAAAACATAAGATCCCTCGGGAACGCGGGTAAACCGCGGGGTGAAAACTAGTATATAATAAAGCAGAAGAGTTTTTTTTGTTTGATTTAAGGTGCTAATTTGATAAATTATTTTTGCGTTTGATAGTACAATTCTTGAGAAAGGTTATTATAGGCTATTTTTTATTCCGGGAATGCGGGTGAAACCGCGATGTTCCTCGCTAGTGTGTAATAATGTAAGTACACTCAGGCCTCACCTACACTAGCGTTTGCCTAGTGTGCGCGTTACTCGAACGTGTGTGGACGTGCACCCAACACTAGTGTGGTTATGGACTATGGAGTCCCAATTCTTTATCTCAATATGAATAATAAATTATGACTAAGAACTGAAGCTTCCTATAACAATTGTTTAGTCTAAAATGTTTGTCTGTGGTGTAATATAGTCTTAATTATTTTTGAAGTTATACTTCTTTTGGCGCGTTAGGGAAAAATGATGAGAGTAAATTTTTACGATGCGCGCGCACACTGACCCGAAAAACCTACACCATGAAGTTAGCTAGTTAACATTGTCAGGTAGGTTGTCCCATACACAGTAAAACATGAAGATAGTACCCTAACGCGCCAAAAGAAGTATAACTTCAAAAAAAAATTAATAAAGAAGTATAACTTCTTACGTGCGTACATAAGTACACACACACTTTTTTACGTATTACCTACATTTACAGCACTTCTTCTGTGCATTCAGGGAGGGCGGGCACGAATAGTAGATAAAATAATACTCAATAAAATGTCACATTTCAGCTTAGGTACTCACACACATGCATTTCATGATCGGAGGATATTGAATAAAGTGAAAGCAGGTCTTGTATTCACCAATATACAATATGCTCAAGATAAAGGTGAAGATATAAAGAATATGAAGAATACGAAGAATGATACATCAAAAGCTTCTGATGATGAAAGTACCTGATATACACGCTGATTGTGTATAAAATTATTAAATTCATGAATATTTTGCATGATGTCAAATATTGGCTCAATAGAAAGACTTGTCCCAGGTTAATGCGATTCTATTGATTATGAGGGTAATGAGCTTACCCAAATGTAAATATAAATAAACTGAAGAATATATGCTTTGATTTAATTTTATTTGACCAACTTTTTTACCATAATGTGCCCTCACCGTGTCACGTAGGATTTTATTACCATTCTTGATAAGTGTGTTTTATACTAAATTAGGTTCACGTGTGAGGCAGAATGTAGTTCTTTAAATCCATTCCATACTAATATTATATGTAAATACGAAAGTAACTGTCTGTTACCTTTTCACGCCTAAACCACTGAACCGATCGCTATATTATTATAGCCTATGGTAAGTAGAAGGAGTACATGCAACTTTTTTTCTCGGTAATGCTGGCGAAACCACGGTGGACAGCTGGTAGTAAGTTAGTAAGACTTAATTTTATTTTAAAAATAAGTACAACTGCATTTATAGTTTCTTTTTATTAAAAGGTGCATGCGTGTATGCCATGCCATGCATTACTTCGACACATTGTCATAATTATAGTTATCTGTGGTACAGTCAAACCTCCTTTTTAGAGTTCTGTGCCCAAAGGGTAAAAACGGGACCCTATTACTAAGACTTCGCTGTCTGTCTGTCTCCAGGCTGTATCTCAAGAACCGCGATAGCTAGACATTTGAAATTTTCACAAATTATGTATTTCTGTTGCCGCTATAACAGCAAATACTAAAAACAAAATAAAATAAATATTAAGGGGGCTACCATACAACAAACGAATTATTTTGCCCTTTTATTTCTATATGGTAGTTCCCGTTGACCTAGAATCACGAAATTTGACAAAAAGCAAGGTCTTACAGCCAGTGCCGGATTAAATCAGCGCGAGGCCTGTAGCAAATATAATCAAGGGCCCTGGCTTAGGCTCTCTAATCATATGGTTCAGATGCAGAACCAACTTATAGACAACTAGCTGTTCCCCGCGGTTTCACCCGCATTCCCAGGATAAAAAATAGCCTATAACCTTCCTCAAGAATTGGACTATTAAATGCAAAAAGAATATTTCAAATCCGATTAGTATCGGATCCGACTAGTACCTATCTAGATCGTAGTTCCAGAGATTAGCGACTTTAAACAAACAAACAAAAACTCTTCTGCTTTATTATATTAGTAGGAAAGATAAGAGTTGGTCGCGCAGAGATATTTTCATTTTTTAAGCTTTTTCAACGCCTACACAATTCCAGCGCAGTGGGGCCCCCAGAGGTGCGGGGCCCGTAGCATTTGCTACTCCTGCTATATGGCTAATCCGGCACTGCTTACAGCACAAATAAAGGAAAAATTCCAAAAAATAAAAAAAGTTGTAAATTAAAGGATGTCCCCATACATACATAGTTACGCCAATTAATAAAGACCATACAATTAAGAGGTCTAGCTTAATTGGCACCAACCGACCTCAAATAAGGTAAATAAATAAAATTATGCATTTCCCGTGATGGACGAAGTTTGTACGGAACCCTCGGTGCGCGAGTCCGACTTGACCGGTTTTATTTTATTTATTTTTCATTGTGGATATTGACATCACTGATATTCCCCTCTCGTTGATAAGTTTTACTTTTATAAATCCGCAGTGAGGTTAATTCGATTTTCTGAATTCACCTTTATAATTCGTGTGATAATTCTGTATGCCATAATGTTAAAATTAATTGGTATTTTTCAATATCAGCTATTTCCTGCAATAATCAGCCGTTATGGATAGTTACTATACTCTTTGAATCAGCACTAGAGTTCGCGCCACCAAAGAAGTCCCATAGGTCCACCTCCATCTTGGAAAAAATAAGATCGATTTTCATTAATTCCATGAAAGATTCAATGGGACTTCATGGGTGGCGCGAACTCTATACCATGGACCTACAAAAAAGGCCCTATACATACAGAACAGTTTTCAGCCTTTTTTTTGCCTGCTGGCAGCACAGGACTGTCAAAGTGTCAAGTGTCAAATGTCAATCAAAGATAAGTGGCCTGGCTGGCGCGTCCCGTTCGCGTTATTTATTATGTTTGGTTTGTTTGTGTTCGAATATTAATTCCATATTTTATGAATTCAAAGGCATCCATCCATAAGCAGGATATATTTATTACCAAGAAATATATGTGTATATCACGTGTTTAATTTTATTTACCAATATGAATTTGGAATTGCTAGGTAAGCGGTCAAATTCAATGCGAAATCTTTGTATTTTTTATTTGTACACAATATTTATTGTATATTCTCGTCTTTTCTAGAATCATTTGGTCAAAATTACCCGGAGGTAAGTGCTACTGTTAATTAAATAAGAATTTTCTTCATAAACTTGTACTAGGAAAGTAAAATATTTTTGAATGGTTTGCTTGCCGTATATAGTTGCAATAATATAAATCTATTTCATAAGATCTGTTCATCCATTTGATGACATTAATTTTAAGTAAATAGAGTTATTAAGACATTTATGTAAATAGTAAATAAATACACATTTCTGAAAGCCCAAATAGTGTCTTTTGATTTAAATGCTTGAAGAATTTATAGAAACAGATATTTGTTTTAATTTCTAGTAACTGAAGATAAATACATGTATTATTTATTCAGGAATTTGATGGCACACTAGATTCAATATCCCTAGCAGCGACATGTGCATTCAACCGTCGAGGAACATTACTTGCGGTGGGATGCAATGACGGCAGAATATTTATATGGGACTTCCTTACGCGAGGTATTGCTAAGTCAATATCAGCACATGTTTATCCTGTCTGTAGTCTAAGCTGGTCTAGGAATTGTAAAAAGGTGAGATTTATACAAATTTTGATTTAGTTATGGTATAAATACCAGCCATCTGTATGAGGTATGCACATGATGGAGTTTGTACCTGTTGTGGAGACTATCTCTACACCTTTTTTAATCTCTTTGGGAAATAATTCGGAAATCTCTATATCTTGCGACATAATACCCTAAGTATAGAGATTGCCTGAAAACTGACATAATTTCAGCCTTTGTTTTATTTATTATTATGCACTAAAAACTTAGACCTAAAGTACAAAATAATAGTTTCGCCAAACTGCACAATAAGTAGGCATTGTTTTTTACATTGGTACATAGCACACAACAATGTTTTTACCTATAGGATCACAACTTTACACAAAACAAAACAATGTTACTTTCACAGATAATTGGTGTAATTATTATAATTAGAAAAGTGGTATATGTAGTAGTAGGTATATCAGTTAACTGGCCTCCATAGCGCAAGCTCTGCCCAGTCCGGAGTCTGAAAACATTACTGCTATCATAAGCCTTCTCGATTTCCATAATGAACAATTCTAGGTTAAATGCATACCTAGGTCAAGTGCTTTATGGATTTGACAGATTTACTAATTCATCAGTGTTGATGTACTTCCCAGTGCATTCCGTAAGTTGGCACAATAAAATGAGAGTAATTATAACATTTCCAGCTTCTCTCAGCCTCAACAGACCACAATGTATGCATATGGGACATACTATCAGGTGAATGTGAGCAACGGTACAGGTTTCCCACGCCCATACTGCGAGTCCAGTTTGACCCGAGGAATGACAAGCGGTTCCTGGTCTGTCCGATGAGACACGCTGCCTTACTAGTTGACACCGATGGTGATCATAAGATATTGCCTATTGATGATGATGTAAGTTGTTGAAATAGAAACTTATACACTTGTGACACTTAAGAGACTGTGACTACTCGTGCATAGCAATTTATATTCCATTTGATTTCAAATCATAAGTAGGGGAGGTAGGGGACGTAATGTATGGTCATTCTATATGATGCCATAATATTTTGATTGATGGTTACATCAAATCCAACTTACCACCTTATTACAAATCTTAATTAAGTAAAAAAAAAATGATGTAATTACTGATAATCATGCTATTTTTGTGGATTGGGCATTTTTTACATGGTTGAGTAAACCCTGGATATCTTAGAGACTGGATGAAGTTAAGAGATGTTCTGTACACCAATTCTCAGCCAAACGAATATGCTTACGACATGACATAACTTTTACATTATTATACATTTTTGTTGCCACTTATGTAAAAAAATGCCCAATGCTCCCCTACCTCCCCTATAACATCAGTTCTAATACTGGTTTGATTAATATATATAATATTTTCATTTCAGGGAGACATAAATGTTATAGCGTCATTCGACCGAAGAGGTGACAATGTTTACACAGGCAATGCTAAAGGAAAAATATTAATTCTAGACTCTCAGACTTTAGCACTAAAAGCGAGTTTTAAAATAACTGTAGGAACTTCTAGTACAACTGGCATCAAAAGTATAGAATTTGCAAGGAGAGGAGAGTAAGTTAATGTTTTGTTGATTACTTATTATATGGAATAATTTTAATAATTTTCTATTACCTATATTTCATAAACAAATATTATTTGGAGATAAAACAGCCTCGTGAAGGCCTATTTGAAAAAAAAAACAAAAAGATCTAATGCCATGACTACAATATTTTTTGCCAGCCTGTTGGGAACCTTGCCTATCGACAGCAGCGAGGGCTTTGAGGATGTATTCTATATATCATAGTTTGTATTTTATACATTGATTGTAAATACTTGTTGTAAATAAATATTCAAATAATATTTAATAGTTTTAAAATAAAGTATTTTTTTACATATTATTATTGCATCCCCGAAACATAGGTATGACATTTTGTTTTGCTATGTGGCGCCATCTAGGATTTGCGTTTACTGTTCGAGTGAAAATTTGTCGATCTAATTACTCAAATATTTTTTTAATTTTCCAGTTGTTTTTTAGTTAACACATCAGATCGCGTCATAAGAGTGTACGATGCGAATACAGTACTAAAATGTGGAATGAATGGTGAGCCAGAGCCTATACAGAAGCTTCAAGACCTTGTTAATAAGTAAGTTATGTATATGTAACTAATGAGTTATGATACTGTAAAAAACAATACCACTATGCTCGCTACCACTGTGCTTATCACCTTCGGTCACAACATCACACTATGTGCAGTGATTTGGTTAACCTCAAAAACTTTGTGAAAATAAACAAAAATGTAACAAAATAGGGTAGTTCTGTCCTGTATTCAAATGAAATTATCAAATACTAACCAATATAATATAAAACATTTTTAAAAAAGGGGGAAGTCACGTTTATTTTATTAAATTTATCCTTTTTATGATTTTTGACCATTGCAAAGTAAAGCTTTTGATGCTGCTATATAATTATGACGTCACAAGCTTCTATAAAAAAACTCCATATGAACCTATCGTTTTGACATTTCATAAAAAGTTGCTGATTTGATATGTCAGCCAACATCCCAATTATCTAATACAGAGAACCAAATGGACTAAAACTTTGGAATAGATAGTAAAAAAATGTAACCCCCTTAATTTTTTTACCTGTAGATTACTAAAGTTGTCCAAATACCGTGTCAATACATTTATTATTTGTTCGTAGCGTAATTTTTAATAAATCCAATTAATTTTGTTTAATATGGTTTTTTTGTTTCATCTTATGTATTTTTATATAGGATAAACATAAATAAACTATGCCATTAATATTCCAGAACAACATGGAAGAAATGTTGTTTCTCCGGAGATGGTGAATACATCTGTGCAGGTTCAGCGAGACAACATGCGTTATATGTGTGGGAGAAGTCCATTGGTAACCTTGTGAAGATCCTCCACGGGACCAAGGGGGAACTGCTGCTGGATGTGGTGTGGCATCCCATCAGACCTATTATAGCTAGTATTAGCGCAGGTATGTGGATATTGAAGGTCGTGGCTTCGAATCTTACAATGAGCTTGAGCTTTCGGTGAAGGAAAACATCGTGAAGAAACCATAGCACGGTGGTAGGGTACTTTGTAGTACCCGTCTGGTTACCACCCTCAAGTTGAAAATCTGTCGCCAAACACTTATTGGTGTGTTCCGGCAGCTGCACTTTGAGCCAGTTCCTTCTAGGCTTTGTGTGCTTACCACCTTCGGCCACATCATCACTTACCATAGTGAGATTGTGGTCAAACACAAGCCTATACAAAGTAAAAAAAAAAATAAGCACATAAAGCATAGGAAGTAAGCTCTTTCTTGTAAATAAATGTTTTTCTTTCTTTCTTTGATGCTGGGACAAACCTGCCAGCTTTTGGTGTGGAATTTGAATTCATCAGTTTTCAGGTTCATTCATCACTCCAGCTGCCTATTACCATATCAATAGTATCATTGAACCTTTAAACTGAATATTTTGTAGAATTCAAATTCCACTAAATATTATAAAAGTTATGGATGTGAGGTATATGTTCAGGCCTTGCTCATTAATAGAATATTTAAGGTAGACTAATAATGTTACTACTTGCTTTTTTGATCTACCCTTTTTTATCATCGTGAGGTCGGCAATCGCAGTTCCGCTACTTTAGCTTATGGAACTATATGTGAACACTTGCGTATACCATGTACACCTGTGATGTACACCATGTATAGAGGCAATTGAATTGCTTTCTTCAAGAACGTTTCTATTAGACATATTTTCACTATTTATTACACCGTGTGAAATTGTGCGTAAAACTGTAACTATTCAAACATTTTGTACAACAAGCAAGAAGGAGTGCTGCTGACCCACGCCCGAGACGGGTGGTGGAAGTCAATGAGGTTAGTGGTAGCATTGTTAGTTTGCCAAATTTCTATTGAGCAAGGTTCTTGTACATTTAAATAAGTTAAAATTGTTATTTTATTAAATTGTTTTTTGTTATTTTTATAGAAAAAATCGTAAAGTGGATCGTAAGCACTTATAGTACAACTGTGAGTAGATTTTAAATAGCAATTTTAATCCCCAGGTGTTGTATCAATATGGGCACAGAACCAGGTGGAGAACTGGTCTGCGTTTGCGCCTGACTTCAAGGAGCTGGACGAAAACGTTGAATATGAAGAGAGGGAGAGCGAGTTCGATGTCGAAGACGAAGACCGGTCCGTGGACCAGGCCGGAGAGAGCCATGATGATGAGGAGGTCGAGGTAAACACCAGTGATATCTTTTTTCGTGATGTAGGCTCTTCGAAACATTCGCGTGTTGTGAAATCTTTAAAAGTGTGCTGTAAATTTTGTTATTTTATAAAAATATTGTTGTAAAACAAATATCCCGCCCGCACTTGCCACTTCTTATCACCAATTAGTTCCTTAAATTGATATCTCACAATACACTTGTGACTAACTTCAATGCGACCAACTTACATTGTGCGTATTGTATGTCCTGTTTGACGACACAGTCAGAATGCATGAAAAGCTGTCGTTTTATTGATACAGATTGCTTACAATACTTTTTATCAGGTGGATGTAACAAGTTGCGAACCAGTAGCAGCGTTCTGTAGTTCGGACGAGGAAGGTGAAGACGAACACATGCTCTCATTCCTACCCATTGCACCAGAAATAGAAGACCCTGAGGTAAATGCCTATGGACCCTTGTATTGTAGTTTATTTTTGTTGTTGTTTTTTTTTTCTTTTTTAAATTAGAGTATTATACAGGACGTTTTCCAGGACGGTTGGGCGGCAACGCAAGAAACTGTGACTCCCACAGAAACACCTGAGAAGTCTGAGCCCGCTGCTAAAAGGCCTAAGAGCAAGACCTTCGATATTTCTTTGAAGATCGCTCCACCTGGTAAGAGATTTCAAATGGAGTAATTCAACTCATCTAAGGCCATAAAAGAGTAAAACTTTTTGAATGATTTTTGACATTTGATTTTTATTTTTTCAGAGCAACCCCTTTCATTTAGTGGCAAGAATAAACAAGCGGCTGGAAATAAAAAAGTCGCAGGAAGACCTCGAAAATAAATATCTATCGTTAGCAAATTTAGCATTTTATTTATAGACGCGAATCGGAGTCGATTCCTTAGACTGGGTTTTCATTAATATTTAGCAGTTTCTATGGATATCAAATAAAGTTGTTCGCGATGAGTATTACCTTATCTTTTGCGTAATATTAATTGCACCTCTATTTGAATAAGGGGGTCGAACCATTATTTAAAGCTGGGGTAAGCAAGCATGGGTTAATATTTTTTTCTCGTGGTCTGAATCAACTCTTGACTGTTTGGGGAATCAAACTGCAATGATAGGAGAAAACATTTATTTTGCAAAAAAGAAATGTCATCGATCTTTAATAAAAATTCGTATTCTGAGTATACAGTAAGTACCTATCGTTCGTATATAAATAAATCTCACTTAAATATAACCGAAAATAATAATACATCGCTCGGTCGGTACCGAGAAGATTCATAGAATTTATCTCTAATTTCTAGTTTCACGCAACGATATAATACACGGCGGTCGGGCCCGTCGGATAAATAAAATCTATAGGAGGCTATTTACAGGATACAGTCGTCTATGCATCGATATCGTCCTCGCGTTGACTCGAGAAGTAGCTCACCAGGCCCCCGAAGACACCGTCCTCCGGGCGGGCCCGGGGCTCCGGGACTGGAGAGGGGCCGGGGGACGGGGCCCCGCCTTCCGGCGTGCCTTCCCGCGGGCTGCCCAGGGCTTGCAGCGTGGGCCTAGCGGGGGTCGACGGCCGCTCCAGCTTGACCGTCGGCGGGGCCCCCTCCGGGGCCGCCAGCAGCGGGCTGGGGCGGCCCTCGTACGGCGGCGGAGTGTACGGGCTCATGCGGTCCCCACCGGCGGCCGGCGCCGGGGCGGGCGCGCGGCCCAGCGGCATCATGTACGGACGAGCGGGCCGAAGGTGCGCCGGCAGGTACGGGGGGCCCCCAGGCTCCGGGCCCCCCGGCTCGGCCCTCGGGGGGGGACTGCGCGGCAAGTACGGGTGCAGCGGGTGCATGCGGGCCGGCAGCGGGGCCGGGGCGGGAGGCGGGGGCGGCGCGTAGGGGCCGTAGGGGCCGTACTGAGGCGCGTACGGGCCCAGAGGGTATCTCGGTCGTCTATCCTTGTTCTCGGTGTGCTTAATCTTAGGATGTCTTGGCGGGTCGTCTCGAGGCGAAGGCGGCCGGGGCGAGGTCGGCGGCGACCGGTACTCTGGCTCTGTCTTCACTTCGGCTTTTATCTTTATCGGCGGCTCCGGGGTCCCAGCCGGGGCCCGCGAAGCGGGCGAGACGGGTGGGCCTGGCCCTGGCCCCGGCCCCGGGGGCGGCCCGCGGATCAGAGGTAGTGCTCCGAGCGGTCCCGGTCCGGGCCCTCGGGGACCCAGGGGACCGTGGCTGGACCCCGGGGGTCCGTGACTAGACCCCGGAGGCCCGTGAGGTAACACCCCGTGATTAGACCCCGGAGGCCCGTGAGGTAACACCCCGTGATTAGACCCCGGAGGCCCGTGAGGTAACATCCCGTGTGGACTCGATGCGGGGCCTATCGGCGGGTGCATCTGTCCTGGAGGACCGTGCTGCGGGTGCGGTAGGGGACCGCGGTGTCTCTGCTCCTGGAGGCCCGGGGGCCCATGGAGGCCTGGGCCGTGCGAGGACGAGCCGGGTGGCAGACCCGAGCCATGCGGGGACGACCCGGGTGGCAGACCTGTGCCATGCGGGGATGAGCCGGGAAGCAGACCCGGGCCGTGCGGGGACGAGCCTGGTGGCAGACCCGGGCCGTGCGGGGACGAGCCGGGTGGCAGACCCGGGCCGTGCGGGGACGAGCCGGGGGGCCCGTGTAGGCCGGGGCCGTGGGGCCCTGGGGAGGGCGGGTGGCCCCGGTATGCGGGGGGGTGAAGGGCGCGCATCTGCTGATAGTAGTGGGGCGGGTACTGACGTGTGGGGGGACTCATGCCGAGGTGGTGCGGGTACATGCCCATGTTTTGTGGGCCGCGGGGGCCGTAGCCCGGGTTGCCAGGGCCGTACATCATTGGACCCCTGAAAAGTAAAACCACACATTTCTATTTTGATGCAGTTCTATTCCTACTAATTTAATAAATACACAAATTTACGATTATAGTCTAATCATTGATTCAGTGGAGTAAAATGACATTTACTGTGTTACCTGTTTATGATGAAAAAAAAATTGTGTTGTGAAAAACGTGATTCACATCAATCACTCACTTATTACGTCGTGAATCAAAACATTTTTTTATTTACTAAATTTCCCAATTACGTTATAAACTCATTGTGAACCAATGATTTATTATCCATTAATTGGTAAATAGAATTTCTATTTATAAAATTATTATTAAAATTTGCTCACATTAACTCTTGCGAGTGAGCTGAATCACACTGAACTGTATCACTATTACAGAAAATATAGCAACATTATTTTACAAAGTGACGCGCCTGTCAGTTTACTCACATAACTTGTCTCCTAGCCTTTATGTTGGCACTATTGATTGACAATATAATGTGACAACAATATAATGGAATAACAGGGCTACCAACTTTTAAACGAGGGGACAAGTTATGATGAACGGTCTGTACATCCTATGACGATTTTTTTTTATAAGTGACCAAGCGCATTCAAGAATTTTTATTTTACTTTCATCCATACCGTAAGTTTGAAACTTTAGTTCATCTGTCTGCATTTTTGTGATATGTTTATATCACAAAAATGCAGACATATGTTTATATCACAAAAATGCAGACATATGTGATAAAGAAAATATTTTCAATTTACCTGTACTGTTGGTTGATCATGTGCGGCATCCGGGTAATAATGCTGGGCTCCTCCGTGATCGGCTTGAATGGCTGCGGGGAACCTGCCACCGAGAGCGTGCCTGTCGGCAATTATGTACACTTGCTTATACATAAATACTACACACAGTGAAAAAATACGTCCTATGTACATAATGTAACACAACAATGTATAGGCTTGTGTTTGACCACAATCTCACTATGGTAAGTGATGATGTGGCCTAAGCTAGTAAGCACACCAAGCCTAGAAGGAACTGGCACTCAAGTGCAGCTGCCGGAACATGCCGGGAGCTACTTAGCGACGTATTTTGAACTTGAGAACTTGTATGTAACATATTATTTTAACACAATTTTAAAGTTAATGCATTTCTCTATAACAATATGTATGAAAACATATAATGGTACCTTCTCGAAGTGCATTAGGTGGCTGGTCAGGTCGGTGGGGGTGCGGTACTCTATCCTCGGCTGATAAGACACCTCGCAACTCCGCGCGTACCTGAAAACATTTCACATCAAGAATAATATTAATATTTTATATTAAGAATACTCAGTACTCACATTTATGGTGAACAAAGATTTAAAATTGATATCTATACTTCTATACTATATCTATACTAATATTATAAAGCTGAAGAGTTTGATTGTTTGAACGCGCTAACAAAAATTATTTCAGTGTGAAACCGCAGGACGGAAGCTAGTAATAATCTAGAAACGCATTGATTTTTACTATAAGTTTGATGAATGAATCATGCTATACCTTTATAAATGAATACATACTGACCATAGTAATTAGTATAAAACTTCATGGAAATTAGTAGTTGAAATTTTTGACAAGTTTGTACATGATAAAAAACTTATGAAATTCATCCTACGTATTTTTAAGTTCAAAATGCTACATGGGAGATACTGCGGTCCATAAACTTCTAAGTTAATAAAAGTTAACAGCTAATTATAGATGAAGTAGAAATCAGTTAAGAGAGGTAGAGGTATTAGATACTAGATTCTGCAGCGTCGTGCCAACATACAACGAATTTACAAAATTCACTCTCCTGCACAGGGCATAAGGTATAAATAAGAAAATAAAACCGACCTGCAACCTTGGTGTAGTAGGAAACCTCTGCTCCTGGAAATCAGATGGATGTCTTTGCATAGGCGGGTTGCCATACATGTTCATTCTCTGCATCTCGGGTATCCTCTGCATTTCCGGCCCTAGAGGTCTGATGGGCATCCCATATCCTGGCATTGGACCAGACATGGGGTACTCCGGCTTTTCTTTTTTCAACCGTTTACTTTCTTGCAACGCGAGTCGCGCTAAGCGTTTCTCTTCTCGCTCTTTCGCTTTCTGCTCCTTCATTTTCTCTTTTTCTTCTTTCTTTTGAATCCTTTCTATTCTTTTAGCTTCTTTCTCTGCCATTTTAGCTTCGCGTTCCTGTCTCTTCTTCTCGCGTTCGGCCTGTCAAATTATATGTTTTATTAATAATTGCACTCAATTTATTGGATATGTCATAAGTGTAAAGAAACTCACTTGATTTGGTTTTATAGGAGAACCATCCGCTCTCAGATCTGAAATAAGAAAGTTATTGTCTAATTAGTCTCTATTTTATTTCTACTGGCAAATACGGTATTTGTACAAATTGACAAAAAATACCTCATAGGAATCATCAAACGAATAATGAGAATATTTCTTTCTTCAAATAATGTTTTGTTTTTTTTATTTTTTTTTATTTCTATTAGTCAATAATTTGTCATTGTTTCCTTTTTTGTAGGTATTTATTTTTGGTTTTGTTTAGTTCAATTTAGAATAGCGGTAGAAGTTGTTAGTGTTAGTTGTGGTTGCCTATAAATAAGTGAGCACAGGGCATGTTATTTCTGTAGCACCGTTTTTTAGTATTAGTTATGTGTATCATTTGTTGGCGATCCTTAATAAAATAAATAAAATAAAAAAATGTGGCACTCGGGGACTGCCGCGGTAAAGCTATTGCATAGCATTTTTTTATCAACTTATGCAATTATAATAATTATTTATTTATTTCTTATTTAGGCAGTTTTTTTTTTCATTGATATTAATAGATACCTATACACCTATATACCTTCTCACAAACAGCATACACACACATACATACACGTTAAGCGTTCGCGTGGGAGGTGTTAGGTTTTTTCGTTACGGTTTTTTTTATCAAAATTTCTTATTTCGGTGTCAAACCCCGAAGCCCGCGATAAAAGCTATACAATAGCTTAATAATTAACTTACCTTTAATTTTAACACCAACCAGCTTAGCGAGTGCGTCGTCGACCGGTGGGGCCTCACCCGCCGCCGCCCCCACCCCGGGTCCCCCTGCCCCCCCACCGGGGCCCCCCGCCCCTGCCGACCTGCGACCGCGAGGGCCCCTGCGTACCAAAACAATTATTTATTTCAAGTACTTGGAGACAGAGTACATCACTGATTATTTTTAAACTTCTCATGTGTGTTGGTTTGTTTGGTTGTTAGTTAATCAATTATATTTTGTACCAAAACATATGACTTTCATCCTAGGAGTCGTAAATTTTCTATGTAACTCTAAAGCGATGATGTGATCTGATGTGGGATGAAATTTAATGTATTAATTAGCAGGACTAACCTCGTCCCGCGACCACCTCTACTTCCCCGACCGCGCGGTGTCCGCGAAATCATCGCCTGCGCGTCCAGGGCCGCTTGTGCATCTGTAAATACACAAGAATTAGAAAATAAACTAATTACATAAGACATAAGGGAAGACGAATACCAGAAAAGAGATGGATGGAGATTATAAGGCTTCACTCCTTTCTTACTCTTCAGATGACTGATAAAAAAGTAAGAATAGAAGAACCGTACATATTGCGCCGACTCTAAATAGGTAATTGGAAACAGGGTAGGCAGAGATAATAGAATAATGTTATTATGTTCTACTAGACTTTTGACCTGCAGGTTCATCAATGATCCCCTATTTAACCCCCTTAGGGAATGAATTAAAAAATATACTTTATTATCATGCCTCTAGCTAGACCCACCGGTTTAAACTGTGTTGTCTGTCACTCATTTGGTGTTAGTTTGATTAAGATACTTTGTTGATTAATTTTGAAACATTACATTTATTTGTATTGTTGTTTTTTTGGATCATTTGGTGAAAATGAAACTGTACTTACTAAGATGCGCCTGTAATTCCTCAGTCTTAGCCTTGGTGACATCCTCGGGCAGCTTCTCAAGAGGCACCACGGCGGTTTTCTTGATGAGGTCACAGAGGGCCTTCTTGCGTTCCTCGTTGTCCTCCTCCTCGGCCTTCCTGCGCCTCGCTCGGTCCGAGTCCGAGTCTGAACTCAGCTCAGAGTCGTCCACTTTGAACTCGTCCGAACTGTCCGGCATGTGCTTGCCGCTCGATTTATGCATTTCCTGTTGACAGTAGGGGGTGATGAAAAATAACAGTATAGAAATAAAAATGTCTATGTCTAACACAGGAGCGCCTCCGGCGGTAGAAATAGGTAATAATGTTGTATAGTAATAAAGAGACTAACATCCTCAGACTCAGTGTTGGGCATCTCTGTGTAATTGATCTTCTTCCTCCTGGTGCGGGAGGTGTGCAGCAGCGCCGCCGCCCCCGGCCCCGCCCCCCGGCCGGGGCCGCCCCCTGCGGCGCCGCCCCCCGCCCCGCCCCCGCGCCGCCCCTCGTCCTCGCTGAGGGCGCCGTACGTGACGCGCGGCCGCGGCCCGCGCTCGCCCTCGTGTCTCGCCTTGCGGGACTTGTGCGACTTGTGAGACTTGTGGGACTTGCCGTGCTTTGATGATTTCTGTTTTGATCTGAAGGGAAGTTTTTTCATTGGTACAATAATTCATACTTTTTTCACCTATTGGTGTGTTCTGGCAGCTGCACTTGAGAGCCAGATCCTTCTAGGCTTTGTGTGCTTACCACCTTCGGCCACATCATCACCTACCATAGTGAGATTGTGGTCAAACACAAGCCTATACAAAGTAAAAAAAATACTAAACCGAAAACTGAGAATTTGAGATTTTTTCCCAAGTTGATATTTGTCGTTAATCGACTCAAAATATAAATAAGCGTTGTTTGACAGCACAGTTATCTTGTTTCCATAATACAGGCTCTGCTTAGTTTGAGATCGGATCGGTTATCCGTGAAAAATAACCCAAAATAATAAACATTGTCAAATGACTGACCTGCCTGCAATGCTATTTTTGTATTTAGTGAAGTACCGACGACAATAATAATGCAACTGATGATAAGTGAGAAAACCCTCGCCTCTATAATACAACATAACTAACTTTGACTTGTCGGGCCACTCCTTGGTCCCAGCTGACTCACTCGAACTATCATCAAACACCCCTTTCTTTTTCTTCACTTCCGGAGAAGATTCCGCCATTTTTGGACGATCTGCAAACGAATATAACGTTAAATTCTTTTACCAATAACTAAGGCTCTAATATAATATGAGAGCCAACATTTGAACCAATATTGGTAGATATCTGTTTTTATTAATATTCTTGATGTTATTTTTTTTTTCATTTTGCATTTGCTTTTAAATTGCTAAACATATGGAAAAAAGCCAACATTGTCAGACTGTACAAAAAAATTATAATATAAAAAGTGTAACCTTGCCGAGTTACTTGTCGGTTCTTCTCAGTTGAAGGCGACTTCCGAACCGGTGGTAACTTCAGTAGCTTCCACATTCATAAGTGCCCTTCTAGGGCCTAAACTGAATAAATGGCTTTGACTTTGAATATATATAATATAACCCTCTGTGGACGATTTTAATCTTACTTTTCTTTTCTTGCTCTTTTGTTTTCTGTTATCTTTTTGTATTCACGCCTTTCTTTCATATATAGAATAATATTTACCTTTTCTATCAGGTCGACACACCCGCCTGATGGGCAACGAGTCCGAGGAGCGGGAGTCGCTGGAGCTGTCGCGCTCGTTCGACGTCGATATCTCCTCCGACGACGACGCCATACTGTCGAACATAAACAGGAACCATGTTGTATGGTACTGCATGGAGGATACCAAATCCATAAATAATAATAATAGATGAAGTATTTGGTATTTGGTAACGAAACAACGGATTATGAAATTAGGCACGGAGATAAATTGTAGGACAGTGGCTTTTTATATCGAGAACGTGAGCAAATCCACGGGAAAGAACTACGCTAACGGCACGCTACGTTGGCCGTTTGCAAGAAAATAATTTACCCAGTGTCTTTGAAGTCTTCGTCGGTCTCATCGTCATCTTCAGATGGCACGTCCAGTGAGTTCAACTTTCTTGGTTTCCGTCGCAGCCTTTTCTTTAATTTCTTCATTTCAACCGGTTTACCCTGAAACATGATAATAGACTTGTAGACCTTGGAAATTGGCGACCAGACATGTATTGTGTAACACTATATCGACATACAGGGTGCAGAAGGCTACGACAGCAACTAATTGCTTAGTTTATTTCTGGATCTTCTCCAACCATCCGAACCGTGCATAAGATGCAAGAGTTGTGTGTCCGGTCTGACAATCCATAAGTGCCTGTGAAGGCCTATTTGAATCCTAACTAATATTATAAATGCGAATGTGAGTTTGTTTGTTTGTTACTTTCGCTTAAACCACAGAAAAAATTGGTTGTATTATCTCCTATAGAATAGGCAGCTGAATATTTTCTTTAGTCAAAGACCTATTTAAATGAAATAGAAAATAATTAGCCTAACAAGTTTTGTCACTTCTCCATATGCGATTCTATTAATCTTTTGACAGTTAATCTACCAAGTGTATCGACTCGAGTAATAAATAGTGTAGTATGTAACCTGTTCAACCGCCTCTCGTTCAGCCTTCATCTTCTCCTCCTCGGCGGCTTCTATGATAGTAGATATGTCCTTGCCGCGTCCCTGGTTGCCGGCGCTCGTTGTCGGTTCTACGTATTCCTCCTGTGTTACAAATACAATATAATGAACCTTTACTACAATCTATTATGTATTTTTATGTCAATATCTTGTCGCCTAAATTCTTTTTATTAAAAAAATATCACACAGACCTCACATCTTGTTTCATTACCAAAGGATCTCGATTCTAATTGTCCGTTGAAAATCAAAAGAAAGCTCATCTGTGATATGTATTTGATTAAGTATACAAATGCGATGATTTTGATGATGTAACGTAGACTACCGCTGCGACAGCCGTGGACTCAGATCCAACAAAAGCCCGAGCTTCGGTGAAGTAAAAAATCGTGAGGAAATCATAGAACAGTGGTAGGGTGGTACCCACCCGCAAGTCGCGAATCTGTCGCCAAGCACCTACTGGTAGGTTCCAGCAGTTGCACTTCAGATCCAGTTTACGTAGGTTACAGAGTAAACGAGTATGGTATCAAGCCAGAGAGACGGTACACAGGTACCTTGATAGCGGAGCTGATGAGCCGGTCGTACTCCTGGCTGCGGTAGCTGACGGGCAGGTTGTGCCGCGCGCGCAGCCGGTACACCGCGCCCGACGACGACGACGACGAGCTCCACGAGCTGCTGTCATCCACTGCAACAAACAACACAACACATACACACTGGCTAATTGTAATTATTATACAAGGTGGAGAAAACGGTCGATCATTAAATGAAACCAGAGCTTTATCACGTTATTTTTAAACCGTATACAAAAAATTATTTAAATCCATCAAGTAGTTTAGCAACAGTAATTAATTTTCGTTTATCAATTTTACTCATCACATTGATGCCTAAGAGATTCACAAGGCTAAGGTAGGTCGGACAATGGCCCAAGCACAACCGCTGCCTACATTTGTCTGTCTAACACGTTATGACAGACGAAGAAAGCGTATCGCCTGCGCCAAGTTCAAGATTGCGCCTCTTACAGGCCAGTGACAAGTTTTTTTTTTTTGTTCTAATATCGTTTTCGACTGTGTTATAGTGCTTTAATGCACTTATAACGATAGTGTTTAAATTTTATGATCGACTGTCGTCATACCCACCTTGTATAAAACAAAGTCGTGTTAGTTACACCATTAATGACTCAAGAACGGCTGGACCGATTTTTATGATCTTTGATTTGTTGGATTAGTCTCCACCCCGAATAGCAGAATAACTATTAAAATATCGAAAAAATGGGGAACAGCTAGTAATATAATAAATCCGAATGTTTATTGTTTGTAACTCAGCACCATAACGACTGAAGGATTTTCATGACATTTGATAAATTACTTTAGGCCCTGTAATAGGACATATAATACTTTTATCCTGGGAACGCGAAAGAAACTGCGAGGCAGAAGCTAGTTATTTGTCAAATAAAATCAATATCAAACTCACTAACCTGACACCGATCTCTCCTTCTTGACCTCCTTATATTCCACATGCTCCACCTCACCGGTACCTTCTGGTTCTTCTAACTTCCTTCGTTCCCTCTCCGCTTCCACCGTCACCACCAGCTCGTCGTATTTCACCAATTCACTCTCCAGCGATGCTATGAGCATGTCCTGGAATAAATTGATATACTTGTTAGAGAAACATTATGAAAAATGGTAGGGTATCAGTATAGGTTTTATCTTAACTATATTTAATACACAATCCCGACATGGTAAGTGATGATGTGTAGCCGAGGGTGGTGAAAATAATCAATACTAACATGGTTACACGTGGGACAGTACCAGTCCCCCTCGGGCACCAGGAACAGCATGGGCTTGAGGCAGCTGGCGTGGTAGCCTTCATCACATTTGTCACACAACAGTATCCATTCCGGTTGTTCGCCACTGCCACAACGTTTGCAGAAACCGTCGTCTTTGCCTAAACACAATATACATTTAGATTTCTTACCTATGAGAGAAAAGATGTCATAGTTTCCATTAAATAACCAAAAAGGAATCTGAATAAAAAAAAACTAATTTTAAATCTATGATGAATGTGAACGTATACCTTCGTGCAGCGTTCGCGCTCGTTTCATAGGTTCAACCGGTTCACCGCTCTCCAAGTCTGATTCCGGGGAGAACTCGTGGTCGGATTTGTCGAAAACAACTGATAAACAAATAAATATATTATATATAAGCTTATTGTGATCATGCCTTTAAATTGGCCTGCGTTTGAGTGATGATGTTTGGATGTAGGAAACACACATAATCTAGTAGATGGGATCTGGTATGCCGGTATTGCCGGAATACACTAGTAGGTGCTTTTCAAATAGTATTGACAACGGTTTTGTCCCCAAAAGCTCAGCATCCCAGCATACTATAAACGAATTTATCTAATACCTATTCATCGCATCAAAAAACAAGGTAACTAATTATTTTTATGTGATCGAAAAACAGGTTAAATTAGTTATTTTTATTGAGTAGTATTTTTTACATGTGACTTTAGTGAAGTTGTGAGATGCAGTGACTCGAAACCAAAGCACGCGGTTCCATGTAATTCGTCACTCCTAGGCTAGCCTAAGTTAGGTCCTCGTTAATTCATATGAAGAATATTGGCTACACCGGGAGGATTGGCAATGTATTATCGACCCACAAGAATTCTGTACTCTTTTTTGAACAAAGTCACGTCGGAGCTCGGCGAGAGAACCGTATCGGGAAGCTCATTCCACATTCATCCTCGAGATCCAAAGGCACATTCGACAAGAAGATCGCTTCTCGTCTCGATATGTCGTCTCCTTTCGGGACGGGGCTGTCAAAGCCGGCTTTATATTTCTCGATGAGTTTACCATAGGCAAGATCGGTCTATGTTAAGAGGCTAGATATAGAGTAGACTCACGGTCGGGCTCCTCGTGCGGCTCGTGCACGTCGAACAGCGGCTCCGAGTCCGAGTCGGGCTCCGGGCCCGTCGACACGGAGCCGCGCCAGCGCCGCCGCCGCCCGCCCGCCCCTGCCGCCCCTCCCGCCCCTCTCGACCCTCCCGCCCCTCTCGACCCTCCCGCCCCAGCCGTCCCAGCCGCCTCGCCCGAGCTGCTGCCACTGTTTACCCACTCCTCCTCGTCCGAGTCGTCCTTACCCTGTGGTTATCATCATTAATCTTCAGGATATTCCTTAAAATACGAGCCGGGGACCCCCGACCTTCCCCCGGCAATTGACGTTGCTCCCCCTGGGCGATCATCTTTTATACTATATGAAGACATGTCCCGACTGTTTGATCTATCGACTCCCAGCCTAAACCGGCGGGTTTACAAACTTTAATATTTTGCACCCAATTTCTTATATAACGTTGTAACGTTAGTAATGCACCGACTGCAATATTTTAATTTTACGAGCGATACGTAAGGTGACGAGCAATAATGCAAATCTATAGACGAGATTAGAATCGTGGGTAGCTTACAAAAATGACGGAGTAATGAGTGTACATCCATTAAAAAAAAAAATACAACCGAATTGAGAACCTCCTTCTTTTTTGTCGAAATAATTTTTTGTCGCCTTGAATCTTGCTATGTATACTCTAATTATCTCTTACCTTTTTCTTATGTATCATCTTCAACTCCCGTAATGCCACTTCCTCCAGATGCCGTCGGTCGGCTTCTTCTTTGATCTTCATCTGTGCGATACGCCGCGACTGCCTCACCGGCTGGTCTGAGTCATCTGAATCCAATTTACCCTTTGATTTATCTTTTTCCGACTTTTCTTTTCCTTTAGGTTTCTTTTTGAGGACTTTTTTGGACAATTTCTTTCCTGCTGCAAGTAAAATATAAGTTAACATTGATTTTAGAACACGTGAAACGTTTAGCAGAGCACAGATTCAACAGACAGTTTTAATTTTGAAATAAAATGGATGATTGATAGTTACCAATACTGTAAAGGGTTTCTTCTTCAGATTCACTTGAGTGTTTCTCCAGTAACTTGGCTTCTACCTTTTTCCTGAAATGAATATTCATTAGAGATTCAGACATTAAAACTACCACAAGTAAACTAAAAAATAATATACAAACAACAATCAACAAATTATTTTTTATAATGCTTACCTTGATGATGTAATAATTTTCTTAGGTTTAATTTTCAAGCGTTTCCCACTTGTCACAGGCTCATCATCCTCACTTTCAGTTTGAGATTCTGATTTATTCTTATCGCTCATAGTGGCGTCTAAAAGCGATCTTTTCAGCGATTTACATTCTTTCTTATTACTATCATTAACATCTTTATCTACACTATTGTCAACTTTCGTTTTTAATATCTTTTTTCTTTTAAATTTACCCTTATTTGCTTTGATCTTTTTTCTTTGTGATACAGGATTATTCTCTTCATCTAAATTGTCTTTAACTTTAGAATCACTGTTATCTACACTATCTGATGCGGCTTCCTTGGAATGTGATACATCATTGTCATTTTCAGGAGTGTCTAAACGTAATTTTTTAGGAGGTAAAGGATCTTCAATTTTCAGTTCTTTGTCGGGACTTTTCTCTTTCTCATTCTCAGTTTGATCTGTTTCTTCATGATCTACAGATGAAACACTGCTTTTCCTTTTCTCTATAATGCTTGATTTTGTATCATTACCATTATCTGGCTCCATTACAGAGTTGATAACTTCTTTTTCTTCATTTAGTTTTATTTTTCTTGCTGTAACTCTTTTCTTTTTCACTTTACTCCTACTTTTCTTCACATTATTCTTTTGAGAGACATCACTGTCTGACGCATTGTTGTCATTAACACTTGACTCGCGTTTCAGATCATTTTCTGCAGGTTTTGAAACATCACAATTATCCACATCTCTTACACAATGTTTCTTAGAGTCAGGCTTCAAAACTTCAGCGGTATCATTAGATTGTTTCTTTAAAGATCTTTTAGTTACAGAGGGAACACTATTATTTAATTTTACACTTTTACATAATTTACTTTTGCTACTAGAATTAGATAGTTCATGAGGGTGTTCACCATTCAAACATTCTTCATTTGCATTTTCTTCATCCGAATTATCTTCTGCATTATTTGCTTGTTCTATTGCTTCTGGGTTTCCCGTGTCATTTTCATAACCACAACCTTCACCATAAAAAAACATTAGCTCTTCTGTTATTTCTTCTCCTATAAAATAAGAGCTCTCACAGTCTGCCCCATTACCTTCCCCCGTTACAACCATCACTGGTTCCTCTATAGCTTCACTCACTTCCTCACTTTTAGATTCATTTTTCTCAATCAACTCTTCTTCATTACTGATTACTGGACTGCTAGGATTCTCTGTTGAAATTTCACTAGGTGCAACAATTGGTTCAATAATTGTGTGATTTAGTTCAGTGATTGTATCAATTTTTTCAGTTATTGCTTCAATTGTTTCAGTTATTGCTTCATTTGTTTCAGTTATTGCTCCATTTGTTTCAGTAATTGTTTCAGATGGTTCAGCAGTTTTATCTATTGATTGAGAGGGGGTATCATTTGATTGGGTGAGTGTTTCATTTATCTCTGAGGATATATTTTTTGATTCTGTGATTACATCATTTGATTCCAAGGGTTTATTAGATTCAACAGGTCTATTATTTGCTTCAGTTAATGTTTCAGTGAGTGTATCACTTTCTTCAGGAACCTTTTCATCTGAACACTGTTCTTTATTGTCTATATCTGCTTCCTGTGTTTTAGTTTTTTCACATTCTGCAACACTTTCTTCTTTAGGGTCATCACCCTCATGCTCAGATTCAGATTCTGGACTTAGGAACTCTTCTTCATTATCTTCATCAGCTTCTGATTTGGCTGGCTGTAAGGAAATTGTTTACATGTTTATTTTTGTAACTGATATTGTGTAAATATTTGCTACAGAATCACACCCTAATTGCTGAAAGACTTAATATGTAAGTTGTTTACATCTATCTTGTTCCTAAGAAACCATAACTTTTCAAATTCTGGTGTACCACAAAGGAAAATCTTTTTTTCAAGCATACCTCCAACTGTGATGGAATCTCGGTGCTACTGGAATCCTCATTAGAATTAGATTTGGCCAATGGGCACACTTCTTCACCAGTTTTTAATTGTGCTATAACTTTAACAAGTTCTTCTCGATTTCTAAAAAGAGATTAGATTTCATAATAAACAGTTGAAATTCACCATATAATATTAGTTTATTTATTTAGGGATTAAAATATACAGCAATCTTTTATATTTAGATAACCAAAAGCTTATTAAAATTTTATTTCATTAAGATTTTCACATTGTAGTGTAAGTAATTTATTGAAAAATAAGATTTTTTTTTAAATGGACTAGAAGGTGTTATCCAAAGTCGCCTAGACACCTTTATGCAGGCAAGATGGTGAGCACTGAGGGCTCTCAATCATGTAAAAAAATAGCACAAGTTTTACTGACTCTATAATTTCAAGGTCATAATATAATTTCAAACAAATTATGTTATTAATGTTCTTACTAGACTCATTATTGTAAGACTTTGCTATAGATGGATGCAAAAATCACAAGTAAACATAAAAAGGCAAATGTCTAATAAGATTTTTTACAGGTTTTATATTATTAACATTAACATACAAACAATTTCAACACAAAATGGTTCCATTTCATAATGACGTCACATAGCCCTCACCTTGCCACCAGCTGCCAAGTCTCCTCATCCTGATCCTCCTTATACAAGCACAAGTTGGCATCATCATCAACTTGCAGCCAATAAACACAACCATTCTTATCACGACCTATAGGTTCCAGCCGCAGATCCTTACAAGATATAGCATTCACAGCACTCTTGAACTTCGGATGACACATGAATTGAAACTCTAGGAGTAGCTGAAATTGAAAAAACAATTTAAAAAAAAACAAAATAATTAGTTCTTTCTGAAAGAGCGAGGCAATAGTAATTATATTCTACAAAAATCAAGTATACATTTTAAATTAATCAAAATCAAATATGTACATACTTTTTAACCATGACTTGTGTAACATAAACAGTAAACAAACAAATAAGTGAACATGAATTACACAGTAGCAAGCAAGAAATAATAAGTCCCAAATTAATTTCATACAATCAAATATACAATATATCATAAAGATACTGCCACAATATTTTCTTATTCATAGATGCCATAAATGTCTGATATTGCCAACAGGTAAATGTGACTCATATTGTGAATGTAATCTATTAAAACAACATTTTATCTACACTAATATCTGAATACAATGAAACTATCATGTAGGCGTCGCTAATTACCTTCAATACTTTCAATTTCACTTGCGTGCTAGCTTTCTTGTAGGAGAACCTCTCGATCTCCCAGGCCTCCTGGTGGTGCCCTTGTTGGTGACAAAACTTGATCAGGGATCTCTCCCATCTGTTGCTCTGTACTGATTTCAGAGCACGACGTAATAGTCTCAAGTGTAACTCCTTCAGCGGATCCAACACTAACAAAAAAAAACTTATAAGATGTTTGTTTATCACTTTTGTTCACATATTATCGCACACTATCTCACCTTCTTGTGTATTCTCTATGAATTCCTGTAATTTAGCTAATGTAGGTACGTTTATACCGTGCAGTTTTCCGAATACTTTCAGAAATGAGAAGATTACAGCGAAATTGGGATCATTCGCACACGAAATTTCACCGTCAGACGCCATCTCCGGAACTTCAAGCTTTTTCACTAAACATCACTAATGGTTCTAAATATCGGTATATGGATATTTCACTTAAAACTAAAGGGAAATTGTAAAACATGTACATGGTTCACGAAAATATCTTCATTTTATGTGCACTGAAAGCTTTTCTTATTTTCTACGAGTTGTAAAATAAAAACTCGATGACAGCCATCGCTCCACAAACTAACATTATTTGTTTTTAAAAATCAACAAGCAAATATACGGATAATTTTCGGACAAAGGACACTACAAATTCAGCCTTAAGCACTCTATACACGATCAATAGATCAAATGACCATGGATGGACTATGGTGTAGACCAGGCGGTCGACGAACAGAATATTGTGTGTACGTGCAACATGGTTTTCGATTGAATGAACCGAATTGTGTATGATTCAATTGAAAACTAACTAGTAGGATCTTAGAGAATCTAGAACGGGAGTTAGTAAGTGACACTTTTAGTACCAAAAACTTTCTGCCAGTTTTTGAGGGAGGCGAGGTAAACACGTACAGCACACTTTTACATTCTCACACGCATCATACGAAAAGTTGAAATGTTTCTATAAGCGCACACATACATAAAAGCTGTACCACAAACACAAAACATGCACACAAATAAATAATGGCTGTTGTTACACCATTGTTTAGTTACACACTAGCGCAAAAACTAGTGATGGGTATGGCGACCGATTAAAATGAATGATGTAGGAATGAATGAAACCAGAGTTGTTCATTTTCTTATCAGTTCATCTAGGTATTGCGGGACCACGATCGATCGTCGTAGTTCCTAATATCTCGTCGAGGTCACCAATGTGGGTGTTGAAAGAAAAGTCACAAATTCTTTATTTAAAGTTCAACAAGGAATATTGTATTGTATTACGAAAGTCCTCTTCATGCCTAAACGGGTTTTGATGAAATTTAGTATACATATAGGTCCTGGAATAGAACATAGGCTACTTTTTATCCCGTAAAAATAACGGTAACTGTGGGATACTAGTTAACGCGGGTGAAACCGCGGGGTGCTGCTAGTTGAAAATAAAACTGATAATGCAATGATAACATTATACCCCCACCTCTTCTCGGGTATAAATCGAAAAACATCGATCCGATGAAAAATTTATGAAAACCAAAATTGTAGAAAATTCTATTTTAAACCACTTTTTTCTTAACAATTTCTCATGTGAAATTTAAAATAAACGAGTTGCTAATCAAACAAAAGTTTACCCCCTCTTTTGGGGTATAAATCAGAAAATATCGATCCTAAGAAAAAAAATTATGAGAACCAAAATTGTAGGAAATTTAATGTTTAACAACTTTTGCTATTTCTATTTTTCGTGTAAAATTGAAAATAAACGAGATATTTCATTATCGAAAGTATCGTACGGTACTTCCTTCCTCGAAGTTTAGGTAAATATACTCTACCTATTCCGATCTCTGTAGTATTATTATTAATTATAATGTTATACTTAAATAAAACAGTTCCATATAATCGTTCATTCATTCATTTTGTTCCTTGTGGTTACATCACTAATCCCCGTACCAAGAAATTATGTATCGTTCACAGACTTAGTAGAGATGCTATCAAATGCTATGCATACAAAAATAGTGGAAAATTTAGCGATTAAGAGAGTAAGGCCTTTTTTTGTTATTGGTTTTCTAGGTGGTTTTAGAAGTTGAATCTGGTGGAGAGCTCGTTTTAACTATTGGCAGCACTGTCAACTAGTCTCTCTAAATCGTAGCGATGCGATTACACTTATCCTAAATCATACACAATTTAGGTTCGGGACCTTCCTAAATAGGAAGCAATTGCTCTAACTACGATTACACCTCCCGATTTCCGGGTCATCCTACATCGGCGTCCTAATTAGGATAAGTGTAATAACCACATAGTGTCCTTATTAGCGAGTCTTTAATTAGGGATGGTAGTGTAATAACCACATTTGCCTAACCACCAGCGACACTAAAAAGTTTTTTTTTTCATCTGTGGAAGTTGATTTGACATGTTATTTAAATTTGACTTGACAGCAAATTTATTTTGTCTGTGGTTACAAAACCCATTGAAAGAAAAGGAGTGAGCGAACGAGTGTTTGGTTTCGTTTCGTTTACTTTTGTGAATTGTGTGACTACTTGTTTCAATAAATTAGGCTAATCTTATATTTATTATCAACCACCATGTCTTCAGTATGTTGCGGAACTAAGAAACAAAAACTGAATAACTCATATAGCAATAGTTTAGAGCGACCTTTGAATGGTTACCAAGAGTCTGTAGCTATTCCTGATATGTGTTACTTTTGTTTCGATGTTTTGTATAGTCAGCTGCATAGTATGGACCCACCGCAAACACCAAACTTCACTAACGATGCCTAGTAAGTTACTAAAATCTCTTAGAGCAACTAATTAGTAGTATAAATTGGCTATAATGTATGCTAGGGTTCTGTGTGAAATCCTTTGTGGTGCTGCCTTCAAATCCTTTATTCGAAATGAGGTCGTTGCCATGAACAGATTTTTTGCGCTCAAGTTCATAAACCTTTGTTTTCGGCGCGTGTTTAGATATTACGCTTTCACAAAATTTGCAAATATAAAAAAAATTAATCAAGCATTATGTCTCTAAGCTTACCTACGTGAATTCCACCCACACATTATGCACTTAGTTATTTTTTTTTTATTTACGGTCAATACTCCCCACTCACTTCTCAACCCAAAATGTGTAAGCAATTATTTTCTTTATGTGGATGCATTAAAGTTTATAATGGCATTGTGTGGATAGATAATGACTGCCTATTAACTACTTTGTTTGTAGTGTATAATAATAAACTGAAGTACTTTCGTCTTATTTAAACTAGAAATTTGATAGGCATCCACTTAAGTTATGCTGACAGATAATGAAAGATCTAATAATAACAAAATGCTTTTGATTTACAGTCCTTTGTTTGTGACGTGGAAAATTGGAAAAGAGCATCGTCTTCGCGGATGTATCGGGACATTCAATGCAATGCATTTGCATTCAGGTACAGAAAATTATTCTATTAACACTTTGATGTGAACAATGCTAATCATGTATGTATATTTGTAATTTTTCATACAATATGACATGACATCCGGAGACTTATCTTGATCATTTAAGTGTTAAAATATTAATACATCTGTTTTTCTATGTAGTCTAGACCAGCAGGTTGATTGTGTAATGCAATTGGAATTGAAGTTGCAGCTCATTTGGTAATAGCTTGGGTAATTGCTATATTTTTCTCACACACAAGTGTAGAAAGAGATAGCAGTTGTGGTGCAGTCAATGTATTCAAAGAATATCACACAAATGCCCTGTAGACTTAACTTAGTCACATATACCGCTAAACGCTGGTATTTTAGCTCTCAACCAATTAAATTTCCATTAAAATATAAAAACTTTAATTATTATTTTTCATAACTTCTTTGACCAGTTTTTACCCACAATTAACTTAACCATGTAGTCCTTATGTGTATTAACAAAACAAACACAGTTTATGCCATATGGGTGGGCCAGAGACTAAACTAATTCTTATGTCTCTCTTTTTCTACCTTTATCCAGATGCATTGTACGTTTAGGTAGGATACCATATAGGTAGTTAATGGATCACATAAAATGAATAATATTACTGAAATAATAGACCATATTTCCATATTTATTAAATCTTTTCATTATGTAAACTGTAATGGCATCTCTAAAAAACATTGGTTTTGTTTTTATCTACACAATGCTGTTTATTAGCTCTTTCTTAGTATGAACCTACATAAATACAACAATGATTTATTTATTAACATCTGCATTATATTCTGTTTTGTAAGCAATATTAACTTCGTTCCTTAGTTCTATGTTAGTCAAGGACTTCCCTTGAATGTTTCACTGATATTAGGTTCTTGTGCCCTTATGAGACACTTTCGTGCCACCTGATGTGGACAACACATTTAGGGATAATCTCCACCCGAGCGAGTGTAGCTGTCTACGTGTCCGCACCGGGACGGAGCAAGAGCGTAGCGCATCCCGGCGGTTCCAAAACCCAGAGTATGCTGGCACTCCCCGTGTCGACGCGTTAAAAACGTCGCGGCCGTGAGCAGATTGTCTAATACCTCTTAACACATTAACTGCGAGACACAAGTTTAATCTGCGTAAACTAGACACGTCACGTATTCTTGATAGTGATAGGAGATTAGTTGCATAAATTATTCGCTAGGCAAGTAGTCTCCAGTAAATGTGTTAAGGAATCCTTACACAGTCCGGGATACGGATCTAGGGCTCTCGGTAACAGGTAAATTAAGACGCATGTCACGCATGGCTGACTAGCCTATATAGTGTAATGTGAACTTGCCAACCAGTATCACATGTCCTTATTGCTAACATACCCGCGACGTCTTAAAATCGACTAAAATAGACGTTGAGAGCTCCAAGATTCGTATCTCCGACTGTACCAATGGAGGAGCATTCTTAAATTGTGAATTGAGTGGTGGAAACGAAATCATTTGATGACATTAGGCCTATACCTTCGGTACTAACAAGCCTGTAACCTGTACAGACTGCAGTGCAAAGCCTCTCGACTGGGATAGGAAAATAGCTAGATCACACGAAAAGTAATGCCTAATACCTTAAAGTATGTCAGTGCTTTGTAGACGAGGTAGCACTGCTTCAGGCTGCTCTACGTCAATTTTGTATTTCGACTATTAAAACCATCACACATCTTTATTACTCACCCTATTAGACCCTACTAACAGAACCGGTACCGTAACTAGGACGGTGTCGTGGGCACACGGCGCAGACCCTAAGCGAGCGTAAAAATTATTTATAATAGCTCGCATCTAGCGCACAAAAGGCAAGTAACGGCGCAAAAATATATCAGATCCTGCTCGAAGTGCCTCGTTATCTGTACCATACCATACCACCGGCAGGTCTACGTGAGTACGCGATAACGAGCGCGTTGAAAGACTCTCGCTTCACGCCGATCACCCGCGAGGAGGTCCCGCGGCTCACGGTGTCCGTGTCCATCCTGCAGCAGTTCGAGGAGGCCGACCACTTCCTGGACTGGAAGCTCGGCAAGCACGGCATACGCATCGAGTTCATCAGCGAGCGAGGCTCCAAGCGCACTGCCACGTATTTACCACAAGTTGCTACTGAACAGGGTATGCCATTATCTTTCTACCACAGTTAATGGGCACTACCAATTATGGGCATTGGCAATCTCCCTGGTATTGCAAACGTCGATAAGCAGCGGTTTGTTGTTGCCGATCTTGAAGATCCTTTATGATGATTAAAAAAAACCCATTGCACAGTACAATATTATTATTACTATACACTATTACAAGTTTTCACCCCGTTGTTCCATCCACATTCCTGTAGGAAGTAAGTTAATAAGTTCGCTATTTGTACAAGTTTATGTGCAAAATATTATTAAGTTTATTTGAATGATTGTTCTGTAGTGTGTATGTAATAAAAACTAAAGTTCAAACCCTCAAGGATCATTGCAGTTGCATTGCAGCATTACTATGTGGTGTCTTTATTACGTTTACTGCTTTGTTGACTGACACATAACTCGGGGCACTGTTTATGTTAATAAATAAATGTTATTCAATTTACGTGGTAAGGCTCTCATCTGGCTGGCTACCACTCTCCATGTGGAGATGTGGTTGTACCGACAGTTGAATACCGGATCCCGTCTAAACTTGGAACCGGTACAATATTCGAGAATATAACTGTTTGTTAAAATTAAATTCGTATTTTGTAGGTTGGGACCAAATCCAAACAATCGACTCGCTGCTGCGGAAGGGCGGGTACAAGGCAGCCATCACCGCCGACATGAGGCGGAGCATCAAGCTGACTCGCTACCAGTCCGAGGAGATCTCCGCCACCTACAGCGAGTACATGAACCAGCGCTGCTAGCATTCACCGCACGCGCCCACACACGGTCACCGTACATATAACAATCGAAGTTGGAATACGAGTGGGCAAAGTGTTTACCATTATTGTGTTAGAAATAATTTAGTTTTTAAGTGTACGTCTAGTGTACAGGACCGCGATGAAGACGGGCGATGTAATACCGCATACTATAGCACCATATGGAGTACTAGTACGATGGAAAGTCAGAATTATGCTCAAAGTGGTTCGACTACGGAATGCGATTTATGGAACGTTAAAATCATTTAATTATAAGACATACACTGCCTACGACATTCCTCAGAAGAATGGTGCCATCTTTATAACAATGAAAATAATGCTTATGAATTATTAGGTATGTTATTAAAATTGCAGTCATTATTCAATAGTACGTGTTGAATGATTGCGTGTGATCATTATTTAATAATTATGTAAACTGCATATTGTTAACAATTCATAAGTTGTTATTAGACCACTTTGACCAAAATTTTGACTTTGAGCACTTCATTAATTGTTCTTTACAATCAAGAAAAAGTATACTGACTTTTAATAAACGAGGTATGTATTCTCCGTTTTAAAAGTATTTACATTAAGGTTTGTTTATCAGTTTCCATATGGAATCTATACCATGGGTCATGAAATTAAAAATAATCATGGTTAGTGACATAATACCCGTGTTAAGACTTTGTTGTTGAAAGGAATGCCCATGCTTCCATTGTGTGTAACTATCAAATGTATACCCATTTCATTAACCATAAGTTGTTGTCAGTTTACTATAAAACTATGCTTAGGAAAATTTTTTAAACATAAAAATTATCAGTCAAGTACGTGTCGGAACACGCGCAGCGTAGGGTTCCGTAGTCAATACGATGTGGTACATCATAACACCTAGTACTGAACGTATAATTAACTAGCTTTCCGCCCCGCGGTTTCATCCGCTTTTATTCCCTTAGGGGTTGAATTTCCAAAAATCCTTAGTGGATGCCTACAGTCCAGCGGTTTGGCCTGTGCGTTGATATATCAACAGTCAGTTAGTTTACCGTTTTATATATACAGAAAGATGAATAATATAATGTGAATTGGTTGTAAAAGTTACTTGTGACTCGCTTTATATACCATTCCACATAATGAGACCGTAAGGGTTCCTTGTTTGGTAACCTGAACCCTAAAAAAGGAATGTTGCCCACAACGTTCAGGATCTAAGCTACCCAGGATCAGAATAATTTTGTTAAACCAATTCCTACTTTATGTGCTTCAGTTAAAGTTTAATGAGACTTTGGAAAGAGCGTCGTTGTGTATGTAAACTGACACATACTTACGCAATTAATTATACTATCCTATTGTAATTCGTAGCTTAATTAAATGGTTGCGAGATCTCATAGAATCGCCGGGAATATTCTAGAGGCATTCACGATTTTCATTTAATACCGAGTACTTATATAATTTAATATTATAACTTGGGGTAAGCGTCGTCCATTAAATGGTATATGGATTTATAAATTGGGTAAAATAAAAAAAAAATATATAACAATAAAAGTGAACAAAAAAATTAACGTATTTTAAGGTTTGTTTTGTAGGTGATAAGTTACTTTAACTTACCCTGATACGTTTTATCAGCATGTTAGAGTTTGGCAAGAGAGGCACAGTAAATAATAAAGCAGTAGCTCAACTTGTGTGTAACCTCGAAATAAATTGTAGATTACATGACTCATGTGGAATTATAATTTTTATAATGTTGAAATACTACTTTAGTTAAGAATTGTGCTTAGCAGAGATAAAATTACTAGTATTTACCTAATAAAAGTTGTACTGATGCAAAATACCCCATAAATAACTTGATGAGGGCATGGGTGATATGAATTGTCATCATAAATAAATACAATTCAATTAAGCCGATTCCGTCATTTAAAAATAAAACATATCTTAAGATCATCACAGAATTGTTTTTGATTTATCTAATAGTTTCTGATTATATTTTACATTATTTTTAAATATTACATCCAAAATTCACCAAACATAACTTTACAACGTATTTTTTGGTAGTATAGCTAATTAATTTCTTGAACATTTAAATAGTGGAGGCTAGTTTTTATGCCAATAAACTTGTAACGTGATAAATCAGAATTTCTCTTTTTCTTAGTTATGTATACTCTTTTTTTTATAACAGCAAAGGTATTAACAGTAATGTATTGCTTACACAGGTTTTTGAACATACTGAAAAACAATCGCTAGGGACTTTCTACATTTGTCATTCTTAAATATGCCTTCAGTGACTTATGAAAATGACTAACCCTAGGTTGCTTTTGCTGAAAGCCGCTGGCAAATTTAGCTTATGTCTACCAAATAATGTGACAGATGAATGTCAAAAAAAAAATACTTTCAGAGCAAGGATTAGACCGTCGTTTTATTACAGTACAATCTATTGCAGTGGTTTAACGAAACGTGCGTGTGATCTTGCGCATCAGATACAAATGTTTATGTGATCGTTGGACCACTGTTATAAAATCATTGTTGTACTGTGTCGTGTACATCACAAACACAAATATTAATTAAGTCTTTATAAAAATAAGATAAAATGTTATGGTAAGACTTGTTTGTTAATTTGACGTTAGTTCTTACCTGTATTGTCAATCTAGGCTTGGTTGGATTTGAGGGGATGCGAAGGCATGAACAAATGAGCACACTAGATTCTCGATTTGCAAAATCCTATGTCAATTTCATACATTTTAATTGTATTTTTCGATAAATATCGAATGTTCAATGGCGTTAGAATCTGTGTCATGAAGTGATAACTCTTGTTATTTTCTTGGATGAGTATGTACATACTATCTACATATGTACTAACTTCCAACTAAGCGACCGACGCGTCGCCCCTCTAATTATTGCAGTACTATTGACTAACAGAGTGCTCAATGCATATTAATAAAAGTATTCTTATAAAACCTCTTTTATAATATTATGACACAGCAGTTTTAGAACGACATAACATGATAACATTCTTATGTAACAATGTAATATTACACTAAATTATATTAACAATGTAAGTATACTATGTATGTATATTGTTGTGTAATTAATCTGCTTTGAGGGAATACCTTTAAATTATGCTACATTCAGTACACATCGCCTCATTTCCGATCAACAATTAAATGTTAACCGTGATAGAGAACAGCTAGAATTTGTAATAATTGTTGATAAACATGTTTTTTACTGTTGTTACGGATCGTATGATTAATTTGAACTAGAGTGTAAAAAAAATTGTTTTGTGTTTAAATGTGAACTTTATGTACTCTTGAATAGAATTGTTTTGTTAAAAAACTGTCAGAAATGCTTTTGATAATGCAGAAAGAAATGTTTATGTGAATCAAACAGTCGAGCTGTGTGATGTTAGAATGTAAATTATCATTTTTGTTTCTCGTAAATCTAAATTGCACTAAATACCAAACACTCTTACAATAATATTTTATGTTATCCCATTTATCTAAAATTATTTCAATTTATTGAAAATGTTTTTTAAGTTTTAAGTAATATAATAAAATATTATTTTAAAAAATGCAATTTAGATGCAATTCTTTATAATAATGTGCTAACCAGGATAGTTTAAATAACGATTTACTTTCTTAAGATGGGACATTCATGTTTATTTTATTAATCAAATAATAAAATAATTTTGTAAAGGAAAACGTTGTGAAGAAACCCTAGCACTCTGTAGTACAAATTACCTACCTGTGTGTTGTGGTACCTGCAGTCTGAAGTATGCTGAAGCTACACAATGTAAAATAAACTCTTACCTAAGTGCATAAGATATATTATTATAATAATATAATTTTCTTGCGAACTGAGAAATTGAATCGAGCGAAACGCGTCATAGTTCATCTGATACGTTATAAGTGCGAGAGGGACCAACCATGCGGTAGTCGATTGTCTCCATTAATTATCTTAGTTAGAAAGGGATAGCATCTTCATGTAAAATCCCTCTACTATTTTTCACTAAATTCTTAACTAACAGTACAGTTTGTTGTATGTTATTTGTTATTAGTTTTTTTCGTGTTCAATTATGTATGTAATATAAAATAAATGTTAATAAACCTAAATAAATGAGCCCATCGAAAGAAAGTCAAACTGAATATTTGAAAATATAAATACTTGTCCTTAGCCACCCTACAGATAGCTTCACAAAATATTTAGCGATAAGGGACGTTGATGTGCAAAACCTGGAGTCGTTTAGAACCGAACTCTTTACTTAAAATTCTGAAAAAAGTAAATTATCTTTCGATAATATAAAATGGTGCGAGTAGTACAACAAATTACCACTAGGTGGCGGTAACTTGACATTTTGATTGCGAATAAATGTGATACACCTTATATATCCGTCCACTGTTGAGCTGAAGATAATGTGAAGAGCAGAGCATCGATTGAGTCTTTTATAATATCAATTTACTATATTAGATTCAGTTCCCCTAATGCAAGGCGCGGTGCGACCTTAACGAAGCATGAAACATTTATAGCAAATTGGCTTTTATGGAAAGCTAAATAGAGTTCAGTTCTAAATGGTACGCCAATTTATGAATATTTAGGAACAGTTGTGCATGTGTTCGAACATTGGAAAATGTATATTTTCTCTACAGCTGTATGCATAATTGTTGCTTGTTTTTTTTTTATAATTAATAAATATATACGAATAAAATAGTATATAATTAATATAACGTTTTTAATTTGTATTAGGTAGGTACATATTTTTAACAGCATTATTTGGTTAAATAATTATTTTAATAAAAACCTCATTTTTGAATTCAACATCTATTTACAATCTATATCTACAACAACATACTGTATAACCACATACAAATAATTTTATTTCATCTGACTTGACCTTCTGCAATTAATTTCTTTTCAATTTCTAGAATTTTACGCCTGACTGTCAAATTATTTCTGATTTCGAAGTATGTGAGTACTGAGGAAGCAAATACTTGCCCAATGGCCATCATAGCTAAAGTACCAGTGAATGGTCTAGTTATCTTTCTTAAGAAATTGAATATTACCTTAGGCCCTTCCAGTAGATCAGGTACTCTATATGTTGAATAACGATTGGCAAACTGAAATAGAATGTTTAAATATTGGTTTACAGCTTAGACATGATAGGCCAGAGATACCCTGACTGCAAGGCCAGATTTAGAGGTCTGGAGGCCTCGGGGCAACAAAGGAGTGGAGACCCCCTGGCTCCAAATTATTTTCCAAATAAAATGAAAACAAAGAATCGCTCGAGTTTTTCAATAAATAATTTATTGTGAAACCAAGTAGATTCTATCAGTATTTAACAAACATACATATATAAATATAATCGGAAACAAGAATTATCTGAAATTAAATTTTAGCGTTAGCAAACATGAATAACACTAATTGATCATTTATTGCAATTAATTTATATCATTATAATTTTTAAAAAAAGTTCCATCCCACTCAGCTAGTAAAATGCAAATGCTCATCAGGGCCATTTGAGATTTTGATATTTTACTGATTGCCTGATTGGGATGAACAAATATGGATCAATGATGTCTGTTAATATTTAAGAACAATATAATCATGTTTGTACAAAGTACTGTAGCCCCGGTTGCCCTCCCCTAAGTCCGGCCCTGCCTGACTGCCAAGCCACAGTTTGTGATTCCCAAATCAAGCCCACAAACTGTGGCTGTGTCCATTGATGTATAAAGATTATTATTATTAGTTACTCAGCTCCATAACAGTTGAATGGGAATAGGACATAGGATACTTTAATCCCAGGAACATGGCAGAGGCCATTTCAGAGCTAAGGGAAATGCTCATCTGGGTAATCTAACTATAATAATATGTACCAAATCACAACTTTCTCTGTCCAGTAGATTTGGAGAAAATTTGCTGTGACCTCAGACAGACATACAAAAGAGTGATTCTATAAGTTCCGTTTGTCATTGGATGTAAGAAACCCTAAAAACTGACATCATACTTATTATAAATATCTGTTCCAAGGGAAAGCTAATTGATAAACCTATGAAACTTACCATCAAACCTGAAGCTGGTCCCAAAACCATTGGGTAAGCAATTCCAAGCACTAACTGTATGGCAGCAGACCTCATTTCAGAACAAATAGGACACTCTTGTTTCATCAATACTATTGAAGTTGATACTGTCTGAAAAAATAATTAAATTCAAATCAAACAATTATGGGGTGCAAATGTGAATTTTGAGTGAGACTGAAATAATTGAATATTTAATCAAGTTTATTAATCATTTGATTAATAGCTAAATACACTATATAAACAATACTTACTTGTCTATGATATAAAGCTGTTAACAAGCCAGGCATCAAAGTAATAGGCACAACTGAGGCAAAGTAACCATATGTGCCTAATCTTAATTTCAGTCTGTAATGTCTGTTTATAATAACTCCGGAGGCGGCGTTGATGCCTCCTAGAATACCCGGTCCATAGCGTAGAGCCCATCTGTAAATTGATCACTTCTTTATCAACAAAAAATTATATTGGTAGTGAAGAGAGCATTATTTACTGAAGCAAGAATAAATAAAAAATTGAACACAACCTATTTTGAGACTATGGTAAGTTTGTTTCTTTATATACTACTAGCTGTCCCCTGCGGTTTCACTCGTGTAGCAGTTTAAAAAATAGATAAGCTATTCTCAGACCTACCCGATGTGTACACAAAATTTCATAAAAATCGGTCGAGCCGTTATGACATGAGAATTTTATATATAAGATTATGTGACTTATCTTCATCTCTTAATGGTAGAGGGATAGTCTTAAATACCTGGTGCTATGATAACAGGTCAAACGGGGTTGCTAGTGTAAAGTAAATAGTACGTAACCAATGGAATTGATAAAAGTTTTGTTTAACTTACGTATCGGCGAGCGATTCCCAGTTGGTAACGATGTCCCACGCGTAGGATACCGCTTCTAGCTCGTCCAGGGCCACAGCTCCCTCGGGTACCGTTTTGGACTTCATTAAAGCCATTTTTTGTTTATTAAATCAACTATTATGAAATAGAACCTTATGTTATTATACTTTTAAAACAATTTATCGCGAAAATATATTTTTTAGTACTACAAAACGTTCATGGATCATGGTTTTAGTGTTGCCAGATGACCATGTGAATTTCCCCCCATTTTGTTTCAAAATCCCCCCGAAAATTAGCTTTTGAAAAAAAACCCCCAAAACAGTTTATGAATGAATGAAATATTCTTTATTGTAATCTCCATACAGGAAAAGTATAGACATATAAAATTAAGAAAGAGAATACAATTTAGGCGGCCTTATTGCTTAAGCAATCTCTTCCAGGCAACCTTTGGGTAATAGGAAATAAATAAAATTGTGGCAGGTATCAACCTATAAACTCTACATAAACTAAACTATACCATACTAAATAAATTACAAAATATAATAATACTTAGAAATAAACAAAATACATAAATACATAAAATAAATATAGATATGCAAATAAAATAACATACTAATATTAAATAATGTCATAAATAAAATGAAATACAAAGATCAAAGAGAGTGATAGTAGGAGAATATTTGCGTCTTAAAGGATTCAATAGTCTGAGCTTGTCTAATGACTTGGGGTAGAGAGTTCCAAAGTCGAACAGCTTGCACAGTGAAAGACTGACTAAAAATTTGGGAGCTGTGTGAGGGAGTTTTGAGGCAAAATTCAGAAGACTTACGAAGAACGTGATGCTGGGAGCTACGAGATTCGAAGTGTTCCTTAAGATAAGAAGGTGCTTTTGGATTAAATAAAATATTATATAAGGTTGAAAGTATGTGAGTATTCCGGCGAAGGCGAATAGGGAGCCACTTGTGACAACGAAACTGAGAGACGTGGTCAAATTTGCGCAAGCCAAAAATGAACCGTATGCAAAAATTTTGGATACGCTCAAGTTTATTTAACTGCTCCTCAGTTAGGTCAAGATAGCTGACATCAGCATAATCGAAATGCGGTAAGAGTAATGACTGTGAGAGCGCAATCCTGGTATCCATTGGTAGGAAGTTTCGCAACCGTCTAAGAGATCCAGCAGCAGCAAACATCTTCCTGCTTACGTCCGCTACTTGCGGAGCCCAAGATAGAGTTCGGTCAATTAAAATACCCAGGTTTTTAACAACTTCGCTATATGGTATAGCGACACTTTCAAAAGTAATTTGGGGTAATTGGTCCCACTTTACCCGAGATATTAAAGATTTGCTACCAATAATTATAGCCTTAGTTTTAGCTGGGTTCACTTGGAGACCAAAACGTCTGCTCCAATCAGATATAGCAGCAAGGTCTACATTCGTTAACTGAATGGCGCTAGGGAGATCATCTAAAAAGGATTGTCTGTACAATTGGAGATCATCTGCATAAAGGTGGTAGAATGAAGAAATCTTATCAGTCAAAAACCGAGAATACTTAATTGAATTTATACTTATTTTGAAGGAGAAACACAATAACAAAATTTTTCCATAGCTTTAACTATTGAACACCAATGAATGATTAAATCGAAGTAGTGCTGGGAATTAAAAATAAGTAGTGATCAATGAGAATACAAATACATTAGAGTAGTGCTGCAAATTGTGTTATTTGTTAAATGATTGAGTTATGAAAAAAAAACCTCCATTTCCACTGTTTATTTTACCCCCAAAAGTCGCCCCAAAGAATCTTTCCCCCCAGAGTCCAAAAAAAACCCCGAATTTGGAGGGAATCCCCCCCATCTGGCATCACTGCATGGTTCATTCCATCCTGAGATTCCATCAATTCACTTGCTGTCAAATAAATGTCAAAAACATCTGGGCTGCGTTCAGTAACTACGCCGTGTGATGATGGCCCGACGATTATCATAGCGTTCAGCAAAGACTTAAGATTAGTTAGAGCATAAAGCCAACAGGAAAGAATATATAATATACGTTTGAGTAGTGATTATATACTCTTTAAATATAGTTGATAGTTTGATAATCGTCACTGAACTGAACGCAGCTCAGCTGGAGTGCGTTCAGTAACAACACACCGGGTGTGAAAGTTACCGTGTGACTTTCGTCCCATCATCATCGCCCGACGCGGACGTAATTGATCACACGGGCTTACACTCCGAGTTACTGAACGCCGTCCGACGATGTTACTGAACGGTACGGTGCGATCACACCGAGTTACTGAACGCTATAGCGTTCAGCAAAGAGTATATAATCACTACGTTTTAGTAGTGATTATAATACTCTTTAATTAAGTTGGATAATCGTCGGGCGATCACACAGCGTAGTTACTGAACGCAGCCCTGGGTGAAAATCAGATGTGTTGCATGATCATTTTTTAAAAATCCGGTTTTCTTTTTCCCAAGGGCAAGACTTGGTTGGATTTGTTTTAATTTAAATTAAACAGATATTTCGTTTTGTATACAAGGTTACTGGTTATTCGTCACGATCCCATTATGGGATTGAAGAAGAGGTCAATATTCAACAGGTTTTTTTTTACAGAAATAAAAGAAAGAATAAATAATGTACTTATTAGGTATTTATCTGCTATCCCATACCGAAGTTTTCGGTTTACTTATTTGGTAATACCGTCCGTACAAGTCCCGATTTATATAAAGTTGAATAATCTAGGTTCATAAAATTTTCATTTACAAAAAAAAAACAAATTCTAATTAGAGCAGTGAGTACTTTCACCACTAAACAAATCATTTTCAATTAATTTTAAATCTTGGTCACATGCTCACTCATTAACGCAACCTGTTGACTTGAGATATCAATAATATTTTACAGCGCTACGCTGCAGTGCTCGGGCCATCGTGAACTTTACCTAGAAAGACTTTCGATCTGCCGTGTGTATTACGGGCCTGTTGTGTACTACGTTTCGCTTCCTTAAATGTATAAGGATGGATGATGGACGGACAACTCCATCAATAGGTACTATCTTAAGTCGAATTCCGCGCGTATGTGGGTTAACTTCTGGGACATTGAGTGCAATTCTCTAGTAATTTTGCTGTCAGACGCTTTTCTCCTTGCTTCTTCTACCAGTTTCCTTTCTTGTACTGCTATTCTCCTCTCCTCAATTGCCACCTGTCTATCTTCTGCTGCCAGCCGCCTATCTTCTGCTGCCAGCCGTCTATCTTCAGCTGCCATTAGCCTTTCTTTTTCTGCCAGACGCCTTTCCTCTTTTGCCAGTATTTTGTCCTCTGCTGCTAGTCTTATTTCCTCTGCAGTAAGAACCGAATGATGATCTGTTAAAACAGATATTGTTATTATATTTAGCTATGAAAATGTCATGTCATACACATTCAATAATATTTTGTAAACTTACATGGTGTTTTTACGCGGCAGCTGACTCGGCGAAGAGCTAAAAAAAAAAAACTAATTATGAATAGATGCTAAAATACCTAATTCAGTATAATGATTAGAATATGTTTTACTGTATTTTTTGTTTATTCACCTTACGGTAGCACCATAAAAAATCGATTGAGCTATATGGGAGCTTGTGTATATCCGGGTCCACTGCGCCGCCATGTTACGAACAAAACATTTTTTTTCTAACATGTTTGGTAATACATGATTTTCAAACAGCCTGTCCGCTGCGATTTTCGAGTAGGTATATAATATTTTTGTTAGTAACTTTTTTATTTTATTAAAAGGCTTTAGTTACTAGACTATCAGCCTAACTATCCACTCCATCGATCTACAATAACAATACACATTACACAATATCAAAAAGATAAGTCAAAATTGTGTCTCTGGCGAGCACAGATATGAAATCAATAATATTGTCCCGCCGGCCGACGGCCCCGCAGGCGAACGCGGGGAATGTTATCCATGTGACTCGGCAAATACAAACATTAAACAAAACAGATAACATGACCTTGGTAAAAAATACATGTTTGTGTTAGAAAAACTTAAAACACGTCGAACATGGCGCAGTGGACCCGGCTTTAGAATACACACAGACGCAATTATATTTATTTATTTATTTACTTCTTAACATCTATCTTTACAGGGGGACCCTAATGCGATAGTGTTGCCTTATATCATTACTTATAGTGTGCATGTATACGCATTTGGGTCCGATTCATCTAAATGATGAGCGCGTATGACGCGCGCGTACTCGGTTTAAATAGGTAATAATTCTATGCATAACAGCAAAAAAAAAACGTGATTTTGAGTGAGTGACCAAATATTACTTGTCTTGCCTATTGCTGTTTTTGCAGTCAACATTGGCACAGGCGATGGTGATGAAGCCTCTGGTGATGATGCTGGTGCTGGTGAACAGGAAACCATTTCAGTTTTTATATCTTCTGTCATCGATGCAGACTTTGATACTGAGTTAGCCTCCTGTTTAATATAAATAGTATTAGTCAATATGACAGAACTGTACTGGGGTCTGTGCAAAAAAAAAATAGCTTCCGTCCTGAGGTTTCACCCGCGTTCCCGAGGGATCTTGTGTTTTCCCGGGATAAATAATAGCCTATAGCCTTCTACAATAAATGGGCTACCCAACACTGAAAGAATTTTTCAAATCGAACCAGTAGTTCCTGAGATTAATGCGTTCAAACAAACAAACAAACTCTTCAGATTTATAATATTAATATAGATGTGATTTATACAACACAAAAGTCTATAGTCGAGTGAGTGAGGAGCGCAGCTCGTCGTGCTTCGGTACGAATCGTGGCATGTGTGTAGATGAAAATGTAGAAGTCAACAAATATTAAAGATTGATTCGACAAGAATTATCAGAAGATGTTTTTGTTTCATTATGATGACCAAAACTTGATTTTTTATAATAATGAATATATTAGTTTCAACAATAATACCTTATTTTAACTTATAACTTATTTTAGATTTTATTTTAAATACTTACATCATTTGGTATATAGTCTATTTCTTCTTTAGTTTCCTGTACCATATTTGGGACTTCTTTTACTGACGTCAAAATCTCTGTGGGTTCGGTTTTTCTACTCTGGCCTCTTTGATTGAATGTTAAAATTTTGACCATTCGAGCCTCCCGATCAGTAAACAAAATCAACTTGGGCACTGGAGTTGGATTACCACTAAATACAGCAAGACGCTGCTGCCTGATAGCATTCATTCTTTTTTGGTTCAAAGAATTTTTTTTATCATTCCAGAACTAAAAAAATATTTGAAAATAAAATTAAAGCATAATGCAACTCCTCTTTCCAATCTCAATTAAAACATGAAATACAAAATATATTAACAACAAAAAATATTTGAAAATACAAATCACATAAAGATCTTGTACAATTTGATAATAGACAGATATACAGTTAAGAGTGAGACAGCATGAGAACTGCTACCATTTAAGGGTGTCACACACGGCAAAGATACTATAATATTTTATCTCAAGATCATAAGACAGCATTATACTATGAAAAGAGAAGCAATGACCTTCCTAACCTACCTTCACTTTCCTTCTCTTTCACTGGTATAGCACTGTCTCATATATCTTAAGATAAAATATTATAGTATCATCACCATGTCTGACATCCTTTACAGATTGTTTCTTTATTAGCACAGATTATACTTAGGGTCACATACAACCCTAAGTCATTCTTCCACATTTAGAGATTCATCTAATTTTAAAAGAAATATATTTCACTATATTGGTTGGTTATCCTACTATGATTTGATGTGATTGTACTTACATCTTGCCATTGGCGCTGTGTTTTCACACACCCACCAATAGACATTGCATTGAGATGCATTGTCAGATCGTCCCAAATTTCAGCAAGTTGTTGTCTCGTTGCAGAGTTAGCTGGTTGGGCATTTGCCACTTCAGGGTTCTTTTCCATAAAGCCCAGTAGAATCTCCCACTGGAGACCAGATACAACTCCTTTAGCTGTCATTCTGAAAAATAAGATCATATGACATCTACTCTTTGAAAAATATGAGAAAGAGGCCAATCTTTACACATGGGCACACTAGTTAAGGCTTCCATATTTATTTCTTAGGAATTACTACTTTATACAAATTCCTAGCTACACCTGCCACTAATTTGAGTTATTTCCCAAACGTTGCCTGGAAGAGATCGCTTAAATGTTGTGTTCCTTTCCTTTATTTCGCAAAGTTCCTTCTAGGCTTTGTGTGCTTACCACCTTCGGCCACATCATCACTTAACATAGTGAGATGAGATTGTGGTCAAACACAAGCCTATAAAAAGTAAAAAAAAAAAATATCTCATGTATGTACTTAGGGTGCAATACTTATAGAATTAATTTAGTTAACTCAAGCTGGATCTGGACTATTAGTACCTATATAGTAGACCTACTAAAATATTAAATACCTACTAATTCTATGAATCAAGGTAAGTAACAAGTACTTTTAAAGTTGCAGGATTGTAGCATGACAAGAAACCTTGACGACGAAACATCAACGATCTTTGAAAATTAACGACTTTCGACTTTCACCCCACCCACCTACCTTTCACTTTCACTCGCAGTACAGAATTTATTTAGTCACAAAAACAGTCAGTCCAAAGATCTTGCCTGACCGATGATGATAATAGTACCTGTGTACAAGACAGGTTGGTTTCTCTGTCTAAAATAATTCATCTACTTTCCGTTGTTATCATAAATAAGAACAAAAAACAATACCCTAATGACCATAATTTAATTTATTTTATTTACGTACATAACTCGTCAACAATTCAAATATTATTTATGTAGAAATTGGAAGGTAAATAGAACTGAGATTTTTTTTTTTTTTTTTTTTTTTTTTTTTTTTTTTTTTTTTTTTTTTTTTTTTTTTTTTTTTTTTTTTTTTTTTGACTGGAACAGGAAGGTGGTGGGTCCAGGGGACCTTCTTCCACCGTTACGCGGACTTTTGCGGTGAGCGCTGAGGGCTCTCAACCGCTACTTAAAACTAAAAACTAAAACTAAATAATTTTGGGCAACGGTAGCCTGAGGGTGCCCCCTGTGGGGCTCGACCTCGGCTCAGGACGTTGCCTGGGGAATGAGGGAGGATTTAGCATGCAAACAATTATAATTATTTGGGGATCGGTCGGATTGCTAATATGCAGCTCGGGCCGCTTAAACGGGACGAGACTGAGAGGGACGTCGCGACGGTCCTCGCCGGCGAGGACGAAATCTTGGTTGTCGGTTGCGCATTTGTATTTGTTTTCGGGCTTCGTCAGCCTCGATTTGAGCTAAAGTGGTGGCATCGTCTGGTTCGCTGAGGGCGTGCCTAGGCCTACGGATGCGGGAAATAAGGGACGGGGTGTATGTGATAGTGTTGACTATCAAGGGATTCGCGTGGTGCTCTGCGGTATCAAAATATCGGCGCGAGGCGCGTTTTATAAATTGTTTGATTGTAGGGAGGCCTAAGTCAAGGTGGAGGTTTTCATTGCGCATGTACCACGGGGCGCCCGTGGCTTTGCGCATGAAACGGTTTTGAATCACCTGAAGGGTGTTGAGATGTGTGGGAGCAGCGTGAGCGAACACGGTGCTCGCATACGTCATGACTGGACGGATACACGCGGTATAGAGTCTAACCTTGCTTTTTAGGGCAAGTTTAGACCGGGCGTTGATCATGCAGTGGAGTCGTCCTGCCACAAAGGCGGCGCGCGCGCGAACCGCCCTTATGTGTGCAGCGAAGGATAGGCGATCATCGAGGGTCACACCGAGATATTTGGCTTGCCTCTCCCAAGGGATCGGCTCGCCGAATAGTGTGACTGGATCGGGGATGGGGGGACGTCTTTTTCGGTCGGTTCTAAAAAAGAGAACCGCCTGACTTTTGGAGGGGTTGATCTCTATTCTCCATTTCCGGAACCAAGCGCCTAGGGCGTTGGCTGCGGTCTGGAGTTTCTTAGAGATCGCGGGCGGGCTTTTGCCTGAGCAATATACGGCAGTGTCGTCTGCAAAGAGAGCGAACTGCGTATTCCTGACTCTAGGGATGTCGCTCGTGTAGAGCGTGAATAGCAAGGGAGATAGTACCGAGCCCTGCGGGACACCGGCACTAATGGGGTGTGGTGAGGACAGGACGCCTTCGACCCGATATCGAAAGAGGCGATTCGACAGAAAGTCTCGTAAGATGGTCACGAGTCTCGGTGGCACACCTAGGGTGTAAAGCTTGTAGATCAAGCCTGTGTGCCACACCTTGTCGAATGCCTTTGCGACATCGAAGAAAAGGGCGCCTGTCATGTGACCTCTCTGGTAACTTGTGGAGATGTGTTCAACAATTCTATGGACTTGGTGAACACACGAGTGTTTGGGTCGGAACCCAAATTGCTCGTCTGGGAGGAGTTTGTTAGCATCGGCAAATGCTTTAAGGCGGACATAAATGATTCTCTCATAAATCTTGCCCAGTACGTTGAGCAGACTTATGGGACGATAACTGGAGGGCTCGGACTTGGGTTTGCCGGGCTTGTGGATCCCAATCACGTGGGCTTCTTTCCACTGGTGTGGGAAAATATTGTTTGAGAGGGCGGCATTGAAGATGGCCGTCAATAACATGATAAGGGAGGCTGGGAAGAGTTTGATCACTCTGTTGGTGATCTTGTCCGAGCCCGGGGCCTTACGAGGGTGTAACTTCCCGATGATCGCTTTCACCTCGTCATGGGTCGCGGGTGGAAGTGGGTCGTCATTTGTGTTGACGTCGTTGGCGACGTCGTCAGTCGGGGGAGCGGGAGGAGGTAACGGAAGAGCGGTCCTCCGTTCTACTTCGGCTGTAACTTTCTCCAAATGACGCGGGTCAATAGGGAGAGAACTGGGCGTACATTGAGCCTCCAGACTTTCGGCGAGGCATTCGGTCTTTTCCACGTCTTCAAAGGCGGGAGGAAGATTGGGTCGCTTTAAAGGAGGCATTGGAACTACTGTGTCCTTTGTGAGGGCACGAGACAGTTGCCAAAAGGCTAGGTGGGAGGGCTTGATTTCGCTGAGGGTCTGGCCCCAGCTATTCTCGCGAAACTCTGCGATGCGTGCCTTGACGGCACGTTCGAGAGCTCGTAATTGGACACGATTTTGCTCTGAGGGAGCTCTATCGTAGGCGCGAATGGCGACTTTCTTCTCCCTCAGCAAGTCCCGTATGTCGTCGGGCAAGTGCCAGCGTCGGTCATCCTCCGCTGGTACTGTCCGAGAGCAATCGCTAACTAACGATTGCACGTGACTTGTGAGTGAGTCGATAGCGCCTACAGCGTCGTCGGCGGTGACTAGGCTGTCGGGGATACGGTCTAGATGGACGGACGAGGTCGCCTTGAGGCTTTCGCCTAATTTGTCCCAGTCCGTCACGACCTTGGTGCGAGAGGGTTGACCTGAATCTTAGAACTGAGAGAATCAGTGTTACGGTCATAGAATACAATTAACCTAAAGGTGTTACGGTTACCAACCTTTACCAAAAAAAAAATACATTTTTGCTGCAAAAGTTACATTTTTTTTTTTTTAATTCACGTGTTTTTTTTTTTGCTTTGCGTCAAAACGAAAAAGTGCCAAAAACCTAGATAGGTTTTTGGGGTGGGATGTTGGAGGCAAATTGATGTCAGCAACAGGGCACTTTTTCGATAGTAAATTTGCGGCCCGAGATTTCTGAAAAAGGTACTTGGTTGACAAATTGGTAGTACATAGCATAGTATGGCTCTTCGAGCCTTGACAATAATAATCTAAATCCTTTACGGAAATTTGATTGATTTCGGAATGGACAAAGAGAAGTTAAGTGGTAATTACACTTATCCGATTTAGGAAGCTAGTGATCACACTTACACTAAATTGAATCCTAAATCGGACAGACGACTCGTACCGCCGCCGATGCGATTATACTACCCTAAATCGTACACAATTTAGGATCGGGATCTTCCAATCGCACTAAATCAGAAGCAACTGCTCTAACTACGATTACACCTCCCGATTTCAGATTAAGGATGTCCTTAAATCGGATAATGTAATAACCTCTTTATTTAAACACCTAAAAGATGCTCGCTCATATTATCGTATGGTTATCAATTGGTAATTATTAATACATTTAAGATAGGCACTCGAAACACGATTATTTGAAAAACTTTAACGATAAACTTACTTACCAAACAATAAATGTAATCACCGGAACATCACTCACGCATTTTTCTGACAGTTATACGACAACGAACAATAACACAACGAAACAAAACAAATCAAAATTGTTTATTTTAATTTTTTTGCTAATTAGCTACGAAACCGCGAGCTTGCTAAATAAGAAACGTGCGCGCACACGCTCAAGCAAAATCAAGTTTTAATCCATCTAGGATACGTTTCATTTTGTCATGGCGTGTTCCAGAACCATCTCTGAGACTCTTGAGTGTGATATGGAGTGAAATACTTTTTAGACGCGCCAGTTTTAAGTGCGTTCAATTTGGATATGTTAGTAAACTGTTTGCAATAAAAATCTAGTATTACTAATCTCGTTGTTCTCAAAACTTACGAAAATTGCCTTAAATATAAAAATTACTTACATATTACGCGAGGGGGTCAAAAGATACGAAAAATGTAAGAAATGTAACCTTCTGGCAGCACTGAATATCAATATCATTCATTATACATACCAGTGTTGCCAGGGCCCTCGAGTCGTAAGTTGTTACGTTTCGTTTCCTGAAATGTTACATTTTTGGTGCAAAAGTTACATTATTGTTTTTTTTTATTTATTTATGTCTTTTTGGTTTCAGTGGTTGGAGGCAAATTGATGTCAGCAACAGGGTCAGTAATTTCTCGTTTGCTAATTTTCGGCCCGAGGTTTCTGAAAAAGATACTTGGTTGACAAATGGGTAGTACATAGCACAGTACGGCTCTTCGAGCCTTTTGAAAAGTGTCTCAATTCGTTCATAAGGTGCTAATAAACCACAAAAAACCGGCCAAGTGTGAGTCGGACTCGCGCACCGAGGGTTCCGTACAGTTTTTATTAATTGGCGTAACTATGTATGTATGGGGACACCCTTTAATTTTCAACTTTTTGATTTTTTTTGAATTTTTCCTTTATTTGTGCTGTAAGACCTTGCGTTTTGCCAATTTTTTTTTTATATTTGAAAGGTAAATTGCGGTTTACGATTTATGACGTATTAAAAAGAAACTGCTTACTACATCTCGTTCAAACCAATTTTCGGTGGAAGTTTGCATGGTAATGTACATCATATATTTTTTTTAGTTTTATTATTCTCTTATTTTAGAAGTTACAGGGGGGGACACACACACATTTTACCACTTTGGATGTGTCTCTCGCGCAAACTATTCAGTTTAGAAAAAAATGATATTAGAAACCTCAATATCATTTTTAAAGACCTATCCATAGACACCCGACACTTATGGATTGGATGAAAAAAAAAATTGAATTTCAGTTCTAAGTATGGAGAACCCCCTAAATTTATTGTTTTTTTTCTATTTTTGTGTGAAAATCTTAATGCAGTTCACAGAATACATCTTCTTACCAAGTTTCAACAGTATAGCTCTTATAGTTTCGGAAAAAAGTGGCTGTGACATACGGATGGACGGACAGACAGACAGACAGACATGACGAATCTATAAGGGTTCCATTTTTTGCCATTTGGCTACGGAACCCTAATTTTGGACTTACTTCTATGGCAGCACTTCATGGGAAAATCCTGAGCATCGTTCAGAAACGTTTGAGCGATAGTTAACGGTATTCGGTTAAGTCGATTGTTTATGTTTAAGTTCAGTTCATTTTGTCATTCCTATAATATTCCTGATGACGTGCTGAAACTCATTAAGGGTATTAAAGAATATGCAGTGACTGATGGAAGTGGTTCGTCAACGTCACAACAAGACGAACCTGTTGATGACCTTCAGATATTCTTCGAAATAGAAGACTAAGCTTTTGTTTTTTGATAAATAAATAATTCACCTATTTCGAAGAATAGGTATTCTTCGAAATAGAATACTAAGATTTTGTTTTTTTATTAATAAATTCTTTAAATCAAATTGGCATTTTATTTAGCAATAAAAATTATATTTAGCATTTTTCTGGCGAAAAGTTGTCATTTTTCTAAATTATAAAACGGCAAAAAAACAATTTAAATATAAATTTGTTATTTTATTTTATCACAAAAATAATTGATGGTACCCAACCCCATTTAGTTTCTTTCTACAGGTTGGACACACATTTTTACTTCTTTTAAGTGCTAATTTTATACATTTTAAACAGAATATATGTCCACACATAGTTGATGCAACAGCATTATTTCTAAACTTATCCATGCAGATCGGACAGCTATGTAACATTTCATCTTTTCGAGATGAATCTACATGTTGTCCTGGTGAAGGTCTGAGATGAGGTGGAGCTGTCTGAGATCTTGAAGTGCTAGGTAATACTGCCAGGTGTGCTGTTGGAGACATTGAAAGTCTTGGTTGTGGAGGAGTGCTAGCACTTTGTTGTGAGATGGAAGGTGGTGATGATGAACTGTATTGAAGTCTGTCACTAAATTGTAATACACTGTAAGGGTAGTATGCATCCATTCTCTCGCTATCATTATGGCTAGAATCAAAACTATAATTTCTTTGCCTACTGGATGTACTGGAACTACTATTTAAACTGGATGTACTGGAACTACTCAAACTGGAAACACTGGAACTGCTACTCAAACTGGATGTACTGGAACTACTACTGGAACTTGAAGTAGTAGAACTACTACTCAAACTGGTACTGGAACTACTACTAGAACTTGAATTTTTTCTTGATTTTTTCTTTTTATATCTCAGATTCTGTTCATCTACAGAATGCTTTCGTTTTAGCGTATTATAGCGGTTTTGTTTACCCAAACTTGAATTATGCTTACATTTGACCTTAGTCCTGGAATTAATCTTCCTCTTTACCTTTCTAGAACTACATATATCCTTTGGTTTCGGCATTTCAATGATTTACTCTGAATATTCTGAATATCAGGTGGTTGTATTTGTTATGTGAATAATGTACTTCATTTCTCATAAGATAATTTGATGACAAACAATAAAAATCTCACTTTCTTAAAATGATATTTTAGGTTACTACCGTCTTTCCTTACGATTGAGTATTATAAATGTTCTATGTATGTATGTCCTAAGTTTCCACTTTCTTATAGACAAGCAACAACGTATTGTATTATAGATGTAGAAGTGAATTCAAATTAAAACCAAAGAGTACCTATCTAATCACTACGTTCTATCTGTGGCTCTATTAAAACCAAAGAGGATATAATCACTACGTAAAACTATATCAGCTTTGGGGGTAATCTGTGGCTAGTTCTAATCTTAAATCTTCTTTGTTTGGTTGGATTGGATAGCAAACAGTGTTTCCACTTAAAATTTTGGATTTTCCCTAGTTTCTATAAGAATTATCCCTAAAATTCCCTTAAATAGCTTTAAAAACCCTTGGTTTAGGGAGCATTATCCTAACTTTTTAATATTATAAATGCGAAAGTAAGTTTGTTTGTTTGTTACCTTTACACGACTAAACCGCCGAACCGATTGCGATGAAATTTAGTACGTAGGTAGCCTATGGTATAGAGAAGAACATAGGCTACTTTTTATCCCGAGAAAACACAAGATCCCTCGGAAACGTGGGTAAAACCGCGGGGCGGAAGCTAGTTCATAATAAATAACAAAATATAACTACGTATTTATCATTTACTTTTATTATACTTTAATTTACACAATCAGAAGCCAAAGCATCACTTTGACAGCTTTTCGCTGCATATAACACTGCACTGTTGGGTTTCGAAATTGAGCAATTGTTTGCTAGCATTCCCAGTTTTTTGTGAAGCATAATGCGGTTGAGTTCTTAAATCGTCCGGTACGGTAATAGCACAATTAATATGGTAAACTAAAATTAGACAAATTACTTTTATTACGAGAGAATTTGATAAATCGGTAATGCCATAGAGTAAAGTATACATTAGATGGGGATGGGGAATCAATCTCATTTATTCAGTTTAGGCCATAATAAGGAGCTCATGAACGTTATGATTGATTCTACCACCGGTTCGGAATACACTTGGACTGAGAAGAATCCCCCTTTATTAAAACTGTGCCGACTATACACAACACCACCTTACGTTTGATTTTTCCCCAAAATTCCCTAAATCCCTGTTAAAATAATATATCCCCTGTTAAAATAATATATTCCTAAGCTATACATAATATCGGTAATTTTTCCCTAAAATAGGCAACACTGGCAGCAATACCTTATTATAGAGCAAAGAGTATGTAATCATAAAGCAGTCCCCTATTCTCGGTCTATGAGCAGCAATCAATAAATGCCTTTAAATAGGTACCTAAAATACCGAATTTATAAGGCGAATAACATGTATTAAAAAATAAGTTATTTTTAAGTTTCTTGCAATTTTATAATATTAATAATTCTATAATCTCATAACTCATGTTACTCTTAATTTTAAAAGTGCCAGAGATTATTTTATTTTGAATTTATATTACATCTAAAACTTAAACTTAAATTATCTCAAAACTCACTTCTTTGTCACCTGTAATACAGTTTTTTTTCTAAAACCTACATCAGGCACCAGTTCTCACAAAGCTGGTTTGATTGGTCTTTGTTAGCGATAATGTAATCACTATATGTTTTAGTAACCTTTTGTGAGATAAATAAACATATATTATTATTATTATTGAAATGTATCCTTCAGACATCACCGCGCGAGGACCGGTCTTTTTTAAAGGCGTGCGTGGGGATACAGATCCAACACGTAGAGGACCGATATGTTAATGTGTTGGGATGTGTACACCTAGCGATACTATCTCTGTCTGCACTATTGCAGAGATACAGGTAAAGACAGCACCCGCTAAGTGCAAGGACTATTACAGAAAACAGGGAACTATACTGGATCTATGGGGGGGAACTTGCTGGACTGGTTATTGGATTATTGATTGAGACAACGGAACGCCTGCCAAATCAAATGTCTCAATCTTTGATAATATTCGTTATACATATATATTTGATAATTCTGGCAGACGGTGACTCGCCACCAACTAAATGGGCCCCCAAAAAATGTCACCAAAACCAAGGTGACAGAGGGAGCAACATTGGTGTCAGCAGCTAAGGGTGTAGAGAGGTGTGCACCGGTTTCACGGCAAGTTGTTGATGGATAATCCTGGCTACTTGGTTGTGCCTATGCAAGTACTCGCCGTTAGCAAGATGCGAACAACCAGAAATTACATGCCTGAGAGACTCACCAGGACGGCGACACGCTCGACAGATATCGGGAGTGCCATCCTTCAGGATGTACTTCCGGTAGTTGTTCGTCTTGATAACTTCGTCCGCAATTGCACAGGCAAAACCCTCGGTTTCCCCAAAGAGGTCACCAAATCGTAGCCAGTTTATCGACGCGGGTAAGTCAACATCAGACCCTGTTAGGACTCGATAGAACCGACCGTGTAACTCTTTGCCCTTCCACACGTTCTTACGGTCCTCGGCTGTAAGTACCGCCGGTTTACGCCAGTTCTCTTTAGCTAAGGATAGCGGTGTGAGATTTCTATCAACTGCTACCACATCACGATGCATCCCACATTCGTTGTCTAGGAAATACTCCCTAAGATTGCACACCTCGCGGTTGTGAAGGGTTTTGACATTTAAAAAGCCACGACCCCCACATTTCCGTGGGATGTACAATCTCATGACAGACGAGCGTGGGTGGAGCATACGATGTGACGTTAGCAATTGACGGACCCTCCTATCCAGGGCGTCCAACTCAGTCTGAGTCCATCTAAGTATACCAAAGGTATACGTGAGTAGAGGCACAACCCAACTGTTGAAAGCACGTGACTTGTTGCCACCTGACAAAAGACTCATTTGTAACGTTCATAAGTGCCTTATTAGGGCCTAAACTGAATAAATGATTTTTTAATTTAAATTTTGAATTTGACTATTTAGTACTTTTGACAGGCGACAAAACAAACGCTCTCGCACCAACTGTTTTATGTCTCCATCGACGATACCTAAACCCTCTGATATACCAAGATATTTGTAGGTTTCTACTTCGGAGAGAGATCTAAGAGTCATTGTCTCTGAAATCTGTAAATTCGGTGAATTTACAACTTTCCCCCGGTGAACATGCATGATCGCACACTTATCTACACCGAACTCCATCCTAATGGCACTACTGAAAACTTCTGTGGTTCTCAGTAACATCATCAAGTCTTGAGATTTCGGTGCAAACAACTTGAGATCATCCATGTACAACAGGTGGGAGATGATCTCACCCCCTCTCCGAAGCCGATAGCCTAATCCTGAATCCTTTAATAGAGTGCTAAGAGGATTCAGGGCCAGACAAAACCACAATGGACTAAGACTGTCACCCTGGAATATACCTCGCTCAATCCTTATCAGACCATGCGGATTAGACGGAATCTCGCCGCTACCCGGATGACGAAGGACCGTGGTCCATTGTCCCATACATGTGCTCAAGAAGGATCTCAGGGTCGAATCAATTTTATATATCTCTAAAATCCTTTCAAGCCATGAATGAGGCACGGAATCATAGGCCTTCGTATAGTCAATCCAGGCAGCAGAGAGAGCCCCTCTACTCCGACGAACCTGCCGACTAATGGCCATGTCTATGAGAAGGAGCTCCTTAGTACCACGGGACCCAACCCTACATCCATTTTGAGCGGGGGCCAAAATATTGTTTGCAACAATGTGTGTATTAATTTTTGCGCGCAAAATAGATGTAAGGAGTTTATATATCGTAGGTAAACACGTGATGGGTCTATAGTTCTTTGGCTCCGTGGTACCTACTACCTGATTTGTAGATGTGTACAATAAAGTACAAATATATTGGTTAATAATTCAAAACGTTAACCGGACAATCGTGTTTGTGTTAAAAAAAATCTGAGTAATATACGGTACAACAAGTCTTTTATGACTAAGATACTAGCAATAATAGGTTGCCAGTAGTGTCCGACCGAAGGTCGGTTTCAGGGAGGCGATTCTCGAGCTGTAGAGATAAATATCACCTCGATATTTATCATAAAATATGGCGGATATCTATAAAAATCAATTTTTGCTATTCTCGAGATATCACATTCGATATTTATCTATCGTTAGTGTGCGATTTGCAACAAGTGGTCTCTAGCAGTCGATAAGTAAATATCATACCTTATGTCATGATATATTTATTGATTTCGATATTATTACCGAAAGCGCGAGAATCGGCCTCCAGGCCGAAGCCGAAGGCTTAAAAACCGTAAGAAATTCAGTTCAAGATTGGCTGACATTTAGTAATTTATAATAGATATAAATGAATACAAAAAAGTTTTGATGGCGTTTAAAATTAAGTGGAATAGGAATAGGACATAGTCATAGAAATAGAATAGTCTCTAAGTTCATCATAAGAACGCGGCGCGGATAAGTTGACTCGCGATTCCTGGAATGCTATTTTTTTTGTAGGTAGTTTTGGGACGCGCGTCCCATTCGCGAGCCAACCAAATCGCGAGGGATAAATAATTTTAGATAGGTACAGGTAATAATTTTACTAAAAATATTTATTCAATTATAGCCATAGAATTATTAGCTACTTATTAACTAATTTTATCACACTGTCATTAAAGTATTATTCAAATAAATAAATTAAATATAAACAAATAATATATATAAAATTCGTAACATTTCGTAGGCGCTCTCTTCATATTTACACTTCCATCAATTAGACTCTACATATATTTAAAAAAAAATTATACGTAAAGAACTTATTCATGACCTAAACTGTTATATTGAATTGTACTCAACATAATATTTAACAGTTGAAAATTAATCGCCAAAAAAATATCGGTTTTGTCTGCCAATACAAGACTTAACCACCATCGGCCATATCACCACACCATCATGAGGCCAAAAAAAAACAAAGTTAATTTCTTTTTGCTCAACAACATAACCAATCATCTTATAACTTCCCAAACTCTTTTTGGGTAGGCCGATTTTACATACCATCGCATCGACGGCTTGTTTAAAATAGCCTGTATCTATTTCATAAACTTTCTTCTCTACCTTTGCCGTGCCGTAGCCGGGCCGGCCAATGTAGAAAGGCTAAAATTTTAAGTGAAACATCAGCCGAAACCTAATTGAGATTATAATCTAGAAACGAATAAGTTCTGCGGTGGGGTGGGCCCGGTGAATAGATGGGCCTTCCCCCGTCTCTCGGCTAGTACCCTCGCGCAGTAGTCGGGCACTAGGGCCGCTACGACTGCCAGAACGTTCACGAACCCGAATGGAGCCGAAGTCCATAGTCGAGTATATGTGCCGAGGACATCGCCGTCGATTGGCCTGCAATATATATCAGTTTTAAATACCAGCAGAAAGGTTGGAGGCTGTGAAAGTAGGTCAAAATATTTTGTAAATCTAAAAACATCTAAACTAATCGTATTTTTTTTTATACCACATTGTCAGCAAACAAGCATACGGCCCGCCTGATGGTAAGCGGTTACCGTAGCCTATAATGTAATTACATCGCATAGTGGCCTTATGGTCAAATTCTCTATTGGCCATAGGAGTTGTCAATAGTACGTCTCAAATGCGGCGAGATAGTTTTTTCAATTACTTCAATTAAAGGGCAGTTATTACAGGTCGCAGAATACCACAATTTCAGAATTTTAGATAGAATATCTCACCATTCAAATAAGTGAAGGCATTAAAATAAATGTCATGTTCTCTGTTCCCAAGTAGGTTGTAGGTTTATAGTACCTGCCTGCCTGGCTACCACCCTCAAATCGATCATCTCCAAGCTTCCGAAAAAATGCAAAAATGTCGAAAAGTAAGTACTTGGCAAGAGAGAAAGAGAGAACTATAGTTTCAGTTCTATTACACCTACTGAGTTGCACGCGCTCCTTTTTTAAAATAGTAAAAATATAAGAAAGTAATACTCACAAGTAAAATAATGAGTAGATAGTGTTAAAGAGTATGTATGTGAGTACAGAGAGCAGCACGGAGGCGACGAACACGAGCGTGTGGAAGCGCGCGTGCAGCCACAGCTTCAGGTTCACTATCAGCACCGACAGGTGGAACAGCATCGCGCCGAATGACCTGGGGAGTTTCAATTCTATTAAATACAATATTTTCTTTCATATAGACCTTCAGGGAATCTAATGCCGGTTTCGAAGGTTTTGATGAGAAAATCCGACAACAAACTCAGTAAAATAAGCTATTTGATATTTTAGTTTCACTGACAACAATTAAGTAAATAGCAGACTCAAATCAGACCAGGCCCTACATGCAGCACCTGTTCTCAAGTATGACGCGTGTGGCAGCCACCGCCCTCCTTGCCGTCTCGCTGTAAGCACAGCCCGCTTATTCTCTACCTCTTATACCTTGCTAACGTATCATCATTGCGATGGTGAACGAGATTATTTGTCCAACATTTTTAATATAAAGCAGAACTAATCATTAACCTTTAAATTGCAGCTTCAAAGGTCGTGGTATTACTGTACTTACAGCCTGAGTAATGAGAAACAAAACATATCATTATTAAAATTTGTGCAGCAATATAAGTACATGTATGTGTATTTACTTACCAAAGATCCACCGTTTTGGCGTCCATGTTAATGACGGAGTTACAAATAGTCATCTTGGCGAATATGTATATGACCACGGAGTGGTACGTGCCAGAGATGCACCACGCCATAAAGCGGGACCATGACATCAACTTGTTCTTTCTTATATCCCTGTATAGGGTGGGGTTCCTGAAATTTTGAAAAATATTTATTACAAGTATTTCGGGCTATATGTATTACATGAAATGAAGTGTAGTGTGGTTGTACGTACCTCATGAGCATATTAGCGGGCCAGCGTTGCTCGGTGACAGAGAGGGCGAGACATGGCAGCGAGGTGAACACCAGGTTGAAGAACGTCAGGTACATAGAGTCGTATATAGACTGCGTTGAGAACGCCGTTTGCACTTGGAATATCAACTAAAACATTCGGAATTCACTGTTATTTTTAATATACCCTCTTTTTGGCAATTTGGCAGTTCGCGGTGGCTGCCACACGCGTCATACTTGTGAACAGGTGCTGCTAGTGGGTGCTGATCTGTTTGTGTCTTTAATTGATTCCATCAACATCAGATTTAATCGCGACGATTTCCTTACAAGAATATTGTTCCTTCTAATGTCTCTCATCTCTCTCATATTATCGTATAAGTGCCAATTGGTTGTAATAGAAAATTGCTTAACTTTGACGTGTCGAGAGTAGAGCACAACCCGCTTCGCTTAGATCTTTTTAGTAAATAGTGAACTACTCGTTTCAGCGAAAGTTACTTTTCGAAACGATTCCATTCAAAACAATAATAAGACTTAAACATAATATACTGATAAGATAAAAAGCTCCAATCCATCTTACACCTTATATTAATTACGTATAAGGTTGACTATATTTTTTATTATGCTTAAGATTAGAATATAGTCGAGGAATATCAAGTTCAGAACGAATATTGCCGACACGTCGTTTGTTTGTTTCTTTTTTCAATTATTATACTAAAATATATAAATCATACACTTGTGTACTCACCATTATATTGCCAAGAATTATATTTTTATAGAAAAAATAATGTATAAGAGTTGCTAATCTCTGGTAGTACCAGTGTCCCATCACTAGTAGAATTTTCTTCACCATTGAGAACTTCGTAAAGGCAAAGTCTGCCGACCTGAAATTCAACATTGGGTATTTAAATTATAACGCGTGATCGCAATCATATTTTCTATCAATATCTAGTTGAATTAAGGTTCAATTTAGAATAAACTAACTATTTATTTATTTATTAATCACACAAAGCCTGGAAGGAACTGGATTTCAACACTACTGATTTCCAACGTGATGGTAGTAGTCAGCCAGGCGGGTACTACAAAGTACCTACCCTACTACCACAGTCTATGTAACTTACAGTCGGCCAACGGACACGTCTAGACAGAGCAATCGTGCGGGGCTTGCGGGGTGAAAGAGGGGCGGTAGCGAGCCCAAGCTGCCATACACTCGCTTGGGACACGTCAGCAATGACGAATACCTACACAAAAGAGGCATTTCGCGTGACATCAAACGCGATGTCCCACTGGTACTTTTTTACGCTATCTAACCACGGCCTAACCCGTCCAAAAATAGAGTTCTATACCTACATTATAATAAAAAAGTGTTCCCTGGGTACATTTAGATCTAAACTAGTTACAAATCCTATTTTACCTGGCAGCCTGGTACCCCTCCTTGCCAAATATACCGAAGCCAACATGCGCCTCCTGTATCATGGATATGTCGTTAGCGCCGTCACCAATGGCCGCCGTTATAGGGCTGTCTGGGCTATTCTTTATTAGTTTTACTATCTGGAATTAAAAATATAAATATGGTGGTCTAACAGATCTACACAGAAACTCCTTTCCATATGCCACATTTTTATATTAAAAACTAGATATCCCGAAAAAAAAAAATGTCCATGTCCTTCTCCATACCATAGGCTATCTAATTACCACGACTTACGACTGAACGGTTTTGGATGAATCTTCGTACACTGGAATATCATATAGAATACTTCTAACTAGCCCCGGGAAAACATAAGATCCTCGCGGGTAAAACCGCGGGGCGGAAGCAGAGATTTAAATCATAGATGTGCCATGCCAAAAACGGTCCACGTTTCATGACTGTGCGCAACATGCACCGTTCACTGCTACCTACAAGCAACTACCACGGAGAGTGAGCCGACTTTTCCCAACTATGACACATTTTCGTGCGCCTTATGTATGGCAAGGGCGCATCTACGATTTAAATCTCTGGGCGGAAGCAAGTTTACATGAATCTAAATAAGTATATCTACACTCTCAAACATAATTTGGTGTAGATATCTATAGCAAAATTTTATACCAACCTTAGCTTTCTGTATAGGCGACAACCTACAGCACAGCACAGCGGTACACCGTAGGGATATATCAACAAACATCGGTGCGTATTTAGTGTCCAAAACTTGACTCATACTGGTCCCATCTACTATAAGAGTGAGGTCCATGTAACTGGGCTCTTGCGTTATGCGCTTGCATTGTTCTAAGTGTGCTTGTATAGTTGTGTCGTCCTCGGCGCCTATGATGTACATCCGTCGATCGTTCTCTGATATGTGTGCGCAGGATTGCGCTACGTTGATTGCTGTTTCTACCTGATGACAAGGTTAATTAAAGGTCAAAACCACTGAGCTATCATCGCCTTAAAATACTAATATTACCTATCAAAACCCATTTGTTTCAATTTGATCAAATATTAAATACTTTAGATAACATGATTAAGATTTCTCATGCTAAAATCATAAATTGTTGTTTTAAGGAAAACAAAGTGTAGTCTCAGGCCACCCTTCCCGTGTGTTATGGTGCTCTAGGACTAGGAGTGCGGAAAATTTCAGACATTTCTTTGCCGGCATTTCTGTCGTCGGTACCTATAAAGTGTGGGTGACCTCGTTGGATATGTTTTCGACTCATCTATTGGATCCGTTGAGGTTTCTCACCTATCCGATGGTATACTGCTGCGACATCTGTACGTTGATGTCGGGTCGTGTACCTACACCTACCTTGTCCCCGGTGAGCACCCAGACCCTGAGTCCGGCGCGGCGCAGCGCGGCGAGCGTGTCGGCGACGTCGTCCTGCAGACAGTCCTCCACGCCCGACCCGCCCGCCAGCGTCAGCCCTCGCTCCAGCACCAGGTACTGCTGCGACATCTGTATGTTGATGTCGGGTCGTGTACCTACACCTACCTTGTCCCCGGTGAGCACCCAGACCCTGAGTCCGGCGCGGCGCAGCGCGGCGAGCGTGTCGGCGACGTCGTCCTGCAGACAGTCCTCCACGCCCGACCCGCCCGCCAGCGTCAGCCCTCGCTCCAGCACCAGGTACTGCTGCGACATCTGTATGTTGATGTCGGGTCGTGTACCTACACCTACCTTGTCCCCGGTGAGCACCCAGACCCTGAGTCCGGCGCGGCGCAGCGCGGCGAGCGTGTCGGCGACGTCGTCCTGCAGACAGTCCTCCACGCCCGACCCGCCCGCCAGCGTCAGCCCTCGCTCCAGCACCAGGTACTGCTGCGACATCTGTATGTTGATGTCGGGTCGTGTACCTACACCTACCTTGTCCCCGGTGAGCACCCAGACCCTGAGTCCGGCGCGGCGCAGCGCGGCGAGCGTGTCGGCGACGTCGTCCTGCAGACAGTCCTCCACGCCCGACCCGCCCGCCAGCGTCAGCCCTCGCTCCAGCACCAGGTACTGCTGCGACATCTGTATGTTGATGTCGGGTCGTGTACCTACACCTACCTTGTCCCCGGTGAGCACCCAGACCCTGAGTCCGGCGCGGCGCAGCGCGGCGAGCGTGTCGGCGACGTCGTCCTGCAGACAGTCCTCCACGCCCGACCCGCCCGCCAGCGTCAGCCCTCGCTCCAGCACCAGGTACTGCTGCGACATCTGCTGTAAACCCTCCGCTGATTTACCATCTATGTTCTTTATTGCTGTTAGAGGAGAATTGGACTCTGTATAGTTTACTAAAATATGTATTACATACAAACTAAGGTCTATCTATCTATAGCCTCATACTAATAAATTTTTCAGGCGATACAAAGATACGGCCTCATCAAACCATATTTTCATACTACCCACTGACTCATACAAGTATAGGGTCGTGTACTTCCTGGTGACCTATAATTTTGAAATTAGTGACGAAAGTAGGTCTTTTAGAACACACAAGTCACGGTAATGTTATACCGTGCACAAGTGAAGAAGTAAAATTGAACGCTAGTGCGTAGTGGACTTGAGTATTGTAGTTCAGTGTGGAACCCTCACTATGACGTATACATAAAGAAACTCGAGAGCATTCAGAAGCGTTTTATGTGGCATCTATCGTACAGTTGCAAGCTGGCGAAGAAATTACCTAGTTACATCGACGGACTACGTCATTTTAAAATGCAATCTCTACAAGAAAGAAGAATACTGCTGGAAAACGTGTTTCTTTTTAAGTTGGTGAGCGGTGTCCTAGATTCCCCATTGTTGCTATCGTATATCGATATAAGTGCACCCATGAAATTCCCTAGACACGGTAAATATAAAATTTTCAGCGAAAAAGCGGCAAAGTCGAATCTGGGACACTACTCTCCAATCAATAGAATGCTTAAAACTTATAACCTAGTTTCTAGGCAAAGGGAGATTGATATTTTTGGCGATAGACTGAACCCTTTTAAAAATAAATTGTTGGTACCAATGTTTTAACTGTTTGAAGCGTAAAATTTTTAGTAACTTCATAATTTTATTTTTATGTTTTGGTTTTGTTGTCTGTTTCTTTTTATTATTTGCTAGCGGTCGTCACCTTTAATTGGGACACCATTTAACTGTTGCATATTCCTGTGCTTGTATCTGTGAATGTATTAATGTGTGTTTTGTTGGTGATCTAATAAATAAATAAATAAATATCCCGTGCAAAAATTGCCGCAAAATAAAAAACATGTAAGTAGGTTTTTTTTTAATTTGAATGGGCTCGCGTTTGGCCTCTGACCCGTCCAAAGACGAAGACGAAGCCTAAGATGGAGCACGCTTACCCAGAAGAAACCTATACACTCTGGCCTTGAAAGTCCCTAGATTGTGGGAGTCAGGAAACAAAGACGCCGGTAGCAAGTTCCACTCCTTTGCTGTCCGCATTATAAAAGAGGATGCAAAAGGTTATGGTAGTGAAACCTCTCCTACTTGCACATCGTCTTTTTCAGTTCAACACTTTTATTACTACTACTACTCTGTAAAATTACAGATTCCTTTCAAAACTTAAATATATTGTCCCCCAACTCTAGGTAGATACTTAAAACTTGAGACTTGAGAGTCGGTTCCCTCCTCGGCGGGCATATATATGTATCCTTAGACCACAATATTTTTACCAAAGTATATATAACTAAAATGAGATAAACGCAAGCTTTCCCTTTCGCAACTGTGCGTTGTCTGTCAGTCAGTCAGTTCCTCGTTACACTTACAGTTAGCGACCGTCTCGTATTCCTCCTCAGGTATCTGCCTATAGGCGACAGCCAGGGTCCGGAGCCCTCTGTTGGCGAACGTGTTGATATCCCTGTTTGTCTCCTCCACCATTGCTGAATTAGTGCAGATGGGGAACACTGAGCTCTCTGCGCCTTTGCAGAAGAGCCATATCTGAAAACCACTTTTAAGATAAGCGGCGAAGATACTTCAATTATGCTTGATTATTTATTGTGATGATTGAATACCATATTTTAGTGCCTCTAACAAAAAAGTGAGAAAGGAGAGCCTCCTTTCTGACTTTTTTCAACAAGGTCTCAAAAATAAGTAACAATTTGTTTCATATCTCTTATTCGATGGATAAAGACATTTATAGACTTTGGAAAATAATGATGCCTTTATCTTTAACTTACCTTACCATCTTTATCTCTAACAATAACCGACATTCTCTTCCTCTCTGATGTAAATTCAATCAACTGCAGTCTTTCAAACATCTCCGTGTGTTCACCGATTTTTAGCAGCAAATTATTCCCTTCCTCTCCAAGAAACGTTACTCCTACTCTATCTGCAGCTTCTACTAACGCCTTCTCGTCGGGACTGCTTCCCTGGTAATCCATTCTACTGCCGGTTTCTTTAATAATATCATTCCAAAGATTATTGTCTATGCCGATTGGCTTGTTACCATTTGCAGTGAATTTAGTCGACTTTTTCCGACGAAAGAAATTTACCAGTTGAACGTTTCCAGTGGTCGATAGGCGAGCGCTAAGCCTCTTCATGTCTTCATTTGATATTTGGACGGAATGACAAAGCGCGAGGATAGTAAAGAAAAATTGAATATCTGTCTGAAATAGAAAGTATTACGTTGTATTAATGACTGGCCTGTCTAGGGGTTCTACCCTCGCTCTCGAAGGATTTAATGTTTTCCCGGAATGAATTATCTATTTATTTATTTTTGAATTAAAAATTAAGTATAATTATGTTTTATTACATTTATTTGTATGCCAATTTCATTAAAATCTAAAAAAATATATTATTTCGCATTTATGATATAGTAGGACTAGCTTCCGCCCCGCGGTTTCACCCGCGTTCCCGAGGGATCTTATGTTTTCCTGGGATAAAAAGTAGCCTATAGCCTTCCTCGATAAATGGGCTATCCAACACTAAAATAAATTTTCAATTCGAACCAGTAGTTCTTGAGATTTTCATTTAAATTCGAACCAAACAAACAAACTCTTCAGCTTTATAATATTGGCACAGTCTATGTAACTCTTACAGTCGGCCAACGGACACGTCTAGACAGAGCAATCGTGCGGGGCTTGCGGGGTGAGAGAGGGGCGGTAGCGAGCTCAAGCAATGACGAATGTCTATACAAAACGGCATTTCGTGTGACTTGAAACGCGATAGACCACTGTATGTAATTACGCTGTGATATTAGTATAGATATTATAGATTGGCAGAATAAGAATTATTAACTTTTTATCTAATTAGGTAGTTACCTACAGATACGTGCGAGATATAATATTACGATTATCTCATAAATATAAATCGTACGATAGCACGTAATTGTTATTTATAGCATTGTTGTGTATATTTTTTTATTTATAAAGAAATATAAGTAAATACGTTATAACCTGACTGACGATGGTAAATAGTTGACGACAATTGTTAATGATTTACATATCCATGGTCAATGACAAATCTTGAGAGGTATTATAAGGCGTATCGCCCATACGATCAAGACTCGAGGCGCGCCGCATCTAGGTTTTCTATGAATAAATGGCAGTGCGCCGTCGAGGCGGAGGCGCGGCGGTTGCGCTAAATGTGCGCGCGCTTATTTAAATTAATTACTTGTATGAGTGAGTGCAAGTACGTCTTCATGTTCTGACGACAACATGTTGAATTAATTCGAACATGTGAAGGAAGCATAGCCGCCCACGCCTCGACTCCACGCCTTACTTTGTAGTAGGTACCCGCCTGGCTGACTGACTACTAAACTAGGCTCATGTTGAAAATCTGACATGTAGTGTAGGGTTAGTAGTTCTAGGGTTTGTGTTACTACCTTCGGGCACAGCATCACTTAAGTACTACTAATAAATATTAGGTACCTACAAACTAATCTAGTTACCTATATTTCAAGAAACAGGCAAGAAACTTTGCCGAGCGTCATGCATATCAAAAAGAGTAAACTGTAATTCTTAGAAACGATTTGCTTGTTGCGAATATTAATGATTCACCCAGATTATATTGCTAATCTTTTTCCACTATCGGTGGTAGATAATATGAATAGATGTTGAGGAACAGACATCACCTCGTACATATATGGGTGATTATATTTATTTATTTATTTGATGCACAAAACACATTACAATCTTTACAAAAATAAACTTAAAACTAAGAGTTTTGAACTGGATTCTAACGTAAAACTATGTGCACACTGCAAAATTAATGTTACAATAATGAAAAAGCTCATGACTATTAAAGGTAACATAGTAAAAAAAATATAAGAAGTTCCTCGACACCAGTTTAACGATGAGGGTGGGACAAGATTATAGCTAACGTGATAGTGATGAGAGGCCAACATCTTTAAAGTAACATGCTTCTATAAATGTCAGGGATATGAAAATACTTTTCGCTACTAATTGGGTTAGTCCTATCCTACCTCGTCATGCAATTAATTAGGATCCTAAGTCTTTTTATTTTTAAATATCCTATTACCGGTATAGGTTGCCTGGAAGATATCGCTTCAGCGATAAGGCCGCCTAAATTGTTTTCATTTTGATGTCTTTATTTTTGTAACTTCTGTGTTGTAATGTATATGTCAACAATAAAGTAGGTATATTTGTATTGTATAGTATTTCACAAATATAATATTGGTAAAATTAAATTTATTTTTTACATTAGCAAAGCGTATTTTTATTTTAGTAGGTAAAATCCGAATTAATTATGTTTTGTTAAAAATAATGAGGGCATAATCAATCGCCACAAATAGAAAGACATGATAAAATAAAAATAAAATATATATTTAAATCGAAACTAAATTATTTTAAAAATGAATGATGAGTTTGAGCAACAAAGTTATCGCATGAGTCAATTAATAGACCTTATGAAAAAAAAAAACATCTGACCTGAAACGCATCCACTGGCTCATCGAATCGTTCTACGTCATACAGATTAGAATCCCTCTCTTCATACAGATGCCCTCTGATGGAGCAGGCTTTAAACACCATCACGTTCTTGGTGAGTGTGCCAGTCTTGTCTGAGAACAGTATCTCAACTTGACCCAGTTCCTCGTTCAGGTCGGATGTGTTGGCCACGGCTGGCTTGCCGGTCTCCTCACATCGTAGATCGTCGTCCCAACCGATGAAGAGAGCACCTTTGAGAAATATGTTTATTGGGAATAGTTTATAATCGTAAGGATTAAAGACTAATAGATTTGATAATCATCTTATATAGGTATAGATACTTGTTTTCAAATTAAATTTACACAAATACTAGCTTCCGCCCCGCGGTTTCACCCGCGGTCCCGAGGGATCTTATGTTTTTCCGGGATAAAAAGTAGCCTATGTTCTTCTCCATAATACCATAGGATATCTGCATACCAAATTTCATCGCGTTCGGTTCAGTGGTTTAGGCGTGAAAAGGTAACAAACAAATAAACAAACAAACTCACTTTCGCATTTATAATATTAGTTAGGATTAAGATTTATTAGATGCTAAGTAGGTCGTAATAATAATAAGTCAGTTGGCATTTTCACGAATAACGCAATAGTTCCTGGATAGATCTGAATGAAACTTGGTATGGTGGTAGCTGACCTGAGTGGAGATAATTTAGGGTAGCCCTCTGTTTCCCCCCCTCCCTCTTTTCTTGCTCCTACAAGATGTATATATAGCTTCCTATTGGTTGTAAAAAGGCTAAAAAAATCACATAAAATATCTTACCAATAAACTTATACAACTCAATAGTGACATACAGCGACATAGGTATGATGTAATAATACAGCAGTAGAAACGAAAAGAGATCTTGAAACACACTTTTGACCTTTGTCAAGTCGCTAGGATTTTCACCCAAGTACAAATCTCTTTCCGGATTGTTCTTCTCAATTAATATTTTGGCGACAAATGACGCCATCATCTCCAAGACAAGCAGCCCTATGAAGAATACAAGGAATCCATTAACCGCCGATTCGCATGATGAGAATTTGTTACCAGCGTATTTGGAGTTTAGAGCTACTTTTGTTTCTTCTCCTGTAAATAGAAATTGTTGTGTCACTTTATTTATTTACTAGCGTGTCCTGTGCTCTCTGATCCAAACTACCTACAACTCTACTAAAATTCATCAAAATCAGTTCGGCCATGAAACCTAACTTTAGGGATTACGTTTTGGTAAATACTTTCATAGCACAGCCATACATTCTATTCCCATAATGTGGGTATTTACACCAAGACTCGTATTATAAAAAAAAACTTCTAAATAAAAAGAAAGAGATAATCCCAATAGTTGACGTCTCTCAGTGTGGGTTATCTTACTTACCAGTATAAACCGCACATCCTATAGCCCACTCGGTGTTCTTGACCCTGGAGCCCCGCAGCATCAGATTCTCAGGGCTCAGCACTAAGCTGTTCAGGCCAGGGATCGCCAACCGACCATAGAATGTATACAAATCGGCTATAGGGTTTGGAACTTCTATCACCATTCCTTGAGGTAGGATATCTGGGTAAACAAGTATATGGAAGATCGAATAATAAAAAATATCGATAATAATTTTGGATAAAATAAGCTGAGTAATATTATTATGTTTGTTCCGGTAGCTGCACTTGAGAGCCAGTTCTCGTCTAGGTTTTGTGTGTTTACCACCATCGGCCACATCATTACTTACCAATTGTGGTCAAACAAACACCCATCTATACATAGTAAAAATAATAACATAACATTGTCGTCATAGAGTATATTTTGAAACCAACAAAATGATAATGCAATTAAGTATTATGATCCAAAAACATTTGATCAATGAAAGGTGTTACTACTACAATGAAACAAACAGACACATACAAATGAACATTTATTATAACACATGGGCAGTTCCATTACACCAAACTATCTCACAATAACAAAACTTACAGATAAACGTCACAGATACGACAAAAATACACTCTTCCTGATTGAAGGTGTTATAAATACCCACCTAGAGCTAACTAGCGATCCCCAAGCAGAAACCTAAGCTTAGCAAACATTGCATGAAAATGACCCCAATGTTCCACAGTCCCGATACAGAAAGCTAAACTTAGTAAACATTACATGAAAATCACCTGATGTTCCATAATGGCACAAAATTGACACAGACAGACGTCTTTTCGTCCATAAAATACATGACACACATAAATAATTCTTACACGCGATTGCGTATCGTCTTGCAAGCACCTGGACCCGCCTTACTAATTTTGTGATAATGGACATAACATGATGGTGACGATGAGACCGAACACAGCACATACACATACCTGGAGTATACCCTACCAATGGTGGTGGGACTCTTAAAGTCTTTAAGTTATTTTCTCCATCTAAATTGGCAGTAGTCACGTAGCACTTGCCTTTGTCGCCAGCGGAACATAAAATCACTAAATCTGCGGGTACTTCCTTCCCTCGGCGAACGCGGACTAATGTGCCAGGCGCTATTGAAGAGTTGCGGACTTCTTTTAAAACTCCTTTGTGGACGATCTCCACTGTTGGGGAAAATAAAAAGAGTTTGAGAATCAAATCTACCCTTCTTGGTCAACATGAGGTCATGAGGCTTAAATTAGTGATGGCACGAGTCTACAATAATTAAATACTGATTGGATATTGCCAGAGGTCATCTTTTTGAAACAAAAATTGGTTTCGAGAGATACTAAATCTCCAGATTTCTTTATACTTTTCATACATTTCTATCGAGTAAGTTGAACCTTTGAATAAAAACAAATAAGAATGCTGTTAATATTAAAACTTGAACATGAACTTAAATTACTTATTTTAAACTGATTTCAAGGAAACATAAGGTTTCGTTTAAATAAATTAGATCTTTATCGCCTTTACAATTCATCGATTATTATCAATCTTCGATAAGTTTACATAATACCTATAATCAAAACAATCCGACTTCCAAAAAATATAAATACATTGAGGCGCTTAATTTCAACTTTCAAGACAAAATTTTGGACCTCGAATTTAGTTGCACGTAGAAAAATTGAACCGCAATAGCATCCCGATTAGTTATAAGAACAATATCATGATGGATGTTTATTATAGAATGATTATCAATAGATCATCTCCGAGTAAGTAAAAGCCATCAGATTTTGTGGCTCTCGGAACCTTGATCAATGAAACCAATAAGATACGATAGATCGTACATTATCTCGTATACCTACATACTTAGATAACGAAGATGTTAGAGACTGATAAAGGAAATATTGCATTTATAAAGTTGAAAACTGAAAATTCATTTATTCATAGGCCCTGATAAGGCACTTATGAACGTAACAATTGATTCTACCACCGGTTCGGAATACACATGGACTGAGAAGACTTCAGCAACAAACTCAGCTAGGTATTTTTTATATATTTTTCGAAAAATCTATGACGTATCCACGTGGATTAATATTTTCAAGCCTACCATAGTAGGTACCACTAGTCACTTCATACTAATCATAGGTACTTAATATTATAAAGAGGAAAGATTTTTATTTTTCAATGTTTGTAACGAATAAACTCAAAAACGACTGGACGGATTTCAAAAATTCTTTCACCATTAGAATGCTACATTATCCCTGAGTAACGTGGGCTATATTTTATAAAGAATGAAAGAAGCGCAGAAAAGCTAGTAATAAATAATCGAATAACAAATTACTAATGGAGAATAAAATATTAGGTACATTAGCAGGTGATTTTCCTTGTCAGTAGATAAGCCTTATCAGAATGAACAAATGTTATTTTGGTGATATTTCCGTAATTAATAATACCGACATTTATTTTCATCCATACTATCCATACCCCGCCCACGCTGAAGATAGCCTATGGCAGTGTTTTTCAACCTGTGGGTTGCGACCCCCTGGGGGGTCGCGAAACCTCTTTAGGGGGATCGCGATGCTTCTATAGATGAGTTGCAAAAGGTTGGGAAAGCTACTGCAGAAAAAAAAGAATAAAGTTTAAAAAGATTTATCAATAAAAATGTTAACTAAGGGACATAATCATTTGTATATTCAAATAACTGTAGTCATAAAGACATTTTTTCTTTACCGATTTTAATTTCATCACTCCCGTTAGAAGATGACGGCTCTGTTGGTTTTTTTTAAAAATTTATCCATTTTCAATCATTACAAATCACTTCAGTTAAATGCGTAAACAATGGCTGACGCTCGACAAACAGTAGCTGACTGACTAACAAGAAGGTGGTGGGTCCAGGGGACTATCGACCACCCTTACGCGGATAATCGGCGAGCGTTTAGGGCTCTCAGCCGTACTTAAAACTATAAATAATTTGGGCAAAGGTAGCCTGAGGGCGCCTCTTGTGGGGCACGAACCTCGGCTCAGGACGTTGCCAGGGGAATTGGGGATCGTTCGGATTGCTAATATGCAGCTCGGAACGAGACTGGGAAGGACGTCGCGACGGTCCTCGCCGGCGAGGACGAAGTCGTACGTATGCGCGTAAATTGCATTATCTATTGGCGACGCATTCGATGTAAAAAAATGTGTTTTACGTACTTTATTATGTATTTATCCGAACCCTAATTATAAAAATGAATAAATATGTTGGATTGAATATTTGTTACAAAATAAAATAGGTACATGAAAAAAAGCAACGGGTAGGGGGTCGCGAAATATTTCTTCATACTAAAGGGGCCGTGTCATGAAAAAGGTTGAAAAACACTGACCTATGGTATGGAGAAGCACATAGGCTACGTTCTCGGGAACGCGGATGAAATTGCGATCGGTTCAGCGCTTTAGGCGTGAAAAGGTAATAAGAGACAGACAGAGTTACTTTCGCATTTAAAATATTAGTATAGATATGGTCAATTCGGAAAAACAACAAAACACGTAAGATAAAATATAAAAACTTCAATATTTGAATAAATATTTTATAATATATTATAAATGTTGGGAACCTTGCCTATCGACAGCAGCGAGGGCTTTGAGGATGTTTTCTATATATCATAGTTTGTATTTTTTACTTTAATTGTAAATATGTAAATAAAAGTATTTATTTGATAAAAAAAAAAAATCATAATAAATAAATAATAAATCAATAAATAATGGATACAACTTCAACGAGTCTGTTAAGACTTATGTCGCTCAAAGAGCAGTTCGACTGGGGAAGTACCTCCACCTTACAGAATACCGCAGCCAAATAACTTATAGTTGTGTTCCTGCGCGTGAGTAAGGTCGCCAGAGCTCATCGGGGAGGGGGGAAGGGTCGGCAACGCGCGAGTGGCTACGGTAACCGCTTACCATCAGGCGGGCCGTATGCTTGTTTGACTAAAATGTGGTATAAAAAAATATATTTTTTTGTTGTTAAATTCTGTCAATAAGGCCAAAACAAGACCCAAATATGAACTTGAGTACTATCTTGTACACTGTCACTTTATCTACTTTTAGAATTTATTGTTTGCTCTGACTATCTGTCGATGATTCAAGTACTTCTATGTTGGCCTGCCCATCTTTATTCATGACTAAATAAAGGGCCGTGTAAATTAGGTACTGGTTGTTATCGCAAAATAAAGGTATTAACGTTTATTGACGTACAACGCAGAGTAAACATACATTTTAAAGTTTACTGTTTACTATTCTTTATTCATCACTAGCTTCCGCCCTGGGTTTTCACCCGCGGTCCCGAGTTGAGTTTTTAGCTGAGTTTTTTCGCGCATACATAGTAAAAGTTTTTTGTATTAATGAGTACTTATTTATTATTATTATTTATTTATCCACTAGCGACCCGCACCTTCTACCCGCCCCGGCTTCACACGGGTAGAAGACAAATTATATACTAAAACCTTCCTCTTGAATCATTCTATCAATTAAAAATCCGCATCAAAATTTGTTGCGTAGTTTTAAAGATCTAAGCATACATAGGGACAGATAGCGGGAGCGACTTTGTTTTATACTATGTCGTGATAATTCATACAAAAATAAAAGCCTAAAAGTTTAGGTACAATTAAAAAATTAAAAATAGCCCTGTATTAAATATATACGTACTTTTTACCTATCTCTCGAACGCAGAAATAGATAGATAGATACACTACAAATGATCGGAGTAGTAAAACTTAACTTACAGTGAATGTGTTACAATGGACGGCCTTATCACTAAAAGTGATCTCTACCAGCCAACCTTTGGATGGAAAGGAGTTAGAAGATAGAAAAAAACGGGGGTGTACAGTAACTATAAAAATAAATAAAAATATAACAGCAGTAAAGTAATACAGGTACTTATTACTAAATCTTTATATATAATCTTTAATCTTAATCTTAATCTTAATATATATATAAATCTCCTGTCACGATGTTTGTCCGCGATGGATTCCTAAACTACTTAACCGATTTTAAATTAAATTGGCACACAGTGAGCAGTCTGGTCCAACTTGAGACATAGGATAAACGGCTGGACCGATTTGGATGAAATTTTGTGTATGAGTTGGACAGGACAACGTCTGTTGGGAGCTGTCCCAACTAGCTGTAGTTATGTATAAAAATTACGTGTCACGTTGTTTGTCTGCTATGCACTCCTAAACTACTGAACCGATATTAAATTTGATTTGCACACCATATGAAATTTGATCCAAATTGAAAGATAGGATAGCTTACATCTCAATTTATAGTCGCAATATTATTTTATTGCATATATTAAACATAAATATTGTATCCAATCACATATCCAATATATAATACAGCAGGGCGAAAACTAGTAAGTTATATAAACGGGTTTTCATGAACGGTAATCTATTAATAACACAAGGTGGGTTTCCCGTGTATGAACCGCGATGATTGAGACATCTCATAGGTACTTGAGCGGATTGGATATATCGTTATACAAAAAATCTTACACTCATATAAAACGAACGGCGTATTTTCCCTGACACGTTTTAAACTTATATCCATGAAGGTGATAATAAATCAGTGGCTAGTTATTTGACAGTTAAGTAAAGGAAACCATATAACGTTTTTACACCAACCTCTGCCGGTGGAGATGGCACGTAATTTTTAGGAAGACATATCTATACTAATACTTGTGTGTCCCGCGATTCACTCGCGCAGCGGTTTAAAAAATAGATGTTGGCCGATTCTCAGACCTACCCGATATGCACACAAAATTTCATAAAAATCGGTCGAGCCGTTTCAGAGGAGTATGGTAACTAACATTGTGACACGAGAATTTTATATATTAGATAGATTATAAAGCTGAAGAGTTTGTTTGTTTGGTTGGTTGAACGCGCTAATCTCAGGAACTATTGGTTCGAACTGAAAAATCTGTTAGTGTTGGATAGCTCATTTATCGAGGAAGGCTATAGGCTACTTTTTATCCCGGGAAAACATAAGATCCCTCGGGAATGCGCGGAAAAGCTAGTTAATAATATACGAGATTCTCCAGGCCCACTTGAGAGCCTTCAAGCCTTGGTATGAAAAAAAAATAAGAATCTTACCAATCTGATTGTTGACTCTGTTGTCAGCCTTGTGCCGCAGCCAGTCCTCATAGCCCTGCTTGACGGCAGTCACCAGCACCATGAAGCTGAGCGGCGCGATACTTGTCAAAGGTGATACTGGACTGTCTGAGGAAATTCATTGGATTTAGTACAGAACAGAAGGAATATCGCAGTGATGAGTGGACTGCAAAATTATTTCTCATAAAGTAATTTGATCTTTATTATTTTTTTTGCAATCACTGACTAATTTTGAGTTTTTATCTTTGTTTAGTGTAATACATGATGTGAAATTACTCTATGTCTTGTTGATTGCCCTTAAAATAAATAAATTAATAATCTATCACGCCGCAGGTCGTGGGTTCGATTCCCACTAAGGACAAACATTTGTGTGCACGAACATGTCTATTTATCCTGAGTCTGGGTGTTATTATCTATATATGTATGTTTACAAAAGAAAAGTAGTACCTATATGTAGTATATCATATCTGTTATATGGCTTCCATAGTACAAGCTCTGCTTAGTTTGGGGTCAGATGGCCGTGTGTGAGGAATAATGTCCCAGAATATTTATTTATTTATAATTGAAGTATAGATAGATAGAAAACCTTATGTACGCCACATGAGAAAAATAACGTAATATCAAATATTACATTAATAGAGTCACAATGGACTATATACCGATGGATGGCATGTCCATACCTGCTATATCGATATATTTTATAATGTTCTGAGTCATAGTAGTATATGTAGTATATCAGTTATCTGGCTTCCATAGTACAAGCTCTGCTTAGTTTGGGGTCAGATGGCCGTGTGTGAGGAATAATGTCCCAGAATATTTATAATTATTATTTATACATTAATTAATGTTTTAGAAAAAAAAAAACACTGTGAATCCGCGTGTAGGTTATCAAATTATAGTTTCGAACCTGCAGTATCATGATCGCTATTGTAAATACATTGGCTACTCACTACGGCCATACATTCAAGTCCAGATTTATTGACTGAGTGATCAATGCAGAATCAACAACACCATACTTAATCCTAACTCCTAACTAATATTATAAATGCGAAAGTGAGTTTGTTTGTTTGTTACCTTTTCACGCTTAAACCGCTGAACCGATCGCGATGAAATTTAGTATGAAGATAGCCTGTGGTACGGAGAAGAACATACGGCTACTTTTTATCCCGAGAAAACATAAGATCCCTGGGGAACGCGGGTGAAACCGCGAGGCGGAATGCTAGCTCGTTTATAAATAAACATATCCACTTGATTAAAATATTACTATTATGTACCAAGGTCTACGTGTCATTTGAACGGTGGAAATTATACCCCAGCAGTGTATAATTACTTAAATATTGAGTTTACAGTAATATACCAAACTATAGAGCAAAAATTAGTTCTCTTTAATAAATAACATCGTAGCAATGTCGTAGCAGTGTCGTAGCAAGGTCATAGTAAAAGCAATGTCGTAGCAGTGACGTAGGAATATCGTAGCAAACAAATTTACAGAATTAGTGTTCAAAGACGACAGTGACAAGACATACTATATGCATTAGTATAATTTAGCAGGAATAACTAATTCGCTAATATCTTCGAAAGTGCCATGTGGTATTTAATTACCAGTTCTCAGACAATTAATACGTGTCTGTTAGGATTCCGTAGAACATACAAATTGACTTTATTTCATGAGCAGACAAAATCCACAGAGCTACCATGAAGTCCGCTCGCCGTTTACCCCAAAAATCCATCTCCCAGTATTCCATAGGGTTCAAAGTCAAAGTCAAAGCCATTATTCAGTTTAAGCCCTAGAAGGGCACTTATGTTACTTAGGTTACCATACAGGGGGCTGTAGTTTTTAGGTTTCTGTAGTTATCAAAGTATTTATTAAGTGAGACTGGGTTTTACAAGACCATCTCACGTAATGAGACAGTTATAGTTTCGTCATGTCCGTCTGTCTGTCATTATTAGGCATTTGAGCTATTTTAAATCAAGGTATATTATAACGAACACAACCAAAAATTTGACGCATTTAAACATAATCTGTAATGTTCGCTCTCGCTCTCGCAATGCAACTATAATTTATTGTTTATTGGAAATAGAATACGAAGATAGCTGACCGGCATTAATTCATTATTTTTGTTATAACTGACAATCAATAAAAAAAATGTTCAAAAATCTCACCAATAACAATAGCAATAACAGTGACGATCAGGAAGTAGAAGTTGACGACCCTCCGGAACTGTTCCGAGAGATTCTTTGGCAGGAACATCAGCAGGGTGTACTTGGATGTTTTAATCTTGTTGTGTTTCTTCTTGTCCGCTTCGTCCACGCTCCCGACTTCAATCTGACGCGTCTCCGAGTTGGCCGATACTTTGTTGCCCTGGAGTTAATTACTATTAAAATTTTGGAGAGAAATAGACGAGACTAAGGGGATCCATAAATTACGTGAGGCGATTTTAGCGATATTTTGCCCCCCCCCGCCCCCCTTGGTGAGATGTCGTGAGACTCGGCTCGAACCAGTCACCCCCCCTCTTATCTCACGTGAGTTTTCTCAAAATGCGTATTTTTGGTATAAATACGTTAAACTGCGCATTTTTGTTTAAGACTAGTTAAGAGTTAAGACTAGTATTTAAGACAGACTGTAATGTAGAAAGTGTAGAAACACAATGAGAAAAGCGAACAATAAAATATTTAAATAGGAACTACTCAAACTCGTGAAAGAATATTCATTCTAATTCAGTCCCTGAGGACTCAAATGGGTGACAACTGGAACCAACATGTCCATGTGATTTTTTGTAGAATCATCTGCTGCTTCAACCTTTCTCTGCTTTAGCCACTCTTCTAAACCGTTGTTAGCTCGACGTGTACCGTACTGCTCGCTGGTGCTCTGCAGCTCTTGTGCTGGTTGAAAAGTAGAAACACCGTGGCGGCTAAACAATGGAGTGGCTACTACTTCGTGGCATTCGCATAACCGCGATAAATATTACTGTGTAGGATTTAGCCATAATTAGTAGACTAGAATCATGTTTTACTTAAATTAACCAGTTTTCTCGTAATTTTGAACTGTTTCTTGCGGAAAAAAAATACGTGAGATTCGGCTCGACCCCCCGCCCCCCCTAAACGCCTCACGTAATTAATGGACGCCCCCTAACAACATCTGTCACTATTAATGGTGTATAATATGACAAAGATGGCAATAGTTTTGACTGGACTTTCAATAACTAACTATATATTAACTATACGTTTGGTTGGAGTGGAGATGAGACGTGGCGACAAAATTCAAGACACATGTTTTATGTGGCCTTTGAAATAGCCCATCTTTTAGATAGGTCACATTTAGACCTGTTACAGAGACTTGAATGTTTTGTATAATAGCGATACAGTCAGCGGGGCTTACAGTGGTCATCACATATTACCTACTTTATCAGCAAACGTGTGTGCCACTTTAGAAGAAATTAATAAAGTACCTATCTCAAAAACGAATTTCAAAGAAATCCTACTTTTACGCTTCTTATTGATATTTAAATAAAAACTTATACGTAATTTTACCGTTTAGATTTAAAGACCCATATTTGATACGATTCTTTCTTCTAGGTACTTTCTTATTAAATTATTCATTTTTTTCCAGTGAATAAGTCTTATCGTAGTAAATTATAAGATGATGTGGCCACAGTTCAATCACCGTTACGTTGTGAGCACAAAAATAAACCCTAGAAGGAAACTATCGCCAAATCAAACCAATATAGTACAATTTGCGACAATTTTTTGCCCACTGGATACTTAAGTTTACATCATGATGTTTTCCTTCACCAAAACAATATATCTTTGAATTATACGAGTGAAGGACTACGTTTTAAACAACCAATTAAACAAATTATCTATCAAATCAAAACTTATCCTAATTTAATACCAAACTGTGCTCATACGAGAACTATAAATAATTAAGTTAGGTATTAGTACTAAGTATATATTAAACGAATTTATAACTAGCTTTATTTTATTTTTTTATTATCGCTCTCACGAACTATTAGGTTTCACCCGCGTTCCCGGGATAAAAGATAGCGGTAGCAAGTCTTTCTCCGGTCAATAAACTATCTATATCCAAAAAATCACGTCGATCCGATGCTGCGTGAAAGAAGAATAAACCAACAAACACACTTTCGCATTTGTAATAAGTAGTAGGGATTGGGATTATAATATTTATAATAGAGAATAATTCACAAAGTCACGACCACCGTGGGACAGTGCGCGAAATAAAGTGTGAATCCAAGGTTTTTAATTTTTTTTAATTGCAAAAAATCGATAGTTTTATGTCTAGGTCAAGCAAAGGATTATAATTTAGCGTTCCATATAATAGTGAAATGGTGTTATTGTCAGCAGTAAATAAATATGAAGACATTATTATGAATGAACAGTCAATACTATGCCCTCACTCCTGACCACGGGTCTTCAAAACCCCAACGCATGTTGTAGGTATGCCAAGTTCTACTGGTAGAACTAAATGGAACACATTGGGAATCTCCTGGTAGTTTATAGGCGGCGGAAAAATCAACCATATCGGTTTATAACGACATCAGAAAGTTCTTGAGCACTACAACTCGTCGTTTTCCTAGGTTTTCGTTTTTAGGTTTCCTAACCTAGCGGCTTAATTAAATTTGGCGGGAATTAAGTTTGTTTTCTGTGAACTGCCATAGGTTACATATAGTCGTGCAGTGAAATTAAGAATTAATTTTAGTGGGACGGCACTAGGTATGGCTCACTTACAAAGAACTGAGGGATGAAAAAAATATTGTCACTGTTCTTAGGAAAGTTTTGTATGAGCATCAAAAGATAAGTGTTGGCGCGTCTCGTAGGATGGGAAGACACAATCAGTGACAATACTCTTTGACTATCCAACTTTTCTTACGACTTCATTGCATTATAGTTAGAATTACAACACAGAAGTGCAAGTCCTAAATATATTCTAATCTCCATGTAATAGGGTGCATTTTAAAATCATCATCTTAAACATTACCTTCATCGATGCTTCAACTAAAACACAAATAAATGAAGAAATAAATAAAGATGTTTAAATATGCGCGCCATCGCACCGGCCGGTGTCTAAGCGCTAAGACAACTTTATGCGCTCGATTGGAACCCACGACGGCATTGCTTCAGTAGGGGAGGGTAATCGTGAGAAGTAATGCATATGGCAACTGCAAATTAGTAGCCTCACTTAAAGATTACCTTTATTAAGGTCGCAAGGTTATAATTGGAATTTAATATGCACGTGGATTGCTTTACGATACAACTTTGTAAGGACGTCGCTGTTTAAGGGTTAAGGTCTTGATCGAAACATGCTGCATTGACAATCGAACTCAGGTTCTTAGGAAGGTTCTTAGGAAGGAATGCAGCATTTTTCAAATTGAAAGCAGTTCTACGTATTCGTAGCTACATGCTACGATTCGTAGCGACAGCTACAACGTAGTCGCTACGAATAATTGTAGGTGGTTTTTATGCAGCCACGAAGCAGCTTTCATAAATGTAGATTAATCGTTTAGTTTCCAAATTAATAATAAAATCCTAATTTAAGAATATAAATTGCGTCGTTCTATTCAACACTTAACCTACTTATATATTTATTCTACTCTACCCCAAATTTGATGGCTCTAAGGAGGAATTTTAGTTTAAATAATTAATAGTGAAGCTTATATTAAATAACCACAAACATATATAACTTGCACTAGACATTCAAATCTAAATTTATAAACCTTTATCTAATGAAAATCTAGATATAAATTGCGTAAGGCACTACTTATGTAAAAATACGGGATAATATGCGTTTAACTTACTATGACATTTTTCTGAATCAATAATCTTAAAATGTAAATCAACCCTCCAGATAAGGCTTATCCTCCGCATTTAGAGTATATTTATGAGATAAGTAAATACATAGGTTAATGGACTTTAATGGCTCAAATGATAAACATATTATAACTGACTAGCTAATCACCGGCGTCTGTTACAATGCCTTTTGTTTTTTTTTTCTCAAAAACCATCGTGGTTATTCGTACAACTCACTCAACACTCACAAGTTTCATCGCAATAGGATGAATGGTATAGGAGCGAATTCTTTACAAACAAACAGACACACGACCATTGATTTTTATATATAGGTATAGATAACGAGCCATTTCGGTTTCATTCTAATATTCGATGTAACAGATCGATACGAACTTTTAGTATGTTTACCTGAGTCAAAATAACTTGATTTCGTATGGCCAACAATACCTACCCTATCGATATAAGAACAGCAACAATAATAATGCCAAAAAAGATAACTCTAACTTACATTATAACAGAAAAATACAAACACTACACACGAGTATACACAATCACGGAATCGCACTATCCAATTGTGTATAAATGCACCACACTGTCTCATTGTATATATTTTAAACCACGTTACATTTATAAATTTATTAAAAAATACGTGTACAGCACTCTTTAACTTTAATACAATGGACGGAGTAGTGATAGGAAAGCGGAATCGTATCTTATCTATCCAATACGATATCAATAAAATACGCGATGACACGCCGGCAGCTGATAGTCAACGTAGGCCCTAGACCTTCTTATAGTGTATGTTTAGATTATTATTTGGAAATAACACGCCTCTGAGAGCAGTTTCAGGCGTTTAGCTTGATGATTTATATTATTAATCAGTCATTAATTAATTACAGCAACTTTTGAAAATTTAAGAGAGATAAAGAGCGACAATTCTCTGACGACAGACACATTGTCAAAAAAAATATTCAATGAAATGTACTTAGGTGTACTGTAATTGAGTTTTACTACGTTAACGTTTAAACTTAAATAAGCTAAGAGTTACTCAGCGAGCTATGGAACGAGGTATGCTCGGAATTTCTCTACGTGACAGGGTCCGGAACGAAGACATTCGTAGAAGAACAAAATCGACGGGTATAGCTCGTAGAGTCAGCAAGTTGAAATGGTAATGGGTAGGCCACATCGCTAGAAGAGCCGATAGCTGATGGGGAAGAAAGGTTCTCGAGTGGCGACCACGTATAGGAAAGCGTCGAGCGGGACGGCCTCTCACCAGGTGAACTGATGACCCGGTCAGAGTTGCTGGGAGCCGCTGGATGCAGATGGCCCAAAATCGCTCATTGTGGAAATCAATGGGAGAGGCCTTTGTTCAGCAGTGTTCCTCGGGCTGAACATGATGATATGACGATGATGACGTTAGTAGTTTTTCTACGTGGATAATGAGCATAAAGATATTTATTTTGCAAGTATTTTGAAAGTCATTGAGAGTTATTGAGTGATAAAAGTGCGTCAGAGACGATTTTATTGGAATTGATAAGATACCAAATCAATTGATTAGGAAGGATCATAAAATCAAGATTATAAATTCATCTATTTCATGAAATTTCTGAAGTTGTACGTAAGTAAGTAAGTAAGTTTTATGAGAGGTAGAGCATAGCGATATGTCGCTCAAAGAGCAGCTCGACTGGGGAAGTACCTCCAAGTCCTCCACTTTACAGAATACCGCAGCCAAAACTTATAGTTGTGTTCCTGCGTGCGCGTGAGTAAGGTCGCCAAAGGTCATCGGGGTAGGGGGAATGGTCGGCAACGCGCGAGTGATACGTCTGGTGTTGCAAGCCTACTATCCTACTAAAAAACCCTACTATCTTAAAACCTACTACCAAAAAGTATACTAATTAAAGTTTGTTTGTTGGCATATTTGGTTTGCCTTTGGCGTGATTTTTGGCTTAAAGATCCCGGGAACCCGGGAACGCGGGTGAAACCGCGGGGCGGAAGCTAGTAATTATTTATTAATATCATAATTAGATATACAAGATGTTTATCCGTAAATATAATTCCATATTGCGAAAATCGTATCAAAAATGTAAAGTTGCTAGCAAAGATCTTGAAAATGAACGAGAGATTATCATGATAATACATTGAGTAACATTATTTTGATAAGAAATCAAAAATAATCATCTCTTTGAAGTAAATAATGATGATAAGTAAAGAGAAAGAGGTCAAGGATACTTGCTTGGTGTACACTTTCGCAATTTTTAGCAAAGACCTTTGCTGTATGTAGTTTATCTTTATTTATTTGGGTATTATAGGTATATGCATTTGTATTTACTTAACTATTCCAGCAGACTTATAAATTAGGACTTATTGAAATCACAGATATAAAGCCGGAGTTAATTTAGAAGAGGTGATTTAGCTGCTGCTAACTGCTGAGGACTGTATATAATGAAATGCTGATTCTATAACAATTACTTATTAAATTTCTGTACAACTGTTGTGAAGTGAGATGCAATTAAAGGTCAAGACAAATAGTTGGTGGCTGTGGAGCACTGGCTCTCCGCATCCTGTGTTGCCACACCTCTGTATATGGCCGTAACAGGAGGGGTTTTAAATAATTTAAAAAAGTGCGAGTCGGACTCGCGCACCGAGGGTTCCGTACAAACTTCGTCCATCACGGGAAATGCACAGTTTTATTTATTTACCTTATTTGAGGTTGGTGCCAATGTAGCTAGACCTCTAAATTGTATGAGCACCCATACAACTCAGAGGTCTTATTAATTGGCGTAACTATGTATGTATGGGGACACCCTTTAATTTTCAACTTTTTTTATTTTTTGGAATTTTTTCTTTATTTGTGCTGTAAGTTCTTGCTTTTCGCCAAATTTTGTGATTCTAGGTCAACGGGAACTACCACAAAACAAATAACAGGGCAAAAAAATCGCGTTTGTTGTATGGGAGCCCCCCCTTAAATATTTATTTTATTTTGTTATTAGTATTTGTTGTTATAGCGGCAACAGAAATACATAATTTGTGAAAATTTCAACTGTCTAGCTATCGCGGTTCTTGAGATACAGCCTGGAGACAGACAGACGGACAGACAGTGAAGTCTTAGTAATAGGGTCCCGTTTTTACCCTTTGGGTATGGAACCCTAAAAATATAAACACTTAAGTATCATCATCTCAGCCGCAGGACATCCACTGTTGGCACAAGGACATCCACTGTTGGCACATAAGCCTCCCTAATGATCTTCAATAGGACCAATCTATCTATAAGAGGTATAAATCACATAAATAGATCATACATCGCATTTCTTAGTTATTTACAACCAGTGTTTTATATCTTAATGATTTAAGTCTTAAATTATTATTTATTATTCATTCATAAATATCGCTTGTACAATTATCTTACCCACACTTAAACTTATAATCCATATTCCAATGATAACTTCAGCCGTATCAATGGTGTTATAAGTCCAAGGAATGTAACTATAATGTTATTACTATTCTTGAATGCAGACAGTAAGGCCTCTGTTTGACACGGATGCATCACAAAGTATGGTCTGTGGAACAGTGGATGTTCTTGCTGAGTTATCACAGAGTAGAAGTCTTTCTCATTTATCCTGCAAGTTAAGAAACTAATCAATTTGAAGATTATTAGCTTTCAACCACTGGTTTGAGTACCTAAGCCTTAGAATTTTGCAAAATATTTTCATAGCGCAACTCTACAATATTTTTGGGTAAGAGAGTAGTCTTTGGGGTGGTTGATGTTAAGATTGCAATTTTTATAAATACTTATAAGACTTTGTGCGACGGAAGACTTACGTTACAAAAGACATTTTCCTTATATCTTCTAAGGTTAACAATGCGCCACAAGAATTCCAAACATTGAAACTAAATGAAGGCACGGCGTAAGATAAATTATAAAATATCACAAACTCTGCTTTCAATAACAACTGGGTATTATTCAATTCATAAGAAATAAACGTATTCTTTCCAATATATGTTTTGTGTGAGTCAATGATATCCTCGAATAATTTCCAACCATCACAAATCCTTTCAGAAGTTGCGATGAAATCTTTGGCTGCTGTGATAAATTCCTCACATGTAATCGCAGATTTCATATTTCAAAATAAATTAATTTTATGAGAGAGAACAAGAATAAATTCTAAACAAACTAAAAGTAAAAAAAAATGTGTTGAGTTAAGTTTTGTTTTGTTTTCACTTTCTTTGACGTTTCTATATAGCTAGCTAGCTAGACTGTCATATTACATTCAAAAAATTCAAATAGTTATTGTAAAATGAACTTTATTTTGATTAGGCTACGACGAAATATTTACAATGCATTTTTTTATTTGTCGTAGTTTATATCACAGATCACTTTATACTAGTGGTTTATGTAAACTTCAAAATGACAGTCTTAAAATTAAATTATGGGTATGTTCCGCATAGATTTAGGATGTACAGCGAAAAAATTCTAAATCTATGATGTTCCGTACACTGCGAGCACTGTAAGGTGTGACGTCAATTTAGTATACTGAGAAGCCGTTCCCTTATAGTTAGCTATACTGGGTACTGTTTAAAACGGAACGCAGTCCAGTATACTGCATAGATAATACACTATATATATACGAGAGTATACTGTCTGTCATCTGTCATCCATGTGTGTATATGTCAATGTGGATACTGTCATTCTGGACGCTGTTGATCACGTGATCAAAGCACTGAGAGCACCTTACCTAAAAAACGCCGGTGCTTACAGTACAAAAATGGTGGCGTTTATGACGTCATTATGTTTCCCTAGGATACTGCGACGGTATACTGTCAGTCCATAACGGAACGAGTTTCTCCCCAGTAAGGAACAGTGCTCCCAGTGTATATCGGAACATACCCAAATTATAACTATTCTAATTAATTGTAGGCTTGGAGGGCTTTTTAGGGTTCCGTAGCCAAATGGCAAAAAACGGAACCCTTATGGATTCGTCATGTCTGTCTGTCTGTCCGTCCGTATGTCACAGCCACTTTTTTCCGAAACTGGTAAGTAGATGTATTCTGTGAACCGCATTAAGATTTTCACAAAAAAATTGAAAAAAACAATAAATGTTGGGGGTTCCCCATACTTAGAACTGAAAATAAAATTTAAAAAAATCATCAAACCCATACGTGTGGGGTATCTATGGATAGGCCTTCAAAATGACATTGAGGTTAAAATGACATAAAAGCAAGGTTTAATTAAAAATGTTGAAAATAAAGGGTGTCCCCATACATACATAGTTACGCCAATTAATAGACCTCTGAGTTGTATGGGCGCTCATGCAATTTAGAGGTTTAGGTTAATTGGCGTACCTCAAATAAGATAAATTAATAAAATTGTGCATTTCCCGTGATGGACGAACGATGGACGAAGTTTGTACGGAACCCTCGGTGTGCGAGTCCAACTCGCACTTGGCTGCTTTTTTTTATTGCTTCGACCATAAGTCCAAAGTATTTTTTTCTGCCTATTAACAAAATAATATTATCGATAAAACTCCCTTCTTGGCACAACCAACACTGCACTGGCAAAAAATAAGTGAGGCTTTACGCGAGCGTAACTAATTATTGTTATATATTTTATCTCCTTTTCATCACTAACGTGACATATGAGTTTATGTAAGACGTGCAAGTAAATCTGTTTAAAAAAGTTCTTGCTCTGAGCACCTACCTGCTAAAGTATCGTATATAATCGTGTAATCGTTATGACAACGAGACGAGAGGAGGCTTAGAAAACCTGCGCTGCTCACCTCTGCTCTACCTAATGTCACTGTCAGTGTCAGTAATGTCAGACAGTTGATTCTGTCTGTCTGTCGTTCGTTTCGTGTCGGTCGATGTATATGGGATTTGGATCGTTGGGTGAGTTTCTTTTGGAAAATCGAAGTTTTGTGAAAAGTTTTATACTGAGTAATTCTTATCACCAAAAGGGCATCTTGTATACATCATCTAACAAGATTTGTATTTGATTTAGTTCAAAACTAAAATACGTTAAACGTAACGCTGTCGTAAAATTCGGCCAAGCAATAATTATTAATTTATGGTAGGTACGTGGGAACACTATCTGCGCGTTATAAATATTCGAAACGTAACAACGTGAATTTTAACTATACCTACCCATTACTGGTAAGTATTTTGCTAATCTCTGACCGTATTTTGGCCTCTGTTTAGATTATCTTAAATTCAAATAAATCGTGATAAATATGTCTTGTCTTGGTCAAAAATTTGATAAACTACTACAAAAACCTCATTCTGTTAGGTAATTCATATTTTATAATGACTAGTGAAGTTATAATAATTAAACCACTGTTAAACTCTCTTGCATGAATAAATAAAACCTTATATATATATTTTTTACAGACTTAAATAGACATGGATCAACTTAAAAACAACTGGTTCACAGAGTCTTGTGAGATGTGGCCTGGAGGCACCTTCTCATTTGAAGTGAAGGAAGTGCTGCATTCAGAAAAGTCTCAATACCAGAATATTCATGTGTTTGACACAGTGAGTCTTGGGAGAGTGTTGGTACTTGATGGTATCATTCAATGCACCCAAAAAGATGAATTTTCTTACCAGGTTTGTAATGTGAAATATGTTCTACTAAGTTCTAGAAGTCTTCATATTTTAGGATCCTTTGTAGTCTTGCCTGCTTGACCATTTTAATGTTGTATGTATAGAAAATATTATATATGTGTAGTGTACTTACTATATATTATGTTAAATGTATGGTTATCATAAATCCCAGATTGATAACATATAGATAGGGCAAAAGGCTGAGTTGTTTCAGAACCTTTCCTCCCAACCACCTCAAAATCATAACTTTTGCTAGTCTAAATGTATGTTTCTTACTACTCAGCTCTGTAACGGCTGAACAAATTTAAATGGAACTTGGCACATAGATCATACTCTGGAATAACATACAGTCTCTTGGGATAACTGGTGACACTAAGGGGCTGAGGCAGTGGCGGATTAGCCATGTAGCAGGAGTAACAAATGCTACGGGCCCTGTGACTCTTAAGACAAATCACACTACAATCATAATAAATGTCATTTATATCTTAAAGACTAAAATTTTGTTATAATATATCTGCGAGACCAATCTTATTATCGAAAAGCTGGTTCTGCACCTAAACCATAAGATTAGAGAGCCTGAACCAAGGGCCCTTGATTATATTTGCTACAGGCCCCGCGCTGGCTTAATCCGCCACTGGGATGAAGCTAGTGAGTTTAAAAACAAATATTATGTACAATTTCAGGAAATGATATCATTCTTGCCATTGTGTTGTCACAAGAACCCGGAGAAGGTGCTCATTGTTGGTGGCGGAGATGGTGGAGTTGCTAGGGAGGTGGCAAAGCACCCCAAAGTTAAGGAAATTGTGCAGGTAATATCATTGATTTAAATTAGCCCTAATAATACTAATTGGTTTGTTTTATCTATCCAAAATGCATTGTATCTAACATACACTTGTTCCACAAACCAAATATACCAATCATGAAGGAAGTAATGAGGGCTTGTTTATAAAATATGCAATTATCTTAAAAAAATTATCCAAAAGTTGTCAACATTTCTTCTGAAGAATCTTTTAAATGCAAAAGAACAGACTCTCAATGCATCCTTGAGGATGAATGATTAATCATTATGGAAGCATAACATGAATCGGGTCATACATGTCTATACACCAATTTCTGAAAGCCCAATCAATGTTAATATATTAAGTTGACTTGCGATTCCTGGAATTCGATTTTTTTTGTAGGTAGTTTTGTGACGCGCGTCCCATTCGCGAGCCAACCGATAAGATCAAAACTATTGCCGTCTTTGTCATAATATACATCATGATTGGTGACAGGAATAATTTTTTTCAAGAGATTAACAGCTTCTCGAAACTTGAAATTAATCACCTTTGTTGCCATAGACAGACATAATCAGCAAGTTACATAATGTTTATATATTTAAATCATAATTCTTAATTTATATGGAGATAAATTCCCTTATCAACTCTCCTTGTACATAGTAACCAATGTTTGACCCGCGCTGAATGAAACCGACTAATGATTGACCATTGTTGCAAGTTCCAGATAATGTTTTATTACTTCATATCTATTATTACGAAATAACTGTTAGTTTTTTATCATTAATAATACAACTTATGTACCTATATATCGCTAGAATAACATGATGCTTTGTTTAAAGAATACCTTTTTAGTTCAAAATGAAAATAAATCAAATATGCTAATCATTTACCCTCGGGAAGTAATCTCCGAAATACTCATCCAATTAAAAAAAAAATCACCAATATTTAAAACTAATTGGCACTTAACAATATAAAAAATTAAACGTCTAATTCCAGGTGGAAATCGACGCGAAAGTAATAGAAGTCTCAAAAAAGTACCTCCCATTCATGGCCGTGGGTTTCGAAAGCGAAAAGCTGACACTGCACGTGGGGGACGGATTCGAGTTCATGAAGAACCATAGCCAAGAGTTTGACGTCATTATAACCGACAGCAGCGACCCAGTGGGGCCAGCTGTGAGTCTCTTCCAAGAAAACTACTTCGCCTTAATGAAGAGTGCCTTAAAACCTAATGGTATTGTCTGTTCTCAAGCGGGGACAATCTGGAACGATCTAGATTTAGTATCGAGCACTTTGAGGTTCTGTAGGAATCAGTTCCCTGCTGCGTCTTACGCTTATACCTCTGTACCTACATACCCTTCAGGGCAGATTGGGTTTGTCATAGGTTCCTTAGATAAAGATGTTAAATTTGATTCTCCTCAACTTGTTTTCAATAGAGAAGAAGAAAAAGCAATGAATCTAAGGTACTACAACAGTGATATGCATAAAGCAGCATTCACATTGCCCACATTCGTCAAATATCAGCTGGCTTGATTGTTGCATTTAATTATTATTTTATTTTATGTGTACTTAAATGTGCATTTATTTTTATTGACTTTAAGCATAATTTAAACATTCTTTCAATGTTTTTTTTGGAAGTATGTGTTCATTTTAATCGAAATTTTAGTGTCCAGTATACATGGCTCTTTGAAATATATAAGGTGCTTATTTTTTGTAATACAGTTATAAGTCACTGTCATTAACAGTGTAACAGTTTTGCATGATAACATATATATAATATAACCTGTTACTTTTATTAAAAATTATACTAGTATGTAAGTGTTGACAATAGAAGGTTCTAATAAATTAAGTATGGTGCTTTTGTGGGATGAACATACAGGTCATAAACAAATATTAAAAATATCATCATAATGGTTAATGAGAAAACCCAATTATTTTTTTACTAATAATCATTGGTGCAATTATTTAATTTAATACATGCAATATAATATACAATTTACGACTAGGTAGCTCGGTAGGTCCTCTCAAGACTCACTTTGATCTCGAAGGACCTTACTTAATTTAATGGGATCTTATATATTTTTAAATAATACTCAGGTTGAATCTTGCATGTTATTGTGTGTTCTTACATTCCCCTACATTCCTTAGGATAAAGAAATAATAATTAAATTAAAGTTGTCTATCGAACTGTGGTGTGTGGAAACAAACATTGTAAGTCAATTATTAATATAAATTATTATGTAAATATTACTAATCATTATCAAATAATTGGAGCAAAAATGAGCACAAACGAAATAGGTGCCTTATTCAACTGAGTGTGTCACCTCCTAGTCTATGACTGGTATACTATATAATATATCAAAAAACCTCAGTTTTTATAATGTACACAGATTTGCTCATTTATTTAATTAATGTGATAGATCGTAATAAAATATTTTTGTACAATGTTTTTGTATATTTTTTAATAAATGTTAAATCGAGTCGGGGATAATAAATAAATGTATTTTTTTATTAAAACGCTTTTTACTAATTATATAAATTTAACATTGTTTAAGTTTACTCTTCTTACATAAACATTTGATACTTATAACGGTTATAATTACTAAAGTTACAACAAAAGCTACTATATCCAACGAGGCGATCTGAAGCCTGTTGAGGCGTCGCGCGTACGAGGATAGTTCGAGGCCTTTATGCCGAGCTGCAAGCTCTATGAAGTAGACCGCTGTGTCTATGGGCCTTTGAGGCCGGTCGTGCCATATCTTGCTCAGGACTTTTGCACGGGCACGCATTCTGAAAGTGATTAAGCTAGTATAAAAAAGTCATCGATTTATACAAGGCTAGTCGATCAGATCACGTAGACTAGATAATGTGTAAACATAAGTATGTTTGATCCGGCTCGAAGGACCATTTATTGTTAACTAGCTTTCCACCCCACTGTTTCACCTGCGATCCCCTATTTAACTCCCTTGGGTTAGGGTACTCGAGGAATATTCCCTCCAAATATCTAAACTCTAGGTCCACTCCACGGATTTAGGCAGTCCCTTATCTGTCTGTTATATAGGTATAAGAAGACACCTAGTTTTATTATGAATCGAACTAGATCTCAAAACGACGACTCAAGTGCTTAGAGTATACATAAGCAAGCTATAGAGCACGCCTTACTAATTATGAACCGAAAGCACAAGTATGAACATAGAAGGGTCTCAAAAGGGGATGTGGGAGACGCGGGATGGGCGCAGACATTTCGTCATGCATGGAACATCGCTATACCATAGCTAAGTATCAATAAAACATTTGCTTACGATTGTCACAACGGACACTAAGCTCAATACTCTTTTAATAAAGATAATCCAACACTTACTCCACCGACAGGACCTTCTGCAAAGCATCATAAAGCGAATCCTCAGTGATATCCCTCAGCCTCAACACTTGAGCGAGGCCGGCTCTATGCGCGTGCGCTGCGTTACTGAACTGGTCGCCGAGGACAGGGGTCGCTAGGGTTGGCACCCCCGCTGATACAGCTTCGGTCAGGCTCAACATACCCGCGTGGGTTATGAATGCTACGCAGTTTGGGTGGTCTGTGGAAGAGTTGAAAATATATATTACTCGCGCGCCAGATGCGTTCAAATGCCACTTGAGAGAGAAAGAGAAAGACAGTAGACATTAGTTCCGTGATATTTCTTTATGTGAGTATTTATTTATTTATTTATTTATTAGGAAGACATACAGCACAATTAACTAAAAATAGAAACGTTATAGCAAAAGTGGGCCAATTACATGTCCTCACATTTAGTAAAATAATAACAACAAGACTTGCTACAGCAGCTATATAAACTTAGACACTTAATAAAAGAAATTTAGATTTTGAACAAAAAAGAAGTAAATATTAGAAATAGATACCTACTAAGAGAAAAAGCTCACACATAGATTATTTCTCGCACAGGATACACTGGTATTAAAAATGTCGATATGATTATCTTTAATTGATAAACAAAGCTTTTGATTATACTTAATGCTATTTTGTAAAACTTTGGTAGGTACAGTTTTTTTTAAACTCCTACACAGTTCTGATGAATCCAATACATGCACATCAGTATAAATGGCATTCCAATTTTATATTTGTGACTCTATTGTGTAACGATGAACACTTGGACGAATTATCAAATACATGATCCAAGGCCTTACATATTTAAATGTCACGTTAATAATGACAATATGTGACAACTTATACAGTCTTTTAGTTTTTAACCGACTTCTTATAATTTCTTATTATGAGTTTAAATAGGTAGCCCTGGCAGCACCCGTAGTTTGACAGCGGGGTGTTGCGGTCTGGGAAGGGAATTATTAGTGTCGTGGCGTTTTGGTCACGCACAAAGGAGATCCCTTTGAGTGCCCCAGGTTACAGTTGTCTCTTTATGATATTCTCCCTCCAGAAATTCCCCGTCCAATTAATTTTAAATGTTTACTAACATATATTGATTCTCCCTTTATATTGATTTTGTCCTACTTTTTAAATACTAATAAGTTAAGATTTTAGTCACCTTATATATATATATATATAATAATTCAGCTTTAATTCCTCCTCTTATCAAAACTAACAAAATTTTCTTGTAAAAGAATCCCCTTCGTTTATCTTTAACTAACGTGACATTGGCGGAATTGTGCTATTGGCTTCAGTCGCCATTCTTTCAAGAAGAAGAAGGAGATCCCTTTCTATACTCGTATTATTTATTATAGACGAACTAAACATTTAAAAATGATGATTGGTTGACTGTAGCGTGGCTAATAACATCCATAATACCTCAAATTAGTTGTCATCAACTGTCATACATACAATACGTACTTATCTACCTAATTAAACGAAAGACATGTTGTTGCGAGGCATAATTTTGTCATGTCATCAAGTATTAGGTACCACAAACCCACAAGATAAAAGAATGACCATGAAAATAAATAACGAACGTGTTAATTATTTAAAACAATGTAAGTTAGTAGAGTTTTTAAATCATCTTAAAACGTGGACTCACACCTATCTGTTTATGGTGCAATATTACTATATCGTATTACTTGGACAGCAAATAATTTACAAACAGATTGATTTATTAGGATATGATTTATTGTTTCCAACACGTTTCAATATAGTGCAACTATTCAAATCTCAAGTCACCATCATAAATATCAAACAAAATATGTACTTAGGTAGGTACCTACAACATCTAATATCACTCCATTATGTACTTGTATAATGGAGGTCAGTGTCTAATATAAACTAACTTAGGTACTTTTTTTTAAACCAAGGAATATAATACTCTATGTTTTAAACCCAAGGCATAAAATAGATAGGTACCTACTTCTATTTGATTGAACATATAATTTAGAGCAAGTATTATTTTGAGTTCTGTAGGTATAGTACAAAAACGTTTATTCATTATTACCCTTTATAGGTACCTAGGTAGGTACCTTTCCCCGCCATAAATGGAATGGAACGTACGGGCTACGCTATTGCCTATAAATTAGGTAGGATGCCTAGGTAAGTAGGTAGGTAGGTACTTAAAGTATTTTATTTGAATGACTAGTTTACCGCAGGCAAGTAAGCTAGGTCAGGGAAAATGGCATACATTTGATTAATAAGTAGGTAGGACTTAATCAACTTACTCAGCAAATCATATTGAGGCAGCCATTTTATGACGAGGACGTTTCCCGGTAAATCTTCAATATCTTCTACTTCCCATTTCCATACAACGCGCTGTGGTAAACGCGCGAAAACTTTCAAAATGGCGGACAGCCGCTTTTTCGGTAAGCTGGAACCGCGAATTAGTGATCCGAAACTGAATAATATAAAACCCTCTTGCGCACCAGATACCCAGTTTTCTAAAAACTAAAATAAAATGTCTTTAAAATTGTAAAAAAACAATTTGGAGTGAATTTAATTCTGTAAATGTGAGATAATTTACCAGAGCTCGTCAACTCAAGATCAACAACTTCGAAGTGATCCTGCATATTAATAAGTCAAGTAGGTAGGTACATACCTCAGGCAAAGGCTGCACTGTTTTATTATGCAGATGAATTCCTCCGATTTCAACGATCGAAGGCGGCACAACCCTTACTCCATTCCACGAATAATGTGTATTCACCAGCACTGCACTAGCATTCTTTCCAACTTCACCTAGCAATGGTAGCTTGCGACCAAGCTTCTTCTCCCAGATCCTCTGTTCTTCCCTCCTGATAGCCATTTCGTACCAGATTTCATAGAAATACAACATAATCGCATTCTCAAATTTCTCAAAGAAAGTCATCTCTTCGGTAAAAGGAAGCGTCATCCCCGGAACGTAAGATGGGTTGTCGGGGGCACCAACTCTTGATGGGGTCCAAGGGAGCATTGCACATGACATCAGCCCCACTGAAGGCACTCCATAAATATGGACTAACCCAAGCATGCAATCACTATTGAAATGCTCCACTAAAATCAGATCATAGTTACCCTTCCCTTGTACGAACTCTTCAAAAACTTTAGAGTTCAAAAGTTTCTCACACAAACGAAGATTCGCTTTAGCTATCTGAGTGACAATCGGAATGTGTTCGATGTATCTCTCCAGTCCAAAGAAAGTATAGTCGACATCGTTTAAATTAACCACTTCAATATTCAGAGGAGCAAAGTCGACGAGACTCACGTCACGTCGGTTCGGTTTTGGTGTCGAAGGTGGAAAGAACGACACTACTGTGAGATGGTGACCACGTTCAGTCAACTCTTGGAGTAGAGGATCGAAAACCATTTGGTGACTTTTCCCTGGGTATGGCAGAAGGCATAGAATTTTGAAACAATCACATGTCGCGAGAAAAAAAGTAAATATTATTAAGCGATCCATAGATAGATAATTGACACGAACGCCTTCCACTGACAACTGTAGATACTCGAGTAAATTACGAACGTTTACTGGCTATTATTAGAAAAACCAAAGGGAGCGAAACGCATGTTTGTGATGTATGTACGACTACGTGAATTGACAATAATAAAACGCATACAATGTTGCTCTCTAGTACACAATGATCTACAACTACCTACCTACATAATGATAATTGCAACAGCGGAAAAGTTTGTTTGTTTGATTTTGAAAAGATCATGAATGATTACACCGTACAAGAGGATGTTGAGAGTTGTATTCAGTGTTAATAACGTCTGTTGCCATGATAAAGGTCGTGAGTTCGAATCCTACAATGATGGTTGCTGTGTTCTTAATACGGTGAGTTTGTGGATAAATCTATGTTACAATAGTAACTGCAGATTGTAGATTCAAACTCATGCATTAGGTACTTGAACTTTTTAATATTCAAATAGCTGGTAATTCTTTTGTTATATTATAACATTGAATAATAACAACAACGATAGATACATTACATCAGGGATTTTAGTAAAGCTACTTCGAGTTAGTCCGAGACGTAGGTACAAGACTGTTCAAGAGAGTTTTTGTGTAATGGGAAATGCAGTAAATCGCAATAAAATAGGGAGCAGCCAAATATGCGTCACGTATTATATTGATATACCGGATATTTATAGGTAAGCTACCCAGTTTTTTTTGTCGTGTGTGAATTTTTATATGTTCTATTTTTGTCCACGTCTGCGCAGGCCTTTTGAAAGATATAAAATAATTTACTGGGAATAATCTAGTAGTGAGTTCAAATTAAAATAAAAAATTAGGGATATCAATAAAACCAAACCACATAATTTTAAATCCAGCACAATATACCTACCTATGAATGAGGAAAATTACCTAGTCAATTTCTTTGAACTACAAGCAATACCACAGGGGAAAGCTATCGCGCAGTTATCGGTATTTATACAATAAGAAGCGAATCATAAACATGACTGTATTACTTACTAAGTATATGTCATCCATCACAACAACATAAGTTATCGAAATAATTTTATCGAAAAAGGTTAAAGATCGTATGATCAAAATCGGTTCAGCCGTTTAATAGTTAGGTACAAGGAAACATAGGTACATACAGGTCAAACACATAAGTTCACATAACCCTTTTTTTGGGTTTCGCCGCAATCGGGTAGAAAGCTGCCGTCAAGCTTATAATCTTTTAATAAAACGAAAATACTTTCTTAAAATAAGTTTATCGATATTTATTATACCTAATATTAATTTTCACTGTCTTCATCGTTTGATTTATCTCTCACGTGGCCATCTTTACATTTCTGTCGCACGACCAGACCCTCTTGTTCGGCTTCCTGTATGGCTGAGTATATGGCCGCGGCTCGGACTTTCTTTAAAATCTTTTTATCGTGGAAGGGATGAGTGTGTGCTGATATTCTGAAATTTATTTACGTGGTTAGGGTGGTCCTTACAGTATCACAATACTACAATATTGCTTAGGTGATATTCAAATTAGGCATGAAAGTTTCAACCTTATTTTTTAGGGTTTTTTTTAAGGCAATTATAATAGCTCAGTGGTAGTGACGTCGGATGCCGCGGCGAAGGTCGTAAGTTCGAATCCTACAATGAGCTGGAGCTTTCGGTGATAGAAAACATCATGAGGAAACCATAGCACGGTGGTAAGGTACTTTGTAGTACCCGCCTGGCTGGCTACCACCCTTATGTTGAAAATCTGTCGCCAAACACCTAAGTTGCCTTCTAGACTTTACAAAGGTCGGCAACACATTGGTAATCCCCCTTGTATTGCTAATGTCCATAGGCGACGGTAGCCACTTACCATCAGATGGACCGCCTGCCTGCATGTCAGACTTCTAACATAAAAAAAAAATAACTTGTCTTTCTATCTTGTGATGTACATACCTCTGTAAAACCATATCGTCTTTAGTCACAACATGTGCGGGACATCTGGTCCGATTCAAATAGTTCAAACAGCGCCAGTGCCTCTTGCCGTTTTTATTAACGTGTTTCAAATAATACATATATCTATTCAATATTATTTGTATGTTCCCCTGGTTTGATACTGTGTACTGTAATACGCTTGAACCTGTTGAGAGATTATAAAAAAAAAGTACATAGGTATGTAATACCTTAGGGTAGTGAGTTTACAAATACTAGAGTGTCAGCGCCTTCAGTGTAAGCTGGAACCGCGAATTAGTGAGTGAGGCTAGACAGACATTTTGTTAAATGAAGAATCACTGCTTTATGGTCTAGCTAAGTTCCGACCTAGTTACGGTACTGGCTACAATTGATAGCCGGACGATTTAATTGAATCAACAAACTTACAGGATGAGATTATCAACAACAATTCTACAATGAGATTTCGGTGAAGGAAAACATCGTAAGGAAACCATTGCATGGTGGTAGGGTATTGAGTTTTTTTTACTTTGTATAGGCTTGTGTTTGACTACAATCTCACTATGGTAAGTGATGATGTCTTTAGTATTTAGCCCGCTAGGTGGAACACACCCTCATGTTGAAAACCTGTCGCCAAGCACCTACCTGCTGCACTTGAGAGCCATTTCCTTCTAGGATTTTTGTGCTTCACCTTCGGCCCTTCTTCACTCACTATAGTGAGATTGCGGTCAAACACAGGCCAATATTGCAAAAAAATACTACTAGGAATCTGAAGATCTGACATTTATCAAAGATCAAATCGTTTTTTATTCTGTAAATCAATCTCACAGACAGACACCAAAATCTTGTGTGACTTACTCTGGTTCACTTTTGCAGTATTTAAAATTTTCACAAAGTTCACTACTGATGGGTGATCAGACTGTTGTACTGAAAGTTGTTCTGACGGTTCTGCGGATGTTTGGAATTCATTCTTTACCATAAATTTGTCACTCTCAATAGTTTTCTCTGTGCTTATACTTCTTGGATCTCTGACCGCTATACAATGAATTTCATCCCTGAAATATAAAGCTAATATCAAAATCTGATTTAATTATTATTTTAGCAACATATTAAACATCACTCACATTGAAGTTGAGATAAGTCAATAGATAATTGCCTTAAATAGGGGGCTTCTTAAGTATACATATAAGACGAATGAACGACAAGAGAAGATTTCCTGTTAGATTTGCAGATATCTCATAACACACTTATCTATTTATTCAAGCAATATAGACATAGGGGGGTGATGCACTGCTCGCCAGTAGCGGATCCAAGGTGGGGGGAGGCTTGAGCCCCTTAGCCAAAAGCATCTGGGTCCACTCCTGACAAATCTCAAATTAACTACCAAGCTACATTATTAGTCCCACGCAGTACAATAGAATAAATAAGGAAATCTATATCTACCCTTTACCTCTATATAAGTGCAAATTAAAATGCACCGAATGGCTGAAATAGTGTCCTATCAAGAGACAGAAAATCTTATTAGATTGCACTATACATTCACATAGCTTACACACTACCTAATGCATCAACACTTTGCCAATTGCCTGACGTGGCCTCCAGTATAGAACTTGTATGTATCAAATAGTTGCTAGTTTCACACTAGATATAAAGCCAACAGAAATATTTTCAACCTAAACCAATACTCTAACCTAGAATTAAAAGTTTATATAAAAGACAAATATATAGTAACTAATTCCGCTGGATCTCCATCTCTGTCAAGTCTGCTTCGCTGTAAAGTCACACCTGAGTCAATTAGTTATCTTAGAATTAAAAGTACCAAAAGCTTCTTAACTCACTTAGCTTCATCCATTACGTAGGTCTCAGTCCCATTGTCTACGGGATTTGTAATCTCTAAATATGTCTCTTCATCTATCTCTTCCATGTTGTCATTGCTGTTAGTTTCCACTGAATTTCTAACGGTTCTAGAATTTTCACTGTGCAGATTCTGAAGAGCATAAATATCAAATTGTGCAATCACAGACATACTAAGTACTATATTTTAAGAGATTTTTTTTACTATTTAAACGTGAGGCTTTATATTTTTCAAAAATATTACATACCATGTCCTCAAGTCCTTTAATATGCAATTCTTTCCCAGCATCAACCAGCTCGTTCAGGTGCTCAATGGATACAAGAACTTCACCAGTGTAAATATACTCCAATAATGCACATAGTGTTCTGTATGATATTTTCTGAAAAGTAAAATTATTGTCCATTAATAACTCGCTATTTTTGTCCATTAGTTGTGGACTGTCCACAGAATTTAATTTTAATTGCTGCGTTTCAAGCATTTTTTTTCAATTCAAAATTAACAAAACCAACCAGAATAACTTTTACAAGTTATTTCTGTGTATTCCGAAGCAGTAGTCAATTGAAACATTCATACCAAAGCCTAATGTTAGTAAGTAAGGTTTGAGTTAGGGTGCGGATTGACAAATGAGACTTTCAGAAGACCACCTTCCCAAAGGCTGGAGTGGCCGAAAATCATTGGTGAAATAACAAAATTGTAGTTTTTGTGTTACTCATTTATGATTCATTTTGGAATACATCTAGGAATGGTTTTTTGGGTGATGCAATGTTATTTTTTTACTAACTGGCTGTTGCCATCCTAACTAATATTATAAATGCGAAAGTGAGTTTGTTTGTTTATTTGTTTGTTTGTTACCTTTTCACGCTTAATTAAACCGCTAAACTGATCTCGATGAAATTTGGTATGCAGATAGCCTATGGTATGGAGAAGAACATAGGCTACTTTTTATCCTGGGAAAAACATAAGATCCCTGGGGAACGCAGGTGAAATCGCGGAGCGGAATCTAGTTCAGCTATAAAATAGCCTCTAATTAAACACACCTCCACTCCAAGCCAGGAGCCAAAAGTACTTACATTCAGAAGGATGACAGGATGTTGACACTGAACTGAAGAGATCAGTTCGCGTAAGTATGGACTTGCCAGAGCTATAATGACTTGATGGACTTTCACCAAGTGGCCGTCGGCTGCTAGTGTCATGTCCACAAATTCACCAATCTACAGAAAAACCAAACGATCACTTTAGGTATTCCTATAAGCTTTTAAGAAACGTCGTAATTTATAGCAAAGTTTTACCTGTTGTAGACCACTCAAGCCAGAGCAAATATTCTTTCTATGTGCATCCCATTTTAATGAAAATTGTGATTGGGCCATATTAACTGTTTTTCCTGAGGTTAGTTAGGTTAGGATACTGAACAATTTTACTCACGAAAATATACCGTAACGTAAAGAAAGTCTAATTTATCAACTGGAGTGGAATAGTACAAATAAAGTTAAGTAGGTAGGTACCTAGCTAGATCTCTACCTAGTCTGTGGTAAAGTAAGTAAACATAAATTGACAATGACAGCAGTGTGCATAGTGCTGCCAACAATAATTTTGAAATTCTTTTATTACGTTATTCCGTTAGAAATCCGTTAAATCTTGCATTTTTCACGTCAGTAAAATCCGTTGAAAGACCTGGTTTAAAATAAAGGTAATTAAAAAGCGAAATAAAAATATAGTTCTAGTTTAATAAAATTAAGTGCAACAATCTTTATAAAGAACCAAAAACATCATCACTATTTGGGGTCTCAGTCATTTCGGATGCAGTAGAAGTTGACGGCTGGCTATAACATTATTTTGCTCGCTGCTACCTTGTCTATGTCGTGGTACAGTCCCGTACATGTGTAGCATTTACGAAGAAAGAGTTGCCATATGAGAAATAAGAAAATAAAACTGGAAATATAAAAATAAACCTGTTTTTATTTAAATAATAATCTTTTCTACTAAATTCCGCAAAAAAATCCGCCAGCCGTCAACATAATATTTCTTCCGTTTCTTCATAACCGAATCCGCTAGATATGACGGGAAATCCGTTACGTTGGCAAAGCTGTGCTCAGATAACTACGTAGTACTATTAGGTATTCTGTATATAGTAAACAACTGTATATAGTCAACAATAAATTTATTTGTTTATTTATTATTTATTTATTTATAGTCGGGCAGTGTGGCCGTTGAGAAAATAGTCAAACAGCCACACCACACGCTACCTGAAAATCCGCCGAACGCTTTAAAAAAAAAACCTCAAATCCAATCCAGTACGAAATACCTCAATCCAGTACGAAAGTCCAGAAATACTGTATAACAAAAGAACAGACTGGAATTCATTCAGGGAATATATTGATAAGAACATCAAGCTAAAAGTTGCTCTCAAGACGCCCGACGAAATCGAAATCGCGACTAAATACATCACAAACCTCATCCAAGAGGCCTGCTGGAGGAGTACACCTTTACTAGAACCTAACAAGCGGAAGCATAATTACCCTCTCGAAATAAAAAGAGCTGTCTTAGAAAGACGTAGGCTTCGTCGTGTCTGGCATCTGAGCAGACTTGCATCAGATAAATTCAACCTTAACAGACAAGCGTTATACTTGAGAGAAATGCTAAAGACTTGGCACAATAATACTCTCGAGGCTCAACTAGAATCCCTGACACCCACTGCAGCCACCGATTACTCTCTATGGAAATTCACCAAGACATACGACAGACCACAGTTGGTAAGACCTCCGCTAAGAAGCAACGGAGGCTGGGCCCGCACCTCGCTGGAAAAAGCGGACTTATTCGCAAAACACTTAGCGAAATGTGTTCAGACCAAATTACGACAGCGGCACAAACTTCGAAAAAGAGGTGAAATCTATTCTCACTCAACCACTACAAATGTCGTTTCCACCCACACCTGTCACGATACGTGAAGTTTGGAGGACTATCAATGACCTTAAAGATAAAAGGGCGCCAGGATATGACCTCATTACAAAGGAAATACTGAGAGAACTTCCAAGAAAGGGCATAGTCTTCCTAACAATGCTCTATAATGGAATACTTAGAACGCAATACTTCCCGGACCTATGGAAGGTGTCTCAAATCCTTATGATACACAAGACAGGGAAACCAGAAAACCAAACCTCTTTTTACAGGCCCATAAGCCTTTTGTCTGGTCAAAAGTCTGTTTTTCACAGACTTTTGACCAGACAGGCCTCCTTGTGATCCTTTACCGAATTATGCCCCTATTAGAAAGCAACAGTACCATCCCTAATCATCAATTCGGCTTCAGACAGCAACACTCTACTATCGAACAAGTACATAGAGTAGTTGAGAAAATAAGAAAATCTCTAGAGGAAAAAGAATACTGTTCATCTGCATTTCTGGATATCCAGCAGGCTTTTGACAGAGTCTGGCATGAGGGTCTTCTCTGCAAGATAAGGACAACTCTTCCGCATAGCTACTATATTCTGCTGAAATCGTATCTCATAGCTCGAATATTCCAAGTAAAAGAATCAGAATCTACTTCCAAATTCTACGACATACAAGCAGGCGTACCTCAAGGCTCGGTGTTGGGACCAATCTTGTACACCTTATATACCTTCGACCTACCACAAGTAGACGGAGTCATGATTGCTACATATGCCGATGACACAGCTGTAATGGCGACTCCAACAGGGTCTAGACTCAATTACAAAGTGGCTTAAAAAATGGAGGATCAAAGCTAGCGCAACAAAATCAGTACATGTCACTTTCACGCTTCGGAAAGAAAACTGCCCCCCTGTGCATCTCGATAACACTATGCTACCCCACCAAGACAGCGTTAGATATCTGGGCTTACACTTGGATCGGCATTTGACGTGGAACTAGCATATTAAATGCAAGAGAGAAGAACTCAACGTGAGACACAGAAAACTCTACTGGATGCTTGGTAGAAACAGCAAGTTATCCATAGATAACAAATTACTCATATATATGATAATGTTTTACTTGGCACCGACTTCAAAATGATGTAGAAAGGCAACATTTATTTTATGCGTTTCAGTTTTTGAAGTCGGTTTTTTTATTATTTATAAATTATTTTTATTTAACACTTTTAAGTTACGAATATGGAATAGAGCTAGTAAGGCAGCTTTTCGAATGCGGAAACGACGGCTAGATGAAATGGAATAAAACAGAACCCTACTGAAACAGAAATATTGAAAAAATATGAATGAAAGTCCGTAAGAGTTGGGCCGTGCACAAGTTACAAGGCACTACACTTGATGAAGCTGTTATAGATCTTGGAAATAAAAAAAAACCCTAAATGTGTATGTATCTAGCTGTCAGTCGTATAAAAACCTTTGAAGGAATAGCACTGTCTAATTTAGAATCAAATAAATTATAGAGTAGGCCACACAGACTCTTTCGTCAAAGAGCATTGCCAGAAATTATACTCTTTATAATGTTCAACTTTATGCCATGAGATAATATCCATTGGTACTGAATTTACACGTTTGAGCTGTTTGTCATTAAGGAGTTCCGTTGTATGCATTCCTAGTCCAAGTCTAGTCCAGTCCAACACGTCCTAGATCATAGTTAGGTATCTCCTCGTAATGGAATTGTCATAAACCTATACCTCAATCATTACACAATTCCTATCTGGTATATCTTCGGAGCCCACTGTCCAATACCAATGAAATTTAAATGGAACCATTTTGACGCTATACTTAATCCAATGCAAAAGAATTTATTAATATCAATTTGTAAACAAAGAAGTTATCCCCAGAAATAGGTAAGATCATTGAGAGATGGTCGTCTATGGTCTTCTTCATCAGTTTCACAGCACCAAATGATACTTTCTGAATGCAAATGCTTGATTTGTTACCGAAAATACCAAAATCGCTATGTATATGCCTATAATATTTGAGGAGTTCCCTCAATTCCTCAGGATTCCATTGTCAGAACTGAATTTTGATAAAAATGAGACCAATCTGGAGGTATACCTTTCAAATAAAAAAATAAATTTTCAAATCGGCTCATAAATGACGAATGAGTGTACATCCATAAAAAAAAATACAACCGAATTGAGAACCTCCTCCTTTTTTTTAAAGTCGGTTAAAAATAGATTGCAATTTGCTATCGATGTTTACCGATTTTGTTCGTTTTTTAATGTTTACCCTGGGAAAACATAATAATATCTCTTGGGAAAGCGGTTGAAACCGCGGGACAGAAGCTAGTATGCTAGATTATTTTGGTTTGAAAGTATTGAAACACTTGAAACTGGCAGATAATATTTTAACGCCGAGGTTAATATCACCAACTAGAATAATCTAGATTCGCTAACAGGTATAATATTGAAAAATAAATCAATCGTATGCTTAATGTAAAATCAACTTATTTAATGTAATAATATTACATGTTATCGATAATTTAAGCAAATATCGGTGAATTTTTAGCCTTATGTTTACTAAATGCATTATTTTTTAATTCTTTTTCTTTCTTTATATTGATTAATATGTTTTCAGCATCATCAATTGCTTCGAAAATAGACCCTTCACTGAACTTCCTCAATATCCTCTGATCATGAAATGGATGATTGTGTGTGAACTTTCTGAAATAGAAAGACTTAAGTGAGTTGCCATATTAGTTGTTTGGGATGGTTTGTGGAATAAAAAAAAAACCAAATAAGTACCTACTTGTTTTTTTTTTAATTCTAGGATCTGGGAACAGTACTAATAGTCTACCTGATCATATTTTGCTGACGACAGTTGATCGTCAACAGAGATGCAAGACGTAATCTTACTGTAGCACGAACGAGATAGCAATACTAAATTGTCTTCAATGCACACAAAAAAAGTTTAAAGTTCTCAAAAGAGGCATGAAGCCCTATGTTCTCAATATAGTTAAGGACTGTTTAAGGAAGGACACTACGTCGATAGTAGTCTCCGAGCCAGAAGCCGCCAAAAACTCTTTCTACTCTACTCATTACCTGTCTTTTTAAACCCTCAATTATTGACCATTTGAACAATGTAATTGGCCCACATCCTATTTTAGCATACTGACTGTGCAATCTAACACATAGGCACATAGATATACAAGTAAATAATGTTCTAATAAAATTTAATATTATAATAAATGATATTACCTTTCCAAGACACGGTTATCTTTTGTGACGACAAATGCAGGGCATTTTTTCTTTGGGTGTTGGACACACCTCCATAACCTACGTGATGATTTGGCTGTATACTTCAGACCATAAATAAATCTATTTAATACTATTTGCAAATTTCCATGGTTTGATAGAGTGTATTGTACGCAATGATTTTCTGCAAAAAAAAAGGTTACTTATTATGCTTTACCAGAGGTGTTTTAAATATTTGGTTACTATTTGGTATCTGGCAATATTTTAGTGTCCAGCCAGATACCGGTCTATTAATAGTCAACGTTGTTCAGCATTTCGAACACAGCATAGGTTAAGTTACACCTTGTATGATTGAGACTAATTAGTACTCTTAATTTTAGTTTGTGTAGGACAGTACCACATGACTTCAAAATCAGGTTTTTCACATCATAGGAATACTCAAGTACCCTTGTATGATATGTTATAATAAATAATAAATAAATATTCTGGGACATTATTCTTCACACACGGCAATCTGACCCCAAACTAAGCAGAGCTTGTACTATGGAAGCCAGATAACTGATATACTACATATACTACTTTTCTTTTGTAAATACATACATATATAGAAAATTACAACCAGACACAGCACAAACAGACATGTTCATGCACACAAATGTTTGTCCTGAGTGGGAATCGAACCCACGACCTGCGGCGTGATAGATAGGGTATATTACCAACCACGCTAACTGGCCCGTCAATATTTATATTTGGTTATGATATCTATTTTAGATGATATTTCATGGCTAGCCAGCCCTTTGGGTATAATATCAGGTATCTGGCTGTCAAACCAAACTACTATCCGGTACATCTCTAGTAATGAAATAAACATCTATAAAAAGATGCCTTGCTGAGTTTCTTGCTGGAGTCTTCTCAGTCCAAGTGTATTTCAAACCAGTGGTAGAATCAATTATTGTAACGTTCATAAGGTGTGGCACTTCCTGGCAGAGCCACCATCACAAATTCCGAGTCTGTCGCTATTTTGTCCCAATTTGTCCAATTTTGTTGTTGAATTTCAGTTTTTGTTGCACCCTGGTTTAAAAGTTATAATATGGTGGCCCTGCCAGGACGGGCTCTTCCTGGTATGGCCACCACCGAATCTCAAGAACTAGGACACCTAGCGAAGGTCTGTTTGCTCCCAGAATTTGTCCTTAATTTGGTATTCGGAGACAAAATTGGACAAACTAGGGACAAATTCTGAATTTTCTATTAAAATAAACTCACCTAATATGGATTTTTTATCAATATCTCTTGAAGGTGAATCATAGGGGCCTTGTAGATCAAATTCATTGTTACTCGTCATTAAATCTGATACATTTACAAAACTAACTTCTTCTCTGTAATTAAGTCCTTCATCTATGTCTTTTGAGTTATCAAACATTCTGGAATAAAGGGTTTAAAGAGATATTAATTGGTTGGCTCGAGAATGGGAGGAGCAAAACTACCTACAAAAAAAAATTGAATTCCAAGTATCACAAGTCAAGTTATAAGAATAAAAAGCGTAATAGTATAAAAATGGTTATGTATAACTTTACTTACTCATCATATTTCGATATTTGAATATTTGTAGAGTGTTCTGTTTGCATTTTTTCTGAATTTGCCTGAAATAATGTGTTATGTTACTTTGGTTCTATTTTTAGTTATCAATTCGATGAAATCTTTTTTTTATGTATGTTTCCCGATTACTCAAAGATGCTTGAACCAATTTGGAGAATTCTTTTTTGTTTGTAATGCTATATTTTATGTACCATGTATGTAATAAATTTATTGGTGAGGGCAGTAAAATTTTTTTTTGAGTTTACAAATACCATAATAAACCATTTTGTATGAACATACCACATTTTTTGTGCATGGTCAAGCAACTTTTCACATTTAAATAATAATCATCTCTATATTATTCAAGTTGATTGTAAATAACATTCAAAATATATTAGACTCCAAAGATTATACACCTTTTATAAAAAAAACATGATTATTATTGAAAATGTTAGTGCATGCTTGAGCATTTTACTTTCTGACTGAACCTGCAATAGCTAAGCAACAACATTATAATAAATATTATTTACCATTTCCTCCAGTCCCTGTATATGAAGAGCCCTACTGGCCTGCAGAAGTAGATCCAAGTCTTCCTTAGCTACAACAGCCTCTCCCGTATATACATACTCCAGTATTGAACAAAGAGTTGAATAAGAAACATTCTAAAATCAAATAAACAATTTTATTAACTGTTTCCTTATCACAATCTAGACATGAAAAATTCTTTGAAATATCCACTGTGATCACAACCATTACCTGGCTGATATAAACGGTAAATCTATATCATATCAATATTACAATTGAATGGGAGTGAAAAGTTGATAAAGCAAAGTTGCTATAACTTACATTGAGAAAAATTACAGGATGTGGGCACTGTGCTGTAGCTATGAGGTCCTTGATGTAAGGGCTTGCCAGAGACATCACCATTTTGTGAACTTGCACATGGTGGCCGTCTGCTGCCAGCGTCATATCAACAAACTCACCATTCTGATACATATAGAATAACAATATTAGGTTATATGTATAGGTATGTTGAGCCAATAAGTTTAGAAGCTACACCGGCACATTTCCGCGAAGCTGCTTGCATGATATCTTAACCATGAATAAGTAATTAATTAATGCTAAGAGATAAAGTTCTTAATCGTTTTGAAAAAATAATGGTAAGTAACCTATGTACCTGTTGCAACGCACTGAGTCCTTGGCATATTGTTTTGCGATAGTGCTCCCATGATAATGAGTACTTAGTGTCTGACATTTCTCTTATTAATCGATTGAAAAATACAAAATCTTTACATTTATTTGGACTTACTGATGAATTATTTAGAGCTGTAGCAAACCGTATGTATTCGTTACTAAGTAACGGGTACGCCATCTAGTACCGAGTAACGAAACGTTACTTTCGTTACTCGCATGTTTCGTATCATGGTTACATACGCTGTTTCAATGACCCAATGTTACGCTGCGTTCGTGTATTGAAACGTTTATTACTGATCGTTTTGCGCATGCGTGCGTATTTTCCGCGAATTAAAAAGGTAATGTAAACTTAAGGACGTACAAAGAAAGCATCTTATAATAAAATTATAGAAAGAACATGAAAAATATGTTTGCAAACTATTCGTAACGTGATTGGTTAAAAAAATGAAAATATATGTAATTTGTGCGGATATACTTCAAAAATATTTGAACCGATGTGCGCGCATTATGGTGTCAAAATTTCAAATATTCAAAACAAAGTTTTCTTTAACAGAGTATGCAGTAAAAAAAAAAGTATATACTTGTGAAAAAGTGTTTTCATAAAATTTTGCCACTAAAATTTCATAAATTTTATGTAATAGTATGAAATAAACGAAAGTAACGAGTAACGATACGATAGTAACGAGTACTGAATGTATAGTAACGAATACATACGGGTACGTGATTTTTTCGTTACTTTTACACCTCTAGAATTATTGAATGAAAGAAGTACCTAAGCACAGAACAATATTACCTATACCTATGTAAGTAAGTACGTACCACAGACTAAGTAGAGTACGTACGTACGTACTGCATGCAGTGCTGCCAGGGCCCATGAGCCAGTGTTGCCAGGGCCCTTGAGTCGTTAGTTACGTTTCGATTCCTAAAATGTTACATTTTTGCTGTAAAAGTTACATTATTGTATTTTTTTTTAATTTACATGTTTTTGGGTTCTGAGGTCGGAGGCAAATTGATATCTGCAACAGGGCCAGTAATTTTTCGTTTGCAAGTTTTCGGCCCGAGGTTTATGAGAAAGGTACTTGGTAATAACCTAAATCTTTTACGGAACTGTTTAATTTCGGAATAGTCAAAGCGACAAAAAGTTATCCAAACACCTAAAAGATGCTCGCTCATATAATCGTATCATTATCAATTTATTGGTATTTATTTATACATTTATGACTAGTTTTTCCGCGCAGTTTCACACGCGTGCCCGGTATAAATTATAGCCCATGCTACTCAGGGATAATGTAGCATCCTAATGGTGAAAGAATTTTTGAAATCGGTCCAATAGTTTTTGAGTTTATTCGTTACATACAAAAATACAAATCTTTCCTCTTTATAATATTAGTATAAATTTGTATAGATATGCACTCGTATAGCTATAATTTGAAAAACTTTAACGCTAAACTTACTTACCAAACAATAAATGTACGACAGCAAACAATAACACAACGAAACAAAACAAATCACAATCAGCATTGTTTATATTCTTTTTCTAGCTATGTAGCTACGAAACCGCGAACGGCGCAAAGTTGCAAAATAGGAAACGTGCGCAACCGCTCAAGCAAAATCAAGTTTTAATCAATCCGTTACGTCAAAGGTTAAATATAAAAATTACTTGCATGTTACGCGAGGGGGTCAAAAGGTACGAAAAATGTAAGAAATGTAACCTTCTGACAACACTGGTAGGTAGTACCAACAACCAGTAGTTGTATTCAGTTTTGCCAACAGTTAAACTAGTTCTTCACCAGATACCAGAACACCACTAATAAAAAACGGCCCTACTCTCATAATCGCTAAATTACCACTAATTTAGATTTTACGACATATTTTTAGATTTTATAAAAAAACAAACTAGTCTTAGGCTTCGTCTTCGCCTTTCGACGGGTCAGAAGCCAAACGCAAACCCATTGTATGTTAAAAAAAAAAGTAAAACAACATACAATTAGAAAATTAACAATGAATAAAAAATCTGGAACATTAAAATCATTCAATAACTGTAATTCCAAATTTTTTTTTTTCGTAATAGTGAACTATTATACATTATATGGATTACTTAAAATATTTTACGGGGGATCCCCGCAAATAGTGTATCGATCGAGCACGACGTTTGTTCAATAATTGAAACTGAGTTCTACCAAACCACTAGACAAATCCACCAGCCACTAAAGTTGATATTTCGCCTCTAAAAGGGGGTCGAAACACTCGAAACCACAAGTTTTAGTGGTAAATCCACTAAGTTGGCAGCACTGGTAAGTAGTAGATTTCGCGCCACCAAAGAAGTCCCATAGGTCCACCTCTAATTAGCAAAAAATAAGATCGATTTTCATTAATTCCATGGGACTTCACTGGTGGCGCGAACTCTAGTTGTAGTATTCGTCCTTTTCGGGATAGGTCTAAACAATACAGCCATTTCTTGTATTTCTTCTTAGTTTTGTTTATATAAATGTCTTATGTGCTTAAATATAAAGGCACCAAGCCTTATACAGGGTGATTTTGTTATCACTGGCAATACTTGCAGGGGTGGAGGTACTCATCAATGTGAATAACTTTTATTATAGGGCTAACTCTGATATCGCGTAAAATAATATGGTTGCTTCATACATTTTGGTCGAGTAGGTATTGAACTTTTGTATGGAACAGCTGATAATTTTTTCATGATTTCACAGTTAGTCCCATAATAAAAGTTGTTCATTTTGATGAGTACTTCCACCCTTGCAAGTACTGCCAGTGATAACAAAATCACCCAGTATAGTCCAGTCAAGTCAGTCAGGTTTTAGTAAAATGATGGCTGTTTCACTAAAACTTTTTGTGGACTATTTTCTCATTTCAGATTTCCATTTGAAATGAGGCAGTCGATCAGTACACGGTCGCGGCAAATGGAATTATGTGACTAACACAGGATCAGCCTAACTTTAACGTAGGTAATGAAATCGTCCTTTCCGATACGGAACGGATTCAATAAAATGATCACTAACACAGATCAACAGTGCTGCCATTATGCATTCCTTAAAAAGTATGACAATCTCCTTAAAAAAGTAATGATAATTAAAATCTCTTTGGTGCAGGCCTTATCACCCCCACCCAGAGTAATTGTATTTCTTTAATTTGACGGTAGCTATTTATTAGGTCGGATAAAAATTCTAATCACACCCTTTCAGGCACTGTATGTAAGCTAAGTCATCATAAATGGTCCTTCAAATAAATGAACATATGATAATCTGTTTTAGATAGTTTATTTATTTAAGTAAGTAGTTAATGTAATGTACATCAGAATACTAAACAATATCAAAACAAACACTTAGATGCTATTTAATTTAATTACAAAAAAAAAATGTACCCCTGATCGTCGGCCTCATGCTTAGAGAATCTAGAACGCCTCATGTCGCAATAAAGGGTATATTCCGATATACCCTGCGAGCACTGTAAGGTGTGACGTCATTTAGTATACTGAGAAGCCGTTCCTTGATAGTTAGCTATACTGGGTACTGTTTAAAACGGAACGCAGTCTAGTATACTGTGTGTCATCCACGTATATGTAAACTGTCATTCTGGACGCCGTTGATCACGTGATCATAGCACTGAGAGCACCTTACCGGCGACGATTTATGACGTCATATATTTCCCTAGGTTACTGCGGCAGTATACTGTCATCTATAACGGAACGAATTTCTCCCCAGTAAGAGTACTGAACAGTGCTCGCAGTGTATAACGGAACATACCCAAAATACCTCAATCTGTGCAAACCAGTATTTGCTTAACCTGTGAAACTCGACCACATCTCAGTTTAACAAATATAAAACCAATTTAAAACTTGCTTAATTATAATCTCTTAGTATTATCTGTGAGATTACTGATATATTTTTTTTCAACTTCTTTCTGATTTTTAAAACAGACTAATTTATTTTCAACTTCATCGCTGTCTGAGAAAATAGTACCAATACTATACTTCTTCAGTATCTTCTCATCGTGATAAGTATGATTGTGCGCATACTTTCTGAAATAAAAAAATAAATTGTAAAAAACCGGCCAAGTGCGAGTCAGACTCGCGCACGAAGGGTTCCGTACATTTATCTATAAAAACGTTAAAAAAACACGTTTGTTATATGGGAGCCCCCCTTAAATATTTATTTTATTTTGTTTTACGTATTTGTTGTTATAGCGGCAACAGAAATACATAATTTGTGAACATTTCAACTATCTAGCTATCGCGGTTCTTGAGATACAGCCTGGTGACAGATAGACGGACGGACAAACAGCGAAGTCTTAGTAATAGGATCCGGTTTTTACCCTTTGGGTACGGAACCCTAAAAACATTGGTACTTACCTATTAATTATTATGTTGTCGTTTGAAGAATAAGATAACAATGATAAGATTGGGTAAGTACTCAAATCATGTTTCGTTGGAGTGCAAGGGCACATAATATTTTTACCTTTTCAGGATGAGGTTCCCTTGAGTGATAACAGAAGCACGACAGCTTAGTTTCCTTTGATGTTCAATACACCGCCACATTCTTCGCAATGTCTTGTTCGTATACTTCAAATTGTAAATAAATCTATTCAACACTATTTGCAAATTTCCATGATTTGATAAAGTGTATCGTAAGGAATTACTTTCTGTAAAGAAAAAGCAAATTTGATCAGCCTAATACAAAAGTTACAATATCGAAAAATGTCCATATTTATTATTATTAATATTTTCTCAAAATATACAAGGTGGAAATAACACAATACACACTATAATTTTATAGGTAAGCCATTGGATGTTATACAATAATTTTTAAATTTATAATAATAAGTATGTGCCATAACTGGGTTGGCATAATCGTGGTCAGCTACCTGCATATTATAGATTCAATTTGTAAAATATTCTATCTATAATAAATTAAACTGCGACGTCGACTGCCATGGCGAAGATCGTGGGTTTCAGTGAGGGAAAACATTGTGAGGAGCACAGTCAGTGCACAGTGGTAATTCATAGTATCTACCCAACCCTGAAATCGAAAGTCACCATGGGACTGCCAGTGTATTCTGACAGCTGCACTGCACTTGAGACCCAGTTCCCTCCAATATTTGCGTGCTTAATTCCTTCGGCTACAGCATCACAGATTTTTCTCATGTAGTGTAGATGCTAATAAAGATTTATTCTATCTACCTAATAAACTTCCAAACAGTGCTAATTACACTCACCTAAAAGGGATTTCTTATCCAAAAAATCGGGTTCTGAAATGTCGCAGATCTTATATTCAATTTGATCACTTTGTTCGTCGCTTAGAACATCATCAGGCTCATATAAATAACTAACTTCACCTTCGTCGCCATCAACACCTTTTGTTATTATCTGATTGACACATATTCTGGAATTAGAGGTTAAAATAGAAAACAAAAGTCAAGTAATTTATTACTATTTGCAACATATTATTATTATTATTTATTTATTGGGTTTGCCAACGTATCCTACTAATATTATAAATGCGATAGTCTGGATGGATGGATGGTTTCACGCCAGAACGGGAGAACGGATCTGGATGAAATTTGGCACAGAGATAGATTATAGTCTGGAATAGCACATAGGCTACTTTTTATCCTAGGAAAACATAAGATCCCACGGGAACGCGGGTAAAACCGCGGGGCGGAAGCTAGTATTACATATGACAAGAAAACTAATAGCAAGGGCTGTGCTCATTTGGTTTTTGACTCCGTACAATGACGTAGGATCTAGATTGTATACAATGTATAACTTTAAATAACTCCTCAGTTACCATAATCAACGTTGTACCTACGCCTTGATAACATACTGTAACATAATTCCGAAATTTTATTCAAATTATTCTTGAATTAATCCAATTTATCTATGTTGGTCCTTCGTTATTTATCCGCAGTTTAAAGTGACAGAAAAAATAGTAAAATTCCATATCACAGTTGACGAAAAATTTAATTAATTTTCACTTTTAAGGAACTGGGTAAAAGTGTTTGTGTTCAGGCACCTTTAAAATTTTTAATTTTGGCGCCCCTCAAAACTTGCCACCCAGGCCCAGGCCGGCCCAGGATGTGCCTAAGTCTAAATCCGCTACTGAATAAAGCCAGGATGGGTCACACGTTTTGTTAAGGCGCTGACAACAGCTAAATGGCCTTGAGAAATTGAAATTTTAGCCACGCCCCTCTACATCCCCAATATATATAGCACGTATAGCACAGCATAGCGCCACACACGAAGACGCGGTAAAACGGTGCACTTTTTCGGCCATCATCCAAACAGTAAACAAGTACAAATATATCTATGAAACTAACACAACTAGATGGCGCTATTATTGATAATATAAATATGTAATTACAACTAGCTATAAAGAAATAGTAATAACCGAGTACTCAATATATTTTAACCTAGTTTTGTAACTTTTCTATTTTATTTCCATCTTTCACACCATTATTTACAATAATAATAATAATACTACTAATTTTAATGAAACCGCTTCTCTTATCATTTTATATTCGCGTCGCCCGTGTGGATATATAAATGTTTTTAATAAGAAATATGAATGAAGAAAATAATGTACAAAATTCAAAATATATAGCTAGGTTTCATTTTTAGAAAACGTCGTTTTACCGTGTTTTCAATCAATGAGAAACTGCTACAATTTCATTAGAATACGAAACTAAATTTCGTCGCTAACTCCAAGTAATTATTAGCTCAGGTGGGAGATCGTGCGATCCTTGAACTAGATGTCCACGGATCGAGTCCTGATGACGACTTCAGTTTGAGTACTTTGTACGATATGATTCATCCTACTTTGTAACTTTTTCATCTTTCACACCATTATTTACAATAGTACCACAGCGTAACAAGTCATACAGTGGTTTAGCGCGTTTGAAGTCACGCGAAATGCCGCTTTTGTGTAGACATTCGTCAATATTCGTAGTATGTGTATGTAGAGTACCAGGAATAAAATGAAAAAATATAGAAGCTATGTTAGTAGAACTAATACCTAACATATTTTTTATTGTTTATGACCTTTTAATAATATAATAGGATACCAAAATAAAAAAAATACTGAGATACTTATTCTTTTAAAAACTACAAATGCGAAACTGAAAGGTATTTTCAACATTTGGATTTACTAATTTTCAGATTGCGATTGTTGAATTTGACGATGTAGTCAATTCTCATACGTAGAAATAATTTTAATAAAAATTCAGACGGGAAGCAGGCCCATGGTTTTGTATTAAAATTAATGTTCTTTAGCTGTTGATATAATTGACTTCTAATATTATTTCCAACAAACGTTGTAAAAGTTGTCTGTAAAGTGTCTTCTAATTTTTGGCAGTACGTTAAAATACTAATACATAATAGTTTGCTAGTAGTTAAATTAGGTCGCGCAGAGATATCACTACTCCATATTCGTAATCGGCACCCCTGAAAACCATGGAAACGATACCCATATTGATTTTATTTAAAAATTCACGTCCGCCATCTTGAATCTCGAAATATGTTATATATTCGTAATTGGCACCCCCGAAAACCATGGAAACGATACCCATATACATAGATGTTATTTAATAATTCGCGTCCGCCATCTTGAATCACGAAATATGTTATATATTCGTAATCAACACCCCCGAAAACCATGGAAACGATACCCATATACATAGATGTTATTTAATAATTCGCGTCCGCCATCTTGAATCACGAAATATGTTATATAATCGTATTCGGCACCCCCGAAAACCATAGAAACGATTCCCATATAGATTTTATTTAATAATTCGCGTCCGCCATCTTGAATCTCGAAATATGTTATATATTCGTAATCGGCACCCCCGAAAACCATGGAAACGATACCCATATTGATTTTTTTTTTAATTCGCGTCCACCATCTTGGATCTCGAAATATGTTATATATTCGTAATCGGCACCTCCGAAAACCATGGAAACGATACCCATATTGTTTTTTTTTTTTTAATTCGCGTCCACCATCTTGGATCTCGAAATATGTTATATATTCGTAATAAGCACCCCCGAAAACCATGGAAACGATACCCATATAGATTTTACTTAATAATTCGCCTCATAATTGTACAAAATTCAAAATATATAGCTAGGTTTCATTTTGTCGTTTTACCGTGTTTTCAATCAATGAGAAACTGCTACATTTTCATTAGAATACGAAAGTAAATTTCGCCACTATCTATAAGTAATTATTAGCTCAGGCGGTAGATCGTGCGATTCTTAAACCAGATGTCCGCGGTTCGAATCCAGATGATGTCTCCAATCTCAATTATTAATTTCCTCTTTTTCAAGTTCCTTCTTTTGTTTACCAAAATAAAAAGTATTATTATACCAGCACAACTCAATCATCCAGGTACTTTACATTCATTATAAAACATGGTGTCATCACATGGATTTGAACACACACATTCAAGTAGTTATCGGTTCTTGACCTATAACCAGGACCGCTGAGCTAACAGTGACATGACTTATGTGATGAAAATATGAATCTTTCTCGGTCAGTGATGCGGCACGACAAATTTTATTCCCATTGCATGAAAGATTATAAAATTAATCAGTTATTATGCCCTTTTTGTGGTAAGTAAATCTTTAGTTTGAATACTTTTTTATGCGAAATAATACGACGAGATCATATTGTAAAAGTTATGTAATGCAATTCATTTTCCCTCCAAATATTGTCATTTAATTTGATAAAAAGTTATAATGTGAATAGGCTGAATACATTCATAAATTACACTGCAATCTAGCGGCAGTGATATGACGCTTTGACAAACACAAGTATTTGTTTACTTTTATCATTGTCAATCATTGTGAAATAAATTGCTTACTACCTTACTTTATTCATCAGGCATTGCACATTTTTTTAAAAGATATTTTACCCATTTATGGATGATAATGTTGAAACCGCGCGCTCGGAAAAAAACTGGTATAGGTCCGTCTAGCAACGCGGATCGCCGCGGAATGCGAGTGAGGGCAAAGCAAAATACGCAAGTAACGTGACAGAAGAGTGTGGCATAATGTTGACTCCTCCCCCTAACTGCTCCGAATTAATAACGTAAGCGACATTTATAAAAATAATTAATTATGTACAAATAAATTCCTTATTCCAAAAACTAACGAAATAAATCATTTTCTAATTATTCGAACAATATTAATGTAAAATATCACATCGAAAAATACATTCATGTATAGGATAAATTTGGGAATTCCTTGATTTTCAGAGTTGTGTTTGGAATTTTTTTTTATCGAGACAATGAAATGAAATCGTGTTTTGAGATTAATAAATTTGTCATTTATATCCTTGAGTATCGTGTATTTAAATTTCAATACCGTACATTTAGTAGGATTAATATAGGTTGGGTTGCAATAGAGAGACTTTAGCTGTTGTCAGCGCCTTAAACAAAATAAATTATTTTTAATCTTATGCGTTTGATTGTGTTGATCATAGTACAGTCCGTTCACCATAACATGTCCCCTTGCCTTTATGTTGGCACTATTGATTGAGAATATAATGTGAAAACAATGCAATATAATAATGGAATAACAGGGCAACCAACTTTTAAACGAGGGGATAAGTTATGATGTATGATGAATGGTCTGTACTTATTTTATTATTCAAACTTAACTGTAGCTTTTGGTTATGTATGGAATATGAGGAGTCATTCACATCTTGCTATAAACATATCTGCCAAACAGAAGAAAAAACAATACATATCTTTGGAGGTGTTCCCAAGCTGGAAAAATTTATTAATGAGTTCCACAGGGGACAGGGGCTAGTTTTGTTTTTGATATTAATCACTGACTTATCTACTTCTCTCACATTCAGAACGGGAATACTTTCTTATTTGCAATTAACAATAGTTGTAACACATTAAATTACAATCTTAAAATTAAATTTTATTACCTATGGAATGTTTTAAAAACAAGGGTTATAGAAAAAAATATCTAAATAATTAAGATATTTTTTTTTTATCTATAGATATGTAATAATGGTAAATGTATATGAAAATCAGTCATATGTTTTTTTTTCAGTTATAACTAAGAAGTACTTATAAGAAGGGTTGAATGGGACTATCATCATCATCAAACCCACTTCTGTTTGAGTGGGTGTGGTTTCCGCACTTAGTCCTTGGATTGGACCATTGTACGTGTAATGGGACTATTACTGAATTATTATTATTCATCATACTCTTGTTATCTAGATGGTGTAGGCATGCTCGGCTGCAACTAGGTATGTGAAAGTTCTAGTAAGTCTTTACTTTTACTAGTGTATTAAGCTGAATATTGTTTTGTTTTGTTTACATTCTTTTTGTTAACTCCTATATTACTTATCAACGCAATAAAATTAATTGAATTACAGGGCTGGATTTTAAAAACTCTACTTACTGCTGAACTTCTTGACGTTTTGTGTGAAAATTTGTTTCTGCTTGTTCATCATCAAATTTTAATTCATTGGTTTCGTGTAAAAACTCTGTCTGAAAGGAAACTATTAGTTAATGTGGAATTTATTCTAATCAATTGTTCAAACGAGAATGATTATCATACCATATTGTCCAATCCCTGTATGTGTAATGCCTGACTAGCCTCCAGAAGTTGTTTCAGATCCTCTTTGACCACTACAACCTCTCCCATATATGCATACTCCAGTATTGAACATAGAGTTGTGTAGGAAACATTCTAAAATAATTTAACAAATTATTCACTAAGCAATGCAAGACACAGTTTATGGCCTGTTGGAGTAATCCACTTTAACCTAATACAAAAATTAACTCAACAACTTACATTCAGGAAAATGACAGGATGTGGGCACTTTGCTGTAGCTATGAGATCCTTAATGTAAGGGCTTAATAAAGACATCACTATTTTGTGGACTTGAACATGGTGTCCGTCTGCTGCCAGCGTCATATCCACAAACTCACCATTCTGATGGAAATCAATAAAAAAGCTCTATTTAGAAATATTATTAAGAGGATGCGCACCATGACATTTTAGAATCTGATTTATGAATTCTAGCGGGACCCATGGAACCACTTTATCATGCAAGTCAAGTATGAAAAGGGAAAGGATTAAATAATATCATATGGCATTTTTGTGTGGGGAGCAGCAGTCAATATTGTTACTACTTTTAAACTACAAAAAAAAACAATTTATGAAATTTATAGTATGGACATTTTATATTCATGACATGACTAATTAAGTATTTATTAATTATTAAGAAATATTATGACCCTACCTACACTTTACATTTATCATAATTATGTATAGAAATATAGGAAAGTCAAATGTGCATAATATAAATTCAGGGCAAAGTGAGACATTAGTTCAAGTTTAGACTACCAGAAGTTAACAATTAATTTCTTGTTTGTAATACCTCAATCAAAATTTTAAAGTAAGTCATATTGGTTACCAACCAAGATGATTGACATTTTTAAACTGTACACTAAGTTCTGAAGGAAAGAGCAAGGTAGTTCAATATACCTATTGAAGATAGGGATGTTTAGAAATAGCTGCACACTACACAAGTGCATCTTGCTTTACAAAGTTTTAACCATTAGCATATTTCACAGCTGAAGACTCCAATAAATATGATCCAAGCACCGTCCTAGTGTCTAAACTGATTTTATTTTAAAGTTTTCAGCAACGCACTGCTTTGTATGTGCGTGCAGTGTAACTTGTATGCTTTTGAGAAATGCACATGTTATGCGACTTTTCGGGTCGATAAATAGTTTCTTTCAAAGAGGATAGTAGGAGAGTAATTATACTAGATAATAATTATTAATTATTATATAAAAATAAAATGAGTAGGTAGTACAGTACATACCTGCTGAAAGGCACTTATTCCTTCGCATATTTTATTCTGATATGCATTCCAAGATAATGAGTATTTAATTTCTGGCATTTTTTTTATTATTTTAGCATCGAATGAAAACAAAGCCAGTGTTGCCACCTTACCCAAAGAAAAGTTGCTAAACATACGGTTGAAAGTTGCTAGTTTCGAAAAAAATACTCTGTTATAAGTTGCCAAAAGTGGCTAAAGAAAAAAAAAGGCAATATGGCATATAAGTCTTTCATTTTTATATTTTAGCTACCAATCGCAGAAAGCAAATGCGCGCCATTACACTTCGATACCGACGCTACGCAAGACGCCCCCGCTCTTGCATACAAAACATTCGATACTTATAAAACAATAAATATTAATTAATACATAGTGAGTTTGGACTATTCAATTTAATCCCAAACAAGTAGTATTGAAAGTAGCTATAAAGTGTGGCTAAAAAATTTGGCCACAATATATTTTTTTTGTAGCTAACTACGCCGTGAATGTGGCTAGATCTAGCTAAAAATTGGCTAAAGTGGCAACACTGAACAAAGCGCAAAGTCAAAGGAAGTATCTTCATCTTGAAAAATATAAACAAACAGGGTTGCCAACTTGCCTACCGTAGGTTGATCTTTTTTCCTCGTACCTACTTAAGCAGCAAAAAATTTCGTACTTTGGCTTTCAAACCTCGTAGTACATTCATCAAACTATTAAAATATTATAAAACCAACAAAAAAGGGCGTATCATTATAATAAAAAATTAAAATATTATAAAAAATAATAAAAACGTGAGTATCGTGGAGTGGAACATTCGGTTGGAAAGAAGAAGCGCGCACCTATGACCAAAGAGAATATAATCACTACGTTCTACCTATGACTGTTCACAGCCAATAGCAAACGTGGATAACAGTCTACACTAAAGAAAGGGTCGTGATCGTGACTTCGTCGACTTCTTCACCCCTCGACCCTCACCACCCGGCTGGCCACAACCAACCAATAGCATAGGTACGCGCTATGGATAACTGTCTACACGAAAGAAATTGTCGTGACTTAATTGACTTCGGGATTTTCGAACTTCGTTCCAAAATCCTTCTCCCCTCAATCCTCTCTCTCTCTCCTCCTCACACCCTCACCTCCCCTGACTCAAATCCGACTGGTAGTTCCAGACAATCCCCCTTGTTCAGACTTATACGGTTGCCATTCCGATCGGAAAGGACGATATTTTTATTTACTTAAATTTAGGCTGATACTGTGTTAGTTGCAGAATGCATTTACAGCGATCGTGTACCGGTCGACTACCTCATTGCAAATGGAAGTCTGAAATGAGAAAATAAGAGCCATCCTATTCGGTAGACTACTCAATCGGTTTGTCTACCGCATCGGGACCAGAGCCAAGCGTCTGAATATTAGATTATTTATTATTACCGGACTTAAACAAACTCAAACAAAAACCGTCTACTCTAAAGAAAGGGTCGTGACGCGCGTGACATTGCGCCTAGCACCCGCCAAACCGTCCGAACAGGATCTTCGTTCCAAAAATACACATTATAAAAATCAATACAAGAAATATACCTTACCTATCTATTGTATTGCTTGAAAAGTAATAAACTTTTCCGGCAGAAAAGTTGTTTGTTATGGTCTCACTACTTTTTTAGCTATGAACATGGAGTGCCCGGCAGATAACTCAGTACAAATCTCGGGGCTATAAAATGTTGCCTGCCGTAAAAAAACATGTTATAAAATAGTCGAAATCTCGTACATTATTGTACGAGGCTGATCGTGTCCTCGTACAACAGACCACAAATCTCGTATTTGTACGAGCAACCTCGTACGGTTGGGATGATGATGATGAGGTTGGGAGCCCTTGTGAACTGTGGCGTTAACTGCGTTAAGACTAGACGCGTAGACGCCACAAGTATATAGTATGTAAGTAAGCAATAGAGTCCGCGCCACCACTGAAGTCCGATGGAATTTATGAAAATGGATCTTATTTGTTCTATAATAGAGGTTGACCTCTGGAGTAATATTCTTTCATTAATTCACCGTTATTCTTTGATAGTTTAATTAAAAAAGTATGTAGGGGGAGCAATGGGCACCAATTTAAAAGGGAGGTTTGGGCATGCTAAATTGGGAGCCAACGTAATGTATGGTGTTTCTATGATGCCATAATATTTTGTTTGATGGTTACATCAAATCAAACTTACCACCTTATTGCAAATCTTAATTTAGTAAAAAAAAAAGATGAAATTACTGATAATCATGCTATTTTTGTGGATATGTTATATTTTGCAGTTAAATGTTGATTGTTTACATGACTTGGAATAGTTCCTTATATTTAATATTAAAATAATATTGTAACATCAGGTGTTTTAAATAATTGCCCAAACCTCCCGCAGGGGTACCCATACCCGACCACCGGGAGGATTGGACATTTTTGACATGGTTTAGTAAACCCTGGATATCTTGTAGACAGGATGAAGTTAAGAGACGTTCTGTACACCAATTCTCAGCCAAACGAATATGCTTGCGACATAATGTATAAAAAATCGATCACTTCATCAAAATACATTTTTATTGCCACGTATGTAAAAAAAAATGCCCAATGCTCCCCTATGTTACCGAATAGACTATGTTACTATTATATGTGATGCGTAAAAAAAATGTATATAATATATATATTACATCAGTAATCAAGAGTTCGAGTCCATCGAGTTTTAGCACAGAATAACATAGCAGATCCTAATCCTACTATTAAATTAACAAATATTATAAGTGTTTAAGTTTTGATGGATGGATGGATGTTTGTTACTCTTTCACGCAAAAACTACTGAACGGATTTGGATGAAATTTGGCTAGATTATAGTTTGGAATAGCACATAGGCTACTTTTTATCCCGAGTCCCTTTTTATACATAAGATCCCACAGAAACCGCGGGGCGGAAGCTAGTATTATACACTAAAACCTTCCCTGACCTTTAATAACGTAAACCCCATTCAAATCGATCGGTAGTTTTTGAGAAAATCGCGGATATATAAACATAAGTAACTTACTTACATACATACGGGTCGAATAGAGAACCTTCCTTTTTTTGTTTCAGTTTAGGACCTTTTTTTTTTTTTTTTATTTTGTACAGGCTTGTGTTTGACCACAATCTCACTATGGTAGGTGATGATGTGGCCGAAGGTGGTAAGCACACAAAGCCTAGAAGGATCTGGCTCTCAAGTGCAGCTGCCGGAACACACCAATAGGTGTTTGGCGACAGATTTTCAACTTGAGGGTGGTAGCCAGCCAGGCGGGTACTACAAAGTACCCTACCACCGTGCTATGGTTTCCTCACGGTGTAATCCTTCACCGCTCATTGTAGGATTCGAACCCACGACCTTCGCCGCGACATCCGACGTCACTACCACTGAGCTATCATCGCCTTAAAAAACTAGATGGGAATTAAAACATGACTTGTTTCATTAAAAAAATAAAGCTTATAATTATCCTAAATAAGACACATTAGTAATAGGTAGTAATTTGTAACAACTTTTATCCCTATTTAGTAGTATCTATAAAAGCAATTTCTCTCATTTTCTCTCTTTGTTTTTTAAAATTGATAAGTTTCTTTTCTGCATCCTCAATTGTAGAGAAAATAGCACCAGCATTGTACTTCTTCAATATCTTCTTATCGTGAAATGGATGATTGTGTGAAAATTTTCTGAAATAAAATACAGTAGGTAGGTATACTTTTACAGGGTCCTTGCTACGGTCCTTGGTACCAACTCCTAAACATTTTAAGAATTTTATTACTAGTTTTTGTATGTCAATACCAGGGTTGTTCCTGATGTAGATCTTAGTCACAGCGCAGCGGATGCAGATGCGGATTATTGTGCAATCACAATAACAACAGCCTGACTAACAACTCACTGCATAAGGTAGCAAAAGAATATAGGCTATAACTTTCTAGTCCAAAACATCTACTGTAATGCTGAATCCAGCTAAGAACACTTGCCCAGCGAAGGTGACAGGAATCATCATCATAATAATTAAATTACGAAAGACGCATTATGGTACATGCCAATAATGCCTCCCCTGCGGTCGCAACTACCCTAATTAATATGTTATAAGTCCAAGTATATTCCAAATACATAACGTATTTGGAAAAGACTTGGCATATAAATAGATCATAATAATATCTTAGAATAAAATATAGGATACTTTTTATCCTGGAAAAACATATGACCCCTTGAGAATGCAGGTAAAACTACAGGGCGGATTTAAGTGATACCAGTAAATTACCTTTCCAAGATCTGGTTATCTTGGGTGATGACATATGCGGGACATCTTAGTTTCCTTGGGTATTGGACACACCGAAACAATCTTCTCATTGTCTTGCCAGAATATCTCAGATTATAAATATATCTGTTTAGGATAATTTGCAGATTTCCTTGACTTGATAGAGTGTATTGTAACGCATGAGATTCTGTAAATAAGTAGACATAATAAAATGTACTTAATTTCAAAACAACACTGGCCTCGGTGGTAGTTTGTAGTACCTGTCTGGCTGGATACCATTCTGAAACTGCTATGTTCTGGCAGCTGCACTTGAGAGCAAGTTCCTTCTATGCTGTGTGTGCTTACCACTTTCAGCCACATCATTACTTACCATGGTGAGATTGTGGTAAAACAAGGTTATAAATAGTAAAACAACAATGTAACATCTCACCTAAAATAGATCTTATGTCCCCATCTGTCATTGCTGACTTCTCTTTACTCTTATGTTGGTATATTTCTGATTCATCATGGTCTTCAATCATACTAACTTCACATCTATCATTGCCATCGTCAATTTTGTTTTCATTTACAGATATCCTAAAATTTTGGGCTAAATAAATTTTATTGGCCCATTTTGACAGCCTATATGCTTCAACAAGATAAAAAAACACAAATATAGTGAGACGAAAAGGTATATCTTGTTGAAATGGGCCTTATAACAACCTGTGAGTGGACATAGGTTAAAAATTTTATGGTTTCAGAGATATAGCCACCTATATGATATAGTAAGCAGATAAGCTACTCATACAATAATAGACAAAATGTATGGTACCCTTTAAAACTAAATATAAAAATTAGTACCCATGAATTTCGTTCCAAAGCACACTGAGCGTACAGCTTTTACACTAGCTTACATGAACAAAAATCAGGTAAGAAACCAGTGAGAGTACTCAGACCAAGAAACTCTTGAGAGTATGAATAAAAAACCGATCCGCAACACCATGGAGTACATTGGAATAAACATGTTCATGTCAAAATTCTACATACTGATTTACTGATTCTTCATTTATTTGCTCCATTTCTAAATTTTCCTTGTTTACATCTGGCGATTCCATCTGAAAGGGAATTTTACCTAATTATTACAGCTATTTCAAGCAGTAAATTAATATTTTTTTATAGACTAAAAAAAGGAGGTTGTACATTTTTTTTAAAATGTTTGTTTACCAATTACTCAAAAAAGGTTTAATAGATTTTAATGTTTAAACTGTTCTTGTACCTCATTACCTTCCAATGTGGTCTTATACAATTATATATTTTATTATGATCTAACAGAAATTCCAAAAGTCCCAGAATATTTAATTGTTATTGAACTTACCTGAGATACTATGTAATATTAAAATCTTAAATGAACTTTTCACAAAAGTAGTACATAGTTATTTATAGACAGATTAGAGTATAATTATTTTATACCTTACTAGCGACCCATAGCATGCAATTTATATACACAAACCAACCTTGTTTATCACTCTTTCTATCAGTGAAAACTGTATCAAAATCAAATTTGGAAGAAGTAAGGAGAGAAACAGACAGAGACAGATAACCATTTCGTTTTATACTATTTTGAGATAGTGCAAACCCAATTTGGAGTTTGGATTATTTTTTTGTTAAATTTTTTAGTACAGTTTAACAAGATTAAAATTATAATTTTTCATACCATTTTCTCCAACCCCTGTATATGAAGAGCCTTACTGGCTTCAAGAAGTAGACCCAAGTCTTCCTCATCCACAACAGCCTCTCCTGTATATACATACTCCAGTATTGAACATAGAGTTGAATAAGATATATTCTAAAATATATAAACACAACATAATTACATATTTTATTTATAATAATTTGATATTATTGGTTGAATGGCAAACAATATTATAATATAGTGGAGTCAGTTTACTAAGGATTTCATTATGGCCACTGACAGTTTTTAGCGATGTAAAAACAAGCTCTCATTAAGTTTCCATACCTACCATATTTGTTGTATCTATGTATTACATAATTATGTAATAGCTATACTTAATTTAATTAATACAAAAATATTAAATTTCATTTAAAAGATTTTTTGTTTTCTCAGACAAATTATTCCATACACATTCCTATAGCAGAATTATAATGAAAAACTAAATTAATATATCAGTACATTATGTGCCGCATCCTACAACAATGTAATATTACAGTTAATTTGGTTTTTGCTATAAATACACGGATTATACTCTTAAAATAAGGGAATTAATTGCCAGTTTCTCAGTAAATATCCTGAGCCTCACACACCATCTGTTTCCAAATAAGCAGTTTATTTAAAAGGTGTTTTGTTAACCAGTGGAAATCTTGCTTATTAGACTGCAGTACCTTCTGTTTATTTTATAACTTACATTGAGGAAAATGACAGGATGTGGGCACTTTGCTGTAGCTATGAGATCCTTGATGTAGGGGCTCGCTAGAGACATCACCATTTTGTGGACTTGCACATGGTGTCCGTCTGCCGCCAGCGTCATATCCACAAACTCACCATTCTGATGAAAATAGAAGGTTCAAAAAGGTATTCATAGTAGTTCTGAGTAAACAAAAATAATGTACCTGTTGCAATGCACTAAGTCCTTGGCATATTTTATTATGATGTGCATCCCAAGATAATGAGTACTTTACTTGTGACATATTTGTATCTTTCCTCTAAATATCGCAAGGAAAAATAACAAATTATGTACAAGAAAGTACCATGTAGTACAAGTGATTATATATATATACTCTTTGATTGATGTAGTCTAGTCGTCGCGCAACAAATAAATATCCTACAGTCAGTGTTGCCAGACCAAAATTTCAAAATCCACTTTTCTGTATCCACACCAATCTGACATTCCCCCTTATTCAGACCCACCCGGTTGCAGTCCCGATTCGGTAGACGAACTGATCAAGTACTCTAGTTACTCTACTGAATAGTATGGCTCTTATTTTCTCATTGCAGACTTATGGAATGGGGCAGTCGATTGGTACACGATCGCGGCAAATTAATTTTGCGACTAACACAACATCAGCCTAAAAACAAAATAAAATTGTCCTTACCGATCGAAATGACAACCGAATGGGTCTGAATATGGGAGATTGTAAATACAGTCGACTCTCGTTAATTCAAACCTGCAATAATTCGAACCTCTCTATAATTCAAAGTTATCACGAGTTCCCTAGAAAATCTCTTTATATTTTGAACTAAATCAATTCATTTTTATGCACTTGGTAATTCGAACGAAAAAATCATCGGTAGGTAACAACACGACGCGTTAATTCGAACTCATCAGCGACAAACACTCGACAATTCGTAAAGGATGAGTCACTTGATTCTCCTGTCACCTCTACCATTATTGCTGCAGAACAAGTCATTCTTAGTTTGACACACACTTCCTCACGAATTGGTTTGTTATGTTTCAGTTACTGTTACTCTTCCGTTGGTTGTATACAGATTAAATAAAAGTTTGTGTTAGTTATGAGTCCTAAAAAGTATAAATGCTTGACGATTGCTGAAAAGAAGTTAATCGAAAAAGTAGAGGGAGGTGAGAAGAATAGTGATGTTGCAAAAGAATTTAAGATTCCTCTAGTGTACCTACTCTCTCAACCATAATAAAGCACAAGGAGAAAATTTATGCTGCTCAAACTTATAGGTACCTGTTCTCCGGTTGGTAGTTGGTGTAGGTCCAAGTAAAAGAACGAGTAGGTACACACACAGCAAATAGTTTAATTGCACAGTAGAAAGTACACACAGGACAGATACAGACTATGAAGAAAGAAAGGAGTAGAAATATAAGCGAAGCACAAGAAAGTCACATAAAACATAACACAGCTAGATATGCGAACGTATTGAAGCGCTTAGTCAGCGAGCGACACAGGTTTCGTATGGTACATCTACCAACCGACTGTCGTTAAGGCACGGCCGGCGCGCTGTGGAGTGTGCTCGTACGCCTGGGACCGGTTTTGAGTGGCACGTCTCCAATGCGCACGACATTGTTATGTTAACGTGAAATTATTTAAGTACGTATCTATGTAGTTAATATTTTGTTTGTTTATATTTATAATGTTATAAATAATGCTACTGTTGTAAATATGTGTGTACCTATGTATTTATTATAGTATATGTATATATAGATATTAATATTATATATGTTGATAAAATATAATGTAAGTTTAAGAATATGTGATAGATAAATATTATGTGAGTGTAATTAAATAATTATAGTATGTAGGCCACAAACTTGTTAAAGAATAGCAGTTGTGTAATAAATAATAATTGATTCACTCGATAATTCGAAAATTTATTTCTTTTCTCTCAAAAATTTCGAACCATTTGATATTTCAAACACTCGATAATTCGTATTTTTTTTTTAATTTCTCCAGTTTCCACTCACTCCAATAAAAACTAACAATTAACATGTAAAATTTTAATGTAACCTAAAACATATCAAGTAGTCGGTTAAACATACCTATTAAAATTAGTCGCGTAGTATTGGCGGGTAAAATTCCCAACGCATACGCAACAAGATACTACAGGATCGGCAATATAATACTATTATTGCAAAAACACGCTTATTCCATTGAGTTAGGATAGTGTTAGTTTAGTGTCCTTTAATCCAGCCTTTGCACTTTCTGATGCTAGATCATATATCATCTTGCTTAGATCATCTGATGTTTTTGCTAATAATACAATATCATCAGCGAATCGTAGGTGCGTTAGCATACGGCCATTAATATTAATGCCCATGTCTCTCCATTCCAGATACCTGAAGATCATTTCTAGTACGGCATAGTTCATACATTGTAGGTAAATATTTATTTTAAAATCCAAAAAATTATCATGAGTCATTAATAAAATCAGTAGAATCGTTGAAAAATCAGGTCTGGCAACGCTGACACTACGTCATGAGTACATTCTGTCAGAATAAGATAGTTGAGTATCCGACACGTTTACGGCACAGCGGGTAGCTAACACTAGCTGACCCGGTAGCTGGCTAGCGAACTAGTAGTTCTAGTTTGGCTTTGTGCGCGACACACGACAAACTACAAACTGCGCATCAGTCAGTATGGTACATTGGTTTTCAACCTTTAAGCATTTAGAAGACGATATATTTTTATTTGCGATTCAAAAGATTTAATGTATTTTTTTTTCATTGTGTATTATGCTCTCATAGATGTTAAATAATATTCTATTATATTCTATACTAGGCAAAATAAACAGCAGAATATTATCAAAAACGCGTTTGAACTTTTAATGACTTCAGGGCACTGTTACTGTAGTGCATCTGGCATGTTTGCGGACGCGAAGACGGATGACTTTTTTGCAATAATACGCAAAAAGTCTGCGTCAATAATGCGTCGAGTGCGGGGGAGCCGAAATAGAGTCATGGTGGTGATCGCTGAAAGGGACGACAGCTTTGTGTTGAGGAGGTTCACCGAACTGCATCTCTATGGTGTTATTCGGTGAGCCCCTATGTTTTATTCTTATTATTTAAGTTATTATTTACTAACAAAGCATGTAAGAGTTACTAACAACATATGGACTTAGTAGTCTGAAATAAAGGAATTTTATTTTATTTATTTAAGTGCATGTCGTTAATAATAAATAATATTTTGAATGTGATTCTAAGCTTTATAAGTGAATTCATTGTCAAATAAACGATTTTAAACCTAATTTACTCTCAATTACGTTTAAATCGATTTCATCATCTGAAGCAGCGCGACATCTATAGTTTATTATTAACATCAACAGAAGTGTGACTCGACGTAACTTTGAAAGCTTCAATACAAATAAATAATAATAATTGAATTAGTACATAAGTCTACATACATTACTTTATTTCATTATCAAATTAAAATTATTAAATTTATATTATAATAATACTATATGTTAGTATGATATTTACCTACTTGTCATCAAAAAACTCTTGCAGTGTATAAAAGCATTTCTGTTTCAAGTATTTAGTTAATAGTGTTTTATATGCATTCAATTTTGGTGTATCATTTATATATTGGGGAATTTTATTATATACCTTTATTGACATATTATGTGGACCGGTGGAAAATATTTTTAATTTTGAATTAGGAAGCGCTAATCTATTTTGGTGTCTTAATTCGCGTGGTTGTTGTTGTATATTTTATTAATATGTATGTGGGTACATGAAAATAAATCAGTCTGTGTCAAGCCATCTTGTAGTTTACTTCATGGTGACAGCGGTGCGCGTTAATTAATATAAATCAGTATTTATTGCAATTAAACAGTATTATTTTTATGTGCTAAAACTGTTCACTACTTAATTACATATTATTTGTGATAATGGAGCATGCACGCCCTCCGCCGGAGTTAGTTTTGGAAGGTGGTCCGGCTAGTCGCGCCGACGCATGGCGTAAATGGTTGAAACAATTTCAAGTGTTCTTAAAGGCGTCGGGAGTACACAAGGAACAGAGTGACGTACAGGCCAGTTTATTAATAAACTTAATTGGGGCAGAAGGTTATGACTTATATTCTACATTCAAGTTTGATAATGAGCAAGATCGTGAAAGTGTTAATAAATTGATAGAAAAATTTAACAATTACTTTGGAACGAAGACGAACACTACCATTAAAAGATTTAAATTTTTTACGAGGAACCAGGAACTTGGTGAGAGTATCGATGAGTACGTCACGGCCTTGAAACTATTGAGCCGGCAGTGTCAATTCGAGCAACTAGAAGATGGTTTGCTGTGCGATCGTATCGTATGCGGTGTTGCAGATAGTGCGGTTCGCGATAGATTGTTACGCACAGACGAACTAACACTAGAAAAGGCTATGCGGATATGTCAATCGAACGAAATATCGAACGACGGTGGTCAGCAGATCGAAGGTGTTAAAACCGAAAAGAAGATAGCGGTAGATGCTTTGTGGAGGAATCGCGGCGCTTGGCGAGGCGGCGCGGGCAGCGGCGGTGGTGGCGCGCGGGCGCGCGGCGTGCGGCGACCGTTTGGTACGGGACCGGGCACGAGCGCGGCGGCGACGGCGGCGGCGGGCACGAGCAGCTCGCGGCGCGGCGCCGGAGCCGGAGCCGGCCCGGGTGTGAGCACGCGCTACGGTGCGATGCCGACCACCTCGAGTGCGCCGATAGCGGATCAAGCTCGTCTCTGCGCATCGTGTGCTGATGCTTATTGTGACGGTGGAATCCGATGCGTAGCCAGGAACGTTAAATGCTTTTTATGCGGTAATAGGGGTCATTATAGAAAAGTGTGTCCGACTCGTAGGTCGAGTAAAGTGTACCAAGTGGAAGAAGAGAATGATGATGACTTGTTTTACGTGTCTACTATATTTACAGATGTTCGATCAGAAGACTCTAAATGGTATGAATCACTTTATTTATCTAAAAACATGTTGAAACACCTGTTTAAATTGGATACTGGTTCAGATTTAAATGTTATTTCTAAATATGATTTTATTAACTTAGGCTTTTCAACTCTTGATATTATACCTGACAGCACGAGGGCCCAATCGTTTTGTGGCAATTATTTATCTATAATAGGGTCGTATATAATGAAATGGTTATATAAGAACGTGAAATATTCGTTAAAATTTGTTGTGTGCGAACAAGACTGTCAAAGTATTTTAGGGAAATTTGCCTTAGAGAAATTAGGTCTTGTTGCACGTATTTACTCGTTAAATATCGATGATTACAGCGAATTGTTTAGTGGCCTTGGTAAATTACCAGGAATTTATAAAATTCCAATTGAAAGTGATGCCATTCCTTGTGTTTGTCCGGTGAGAAAGATTCCATTAGGCGTTAGAGACCGATTGCTTGAAGAATTAATTCGCATGGAAGAGCTAGGGGTTATAAGGAAAGTAATGCATCCTACGTCATGGGTCAATGGTATTGTGATAGCGGCTAAAAAAAATGGTAGTTTACGCATATGTTTGGATCCTCGACCATTGAACCGTGTAATACGCCGTCAACACTACCCTTTGCCCACTCTAACTGAAATTGCTAGTAAATTGAAAGGTGCTAGCTACTTCAGCAAGCTCGATGCCAGGTCAGGGTTTTGGATGGTTGAACTTGACAATGATAGCGCTGACCTATGCACCTTTGGCACCCCGTTTGGGCGATACCAATTTCTGCGTTTACCTTATGGTATAAATTCAGCATCTGAAGTGTTTCATGCAAAAGTTAGGCAGATGTTTGAAGATTTAGATGGCGTAGATTCATTTATTGATGACGTGATCGTCTGGGGGTCCACGAAAGTTGAACATGATGCTCGTTTAAAGAAGCTCTTAGAGCGAGCTATGCAAGTAGGTATTAAATTTAATCAGGAGAAATGTGAGTTTTGTGTATCTGAAGTTACCTACCTTGGTCATAAATTTAATGCAGATGGCATGAAAATTGATGAAGAGAAATTGAAATCTATTTTAAGTATGCCAAGTCCAAATGATAAGCAGGCATTGGAAAGATTTTTAGGAATGGTCAATTATCTATGTAAGTTCATTCCAAACTACTCTGAAAAAGTTACACCTTTAAGAAATTTATTAAAAAAAGATAATAAGTGGTGCTGGGGTTATAATGAGGATGAGGTAGTTAAGCAACTTAAGCTGGATTTGTGCAACGCGCCGGTTCTAGCTCTGTTTACGGCTGACGAGCCGGCGGTGGTGTCGGTGGATGCCAGCTCGCACGCGTTGGGCGCGGTGCTGCTGCAGGCCGGCCGTCCGGTCGAGTTCGCGTCCCTTACCCTCACCCAAACACAACAGCGGTATGCGCAGATTGAGAAAGAGATGCTTGCAATCGTTTTTGCCCTAGAAAGGTTCCATCAATATGTTTATGGTAAAAATGACATATTGGTGGAGACCGACCACAAACCATTGGAAGCACTTTTCAAAAAATCTTTGGACTCTGTACCTATACGTCTGCAACGCATGATGCTTCGCGTTCAAAGGTATGACTTTTCCGTAGTCTATAAACCGGGAAAATATATGTTTATAGCAGATACGTTATCTCGAGCCCCCTTATCAGAATTAATGCATGATAAAGTGTCGGAAGAGATAAATGACCAGACATGTTTTCTTATAGAAAATGTCAGGTTTAGTGGTTGTAAATTTAATTTGATCAGACAACACACACAAAAAGATAGTGAATGTCAACTTCTTATAAATTGTATAGTAAAGGGTTGGCCATACAATAAATATGAATGCGATGAGGGTATACGTACTTATTGGGATTACAAGGAGGTATTTGCGTATATTGATGGAGTAATATTTAAAGACAATTTAGTATTTATTCCAAAAGAGCTTCGTACAGATATGGTTTCACGCGTACATGAAGGACATCTCGGGATTGATAGGTGCAAAAGACGTGCTCGGGAAGTGATGTTCTGGGCGGGCATGTCACGCGACGTGGAGCGCGTAGTGCGCGGCTGTCGAACATGCGCGCTGCATGCGCCGTTACCGCAGCGCGAACCTATGATCGCTCACCACATACCTAACTTACCATGGGCAAAAGTGGGATCCGATATATTTGAATATGGTAAAAAATATTTTTTGTTGTTAGTGGATTACTTATCCAATTTTGTTGAAGTATGTCCCTTAAATTCGATAACTTCTAATAGCATAATTAAGGCAATGAAGGATCAATTCGCTCGCCACGGTATTCCGCTAGAATTAGTTACTGATAACGCGACCCCGTATGTTTCAAGGGAATTTAATAGCTTTGCTAAAACTTGGGATTTTAGACACACAACATCATCTCCAAATTACCCGCAATCCAATGGGCGTAGTGAAAGGGCAGTGCGCACGGTTAAATCCTTATTAATTAAATCCATACACGATAAATCTGATTTTTATATTGCGTTGCTTAACTATAGATGCGCACCTAGGGATGGAATCGATAGTCCAGCTCGACTTCTAATGGGTCGAAGTCTAAATACGCGATTGCCAGCTCATTCTGATAAGTTACTACCAAAGGCAAGCATTGAAACGGATTATAGGAATATTTTACATAAACAAATATTAATTAAAAACAACTACGATAATAGTTCTCGTAAACTGCCAGAGCTAGAAGTAGGAGACCATGTTATATCAATGGATGGCGCAAAAAGGCGTGAGGCGCGTGTAAGTGGACGCACTCCACATCCACGATCTTATTTTACCATTGATAATAATGGCAAACGCTTACGGAGAAATAGATGTCATCTCATATTGGCATCACCATCGGCTCCATCATCATCTACAGCCGAGATGGTGAATGATTGTGATGGCAGGTCTGATGGTTCTGATAGCATTTACGATGATACAATAGAAATAATGCAGAAAGATGATAATGTCTTAAATAAAAAAATAGTAAATGCATCACAACCACCAGACTCTCCACGCGTCGTGCGCGCAGCTAAACGTGACGCTTTAAAAAAGATTAAGCAATTAAATATTTAAATTCAATACTGATATTGATTTGTGTAAATATTCATTACAAATACATGATGTTTATCTTTATTTTTTGTTCTATTCGGATTGATATAGTTATATATATTATTAACTACAAAGATATATAATGTTTAAATAGCAGCGTTTTTCCCCCGAAGGGATAAAAACGCTTATTTAGGTTTTAGCCGTTAGGCTTGATCCACCTTGAGATTACACCTTGCATTCTGACATTTCAATCCTGAAGTTCGTGCGAAACCTTTTGCAATCGCCATGTTGATTCGTCACTCGCCTAACTTCAAGTCGGTACCAACATTCGACGCTGGCAGCGCTCGAGTCGACAGTACCTTTTGTGTAGCCGGTAAGGTATGTAAATGGTGGATCAAGCCTAACGGCTAAAACCTAAATAAGCGTTTTTATCCCTTCGGGGGAAAAACGCTGCTATTTAGGTGTTTGAGCCTGAAAGGCTTGATCCACCTTGAGACGTGTTTATTATCTGCCGGCGTTGAATGATGAGTTGGCGTACTGTGAGTGTAGGTAAATACTTGAATGAACAAGGCTTTTATAAATCAGCATAATTATATTTAATGAGATCAACAACACTTAGTGTAAAAAAAAAATAGCTTAGAATTGAACATTAATTACGATAATTGACATTACATATAATCAGTCTTAAAGTATAGGAACAAAGTTTCTTGATAAACTCGCATTGTCATTGCTAAGGCTCGACTTTGGTTGGATATCTTTACAATAGTGGCTAAAGAAGGTTTTCTGAGACCTCCAGTTCCCTCTTCGCATCACATCTTCTAGGTCCATATTATTGTTAATAAAGTTATCTGAGGCGACCGCAGCCCGGCAGCTCCCTGGAGAAGAATTTATCCTAGCTTGCTTGAAAATAGTACGGATCCATCCTCCAATGACGGTACGTGAGGCAGGTTTTGCTTTACCAAGAGTGGTGATGAATAGGCTGGTTAGTCCTGGATTGTTTGCTCTTCTAGTTTGTGAGGCATCAAGTTGGCATCGTAACCACAACGGTATGCTGAGGTTTTGGTTGGAGTTAGTGTGGAATTCCCAACCTGATTGTTTGTATGTGGCTGAGTCGGACTTTGATCCGAATTTAGGCCAGATTCTTATAATGTCTCCTCTGTCTTCATAATGATTATTGTCTATAGTTACTAATGTTAGGTCATGAATTCGTCGTCCCGTTGCTAGCAGAAGGAGAATAGCTATGTGCCGAGATACTTGGAAAAGGCTATTTTTGTTGATGCTATATTTTGATAACCATTCTAAGAGATCAGATACCGCCCATGTTGGTGTTCTGGGTTTAATTGGTTTTTCTAGTCCAATGGCCTTAAGGATATGTTTCACCGACGGGTGTGATCCCAATTTTTGGCTCACTTCAGGGTTTGCAAAGGTACAGACCACAGATTTGTGTGTGAGTATAGTACTAAGGGCAAGCTGTAAGTCAGTGTGTAGATACCCGAGAAAGTATGCTAAATCTGTGGGTGTAGGGTCACAAGCAGCAATGTTATGTTCAGTTGCCCAATTGACCCATCTGATCCATGCTGAGCGATAGGTTTTAAGGCTAGATTTCCTCCATGAAGATTCTAGTAACTGAATAAGGCTAGTTGGCCAATTATTTATTATTCTCGACCAGCCCGTACCGACCATACCTGCAAAGTTATTGTCCCTATGTTTGGAGGCGGGTTGCCTGTGCGAAGGTCTATCAGGTGATTTTGGAGATTGTAGAGTTTGAATGGTGGGTCTTGAGCAAGTGCTCTCAAAGCTGGCTCCCAGAATGCTTTCTCCCAGTCTGGCGCTACTATGAGGTAGGTTCCAGTGCAGGACTCGAGGTGTCGCAGGACTCTCGGTATGAGAGCCGGAGGTGGAAACACCCATCCCAAGTTGAAGTTCCAAGGACGGCTGAAGGCGTCCGTGAATAGGCTCTTGCGATCTCTCACATCTTCGCTGACGTACTGACGTACTACTGCAGATGCTTTGGAAGCAAATAGATCTACCTCCGGTGTTCCGAATTTTCGAAATATCTGATTCAGAATTTGCGCGCTTAAGTGCCACTCTGGTTGGGAGTTCATGCGCGATAGGCTGTCGGCTATCCCGTTGAATCTCCCTGGGATGTATCTTGCAACTAGAGATAGATTTAAGGCTTTGGTCAGATGTAAGATTTTGCTCGCTGTTTTCAGGAGTCTTCCTGATCTCGTCCCCCCCTGTTTGTTGATATAAGCAATTGTCGTCTTGTTGTCTGATTGAAAAACTATAGATTTCCCTTGTATGTTGTTTGTCCTCTTGAGGACCTCGTAAAGCGCCCATAATTCTTTCTGGTTGGAGTGCCAGTTCTGTTGTCTCTTGGTCCATACTCCACTCATTTTTTGACTGTTTACTATGGCTCCCCAGCCTGTGTCCGCTGCGTCGGTTGTAATGAATATTGAGGCTGGTTGTTCGTGAATTGGGGAAGATGAGTCCAAATTCTGTAGCCACCAAAGAAGTTCTATTTTTACTATTTCGTCTATAGGGAATTGTTTGTGGCGATTTGTTGCTGGAAGTTTGTGTGCAGCTCTTTGTAGTGTTCTGCAATGGAGGCGGCCCAGAGGGACTACTTCTGAGGCAAAATTCAGTGTTCCCAGAATGCTTTTGGCATCTCTCCAACTCCAATGGCTTGTCTGAAGACGAGCTTTGATGATTTTCCTGAATCGTAAGGTCTTGTCGGCCGACAGGTATTTTTGATTTCTTTCTGTATCCCATATTATGCCCAAGTATTCTAGGCTTCGCGTTGGTGTGAGTATGGATTTGTCGAAGTTTATGTTCCAACCAAGGTTGTTGAGTAGTTGAACTGCTTGGGCCCCCTGGCTGTTCAGGGTTTCCTGGTCTTCGTGACAAATTAAGAAATCGTCGAGGTAGACGATTGTCCGCATGCTCTGTTTTCTCAGTAATTTGGCGACCCAGTTGGTGATCTTTGCGAATGCTGATGGAGCACTCGCCAAGCCGAATGGGAGGCAAGTCATGTGAAAGAACTGTTCTTTGTGAGCGAATGTCAAATAACGATGATGACTCTCTGCCACAGGGACGTGGTAGTAGGCTTGGGAAAGATCTAATTTTATCATGAAATCTTTTTGTTTCAGGTGTGATGGTATTTTGTGAGCATTGATTAGGCGAAATCTGGGAGTGGCCACGAAATAGTTGAGTTTTTTTAAATTGATTATTAGCCGATGTGAGCTGTCCGATTTCTTCCTCAGAAATATTGGGGACAGGAAGCCAGTTGAGAATTTTAGGGGTACTGCCGCTCTTGACATAATTAACTGATTTACTTGTCTCGATATGGCTTCTGACTCTGATCCCAACTGGCGGGATTTTAACTCTTCGAGATTCATCATTGATGGTTTGTGTGTAAATGGTATCTTGTAACCTGTGATCATCGACAGTATAGTTTTTGGGGCTCTTAGATTTCGCCATGTTTGTATGTGGTTGGAGAGACAACCCGCTTGAAATGAGTCAGAATTTTTTATCGGCTTGTTTCCCGGGATATTTTTTATTACTTTGTTGTTTGAATTGATGAAATCTTGGTTTTTTATCATCTCCTTTAAAGGACTTGCGAAAGGATTCCTTTTGCTTAGTGTCACGCGTAAAACTGTTGTTTCGTGGTTTATATTGGTTCGATTTTGTCGTGGTAAACTTCTTTTTCTTTAAGGGAAACACCTTGTGGAGACCTCCTTGATCTTTTATGACTTCGTTTAGGGAAGCTTCATTAAATAAGTGTGTATCTGATGGAGGGATCTCATGTAATACTTCATTAAGAACTCTGTTAGGGGCTTTGTAGAGCTGTCTTCTTTGTTGTATGACTTCAGCTCTTCTTCCGCATGTGTACTGAAGCAAAGAGTCAGAGATTTTTTTGAATTGTGAATTAGGTCCCAGTAATTCTTTATTAATTTCGTTTCTTGCTTCTGGGTTCATGTTCTGCAGCATTCTTGAAACGCCTTTCTTTGTTGTAGTAAGCCATGACATATAGCGCCAAGGGCACCATCAAAACGCTCTAACACACTTACGCTTTGCCAGTAGGGTGTCGCAAGGGCTAGTTGGGTGTTAACCTTTAGAGGTGTGAAGACCGGTGTGGCCTGGAATTGTTTTTGAACTTCAGCGTATCTAATGTGTTTCCAAGTATCGACACCGAACCTCTGGCAGTCTGATCCCTGTTGGGCAAGTGAGGGGTCAGCTTTATTGATTTTTTGATCAGATTCAGTTATTTGCGGTGAGAAGTCTACGGGGTGTATGTCTGGTTGCTCTAATTCGATCAGTTTTAGCTGAGCCTCGGATATTTGTTTTTTAAGCGATTTAGCTGAAATAGGTTGGTTTACCAAAACGCCAGATTCCTGATTAAGTGATTGGCTTGGTAAGGGTTCGCATATAGGGGGCCCAACCCCCTGTACATTCAGGTAGAGGATCATCCTGGTCGTCCTGTGTACTGTCTGCAAAAGATTCATTGAGAGAATCAATGTGACCGGTGTCTGACGCAGGTTCATCATTTTGACGTTTTTTCAGATCGTCCTGGATTGAGCGTAGTGCGTTCTCCTGATTGGCGGACATATTGAGGAGTTCTCTAAACATGTCGTTCTGTTTCTGAACGATTTGCAGATAAACGTCTTCATCAATAGGTTTGGTTATGCGTCTACGTTTTGGCGTAGAGTGTTCCTCTTGTTGTTCAGTGGCATGCTTCGAGGCACTGGATGACACGGATCTAGACGAGTCTGCTCTGGTATGATCTGGTTTTGAAAGGTCTCTTTCCGATCTCAGTACTTCTGCCGCTTCATGTCTAGATATAATCTTGGACCTAAGTTTTTTAATTGTGTCCATAAAGGGATCGTAACTTTCGCAGTGTATTTTTTCCATTATATTATGTGGCGAGTATAATAGGGTTCTGCCGAAAGACCAGTCTAATAGTTTTCTTTTTAAATCTCTGAATGACCGTTCTGAAGCGCTAGGGGCGTCTGGTTGGTGAACTCGGACTAGTTCCAGTGTTGCCTACACTGAATCTAATTTTTTTTTTTACCTGTTTCGGGAGAAATCGTGTTCCCGAACAGCTCTTTGAAAGAGTAGTTTCGTACGATCCATGAGCGCCAATCTTCTGGGTAATGTCGTTCTAATATACCGACCACCGCTCTGAAAAAATTGTGATCTCCATCTGCAGGTAATTGGGACGCAAGGTCACCCATTGTTGTGAGCGACGACGTCATCTGCAATGAAAGAATAACTTGTGCCAGTGGTAGCAAGATGAATGCGACAGGTGGTTTTAAACCACACGCGTAATGCAATATATATATATATACGTCATACGTCATGCGACGATTAATTTGATGCGACACGTGACGTACTAGTTTGAAACGATAAGTCATCGTGTTATTTTTAAACGACAAGCGACGTCGGTGATTGATACGACGTACGATGATACGACGTGTTAGTACGACGTCGTGCGATCCGTCAAGTGACAGCGTCAGACTGACGTTTATGTTATCCTTGGCATGTGACGGTACAAGGACGCGTCATTTCATAATTGCCTTAGGTAATAATCGTATTGGCGATATGAGAAATGATAAATAGTGTGTTAAAACACTTACATTTATTTCCGATGTTTGTCTTGGTCAGAATACAAAAGCGTACTGTCGACTCGAGCGCTGCCAGCGTCGAATGTTGGTACCGACTTGAAGTTAGGCGAGTGACGAATCAACATGGCGATTGCAAAAGGTTTCGCACGAACTTCAGGATTGAAATGTCAGAATGCAAGGTGTAATCTCAAGGTGGATCAAGCCTTTCAGGCTCAAACACCTAAATATGCAGTGTTATTAAATTTAGTGATTTAATAATAACTTTATAGTAATTAATAGGCGTAAGTTACTATTGGAAAATAGTATTACTTATGTAAATACAATTTAGAATCTATGTTAAAAAAAAAAAAAAAAAAAACAAAAATACAACGAATGTAATGGATGATTTATAAAGTATAGAAATAATATACATATACTTACCTAATAGTTTATGCATGCACTTATTATATAATAATAATAATAAAACAATACGTTTATTACATAAAATTTATCTGTCTCCGTATCTCAAAATGTATAATAATTAGTTAAATTCAATAAAATGTGTATTTGCTAATTACGTTTATAAGGGAAAGATGTTGTATATTTTATTAATATGTATGTGGGTACATGAAAATAAATCAGTCTGTGTCAAGCCATCTTGTAGTTTACTTCAGTTGTGAATAGTGATCTTTTGCTTGGGAGAAAAGGAACATATGTTTATTCGATAGTCTAACAATCGCAAGACTATCGATTGGCCTATCGATAGTTAACGATAGTATGGCTTTTTTCAGATGAAAACTATCGATAGTTCGGCAACACTAGCGCCCATGCCTTGACGCCGCCGCCTCGGCTCTAGCTCGTGTGAGCGATCGGCCCAACAAAAGGATAAATTGAATTGAGGGACAAACTTAACTTTGCCGTTGGAATACTGTTGTCCCCATACATTGACATAGGTCACGGTCAGTTTACCAACTGCAAATAGGTTTATAATTATTTCAGTTATTTTTTTGCGTGCATCACATTTCTCTAGTTCTGCCAGATCATATTTGAAAAATAATTTACGCCTTAACCACCTTAAAGTACTTCTCAAATATTTGAGCAAAACTCTACTGATTATTGCTAGAATTTTCAATTCAGAAACAAAAATCAATTCTCATATCGTAAAATTTATTTATTACTTATTCCTAAATAAATCCTTTCATTTACGTATTTATGGCCTGTATGGTCAGCATTTTGTTTTTCTTCCAACTTCTGCGTCTTTAATTGTTGTGTATATTGTACTTATTTGTGTTTTCCTTAATATTTTACGATCGTGGAAGGGATGATTATGAGCACCTAGTCTGAAAGAAGAAAATCGATAGATAAATAAAAAATCTACCTATATTATAAAAAAAAAATACAAGACGTAGCCTTATCTATACTTATACTTATCTACATCTTAATATATATATTTCTTGTGTGCGTGTGTATGTGACTGAACTCCTCCTAAACGACTGGACCAATTTTGATGAAATTTTTTGTGTATATATGAGTGGGTCCCTGGATGGTTTTAAAATATAATTGGACCCGGTAGATGGCGTCGTAATCGAGTTTGGACAGGACAACGTCTGTCGGGCCCACTAGTATAGTATAATCTATATCTAGATTATACTATACTATCTATCTATACTAAATATTATAAGGCTGAAGTTTGTTTGTTTGATTGAACGCGCTAATCTCAGGAGCTACTGGTTCGAATTGAAAATTTATTTTAGTGTTGGATAGCCCATTTATCGAGAAAGGCTATAGGTTACTATTTATCCCGGGAAAACATAAGATTCCTCTCAGAACGCGGGTGACACCGCGGTGTGGAAGCTATACCTTATAAGGCGCTTACGTCTGTTTAGAACGGAAATAATTAATAAGTCAAATTCCTATATGAACACAAACTTATTTGGAAAAACAAACAACGGCTTTGCTATTTTCGAACTTAGTTTCATAGAAATTATAACACAGGGTATAACGTGTGCCTAGGACTTAGGCACACGTGCCTTAGGCCCTAAGGCACTTGTCCCACCAATAGGCGTTTTGTAAATTTGGATCTGTTCAGTTGTGCTGATGGTACCAAGCGAGCGTCCAGGCCGCCAAGAGAGCATCGCGATTTTCACCAGCAATTAGACCTTTTAACAATCTAAGGCAACTATTAAATATATCTATTAGATACACGGAATTATATGGCAGCTGTAAGTTTCTTGAATGAGAAAATAGTATATAGCCAGTCGCTTACACTTCGGTGGTGGGACAAGTGCTATAGACACGACGACATCGCGACATGTTAAGTTGAGACTTCAAATATTTTAATCATTGTGACATGTGGGTATAATGTACTCAAACCCCTATTTCTTTGAGGACAGTGGGCGTGAGTTATATTAAAATTTAGTCACCTTTTCACAAGAGTATCGCCAGTAGTTATAACACATGCATTACATCTTTTAGGAGTCTCGTGGTCTACGCATTGCCATCGTCTATGTGCAGAGTTCTTCCCGGAATACCTCAAGTGGTACATGAAACGGTTCAGTATCATCTGTAAGTTACCCCTGTTTGATGCAGTGTATTGAAGAGATGGTTGCTCTGAAAAAATAATAATAATTGTTTAGTACTGTGGCTTAGAAGTGAATGGAGGAGTAGATAGGGGAAATCCCAGGCGAACATGCAATGATCAAACTTACTCAATACTTTGAAGAATATCTTAACTTACTTTTCAATTGACTGTGATTGGTATTAGATTTTTTTGAATCATTATCAACGCTGGGACATGTGTTGTCATCAATAAGTGATACATCTTCATTATTGTATGTGCTGAAAACATAAATATACTTGTATTTTCTTTAAAATATGCTTAGTCAGAATGTTATCATACTCATAGAAATTCTTGTCTTAATAACCCAATATAAAGCAAATATTTTCTGCTCCGTGATTTCACCCACATTTCCTGGATAAAAAGTAGTCTGTCACTCTGGCACACATATAACTCTTTCATTGTTAAAAAAAAAAAGCATATTCTATATACATTTAGGACTTACTCATCAAAAGTTTCATCATTGGATACAGCTGTGTCATTTGTCGTGTCATTGTCATCTGGTTGCCCTGTTATCCTAATAGTCCTGAAGGTAGTAGATTGATTTTCTTCCTTTAAAATAGGCCCATAATCAACATCCTGCAAAGAAATGAATATAGTTAAAAACAAACAATAGAAATACATACTTTGTAAATATCAGAGTTAGCCCCATAGTAAAAGTTGTTGATGAGTACTTCCACCCCTGCAAGTATTGCCAGTGATAAAAAAACCATTTTTATTTATTTAATTTTACAAGATTCACAGCATTACAGCCAAAAAGAATCACATTATATAATCCAAACTTAATTGCATTGTTACTTAGAGAGTGGTATAGCTAGGCTTTAGATAACATAAAAATTATAACTAAGGGTCGCGTCGCGTGAGAGAGATGTTGTTATGTATGTGAGGTGTGTGAGTGGTGTGTGTGTGTGCGTGTTTGTGCATTATAAGACGTAGTGTATGCTAGCTGGCAGCTAGTAGATGCTATGCAAAACAAACGATGTTTAAGGAGGGTTTACATGTGAGCATATAATTATTATTTTATTTTATTTTTTATATTGAGTTGTCAATTAATTGTTTTGAAATTTTATTTTTGAATACCATTTTGGACATAAAAGATCTATGTCACCAAATAGTTTATTATAAGTGCGTGGTACCCTGGACGTGACAGTGTTAGCTGAATAATTTGTTCGGTGTGTGGGTAAATGAAAGAGCTGAGTATGTCGTGTGCGAGTACTGGGTACGCGCAACTGCAGCATACCGTCCACCAGGGCCGAACAATCCAATACACCAGAGCATACATCGTAGAGAAGAGACATATCTTGTAAAATGCGTCGATTTCGTAATGTCATCAGACGATGATTACGACAAGAAGAATTGTAGAATTGTAGAATCATATATAGAATCTTACCACTTTGATATGTAATTTGTCAGATTACAAGGTACCCTCATTCAAAATGTTCCGGACTACAGGGGGCTGTGGCAGTACTCTATAGTCCGACAAATTTCATAATATGACATTATCTTGCAAAACGTTTGTCAGATTACCAAGAGTCTAGTGTATGTTTTTTAGTAAAGATACCAGCAGGCAGTTTACATATTAATATTGTGCCTTAGATTGAATCATCTATAATATAGTATATATAATCATCTATAAATTATCAATAATATGGTTGATTCCCCTTATTTATTAAATCATATATATTTTTGCTGCCCCAATCTTAAAACTCGTAATAGTAAAACTTTTTATATTCCAATCTGTAAATCTAACTATGCTCAAAATAGATTCTTGACTAGAACTTGTCATACATACAACCGTTTCTTTCAACAGGCGGATATTTTTTATGAAAATTTTAACAATTTTAAAGTTTTAATAGGCAGAATTAATAGTAATATAAGTTTATAATTCAATTACTCATCAGTTGAGTATTAATTAAAATAGGTTGCATGGCCAGATGAATGGAAGCTATTTTCTGATTAAGTGTATTCCACTAAGGAATTATTATACTAAAAATAACCCTGAACAATCATCAGTTGATCGGGCTTCATGAAACTGGCACAGTTGCTTATTAGCTTAAAATATTAATTATACTTACTATTTAAATTAAGAAAAAGGATACAATAAGTTGTACATGTACATGTATAATTTTATGTAGAAACTTTATTGGCTTATGAGTTAAAATCTGCTGTGTTAACTATATGTATTATTGTTGCTGTTTGTTTCTCAATAAATATAAAATATAAATATAATAATTGTTGCAGCATAATTATGTCATTGCTTTTGTACTACATCCGATTATTTTATTTTAGGCTTTGCCTTTTTCGGACAGTCACTCTCCACACATCACCAGTGTCAGTTGTACCCATCTATTTTGTAATTTCTATTAAACCATATATTATACCAAACAAGTGTCTTATGTTTTGTTCCCACCAAATAAATACCAATCATTATTTACACGCACATACACAAAATATAATAAGATTTATTCTTCTTCCATATAAATTAAGAGCTGGGCTTTTGTTGGTATAGCTTCATCCACCCTGTTCTGCTCATTGCCTATTCACACACCTTCTTATACAATAATCTTTATAATATGATTTAAAAGGAATGAAAATAAAATATATTACCACAACATCCATTAACCCATTGATGTGGAGTGCTTTGGCAGCCTTTATGACATCAGGAAGGTTTGCCTTGTTAACAAGGACTTGCCCAGTGTATATGTACTCCAGTATGCTAACAAGTGTCCTGTATGATACATCCTGAAAAAAATAATAATTAAAGTCTACCTATGTATAGGTCTTACCATATGGAATGCTAGCGTAAATAGTAGACATAGTAACTTGAAACTCAAGATATACCTGCATAATTTATTGGCAACACTGCAAGGAGACTTTTTGTGTAGGTAAAAATAATAAATTCTAATGAAGCTTTATCTTTCTCATAATTTATTACTATTATTCTCCTGATGATCTACAGTACAGGCATACAGTGAGTAACTGGCTCATTGTCCATTTCTAATGTCACATAACATAATTATTGTCTTCTTAATTTTTTTCTTTTCTTAATTCCATACTTATTTAGTTGTGTTGTTAAGCATAAATATTTTCCTTAAATTTATTAGAGCTTTGTAAAAAGTTTATTTTTAACTTACATTGAGGAATATAACAGGATGCGGACACTGTGCCGAGGAGATGAGGTCCTTGATGTACGGGCTGACAAGTGACATCACCAGCTGGTGCACCTTCACATGGTGACCATCCGCTGCCAGTGTCATGTCCACAAACTCACCATTCTGAGATATTTAAAAATAAAAATTTACTAATAACCAAGTCCCAGGTTGTCGATTCATTTTTTCTAGGTTTGTTATGTAGTAAGTTTATATTAGTAATTGGTGGCAGGCTGCAGTCCATATCATTCGGGTCAGGTTACAGGTACAGCGAGTTTATGCTTATTTCTTGTGTTCAAGCTATGAGTGTCGCTGTTTGTTTGTTTGAGGAAAATGTTGTATATTTTTCCGAACATAAGGTAGGTTCTAAGGTAGTAGAACTCTTAGTGCAGAGTTCGCCCGGGGAAGTACTACCATCATATCTAATTCCGCTGTGAAATAGTAATGCACTTGTATTACTGTTTCGGTTAGGAGGGTATGGGAGCCTGTGAAAATACAGGCACAAGACAACTTCATGTTTCAAGGTTGGCAACGCGTGAGTGATGCCCCTGGCAGGGAAAGTATAATATTGTATTTTCTTTGCCTGTGGTGTTATGAGCGTCTATAGGCTACGGTAACCGCTTACCATCAGGTGGACCGTAAGCTTGGCCACCTAAGTAGTATAAAAAAAAAGGCACAAATCAAGTTTTCATAAGTGTACTGTGACGACACTGTCATAATATTCACTTCACATTTCACACAATTACGTCAGTGTAAATATAGATTTGACTTTCAAAACAATTTTGTATGTTGTTATCTAGGTACTTACGTGATAATTTTGGAACATTCACAAAAACTAACCTGTTGCAAGGCACTCAAACCGTTACAAATATTTTGCTGATAAGCATCCCAAGTTAAAGAAAAGCTCAGTTCCATGTTTAATTTATTTGTGTTTTCCATAAAAAATATTATTTCCAATTCCAATAGTTTGTTTTTTTGTTATAGGTAGGCACGTATTTATTTGTTTTTGAACACAACAAACTATGTAGATAGGTACCTACGAAGAGAACAAATTTTTTTTTTTTCGCCCCTTCTGGGTAGGCTAAGGTCATGGACCATACCGCCTCATCTTCAGTATTATCATTCTTGTCCAAAAGTGAGTAAGGCCAATGCCTCGTCTTTAGTAGTATAAGCCTTGTTTTAAATTTACTCAAGACCGAAGTCACGTCTTCAGTATTCATAATCATATGAGATCATATCCGTGTATACGTCTCAGTTGTGTTGAATAGAATAGTCATAATCAAGAGAACTAACGTTTTTAGAAACAGACAGACAGATTGTCTGCCTATTATACGGAAAAAATTACCGATATTATGTATAGCTTAGGGATATTTAAATTTAACAGGAATTTAGGGAATGTTGGAAGAAATCGAACGACGACGGATTTTGCTTGATGCAGCCACCACCGCCCGCGCTCCACTGCCCGCCTATTGCCACGCAACAAGCTGATGCAAAAAATGTAGGCATAATATATTATGCTCTTCTACCCGTGCGAAGCCGGGGCGGATCGCTAGCATGATTTAAAGAGAGATTATATTTTCACTAAAGATATGTATTTTTTATATCACTAGCTCGCGAGCTACACAACTATAAAGAAAAACACATCTTCAAAAAAACCGTGGTGAGAGTCGTGATTATATACTCTTTGGTGAGATGAGAGTCTGTCTGTGCCGTCTGTGGCGTAGGTCTGCGGCTATTACTGCTATTAGTAAAAAAAAAACCGGCCAAGTGCAAGTCGGACTCGCGCACCGAAGGTTCCGTACAAACTTCGTCCATCGTTCGTCCATCATGGGAAATGCACAATTTTATTTATTTACCTTATTTGAGGTTGGTGCCAATTCAGCTAGACCTCTAAATTGTATGAGCGCCGATACAACTCAGAGGTCTTTATGAATTGGCGTAAATATGTATTTATGTATTTTCAACTTTTTATGTTTTGGAATTTTTCCTTTATTTGGGCTGTAAGACCTTGCTTTTTGACAAATTTCGTAATTCTAGGTCAAGGGGAACTACCATATAGAAATAAAAGGGCAAAAAAATCGCGTTTGTTGTATGGGAGTCCCCTTAATTATTTTTTTTTGTTTTTAGTATTTGTTGTTATAGCGGCAACAGAAATACATAATTTGTGAAAATTTCAACCGTCTAGCTATCGCGGTTCTTGAGATACAGCCTGGAGACAGACAGACGGACGGACGGACAGACAGCGAAGTCTTAGTAATAGGGTCCCGTTTTTACCCTTAGGGTACGGAACCCTAAAAATTCAGCGAAGCGAGCATAGACATGGGCAAAGTCGTTATTATTCAATCACAGTGACTGTTGTTCCCTCAGGTTGTTCCAGTTATAAAAAAATCACCGTGACTTTGTCACATCGATCACGTCACGACATTTGGAACGTTTAGTAATGTGACCATATACGACTTGATAATTAATTCGCTTATTCATTATTATCATTAACAAATATCGCCTACAGCTGCAATGTATATGTACCTACCTATAAATATTATACAGGGTAACAATATGTTACGCCATTTTCGAAGAGAAATTATCGTGAAAACTTAAGAAAAAAATATGGGCAATATGGCGGCTTATAAAAATTATTATTATTATAAATGAATGAATGAATGAATGGATGGATAGATAGATACTAGATAGATACTACATAGATATACCATCCATCCATCCATTTATAGATAGATAGATAGATAAACAAACAAATAAATGCTCAAAGTTGCGGTGCGGCTATGGTAAAACGCTCCCTCTCCAAATTCACGAAAATATACGACTTTCTCCACAGACATAGATCTAACTAAATAGATGACGCTTGTGCCTCGTTTTGTATGAAAACCAAGCGTGTCACTTTTTTTCTACCTACTATGACGTCACAAGAGCGATTTAGTGATGGGAATTCCTGACTGAGCGCAATCGATTCGAACACGATTCGACTCCCCTTGGAAAACTTGCTCTTTTACCCTCATCGTAGTGGCTGTTATTTTCAGTTTCTAAATTAATTAATTATCTGATCTTTTTGGTACCCACCTAATAAGCACTTCTTATACATTGTTGTAGATAATTTATGTCTAAAATGAATAAAAAACCCGAGAAGAAATTTTATCTACAAAAAGGTAAGCCTGTCATTTTAATTATTATATTCTGAACATAAACATTAAACATAAACATTATTATTAAAAATAAATATTTACTTGTCACAAAATATCCCAAGGCCAATATTATCATTATCATTCCTGTTCTCATAATCGATTACAATCGAGTGCGTGTACAACACTATTTGCTTCATATGACAGAAAAATGAGAATAATGACCATACAACGAAGCTGAGCGATGAGTGAAAGTATCGATTGTATAATTTTCCATTGCGTGTTTTAATAAACAGGTCTTACAACTTTGTAACTAAAAGCGGCAATGTATTATTAACATGCAGTACACACTCAGTTGCGTAGTTTTCGTTGGAAGAACCGCAACAAACATGAAACAATTGATTTTTAAAAAAAGGACACACAATTTAATAACAAAATTAGTTACTAATGAAAAGAAGCGTTTTTTTCTCAGTTAACTTTTCTTGTGGAGTTTTTACAGCTCAATACTGCACAACTAGGCATTTTTCTAAATTTCGTATGGCGTCCGGCACCGATAGTGGTGGAGCGCGGACTGAATAGAACGGCATTAAAGGCAGTGCATGCATTGCACTGCCTTTTGACACGCTTAGTACATACACTTGCGGCATCTATTTAGATCTATTTCTGTGACTTTCTCCGAAGTACTCCGAACGCAGGCGGGGCGCGGGCGGACAGTTGGGCGGCGTTCCGATTTAAGGGGGTCACACACGGCGAAGATAAGATAATATTTTATCTTAAGATATATGAGACAGTGCTATACCAGCGAAAGAGAATGAAAGTAGATAGGTAAGAGGTAGGTCGTTGCTTCTCTTTTCATAGTATAATGCTGTCTCATGATCTTAAGATAAATTATTATATTATCTTCGCCGTGTGTGACCCCCTTTATTCTCGTTCCAATTGTAGTGACGGGAGTGACACGAAGTAAATGCGACGGAAAGGAATAACGTTATTTTGGAACGATGTTATTTTACAATGTCACTGTGATATTCCAAGGTGGCAGATCACGGTGATTTTTTCACTGGCACTGTGACGATATTTATCACCCATGTCTAAGCGAGCGAGCGAACTGTAAAAAAAAAAAGGAAATTGAAACCATAGACATATTACTTTATAATTTGTGATTGAAAGTATATAATAAATACAACACATCATGCCAGAAAGTGAAGTGAAAGAAACAAAGTAAATACTAATGAAATTGGAATTGGAAAGTAAAGTATTTGTGAATTGAAATTGGAAATATCTCTCGACTCAAATTCACTCAATTCAAATCGCAACACTTATATGTGCCTGAACCTATCACGACTAAAATTATTATCATTGCAAACCGCAAAAGTAATTCTTAAATATAATTTGAGAACAATGAATCTGGAGACTGGTGGTGCAACCTGGCGCGGTGTTCCTATCACTGAAATATACGGGGCTCAGTCGCCGTGGGGAGCTCCCGAGTTCCCGTTAGTGACGCCAGGGTACAACCATGCAGTTCTGTATCAAGTACTTGCGAATGGAAGCCTGGCAGGCGACAGGCCTCCGAAACCTCAGATTGGTCAGGATAAGTGGGACAAAGAGCATGTTAAAATGCCCTTTTCGAGCCAGAATATTTATAATGTCGAAGATGTAAGTACTTTCTAGAGCTAGCTGGCTGGGAAACCAAAGTAAGATAAATTAAGGATTTTACCCAATTCATACTATAATACAGGGTGTAAGGAGGGGGAGGACTGTCCCTTACACCCTGTATATATACAGTAGTGTTTTGATTATAAATATAGCTGTATAAATCCCTTGACATAACTAGCTGTCCTCTATGGTTGGGATGAGGGTCATCCCCAGGATTAAACATGATGTTAATTTGACAATCTAGGCAATATGCCATGAATAAACCTATATTAAGTACTTCAACATCAATCCCATCAATTTTTTCTTGTAAAAGATCCCTTCATTTATTTTTAAGTAACATGATATTAACGGAATTGTGCTATTGGTTACAGTTGCCATTCAATCTAAAAGAAGGTTTGCCCCTCAAGTTAAACTATCATAATATACCAGTATGTGATTGGTGACACATTCTCAATTTAAAGGTTAATTCCAGAGTAATGGTGAAGACCATATAAAGGAACGATGGACGATTATAGAGAATGCTCTGTTGAAACGGATACACAACAGTCAGGAGCTAGCTGATACTATATTGAGTTATAATACTAAGTTTAAAAATGTATGGAGATTTGGAGCTTTGCATAAACTCTTCAATGAGGTAAGAGAAATATTCTTTGATTTTCTAGAAGTGTTTTAAATAAAGCTTGTGAATTTATTGATAATAAGAATTCAATGAATTAAAATAATTAATAGTTAATAACTGACAATATGAATGGATCAATGGTTATTATTGTTAGAGGACCCAAAAGTGTGGTATGGTACAGAAACGGTTAGCAGTATTACTCTTGTTCTATGTGGTACCAAAGATCCCACTGCTTTATTGCAAGGTGAAGCTTCTGCCTAAGTAATTTGAAATTCTGAAAATGATTTATACAAACATGAGTAACATTGAACATTTAGAACCCGAATGATATTTTGATAGTGTAGTCAAATAAGTGAATAAATTTTTAATTCCCTTACAGCATTTAGAAGAAGTTGAAACACAGTACTTTTTTGAAATGACACTGCCTGAAATTGCTAAACTGGCTGTAGCACTACCAAAATTGATTAAATCTCCGATAAAATTGCTTAGGTATGTTTATATATTTGTTTACATAGTAAATTATTATGATTATGAAGTCTATCAAAAGTTTAGTTGTGTTAAAATAATTAAGTAATATTATTTTTTTTTTACTTACACATACATGCATGCATGCATCACATGCTAAAAATGAACGAAAGAGGATGAATGTGTGTGATTGTGAGTGTATAGAGTGCAACTGAACCCTTTGTCTGATGTTGTATGCTTGATCCATACGCACCATTGAAAATATGCTATTTAACAGCCTATACTATACTAAGGCCAGTCTCACAGGTTATCAATAAGTTGCTGATAGCTTATCTGGTAGATATCTTAATTCTGTTAATTTCGAAAGGAAGAGATTGCATTACTCAAATTCAAAATCAAAGCATTTATAAATAAACTAGCTGTCCCAACAGACGTTGTCCTGTCCAAACTCGATTACGACGCCATCTACCGGGTCCAATTGTATTTTCAAACCATCCAGGGACCCGCTCAAATATACACACAAAATTTCATCCAAATTGGTCCAGTCGTTTAGGAGGAGTTCAGTCACATACACACGCACACAAGAAATATATATATTAAGATTAACTCATTAAAAGCATTTTAATTTAATATTACATTTTCAGATATCTGTTAGACAAGTTATCTGAAACTTATCGGCAACCTGTGAGATAAGCTATAAGTGTAATAAGAATATTATACATATTATATTGCCTATAATTATTTCAGGCAACACAAAAATAGGTCAATATCACTATCACAGCAACAGATCTCAAGTTTGCTAGCAAATGCATTCTTCTGCACTTTCCCTAGAAGGAATAATGTGAAGAAAACATCCGAATATGCATCATATCCATGTATAAACTTCACCACGTAAGCCATCAAACTTATTCTACTTATCGGAAAAAAATTCATTCAATTACTCAGTAAAATTAAATGTTTGTTTTTCAATCATTTTGTAAAGACTTAATTGTTTTGGATGACTTTTTGCCACATGATAGATGATATTATAAAATATAAGACATTATATTTGGAAACCATTCAACTTTTACACAACCAAGCCAGTATTCTTGCTAATTGTTCATTTCAGATTGTATGGAGGTTCAGAATCAGATTCAGTGATGGAGAAATTGAAGAGCATCTGTTATTACTTCAGAAGAGTGACCACAAAAGGTACTATATACACATATCCTCAGCTATAACAATGAACATTCTTCAACAGGTTACTATGCAATAGATTATATCCACATCAATTAATATATAATTTTCATTGTAAAGGTCACACCTACTCAGCCAACTCCTGTTATTTATGTATTTTTAGCATTATACTGGGTGACTTTTTAGTCACTGGCAATACTTGTAGGGGTGGAAATACTCATCAATATGAACAACTTTTATTATGAGACTAAGTGTGAAATAACTAAAAAATATCAGCTGTTCGATACAAAAGTTCAATACCTACTCGACCAAAATGTATGAAGCAACCATTTAATTTTACGCGATATCAGAGTTGGTCCCATAAAAAAAGTTGTTCATATTAATGAGTACTTCCAAGTATTGCCAGTGACTAAAAATCACCCTGCAAGTATTGTACTGCAAGTATTGCCAGTGACTAAAAATCACCCTGTATAGAGTCTGTGCAGAATTTAACTATTTGACTGCCTTTACTGTTAATAGGCTTAATGATAAAGCAAATTTACAAAAGACACTAAAAATTACATTAGACACTACTATTACCTACTTAAAATTCCCTATGACCGTGATGATGACGTCATCCTATTGTGGTACAGTCCCGGTGGGCGTGGTCACGTTCAGCCGCCGCTCGGTGCCGCCCCGAGCCTGCCCCAACTGGCTACAATCAGACAGGCTCATCGGCTCCCTGCCTATACACGTCGATTCAGATACATGCATCGAAGACGCCCACGGACTTATACAAATCGATTTTGCTAACAAGTAAGTGGTCAAGATTCAAGTAGAATAAGTTGGATCAAAGTTGATCATATCGAGGATTAATGTAAATCCAGTTGGATCAAAGTATATCACATCGAGGATCAATGGTAGATCCAGTTGGATCAAGATAATCATTTCGTTATAGTCATTCAGGCTCGTTGGCTGCTCCTATACCTATATGTGAAATAGCTGTCCCTCGCGGTTTCATCCGGGTTTCCGAGAAAAAGGAGCTTATTTCCCTTTCCATACCATAGGTTATCTGCGTACCAAATTTCATCACAATCAGTTCAGCGGTTTAGGTGTGAAAAGGTTACAGACAGTACCTTTCGTATTTATAATAGTAGTATGGATTATAATGCATGCATGCAAAATATCAATTTAGATTTATTTTCTAGATACCTTGGTGGTGGTGTATTGAACTACGGATGTGTCCAAGAAGAGATAAGATTTGTTATATGTCCTGAACTGATGATATCCATGCTCTTTACTGAGGTATTGAGGCCTGACGAAGCCTTGATGATAATAGGTAATGGAATTCTACTTAATATTAGAAGCTGATATAAATCTTGTCATATGGATAGATATCATAAAATCCCTCAGGAATCTTGCAGGTCGGAAGCTAATCCTACTATTCCTACTAATATTATAAATGCGAAAGTTTGTGATGATGAATGGATCTTTGTTACTCAATCACTCCAAAACGGTTTAACGGATTTGGATTAAATTTGGCACACAGAATATATTCTGGATTAACATCTAGGATACTTTTTATCCCGAGAAAGCATAACATCACTCGGGAACGCGGCTTGAAATGCGGGTGGAAGCTAGTATTGACTAAAAATATCCCTATTTAAAGTCATCAATTTAAAACACTTATTTTTGTTGTTAATCATATTGAGTCAACTTTAAGCGAAATAAATAATAAGCAAAATCAAAGTACACGTATGCTACTTTTATCTTGTCATTAAAATAGCCTCATAAAGATTGTATGGGTTTTTTTTTTAAAACCACGTGTTGCATTTTAATCTCCTTATGTTGTCATCATATTGGGAATATGAAAATAATAAAACTTGTTCCAGGTAGTGAACGCTACAGCGAGTACTCGGGGTACGGCAGCAGTTTCCAGTGGACGGGCGAGCTCGTCGACGCGACCCCGCGCGACTCGTCGGCCAGGCGGCGCTGCGCCGTGCTCGCCATCGACGCGCAACCGTACTATACTCTACTGCAAGAATATAAGCGGGAGAATATTATGAGAGAGCTGAATAAGGTACGTAACATCCAGGTGGGATCCAAATGTGATCCAGGTGGGATCCGAGCATGATCCATGTAAGATCCGAGTGTAATCCAGATGGGATCCGACTGTGATCCATGTATGATCCAGATTGGATCCAATCGTGATCCATGTGGGACCCATGTAAGATCCGAGTGTGATCCAGATGGGATCCGACTGTGATCCATGTATGATCCAGATTGAATCCAATCGTGATCCATGTGGGATACATGTAAGATCCGAGTGTGATCCAGATGGGATTCAACTGTGATCCATGTATGATCCAGATTGGATCCAACTGTGATCCAGATAGGATCCAAGTAGAATCCTAGTGTGATATAGGTAGTACTCGTTCCCTTCTTGGCAATGTGTACTTATCGATTTCGGCCACATCGTCACTTTACGACTGTCGTCAAACACCGGCGTGTTCCAGCAGCTGCATTTAAGAGCCTGTTCCTTTCTAGGCTCTATGTGCTTACCACCTTTGACCACAAGTCCTAAACATAGTAAAAACAATAAAAAAGACACCCTTACAGGCATGGACGGGGTTCTCATTCGGGCCTGAAGACCCCCCCTCGCTGCAGTATCCCGGGATAGCCACCGGCAACTGGGGTTGTGGGGCATTTGGGGGCTCCGAACACTTGAAAAGTTTGATACAATTAATGGCTTGTGCTCAGGCAAGGAGGCCGATGGCGTATTATACGTTTGGGGATGTGCAACTCAGAGACGAAATTGTGAATGTGTATAATATGCTATCGAGGTATAATGTCACTGTTGGTGAGTCATTGAAAAATAATCCTTAACTATCTATTTATAAGACCTTATTCTACTTCTAATCATAAGCTTATTATGCGAGACTTTTCGGTTTTGTGACTATTGCATTAACTATGTCGTCTGATTGCCAAAAAGAATACAAATTGACGAATATTAATAATTTTCAGTAACTGTCATTACATAAAAATTTGTTAAATGCAGAATCTAACGGTATTTTTTTCACTGTTGAATTCCCCTCTTATAAAATATCAAATTAAAACGCTCTCAACAATCGTTTGTCACGTTAATTATTTAGTAAATGATATGACTTAATAATAATATAAATGTTTCCAGGTCAACTATACAAATATATATTAAGGTTCTGCCAGACGGACGTGCGGCGGACGCAGCTGTACCCCTTCCTACACCAAGTGTTGAGAGACGAGGATAACTCACAAACGACGGAGACGAAGAGAAATATGGATGTTATTCACACGAAAACTGTAAGTTGGCAGACATTTGACGTACTATACCTCTTCCATTATAAGAAAAACTTTTTGACGTTTAAGAATATCAAAAAACAATAAACCAACCATATTGCGTTACAATAAGGTTATCTGTTAAATTTATGGTTAATTGTATAATAATATAAGATAGTAGAACCTTATCCTAAAGCAATAAGGATTATTTTTCATTGACATTCTTAAACGTCAAAAAGTGTTTCTTATAATGGACAGAGTATAGATGTGCCCCTCGGTTTTACCCACTTTAAAATGTTATATAACCTATAATCTCACTGACAGTTTCTAAGAATTTGAATTGAATTTAGTAAGTATAGATTGTTATTCAAATTTCAGAACGAACCCTCAAATGAAATTTCAAGTTCAATCGAGAATGAGTTTCTATGCAATTCCCCGGATCTATTTTCACAAAACGATGCAATGGACGAAGGCCTTACTGAAGTCAAAATACAGTCAGACAAAGAAACAGGGGAACAATCCCTTGTCAGCGACAAGGAGTTGATTAGTGAACAAAATACTGATCAAAAATGTGATCACACCACAAAACTTTTTGAGGAAATGGGAAAACTGGACAGTGCAAGTGGTAGGTTGAATTTATCATCGTCAAATACATTAGTTACTCAAAATGGGGATCTTAAAATGAACCAATCACTCCACGATGCGTCACATACGGATCCCAAACGAAAATTAAAAAGTACACTGATGACGGATTTCTTTCATAAGAAATCTATTTGATGAATATGTAAAAATGTTAAAATAGTGATTTATTTTTAATAAATTATTTGAATGAACTTCAAAACTAATTTGTTGATGCCAAATTTAATTAAATAAGGTTGTATATCAGCCACACGTCATAAATAAAACACAAACCTAATATAATTAAAATTATTTATTATCCTTCATCATATTTCTAGCATACTAAACGTAATAAGTGTATAATAATAAATAATTGAATATTAATTTAGTTTCGAAATATTTCAGCAATATACATATCAATAACTCGATAATAGGTTTCAAAGTGTCAATTGAATCAAATAATACATGCAAAGTAGGCGAAATAATGCATTAGTTCCATAATAATATATTTTTTTTGTATCTTTGGTTATGTACCTATATTGTTGGTACACTATAACTATAAAATAAATTAATATATTTATTATTAATTAAATAAATGATAATTATTAACTAGCGACGCTTTAAATGTGATCATAACAGTATGTATTATTTTACATCTTTGGCGAACTATAACAATATAATGAATTTCAATTGCTAACTATCAAATGCACTGTTTCTTTAACATCTATTTGAACATACTAAGTTTGTCATAGAGTCCTTAAACAATGCAGAACTTAACTTAATTTAATGTTGGGTATTCAACTTTAAATATTGCATTTTTATTTTGTAAAAATAAATGTGGAAAAAGGGGGAATTGGTACATTTAATATTAAAAAACTTTATTAAGTTCTACCTAATAATTGCTGGATATCCCTTTACTGAAATTCCGTTTTTTCGTTAAATAGAAGGTACATATTGTAGCTAGATAATATTATTTAAGAAAACTGATATTTATCTCCCTTGAAATAAAGTTCAATATATTTAAAGTTGAATAAACAATTATAGGTAACTCCCACATATTTATATAATTAAATAGACAGAAAAAATTGTGTTTAAACAATTAAAATACAAATTAGTTTGTATTAATTATTAAATTTTTTTTTTATAATTTTGGGGCCAAATGGTATAATTTTGTTACACGGCCAATTCCTTCTGTTTTACACACATGAATATAATTTACAATGAAAATAATGGCAATAGTATGGCAAATACATTGATTCAATGTATTGGTGATAGCAAATTGTTCCTTATGTTCGTTACGATAAGGTTGAGATAGGAGTGTCACGTTTTATAAGAAGATACATACAGTAGGTTCAATGGACGATCATTTTCAAGCGTATATATCACAGACGCCGTGTTAAGGCGTCCCTTTGCTAAGCTATCCGTAAACAGCTCGACTGCTTTGGATTATACGGTTTCAAGTTTTGACTCGATAAAAAAAATACTTCTACATGACATAACAAAAATTGGGCTTCCGAGTTGAAAAAAGTAGTATTTTTGTAAAATAAAATTTTAAGACAAAAACAAATAACTTTCCTTGAAAATAATTACCCTTTATAACTATTAAGAATTCTTAGTTTAATCTTTAGAATGGAAATATTTGAACTGTCCCTGTGAAGGTACTATCATTTTAGATACACGTTTAACCATGCGATATCCTGTATGTAAAGTTTGGACAACTTCTAAAGTCATCAAGTCGAAACTCTGTCCCGAATAATCCCGAACAGACCCGATTGGTTGTTTACTCTTAAACTATTCCAATATAAGTTATCCAGAACAATGTGCGGGACATAGTTTACGAGTGTACTTGTTTTACGCTGATTTTACATTACTTTGTTTTACTTTCAGGGCGAATAATTAGGGCAATCTAAAAAGTTCCAATTCTGTTACGGTAATCTAAACAGCATTATAAATTGGTTGGTTAATGTAACCAATTAAGATTTTAACATTTCTAATAGTAACAGTTCTATTACTAAATAATGTGGATGAATCGATGGAAATACAGTTGTAAATACACTATTGTGAATTCAGAACTTAACACCACTTACATTAGGTTTCTTATTGTATACTATATATTAGAGACAGGCGATTATAATATAAAGATTTGTGAGTCCCAGTATTTTCTGAAAATGCACATTCCGAGCTAAAAGCCTGCGTTGCCCATTTCTTACCCAGAATTTGAGAGACACTCAAATGTCTGCCTTCTATAAGAATCCAAGGCGTATTACGTGTCTAAGACGGTTTAATGATTATGATTTCCACTTAGCATTAAACAGCGACACCCTGTCACCCGCCCGGGTATGCCCGGGGCTAAAGGTAAGTAAGCTCCTAAAGATATGACGTCACTTCTTGTATGTACACATTTAATTATTGTGGAACTAATATGCACACTGCTTCCTTAACACGAGCGTTTAAATCTATATTATTAAGGTTCCCAAAGGAAACTTCATGCGTCATTTAAAGTAGTACATTGTTTATAGCTTTTATCTTTAAAAGGGTTTTATAATTTTTGTGCGTTTTTGTTTGTGCAAAATTCGGTTACATTACGGTGTCGATTTTTCTATCTTCAGAAAACCTATCGAATTAATTTAATTACATTAAACTATGCATAAAGATTTATATAAGAGATAATAGGTGTCAATAAATACATAGGAAACTTTGCCTATTATCTGAAGGCGGAAAAATCGACCGAGAAAAGCATGTATTAGTTTACATTCGATTCAAAAGCTCATGTTAAAGGTAACAAAATAAAATATCGACGTCTTCAAATAAATATTAAAATTGATAAAATCTGAGTTGCTACATTTTGTACGATTATTATTTGAAAGCGTTCAAAAATCAACAGAATTAATATTTGGATACAGTTTATAATATAGTTCTGAGATCTTTACGGACGGCGCGTTTTTTGTTCTAATTTTTATAATCGCCGACTGTACATTTGGATACCAAACCAAAGTACAGTCGGCAATATAATTAACAATCTTTAGCAGAACTATGAACATCGTTTCTACCTAAATCATACTCTTCAATAACTTGCTCTAAGGTAACTTTATACTTCTATTCTTACCCAAACGGTTTACACCCTTCATAACTCGACCTCTACCGGCTTCTACCAATAAAATTATTTCAATTAATCTTAACGTTAATGTTTTATAGGTAATAATTAATTACGGATTAACAATATTCTGGATAACTTATTAAAATTAAAATTTATAATTTTGCACGGATGCATCAAAATTATGACGATCTAATGAAAAGTCATGTACATCTGTTATATATATATATATACAACAAACATTCTATTGTATATTATTAAGTACGGAGTTATATACCGAAATAAAAGTAAGACATTCTAAATAGATGAAAATAATGTTTAAGAAGGTATAAATAGAATAAAATATACAAACGTGCTTGAAGCTAAACTATGCTAAGCGTAAGAAAAAATAAATAACAGAAAGAGATATGACTAGATCGTTTTGTTTCATTACTAGGTCCTACAATTCATAAAAGCACTATGCGCCTCTCTCCATATTTTTATTATATAAATAGATTAATTATTCCGAATTCTAGGGTTTGTTTTTTTTTTTTGCGATTAAAATATTGGCAATCCTCTTATGTACTAACTAGCATCGAACGGTGTTTAGTGAACGCGTTGTATATCGTATCTCTGGTAGGTAGGTAGGTACCTACAAGGCGCGCGCACGCGTCGTCAGTTGGACGCACCTCGCACCATCCGACGATCTAACTAACTATTTTCACCTAAATAACGATCCGCCATCAATATCGCTTGCCATTATACAAACGGTCCAATTCAAACGTCCTTGAGTGCATCGAAAATGTTTTCACTTCTACGCGAGCGCTACGACGAATTTGAGTATGCGAACGATATAAATATTTTATAAAATTTTAGGAGTTAAATAGTATTTTTTTATTTTTTTTTATTAAGAAATTCGATTTCGTAATACTAATGTTGTTTTCCGAACCGATGGTTCGCTGCGCGCTCGAGCATCTACGGCCGCGGCCACCGCGGCTTCGCGAGAACTCGCAAACTGCGCATTATCGAACGAATTAGAGTAACCTACACGACGCCAACGATTTGCTCTTACACTATCCTACTTTGGTCGTCGGGTACCCCAGGAGCCGCGGCGTCGGCGTCCGCTCGAGCGCGCGTCGCGTCTTGTATGGAGTGGTGGTGATGACAAGTGAATGAGGATACTTTAGTAACGCAATACGCATTAATTTGGAATGAAGGATGCTCGGCCTGCGCGGCGATAGGTACTATTACAAAGAAACAAGCGAAGCGTTTAGTTCTGTTCGAGTTGCGTATGGGACAGCGGTGAGATGAGGATGAGTTCTGTTACACTACGATAGTTACGAGAGAGTATAAAAAGTCGCGACAGACTAGTCAGTGGACCCGAGGTGACACGGCGCGGGCCGCCGGGGTGGCAGATGTACGACGAATCGCACTCTAAGTCAGAAGGTCGGCAATATCTGCCTACATGACAAAACATTTAGATACATTTAAATAATTGCAAAGCATACCCTGTATCCTAGAATCACTTTTATGGGCGATTGTTTTTATACATTCAGAGAGGACTCATTAATTTATTACAAACGTTCGCGTCACCGCAATATATCTTTAGGGAATTTAATTTTAATCAGTATAAAGATATAAGTACACAATATTATTAATTCGCCCGGGAGTCGGTCGCGGCGGCTCGCCGGGCGCTTTACCTACATTACCCACGAGGTGATATAATCGATATACTAAGTATACGTTTTCCGCTTTGGCATCGATTTATCTGTATCCTAATAAGGTTGCGGCGCGGGCGCGGCCAGATCGCGCGTCCAAGTCGCGCTACCGATCGCGCGTCCAAGTCGCGCAACCGATCGCGCGACCGATCGCGCGACCGGTCGCACCCGCCGCCGCCGCCGCTCCGCTGTCGTCAGCGCTCCACTCCACTCATCACATTCGACTCGAGCTCGGCCTTTGTGCGTAAGAGCAACATCTTTACGATTTTAGAATTCGCTACCTGAACATTCATCATTATTTTTTATCTAAGGTTTGAGTCGTTTTATACGTAAGAGGACGCGCGGGGACTTTGCATACCGCTCTATTGTCGGTAAAAGCGGAAGAGGGAAACGCAAGTCCTTTACGCATAACGCGACTGGGGCCGTGATGTCATCACTGGGGCGTGACGAGGCCGGCTCTACGGTCGGGTCGACCGCGTCGACGAATTATCTAAAACGGTAACGTTACATAAGAAAACACTAATAAATTAAACAATGAATATAAACGACAAAAATAATAACGACGCTAAAACAAGTTTTAAAAAGCGTAACAACGTATTGCACATTCGTGATTTTAGAGAAAAGAACTAGAGACGCTTAATTTTCACGTATATTTTATACATACGTCTTACTCGTAAATCATAAACGCCTAAAACTAGAATACTATATCCATATAATATAATTATTTGTGTAAATATAAAATTCTATGTCGTGAAGAGTGTAATATTTGACTAGAGGCGGGCGGCGGGGCGGCGCGGCTCCGGACCGCGGCCCCTACCGACGCGTCCGGCACTAACATACACAACAACAGGGCTACCAACATTGCAATAGGAAATCCCGGTATCATGGTTATGCCGAATTTTCGAAGTATCGGTATTAAGGTAATACCGGTATTGGATATCTTTATTATCGACAGTATACTAATTGGAGGCCCAAATTGATATGAGCGTTTATGGAATTTAGGCATATTGAATAGTTGGCAGCCCAAGAGAGGCGAGGGACCTGTGCCCAGTCCCGCCCCTGCCGCTGCCGGCTCACGGGGCACGGAGCCCGCCCGCGCGCACACAATATATCTAAGGTATCTCAGTATCATATTATATTATTTGGTACATTTTTTTGATTATGAATCTATTTTTGTCTGTATAGGAATTAATTACACTAGATTTTTTTTTGTCGTCTGTTATTTCGCGCTCCTCTCACTGTTGACTCCCCGGACGCATATATAGTCACAGTTATTGTATTTAACACCTTAACACGAATAGTTTTATATATGTTTATATATAGATACACACACCGATGCTTGAAACAAAGTTGGGGAAGCACGCTCTCTATGAATTGACATCGCATTGATTGCGAGTTTTATACCTCACGCACACTGCGCAATTTTTCTTTCAACACATAAGATTGAATATTTGACTAATTGCTACTTTATCAATTTTATCTAATTTTTTAAATATTTAGTTAACTATTATATTTGGGTTACTTTCTAAAATTTCCATGGCCAAGTAGAAAAATATGTTTTATTTTTGTAATTATTAGAAAATTTCAGAAAGTAACCCAATAACGGATATAAGCACTCGCACAGTATAGAGCACTAGTTATTATCCGTGATTCCTACAGACTGACGGATGTGTTAGTCAGTAACTTACATTTTTAAAGGTGGGCAGAAGACTAAATTTTCTGAGGTTTTTTAGGTTTAGTTATATTTTACGAAGTGTGCGTTAGGTAACAGAGCGACACACACATCTAAGCAATAGAGACGAACGACCTGTACAGTCCATTATGTTGATATTATATTTTTTTATATCACAGCCCATATTGGAATTTACAACACATAATAACACGATCTTTCAAAACAAAGGTCTAAGTATTTCGGTCTTATGTTGAAGTGCACTTTCATTTGTACACAGCGTTAAATACAAATATTTAATTTAATTTTTTGTTCAACAACATTGTTCACTAACATGTAAGTTGTGGTGCCGGGCGTACCATAGACAAACATACTGATCCTTGCCATTGACAAAGTCAAGTGTATAGTTCTTATATACGCTTGACTTAAGATTCTTATTTATTTCGTTTGAATGAGACGCGTGCGCATCGGGAATAAAGTAAAGTACGCACTGAAGGAATAGAGCGCACAACAACGATATTGTAATTTAGTCTAATAGTACAGAAGAGCCTCATGACGTTACGTTTCACGTCTCACTCAACCAAATTGATTATTAAGATTACTATACATAGATATTATATATAAAGTTATTTGTAAAGGACTGTCGGTGCGGTACAACCCAGCTAATTAGCTTACCAGACACACATAATAAACTTTAACAAAATATAGGACATATCCAATAGTGATCATTACCGACCACTTACATTATTATGTGAACAGTTCGGCGGTGGGAGACAACAGTGTCCGCGATACACCGGGACGTGACACACGTATCTTTGTACTCTTTATATAATTACAACGAAATAAAACATTGAACGGAACGTGGTTCGATATAACCCTTTTGTCTATAACGAAATTAGAAACTCGCGATTATTTCCTTTTAGAAACTGTATGAATCTCAAAGAATCAATAACGTGTAATTTCATACAATTTTGTTAATCGCAATGCAGATAATAAAACATAGTATACAATTTCTAAATTAATTGAATGAATTAATTAATAGAATTAGTAGTATCAGTTTCTCACAAGTTTATGTATCATTAGGAAAGTAGCTGACAGTTTTCTCGCAAGTTTCTGATTTGGACACATTAGCGAATGATCGACGCTGCGCAGCGCCCTCTACACTACTAGTAATCAAACAACAAAATGTCAAACAAAGATACTAGTGCACATCCCCCGGCGCTACATTTTGTTGCAATATACATTAATTAAAATACATTTTTTTCTTACATTTTCAACTTACTTAATAAATTCAGTTTGGCTTATTCCAAGCAAATAACTAGTATAATAAATTTATTTTAAAAGTTTTCATTTAAACGTTAAGTACTTAGATGTAGAAGTAAGATTACGAATGACAAAATTTTTATAACGTGTCATTTTACAATAATAATAATAATTTAATCAAAGTTAATAAATTGTATATATAATAATATAATAGAGTAATTTAATGATTAATCGATAATGATAAGAATGAAGCATTCCTACGCGCTGATTTAATAAATTACTTTTAACTAATTTAGTATACTCGCCAAATGGGCTTGCATAACTCTTTAGGTAAGTATGTAGGTAATGATATTTACTATATAATCAATGTTTATTAAATTCCTTGGAATTGTTGATAATACGCGAACAGTCGTGCCGTAGTTATATGGAACAATCCGAACGCCTCCTGAAACATCAAACGCCTGTTTAGATACATCAATTTAGCAGAAATCAACATTAAAAATAATGACCATGGGATAAATTGTCGAGTACCTATAGTATAACAGCTAATTCTTGCATAATATACCAATATACTAGTATTACGTAAAATAGTTACGGTTTCTTTTTTCTGAAATGATGTATCAAAATTCGGTTTCTGGTATCAAGTAGTTTTTTTGAAATGCCCTAAATTCTGCCTTGCTCAGTTGAATACTTGCGATCACCTACTCTCATGAAATCGCGTAAAATTCCAAAAATACCATCTTTTAAAAACCATATATTCACTTGTTGATAATTTCAGAACAATCCGTCCTTTTAAAGCTTATATCAATGGGTCCTTACCATTGGCACGCCTCGAACGCGCAGGGACGGCGTCTTGGGTTAGTAAGGCCGATTGGCATCCTTTGGCCGTTTCAGCTGAACCTTCAGCCGCTTCATGCCGATCTGAAAACCATTCATCGCCTGAATGGCCGCTTGGGCCGACGTAGGATTGTCGAATGATACAAAACCTGGAAATTAAAGGTAAATGGATTTTTTTGGAGGAAGATTATTAGTTTATTTAATCGTTATTATGTGTCTGTTAGCACAAAAAGAACTAATTTATATTTCATATTTAATCTAACAATTTTAATGTCAATTAATTATCGTTTATAATTTCGGTATTGAAATACCGAAATTCCGGTATTGTATATGCCACGTAACTACCCTAGATAGACGGCTAATAACAGGCTATCGAATTAATCTATAAGGATATTTTCCATCATGTTATAGTTGGTAAAACTCACCGAAACATTTGCTCTGGTTAGTGGCGCGATCAATGAACACTTTGCTACTGATGACGTTTCCGAACGGCAAGAACATCTGCATCAACTCAGCATCCCCAAACTCCTGAGGCAGGTGGTAAATGAAGAGGTTGCACCCCTCAGGGCCTGAGATCGAGCAGCCTGGGAACACAAGAAAATCTTTAAAGAACTCACAAATCTGCCTCCAGACACCAGTGTATGAATTCTTGTTACGTTTTAGTTGTATAGAAGACAGCACGACAATGTTAGTATCTTTTAAAATACCATAACTTTACTCATTAGTATTATTTCATACTACTAAGTGTTCCATATGTTGTTAATAACTTTAATTTAAAAGCAAAAAACTATTACGTTGTGAGTTAAAAAGTTTTTTAATTTTATATAATCTACACTATTATTATAAACATGTAATGTTTGTATGTTTGGATGTAGGAGGTAATCTCCGAAGGTACTGATCCGATATGATCATTTTTTTGCATTAGAAACCCGAGGAACATCTAAAATATTATTTTGTTGTACTGTCATTCTTTAACTCAATATTATCCAATATCTCGCGCAAAGCAGTGTGCGTTGAGATTCCTGAAGTATCTGTTAGAAAGATTATAAAACATATAATACACATAACACAATGCACTACACACATAACTACAGAGTACAGCGACAGACTTGTAAGGGCAGAAGCCTAAAGAACTCATGTGAAATAAGCTAATCCAAGTGTTTGTCACTGTACAACATTCAAATATAACACACACTATGATATAATACACACGAATTGTTGCCAAACTAAAGCTGTAGTATAGGGTGCTTTCCAGCTTTCGACCATGGATAAGACGCTTTGGCTGGTCAGCAGCTTTTTGATTTGAATATTTCATATGTGCATAGCTGAAGTACTTTGCATCCATTTAGATAGAATTTAGAATATATTTAATAATTATATTGTGCTGAACTGAAAGCAGAATCTCAGATCTAAAATCGTCTAAGCTGGAAAGCGGTCTGGTGTTATGAAAATTCAATGAATATCGTTTTCTTAGCTTGTTATTTGTTGAATTTTAACTGCACAACAAGAGTAGTATAGGGCAAGAAAATAAGATCTATGTGAGTGACAATCCTCAGTCGAAAGTTTGTCTCGGTTGGTTTAGTTTCCCTCCATCTCAGGGATCCACTTACCTTCTCTTTGCGCCGGCGCAATGGTTGACATCGGCGGAGGGATCGGCTGCGGAAACTGCCCGTATACCGCTGGGTAAGCTGTTGAACATTAATATGCACATTTTTCACAATGAACACCCATTTTTTGCGCACATACATGCATTAACATAATCATGACGCAATATGTAACTAGCAAATAAACTAGATTATTTTACTTGGTAGATACAGATTTATTGACGTCGTTTCATATTTTCCACGCTGTATATTACATAAATATATGATAAGAAATAAACAATTTAATAAATACATTGACAACATATAACATACAACTACCTACTCAAAAAATTACGAAAATAAATAATATTTAATAGCGTGAATTGAACAGCGCATGGTAACCCTAATTTATACGACAACAACTTTTCCAGAATATTCATTATCAATTGATTGATAAACCATGTGAAAATGTTTCAACCAATATTACATTTTATCAAATGTAGTTTGAATCAATCAATTGACGCAATACACAATAGACATAACATTCGTTTTCTTTGCACACAATAGATATAGATTATTATCATCCACCCAATAAATAGACACGATAATGATTACAATGTTCAAATATACGCATAATCATTCTATATAAACATATTTGTGACATTAGCTTTCGTTACTAAAATATAAAACAATGTCAATAGCCGCGTACTGACTGAGCAAGCAGCCTCGCGAGGCAGCCGTGCGGGGCAGCCGCGCGAGGCAAATCCTCTGTCAGTCATGACGTGGCTCGCGAGGCTACTCGCTCAGTCAGTACGCGGCTAACATGTCATATTCTTTGAGAAGAGGTGTAACATTTTTGGTTACAAAAGCTAATTCTTTGACAAAAAGTGCTATTACATATTGGCTTTTATAACTCTTGGTTGAAATTTAAGCGTGTCACATAAAGCAGTGACGTTTCTTAGTCACATTGGCAGTCACACCATTCTGTTTTTTTTTTACTATCCGAGTATTGATTGATATATTTTAACTAATCTTTCAAAATTTTATGGTCGGGTTTTTTCTTAACTTTCATTGAAATCAATTGGGAGGGATACGACGCTATAATACCTACCAGAATTCAGAGATCCCGTAATTAGTACTAAGTACCAAAATTATCAATACCGGTATTAATGACTTTAAGTTTATTCGGTATCCCGGTATTATGCTTGGTTAAGAGTCGATGTGCAACATCCCTTAATAAAACATTGAAAAAATTAACTGCTCCATTAAATGAAATCAATAATTAGGATAGCTCAAACAAATAGAACAAAAGGTGTAACTGCACTGCACATGATGAGACATCTAGGCGGGTGTACGCGCACGCTACTCACCGACTCCCGGGAAGGCCTGCATGCCGGGGTACGCCGCCGCGGCGTGCTGCAGGGCCGCCGCTTCGCCGTTGGGCAGGCCCTGCGCTGTCACCGGCACCGCTGGGAAATTAATACTCATTCAACCATAGCTTTTTAGAAAGTATAGGTACACATAATATTCCTACACCTAAATCCGGTTCTGTACAGTATGGAACACATCTTGAATGTAATCCTTTTATTTATTAGTTTTCGACGTGTTCTCGAGTGACCATAATTAGTAGCAGTATCAGATATTTTTTTAGTTATAGGAGTAAGGTGTTTCATCATTCATTATTCGGGAAAGCTGTTTACCTACCAAGATAGTTTCTCATTGAAGTTACTGATAACCCCTGAATGCATATGGGTGTGGTAGGACATATCGCTGTGGAAATCACGCATCACCTTCAAAAGCTCCTAAACTAACAATCATTTAACAATCTTAGATATCAATTAGATAACACAATAATCTACTCACGTCCAGTGAATGTCTGGTGAATGCCGTTTGTATAAACAGCGTCCTGTGGTGGAGGCTGCCCGTTGGCAGTCTGCGCGGCCATGTTGAAGCCGGGCATCGTGGGCGACGGCAGCGAGGGCAGCGCGCCGTTCAGCGGCTGCGCCCCCCCGGTGCCTATCGCCAGCCCTGAGAAGCTATCTGTAAAACGTATGAATTTTGTGAGCTGGAAAAATTCGGGTTAAAATATGACAAATCGCTTCTAGAAAGTTAGGCAGATACCAATGTCAGTTTCTGGATTAGCGTGCTCCCACATAATATTGTGGCATTATTGGTTTCTTTGAATTGTGATGGTAGATATTCACTCCAAAAAATGTGTTGACTATGTCTAATGGCTTCACATTTCATTGAAAGTCTCAGAAAACATTACTGACTTCCTTAGCTGACTTCTTACAGTTACTTAGGGTACTAGGCTTTTGAATTTTGATGAGGCCAAAGATATAGCACGCTTGCCTAGAACATGAACTTCGATTGGGTGAACAAAGCCTAATTCTGGTCAGACTAACTGATAAATCTTAGTACAGTTGAAAGAGAAGTCAAAGGTTTTTTAAATAAGCACACACATATCCATGTCGTCTTACAAGTTTCCTCCTGTGACAGTATAAAGTTATAATTACCAGATGCGGGAGGTACGACAGAATTGGCCATTCCGTTGAGCGCGTGAGACGCTAGCGCAGTCATGGGACTGATGTACCCTTGCGCCGTCGCAGCCACCATCAGCGCAGCTTGTTGCTGCATACACAAAAACATTTGTTTTTTAATTGAATCGACTTGCGTTTTACCTAGTAATCAGTGGTAAGTCATGGTATGGCCGACGGACAAAAATTATGACTTGTTAATATGTAGGTACCTACATTACTTTGAGCGAAATGTCCACTACATCAAATAAGCCTCTCAGTAGATTAACAATAAATGAGACTGACCTAGATAGAGGTGCTTTTAAACAGAAAAATATCTTTAGGGAAGCCATTCTGTATCTGTATTTAAATCCTTTTATATATATATATTAACTGCCTATTTACTAAATTATTGATAAAGTGATTCATTCATTATGAGAATAGGTAGGTAAATAGCATTGTGTTTTGATTAACGGTAGGTATTTAGGTATTCAATTCGTAATATTCTAGAAATGTCCCTTGAAATATCTTGCGACCCTCTTAGATTAAATAATGTAAGCAATCCAGGACGATCGGGGGTTGGAATCTGAAGGTACCCTACCCACCCCTTAGCGAAAGTAGGTATTAAGGTATCTTGGAGTACGATTAAATGTTCGGTGAAGCATTATTCTATTATTAATTATTATACAGGTAGATATCCTACATTTAATAAAGAGGTACCTAGTCGAATGGTGCGAATTGCTACAAGCACTGAAATGTACCTACCTATAACGAAAGTGGAATAAAATAGCAACTAATAAGGTCATGAAAGAAATCTTTGAAATATTAAATTGACCTTAAAAATGTTATAGTATTGAAGAATTATAAAAACATATTTTTATTGTGTTTATCTCTGGTCATAAAAACCATCTATCCCCGGAAATCGATTCGATAATTACTTGTAAAAACGGTATTGCATGTCGAACATAAAAAAAGAAGATATTCACCTGTTCCGAGATAACTTGGGCGTAGGTGCCGTACGCCCCGAACTGGTTGAACACGAAGGGGTTGAGGAGGCTCATGTTGCCGGCCATCTGCTGCATGCGCCGGAGTTGCCGCTCCTTCTCTGTGTCCGCGAACTTCACCACCAGGCTGGAGGACGCGCCCTGGAACAATGTGTCCTGAGTTAGAAAAAAATAGTTTAATTTCTGGAAATTATGTCTTCCAGGTGAAAGGGGAAATGGAATCTAAAAAGTGTCTACTAAACTAGAGGCACGATATGATAGCCTTTGTCTCATGAGGGTATCTGGGTAGGTACTGACTCGCAATGCGTGTCTCTTTTTATATATGACATGGATATGCGCTGTCAAAACGGCCATCATAGCGTGTCGCTACTTTAAGACTAGGGTAGGTACCTAGTAAGTTTCTTATTATAGCAATTACAGAAAATAACATGTATTCTTTGACTGATTTAGATTTTAATAGCGATCTGAAAATAATAGAGTTGCACATTATGTAATTTTTACGTTGATGTACTTTGTGCTTACACTAAATTTTATGATCATACCCTATCATTTTAGAACATAATACACTTACATCTAAGGAAAACAAAACCGTAAAGCGTATCACATTCGTAAGCGGTCCCTTTAAATATTCAATAACAAAACGTGGCCGACACGTTACAAATGGAGCTGAAGAACTCCCCCGGCTGTAACTACAATTCCACGAACGGTACAACACTGAGCACAATACCGGGGCTAAGCGTTGAGCGTTCGCATTCATTATGTATTTGCACTCAGTCTACAGGCAAAAATAGCTCGGCCCGTAGGCTCGGCAGGCAGAGGCCTGGCGCAACAGGTTTCGCCCCTCTCGTTGCAACAAGTTATTTGGGCTCACATCCAAAAATGCATCGGCCGAGACGGCCTGGGAACTTCGCCCGGACTCTGAACTCGAATTCTCTTGCGGAAAACTAGCTTCCTTCCCGTTTGAGAGCTGTAATAGTTTCGACATTACACTTCTCTAACTAATTGAGTCTGAATTAATTAACTGTTAATTCAGTTTTATTGGATCATGGTCGTGCATAATGTGTGATGCTGAATTATTTCGTGTTGTAGATTGTTATTTTAGCGCCGTTCTTGTTTGCACTCCCGATATTGATACTCTCGTTTTGTGTAAATGTTTTCGTTACAGCTCTTGAAAGCTTTCCGTTTGTTGTTTTATTTATTTCCATTTGTTTTATTTTAAATTATTTATTATTTAGTTTTGTTTTGAATTTAATTATGTTATTCTTATTGTTTACAAACTTTGAGGATTTTAGAAATAAGCTAAAATCCTTTGTTCCATTCTTTTATTTTTTTCTTTCAGTTGTTAACAAGCTATAAGGCATTTTAAAAACTGTAAAAAATAAATTACCAATGAATATTGTGAAAGTTGATTATTAACTTATTTGCTTTGGTTTTGCTTCCGGCGTCCTTTACTTTGTTTTACATTTAGAAATAGGCATACAAATTATTGCAGAGTGTAATATGTATGTACGTGTGCATGTAGAATGTACAAATTATCAATTCACTTTAGACTTTTTCTATCTAAAAGTTTCCATTACTTAGTGAGCTAAAGTTGGAAGAGTAATAGAGGTAATTTCAGTAATGTGTAGAACGAAAAAAAATGTAAATATTTACTTTTTAATTTCGCCCATAAAAATAATGCCAAGCACCTTATAATTTGTACTTCAAAGAAAAGCAATTAGCTAAACACCGCACAATTTATAATTATAAGCAAGCAAGTTTGTAACTTAATGGAGTTGGTTAAGTCATTAAATTATTATTAAGCTTTAAAGGAGATTTATTTGTGTATTTGCAAATTATATTGTACCCTAAATGAAATATGCGTTTATGTACTGTGCAACAAACTTTGAGGTTCTGTAACCCTGGAGCGTGCAACTATCGAGGCTTTAAATGATCCTTAAGGTAAGCTAAATAAATACCTAAGCTGAGCAATTTAAAAATTGTTATAATAAAAAAATTACGTTGTTTTTTTTTCTATTGCTCGTAGTTTTCATATTTTATGAAACTGGGACGAAACGTGGAAATTTGTCTGAAATCAAGGTATATGATGCAATCATGCGTTGGAAATAATACCAACTAATGTATTTTTTTACATTCCAATATAAAATGACATGACGTAGAATTCGTCATTTTATTTATACATGTTATTTGAGTAACGTAAAATATCCTGAAAACAAAATATTGAAGGATGCCCTTGAACCAACCAAAATATGTATATACAAGGATTAAACATAATAAAAAAATGGTAATAAAAAGACAACTAATACACATTTCCAATCGTATTACCAAGCACATAGCTTACACAATCCGTGAAAAATGAAGGTAGAATGAAATAGGCTCTACTTTAGATTACACATGCTTTGTTTTATCACTGTATTTTATTATGTAATCGCAGGCTTGACTGTAACGAGCTTCACGGGGGCCATTCAACATGTTTAGTACAATTAACGGGTTGTTATTTGAGACTTAATTGTTGTTGTGCAACTTCACTTTCGTTTGTAATTTATGTTACTTATATTGTTAAGTTTATTGACTTGCTTGTTTTTATTTATATATATTTATATTAGAAACAAATACCAACTGATATATAAATGTCTATAGGATATAATAAATAAATAAAACAGTAGAATCCGTTGTGTCTGTACATTGAAGAAAATAAATAAATAATATATATATAACCCTTAGTTATAATTTTTATGTTATCTAAAGCCTACCCACTTATTCATTTGTATTTTTTACATCACCTAGCTATACCACTCTCTAAGTAACAATGCAATTAAGTTTGGATTATGTAATGTGATTCTTTTTGGCTGTAATGCTGTGAATCTTGTAAAATTAAATAAATAAATAGTCATAAGTTAAAAGTAAGGCCATAATGTAATTGGATTAAGTAGTACATTCTTAGTTACTTATTCATAGTATAATCTTTTCAATTATCATCAAATCCCTGTGGATTTAATATACTTATTATGTTTTCATTCTACGATAATCAATTTAAGTATCGTTATGAGTAGCAAAATACAAATTACTTATGGCGACGATATACGCAAAATGATTATTATAAATTAAGTTTTTCGTATTTATGTTTTTTATATTCTTTTGTGCTCGAGATTTGTAAAAAATATATGTTAAACTAGAGGGTTTATGCCAGGGCACTATTTTTTTTAATAAGTAATTTAAAATTTTCTATGATAACGTCAGAAAAAAATCGAAAATATGTGTCTTTTTAAAAATAAAAATGATTTTTTCTCCTATTTTACCCATCCAAATAACTTGAAAATATTAACAGACATTTAAAGATGTAAAACAAAGGAAACAATATTGTTACATTAACAAAAAAGCAATCGGTTTCTTAAAATAAAATTAAAACGTCGTTTTTACTAAGAAGCCTTTGTTCCTTCTCTCTCTCGCCGGTTAGTTTAGTGCGGGACAGGGCTATTTGCGTGAGCTTATTTTACGGTTTTTTTTGTATAGTTGATCAAGTAATTAAGATAATCTATAAATTTTATGAGGAATCCATATCACGGTAGGATATTTCGTAGGTACTTTGCTCAGTACCCGCCACTCTCAATTTGTAAACCGTAAGTACCTAGTGTAAAATAATTGCAGTTACGTTACTTTACTATCACGTTCACGCATTACTCACAGAACAAATTTCTCCCATACATTTGCAGTAATCGCAAAAACAGATAGCGGTGCTGATTCTGTTGTTTACAAACTAAACTAATTAATTTTATCTCGCTATACCTTTCTCTTTCTAACATAACACATAAGAAAAGGATACAAGAGATTTGATTTACGTAAATTTGGTAATTAACTGAATAAGCACCAAGTATTCCCATACGTTAATTACTTACAATGATATATAAAGATGTATTAAGACTCAAAATTTAAAAAACAACCGCCAGCTGATATCAATTCTAATAATGTTTTGACCTAAACATAATTCAATATAGTATCTATAGCCTTATAAATTAAGGTTACATTTTGAACTACAGTTGACATTTAATATAACCTCTTGTAACCTTTACGTGTTTCAACATAACTTAGGTCTAATACCGTATAGACGTAGACGTGAGAAAGATGTCTGTCTACTTTAGATGCTATAAGAGACAAGCAGGCTAAATAAATAAGTTGAGGCTAACTTCTACGATCTAAGTTAAGATTACGTAAGATCGTAAATTAAGGTAAGTTAGACTGAAAAAGTATTAATGTAGTAACATCAATAAAACTACTGTAGGTATGTGAGCCAACATATCTTGTAAGATAGTTTTCTGTTACAAAGCTTCTAGAAGGTACCTATAAACATATTCTTAAATAGAGTTGTTCTTAAAGACAGACTATAAAATTAACTTAAATCCTAACTAATATTATAAATACGAGTGTGAGTTTGTTTGTCCTTTTCACCCCTAAACGCTGAACCGATCGCGATGAAATTTGGTACGCAGATAGCCTATGGTATGGACAAGGACATGGGTTACTTTTTTCTCGGGAACGTGGGTGAAACCGCGGGGCATAGCTAGTATTATATATTTCTACACAGTGATAGGGTACTTCGTAGTACCCACCTGGCTGTAGTACCCACTTGGCTGGTGACACAAGCACCTACCCGTGTGTTCTGGTAGATGCAGGTGAGAGCCGATTCTCTTCTAGGCTTTATGTCCTTACCACCTTCGGCTAATTCACGACTTCCACAGAATAAAAAGAAAATACAGTTTTTTCTTTCTATCACTGCCCACTTGTACGATAATCTGTGCCAGTAGGAACATATCAAAATCTTCAAATTATTCGAACAAAACATAAACCTGTCACAAAATCTTTAATAGTAAACACAGAACTTGTCCCTGGCGACCTCTACTGGAGAGACAAGTCATTAATGCGAAATAAAGGAGGACACGTACCCACGGTCTGTGGGACCGTCACGAGGCACCTAAACAAACAACGTATCTACGTACATACGGACGAGGACGTGGATTTATATGTAGATGTGCGGGAGGACAGATCGAGATCAACAGTAAATAACTGCCTCCGAGACAGAGGGCTTCCTGCCAAACTGACACTTAATGTGCTGCTCAGGGACGGAGGTAGGAGTGGGCGAGTCACTTTGCCAAATTAAAATTAATTTGTTTTAGAAAGTGTGTTTGTGATGCGCCAATGTTAAAAATTCAGGCACGATTTTTAATGAAATTTTATTTTTTTCTTATTTTTATTTTTCTTTCTATAAATTAAATAGATACTTAGTAGATTTCCATGGTAACAAATAAATTATAATGACTTTGTCATTTGTGAAAGATATAAAAGTTGTAAAAGCCTATTGGAACGTACCTATACTCGGAAGCTAATTAATAATAACAGTAATAGTTATTATAATTAATTATATTGGATTTCACTATCTTCTAGATGCATAATAAGCCTCTATTTCATCACGCTATCTCTTCCGGGCTTTCAACAAATAATAATTCAACACATTCCCACCGTCCTTCATCCACTTCATCATTGAGACATTATTGCATTTCGCCCACACAAATGAGATCCGGCCCTGTGCCAAGCGGAAGCGGGAGCGGTCTGAGGCACGAGCGGAAGAGGTGGCGAGCGCCGGGGTTGGGTAGTCTGGCTCACAATAGTCACCGCTTTCCAACTAGATACACAGCAGTCTGTGTGTGATTGTAATATGGTTGGAATGGGTTACTTGATTGTGAGATGGTGTGATTTAAGTTATTTCATGTAATTTTTTTCATATTAGGAAAGACGAGCCATGGTTAATATGTTCTAACAATTTATTATAAATTTCTTGAAAACTTACGAACTCCTATTTGCTATAAGAAGCTTAATCAATATATATCTCATTACCATTTGGAAAACCTAAAAATACAGTCCAGCCTGTTAGTGAATCACGCTCTAAACACATTATCTCAGACATCATCTGTCTCTGGACATCTGAGTGTCTAAATGTTAGAACATAATCTTCATAGTAACTAGGTATGCCTACTGAAACACAATGTCCTGTAGTGCACAAGTGTGGGTAACTAGAGTAACCCTAATATCATCTGGCAGATAGATAGCGTCGCTTGATAGCTGCGTTACAGATGCCATCCCGTCACTTGCCTAATGCGGCCCTGCATGGGCATTGTGAGGACAACATTGGTTTATTTATTTAATTAAATAAATATAGAATATGAACGATTATATCAACTTTGTTCTGTTGTTATTATGATTACCTACTAAATATGTATAAAATGAGAAATTACCTATTAATTAACCAATTCATTCTAATAAATAGAAATTTGGGTACCACATGAATGCTATGAAGTGCCTAAGTACTTACTTATAAGTAAAATAAGAAAGAATACTTAATCTAAAAACTAATAAATAAATTAAAAAATGAGATTAGACAATGAATCTGACTCGAAAAGTTTATAAAATATTGTGAATTTCGAAATATGGTAAATGGCATAATAATATTATACACAAAATCAGTCGAGTTTCGAGCCCGCTCTTACCACAGACGCCACAGATCGACAAAAAAAACGTTAAAACCTAAAAGTTCGAAACATCCAAAAACGTTATAGCTAATTTAAATTTTCACAAAGCAACTTTAAGTGAAGAGGGTTCAACTTAATTCGAAACGTTTAGGCTTAGTTACGTTTAATACCGAACAATTTATAATGAACATAATCAAGCAGCTGTAGTTACAGCTACACCCGTTATGAATAATAGCATAACCACAGAACCGGGGTACCATTAATTGAAACACAAATAGCTAGGTGTGATTGGATAGATGGTGAGATTAAACTAGTTGAAACTGGTTTAAATCTCTCACAAAGGGTGAGAATGTTAAAAGGTCGGGTGGGCCCTTAAGGTGTGTTTACATTAGATTTTTATATTATGAGTCGAGTCAAAGTGAAACTACTATGTTCCTGTTGGGGATCATTTGTGAACTTTATAGACGCAAAACACTTAATAAATAGTAGGTATCCATTTAATCTTAGTAGTTTTGTAGTTGCCCTTTCGATATTCAAAATAAACAAAGTATGAACAATATGCTTCAATAAATAACTTACAAGTTTTATGCAAGACATCTAATTACCAATTGTGAATGTCTTTATTTCAATCAGTCTCAATGAAATCGGGTCACACTAATATAAAACCACGCAAATATAAACGAACCTTAATATTTAGTTTTATAGGACTGCGGCCCATAGATGGTCCGGGCCTAATTCCCTCATATAAATGGGCCTCACTGTCGAAAGCCGACGAAGCCATTGTTCTGTAAGAGGGCTACGCGGCTAAAAGCCTCGGTTCCACGCTGCGGGGTTAATAGGAATCTTTTAAAGTTTACTCCAGCTATAAAGGACTCGCAATTGCCAGTGGGAACTCCTCTAAAGACAAGGGATTTACCTTCAATGAACTAAAGTTGGTACACGTGCTTGTTTATGTTTTTGTAAATAAAGAACAACTATTGCGAACTAAATTCTTATTGTTTTTTTATAATAATAATTGACTTTATTGAACAGAAAACAAGAAATTACAATACTGTGAGATTGTATTTTCTTTTTTGATTGATTTATATTGTTTTATATACCTATATAATAACAGAAACAGAAATCTGAAAAAATAGGTGCGTTCATAACCATAAAATTATAGCATTTTCCCAAATTAAACATTTAGAATATCTTTTTAAAATCTTTCGACAAACTATTCCACTATAATGCAATCCATCATATACGATATCAAAATAGTTATAATTCTGCAAGTACCAACCCCGCGAAAAACCATTTATTACACGAACGAATTTCGACTGGCCTTTACTTATATTTCAGTTTCGGTCTGCTATAACTGCCTCTTGTATTATTCATCGTCCAATTATCGTAAAAGGAGTTCTTTTTTCTTTCTCTACCAAGTAAGGTACTTATAGCATCTTATAGCGGGTCCAGGTATAAGAGGCCTTGTTTAGTTCCAACAATTGGCTTTGCCGGGACCACTCAATGCCGTATTTTCATTATTGAATATTAGATCAAACGTCGCCCGAGCGAAATCTTATTTGCCGGTGAGCCGGTTCGATGCGAGACTGAATTCTTGCTTTTAAGTTTTTAGTTTATTATGGTATTGCATTTTTAGGAAGGAGGAATTTGGTTTCTAAATGTATTTAATAAAACTCGAGAATATGGTTAAAATATATTTTGTGCGAGAATCGTAACAAAGAGGTTTAATCTTCTATAGTTTTATCTCGTGAAAATATGAAAATAATGCTTCGAAAAATGTAACGAATGTAATCCACATAAAAACTTAAATAATCGTTTGCATGCATTTTTCATAACAATGAAAATAAACTCACATAACAACTCCACCCGAACAGTAAAAAATATAAAACTAGAAAAATATAAGGCTCGGTATACACTCTTTTAATTTGTGTAGCATGTCGATATTGCAGCCCCCACGAAGCCCGGGGATTAGAGCCGCCCTTATTTTATCTTTTTTTCACGAGACTATGTAATAAGCCGAATTAATCCAGACAGGACACCGCACGTCATGGGACAATGTCACTGGTGTGCTAGTCTGAGCCTAGCCCTTATTAAAACCTTATTTTTGATGTAATTTATTGCGCTAATAAGGTCACAAAAGGCGGTTTTTTATGGCCAATCCGATTTTAGTAACGCAAAGCTTTCAACTAAAGGCGATCGTAAAGTAACCAGCCTTAGAGGAGTAAAAAAAATATTAAAGTCCTTTCAAAACTTTAGACAGTTATACAGTATACCTTTTTGGACTAAATTATGACTATAAAGGTTAGCAATAAATAATCATCTGTCCATATACCATACTCGGTTTCACCCGCGTTCCCGAAGGATCTTATGTTTTCCAGGGATAAAAATTATCCTAAATGTTAATCCAGAATATATTATATCTGTGTGCCAAATTTAATCCAAATCCATTCAGTAGTTTTTGCCTGAAAGAAAACATCCATCCATTCTCACAAACTTTCACATTTAAATACCTATATTAGAAAAGGGTTTGTATATTTACCACCTTCGACCATATCATCGCAGGAGTTTGTGGTCGAACGTGAGTATAGTATTCATTTTTTGAATCCGCCGTTGTTACTCAAAATTATGTTCTACGCAATTATTGCCATTATAATATTTTAGCTTCCCCAATTTTACTTTATCATCGTTTACCACACTAGGCCTAGAATACTTCTTCAATACTCTGTAAACTGTTTAATACTTTTCATAAGAAATACAATATAATATCTGCAATTCTTTTGAAATGCCTAGATCAATAACGCATATTGAAACCCATAAAATTCTCGCGGCTGTCCAGTTACGTTAAGTGTATACACTTAGTTTAGATGGGTAATAAAATTATGAAATATGACGGTACAGGTGATCCGACCGGTGGAAAAGTTCTTTATCTTAATCCATAGTAAAACCGCCTTGCCTTAATAAATTACTTTTGTAAAAGATTCCAGTTGAAAATGGTGGTTGTTTAAAGATTTACCCAAGTTAATCAGGGTGAGCGATGATATTTGGTTTAGTGATGAGGGAAAAATTATATAATATAATGTAGTAAATATTACACGTGGGAAAACGTTTGTTAAAGTTATTTAAACCAAACTGAAATTAAACATAATAAATGTATTTATAAGAGTAACGATAACTAACTATAAGAGTGAACGACTATTAGCTTGCGTGGAAGAGTAGAAGGGGGATAAATGGCAGAAATAAGGAACGCATTATTTCCAGTACGTCGACAATCAGTGGGAAAGATATAATGTTGGACGGCTCGTCATTTTGGATGAATGTGGCGAAATATTACGATTGCTACGATAGTTGAGTGCGTCGGGGAAGATTGAGCAAGTTTGGGGAGAATGTGCCTTTTGGAAATAGAAATATTTACAGTAAAAATATTGTTGTTTTTTCTCTCATTTTTCAGCAAAATAAATATAGTTTCCGTATACGTAATTTCTTCAAATATTTTTATACGAAATATAGATAGATTTTAAAATAATTACAAAGATTAGCGTAGTAAGCATTTAAGTTATTCTTATTAAGTATAATATTTATTAAAGTCAGTTAAATCATTTATTTTATTAAATTGTTATTACTCAAATAAATCGTACCAACTTCGAATTAAATGTAAAAAGCTCAAGTATCTAAATTACTCAATATAAACTAGAATGAAGAAAATTCAAAATATAGAAATAAGAATAAGATGGCCAATCCATTTCATCGCAGAAAATTGGATTCAACCAATCCATAACGTATTGCAGGTAGGTACCTACTTTTATATTTGAAAATCCTTTACCTCAGTTGGAACTCAGGTAAATCGAGTTCCGGCTTCATTAGCCCGTCCTCGCTGGGTGGGCTTTAAAAAAAACTTTTCCACAAGACGTTTAGGCCCGAGTCAAGTTTTCCATCAACAAAATTACCCAAGGTACGTGTTTCATAACAAAAGTTTGCGCTCTTAATGGATTTGAGATTTTACATTTATTACCCCTATAGCCTCGTTGTTCTAAAAGTAATCAATTTGAATTAACTATACGTCTCAAGTTCAGTATAATGTCTGCTGTTGCATAAATAATTGTGCTCACTCGAGTTTTAGTGGATGAGAACATAATTAAGTGTTTCTGTTAGAGGTTTGTGATTTCATAACTAGCGTAGGTAGTAGCTTGTATTTAATGTTAGGTGTTCTTCTTTATTTTCATCAACCAATTCTGAACTCACTGTTTAATTTGAAATACTCCTCAAATAAGTAGTAAAGAAAGGTTTCCATTATTCAGGCAGTCGGAGTCCAGACTCATGAAACTTAACACTAATCGAGCACAAAAGGAACGTACAACAATGTTAAATAACGATCATTTAACAACGAATATTATCTTTGAAATACGCCAAACGACTGCAAGACCATTAATTCAGAAGAACCCGCTGCACTCCACTAGAAAAAATAAAACTTGAAAAAAGAATCAAACGACACTAACCGCTTTAAGTTTCGCCGGCGGCGCGTCGCACGGCGCGGCGGCGCTAGTGTCGCGTCGCAAGAACTCACTTTTACCTCATTAATTTTCATCTTTTCGCGTACTACCTCACATAATTCACCCTCGAACGCTCCCATACTACGTGATAAGGGCATTTTTATATTGGCCGAGTGAAGTGAGCGCGGCGGTTCGTTTTTATTATTAAATCTTTCGTCAACCCGCTGGAGTGTCGGCGGCTGATAGCGGAGCTGTTTATTTTTAAAACAACGACTTTTTCCGCTCAAAGTGTTCCAGTTTTTTTTATCCCCGTAATGCGTATTGTTTCGCTTCTTTTCAAATGTAGGGATGCGTTAAAAACGACTCTGTTATGTATCAAAAGGTAAGGGTAATGTTGATTCATTCGCGGCGAAAATGCGCAGGAAACGCGCGTTCATTACCGCTGGACACGAAAACAAATGACCACCGCGAATAAATGTAGCGTACGTAAGTAATTCATGTTACCTTTTTTTTATTTCTAAACGCTTTATACGTTTAAGTAATTATTGTCATCAACTGAATGGGAATTTTGTTGCGTCTATGTTTTATAAACATGTAGAAAGAATAAACTCGACCCGTGTAAAATTAGCATTGAATTACCTACATCAGGGATTTCCATGAGGCTTTATTTTTTGTTTTACTAATTTTTTTCATCGTTAGTCAAAGCCTTTTAAATCCATTTAAAATTGCATAATTATAAGCTCAGAGCAAAATAACACTGTAAGAGAACCTGGCATTCCTGGGGAGTTTAGAAGCGATGTTTCAATGTGTACTACAATGTATGAAGATCTAACAGATAAACATTTTGCGTTTTACTACGCAAACTATTTTATGAATAGCGTATTTGTGATTACCATCATAAAGTTGTGGTGGATACGCTGGGTTTTACTATGAAAATATAGCAGTAATCGTATATCTAACTAGCTTCCGACCTGCGGTTTCACCCACGTGCCCGAGGAATTTTGTGTTTTCCCGGGATAAAAAGTAGCCTATAAGCCTTTCTCGATAAATGGATTATCTAACAATGAAAGAATTTTTCAAATCGAACCAGTAGTTCCTGAGATTAGCGCGTTCAAAAAAACTCTTCAGCTTTATAATATTAGTATAGATAGGTAAGTTTTATTGACAATAGACAGAGTCATATTTCAAAGTTTATTTAGAATCAACCTTTAAATAAGATATTTCGGGACATGGGTGATGGGATGGGTTTCAAAACCACGGGGTGAAAGCTGGTTAGTTATAAAACTATTATCTCTGCTTAGTTTGGGGTCAGATGGCCGTGTGTGAGGAATGTCCCAGAATATTTATTTATTTATTTATTATTACTAGTTAATAGGCTGAATGTAAGTGATGAAGTAGGTATTGTATGTTATACGCCAAGTACCTAATCACGTATAATCATACATCTCGTTCGTTTTTAGTTATTATTCGCCAATAATAAAGCTCCAAATAAATCAATCAATCAAGCACCCGAATCAGTTTGTTGTTCGCAAAAATACTATGAGTAGAGAAGGTATTCTTATTACGGTCAGTGAGTTCGCTACCAAGTTTTTTAATCATACTTTGGTGCCGTGAGAAGTTCTGTTTCAAACGTGCTGTTATTAGTTTTACACGGGGAGAATATAATGTCTGTTATATGGTTTGTTACCTGACTTACCTGAGATTAGGTTTACTGTATAATATAGCAATATTTTACCTTTAATTTTACGTTATATGTAAGTATTTGTTATTTTTATAATATTACAGCGTTATATCGTATGAGGAATTTCGCATTAAGTTTTTTACTGTTCAAAATATTTATTTTATTATGATAATAAACGATTGTATTTATAATAAACTTTAAGCACAGTGTCTCATTTAAATGTGAAAACTCTTTTAATTACTATTTGTTGTTTTGAATATGTTTACAACATTCCGAACCCAAACAAGCGGCAAACACAAATAATGAACCGCCAAAGTCCCGCAACCAATGATTGGGTCCAAATAGCACAAGCGCAGATTTCACACCAAAAAGAGCTGCTTATACGGGCCACCGCAAGCTTTCCTTGTTATTCTATGCAAATTAAAGGCTCCACCCGAATGTAGACTAAACGGGCATTTCGGAGATTCGAGTTTTTATGCAAACAGACCTAAGTTATTCAAGTGCGCACCTTTGCATGAAACTTGCATACAAAACCGGTTGAATGCGCTAACGTTCATGCGCTTACCGGGTTCGCTTGCTTTGGTATTTTCAGGGAATAGTTTCGCTACGACTTCTCCAGCGTAATTTGTATTTAAATTATTGTTATATGCTTTCTTTTTAGTTTCCAGTTGGACGTTTGTATTCAATTAACTTTCAAAATAACATCAGATTGAGATTTCTAAAACTTAGTTTTCATTCTTATTTTTTTAAGCAAAAGTCTTTGCAAAACTCCGTCTAAACACAAGCTTATTTGGGCGAAAACTTTCAAGATTGTGAAAACAATCTTTCTTAAAAAGTTGGGGTTTGTTGAGACCTAAATTAAAGATAAACACTTGGATGAGGGGTTTTCGAGACAAATTCTGTTAATTTACTGGTTTTACAATTTTTTTTACGTAGCATTTTACTTACGAGTCACTTTCACAAACCTTATTTCTAATATTAACTTAATATTTTGTAGGAGTTTATGTAAAAACATCTAACGAACCAACATTTTTCTACAAAGCTCCAAAATTGGTAATAAGGACTTGGCAGTTTAACTTATTTATTTTCCACATAAATTCAATTATAGTGCCTATAGTCTGACCTCACACATAGAAGCACCATGTAGGTACACTTCTAGTAAGGCATAAATATTTTCACCGATGTCCTAACGTGTTGTCTGGCACAATGCCAGTGTGTTGATCTGCTACTTTATCTTGCCAAGTGGCTTGATTAAATCAGATAGGATTGGCAAAGCGGAAACAAACAAACCTAAGGTTGCCATATTAATCTTGCGAGACTCAAAATATGAAGACCTGGCCACCAAACATCATTTTATAAAGCCAATGGAGCTACCTGTAATACTTTGGTCGTTTTTTCGATAAACAGATCAATGAAACGCTAACCAAAGTGTTTTTTTTC